>CM032454.1:107509323-107708196 GCA_019049505.1 Pachyrhynchus sulphureomaculatus | reverse complement strand
AACTTAATAAAATATAACACGTTTATAAATGAATCTATCGTTCAATAATTTTTATAAAATTTTCTTAAAATGAATTTATCGACCTGTTCGGGCCAAATTGATGTTAATATAACCATGTTTGTTTTTCAGTGCTAGACTTTATACAAAAAAAAGGTAAGATTTAAAAAGGAGTAAGAGTTTATGCAAAGTATAAACCAAAAGAATAAAAATAAAGACTTCTAAAAAATACAAGAATACTTTTTTTACATAAAAAATTATAAAATATAGGCGGTTTTGTCCTAAGAGTATTGGTGGACTCATCAGTAAAAAACCTTGCTCTATCTTAGACCCTAGAAAGATGGTAGAAGCTAAAATTTTATGTGGCAGTATATATACATTTTTGTTTTCATTTATTTTGAGAGAAATTTTTTCTGACTGATGAGTCCACCAATGCTCTTAGGACGAAACCGTATATATTTTATAATTGTTTATGTAAAGGTAAGTATTCTTGTGTTTTTACAAGTCTTTCTTTTTATACTTTTGCGTTTTACTTTGCATAAACTCTTTTGTGTTTTAGTCGAAGAAAATCCTTTAATATTTTTGTATGAAGTCTTGCATTGAGAATCAATCAAGGATATATTAACATCAATTTAGTCCAAACAGATAGATAAATTCTTTTCAAGTAAAATTAATAAAATGTATGTAAAAAAAATAAGGCAATATTGTAATCTAGAAATAACAAAAGTAATTAGTCTCTTATTTTTAAGATAAGCAACAAATATTAATCATATTATGAACCACCTTATTCTACTTTTAAATTAATAGTTTTTTAATTTTTGTATTATATATTGTCATCTTTGTTATATAATTATTTCTGTGACATACACCAACAAGTATAATTTAATCGGCACGGTATATATATTATTATATTTTGATTAAAATTAACATAGAAACATTTATAAATACTATTTAACAAATATTAAAAAGAAAATAATAATACAGTAATACATAATATAATAACAATAGGAATTATAAGACACTATAAATGATTGAATCTGAAAAAAAAATTATTATTGCTCAGTTTGCTCTACGTAAGTATATCTATCACTTCCTGGTACTTCTATTAACTTGACTCCTTTTTTGGCGATCGAATATCTTTTCATAAAAAGAGTATTATCAGTCACAAATATAAATGGAATGATTTTTTAATATTCTTGTGTCTGGTTTAACTGAGTCAAATCTTTGACGCAAATGTCTCTGAACTTTTGTATGTTCCACTTCACTATCATTATAGATATAGATTTATGCATAGGCGTAATCTGCATATAATAGATCCACGATTTTAATTTGTCAAAATTTCCTATAGGATTTCGAAATAAATTTTCCATGGAAAAGTTTAGCACCAATTTTTGAATTTTAGATTTTTTCGTTTGTGCCAAAAATTAGAAAAATCATTTGAAAGTTCTAAAAACATTCAAATAAATTCCTTATTGAATAACAATTTCTTTTTTTCCTATAAACCAGGGTCCTGGAACAAAAAAGTTTTGTGTTGCTGTGAGAAATACGTATGAATTTCTTTGGATGTGTTTTTTTCGAACTTTGAATTTTTGCACCAACAAAACCTGTTGTAACTCGCGACGGGGTGTCATTTTATTTGTTTTTTCGAAAACAAAGATAAAAGTATAGTGAGGTTATAAAAAAAATGCCGTTCTACCTGTTTTTTTATTTAACTTTTTAATCATTTGTTGGGAAGCAGTCTTCTTTCGGGGACCTCTGCTTATGCAAAATTGACACTTAACAATCCTCGGATAGAACCGGTTTAACGATTTACGACAACAATGAATCCCGATATAGAGATAAAATAGAGAATTAAAGCGTATGGTCAAATGCTATATCTGGTTAGTGCTGCTGTATGGAGTAGAGTGCTGGACCATAAAAATTAGCACGTTGATTCGACTAGACGCATTTGAAATGTGGATTCACGGCAGGATGCTCGAATACCGTGGACTGATTTGTTGATGAATGAGGAAGTTTTAAGAAGAGCAAATTCGGAAAGATTACTGTTCACCAGGAGAAAAATACTACCTCCTTCAGTTAATTATGAAGGGAAAGATTGAAGGGAGGCGTAGAGTTGATAGAAAACAGATATCCTGGTTAAAGAATATCAGGAAATGGATAGGCATGCAGAAGGCTGGAGACCTCTTTAGACTGGCTGAAGATAGAGAAGCACTCTCCATAATGATCGCCAACGTCCGGGTGACCGGATATGGCACATAAAGAAGAATGAAAAAATACAAAATTACTGCCGTGCAAAAATGCTGATATGTGAGATTATTCGATGGATTAGCTACATTTTTAAACAGTTATTAATCGAACGGATTTGTTTAAAAAAATTCATATATGCTAGATTTGACGCAATGACTTTATTTACTGAGGAAAAAATAGAAAAACTTTTTAAATTGCCTTAAACAGCATCAAAAAACAATATATAATGTACCGTATTATAAGTTTATCTATGCCATATATATGCATATATATATATATATATATATATATATATATATATATATATATATATATATATAATATATTTATATATATATATATATATATATATATATATATATAGGTATATATATATATATATATATATATATATATATATATATATATGTATATATATATATATATAATATATATATATATATATATATATATATATATATATATATATATATATATATATATATATATATATATATATATATATATATATATATATATATATATATATATATATATATATATATATATAAATATATATATATATATATATATAATATATATATATATATATATATATATATATATATATATATATATATATATATTATATATATATATATATATATATATATATATATATATATATATATAAATATATATATATATATATATATATATATATATAATATATATATATATATATATAGGTATATATATATATAATATATATATATATATATATATATATATATATATATATATATATATATATATATATATATCTATATATAGGTATATATATATATATATATTATATATATATATATATATATATATATATATATATATATATATATATATATATATATATAGGTATATATATATATATATATATATATATATATATATATATATATATATATATAGGTATATATATATATATATATATATATATATATATATATATATATATATATATATATATATATATATGAACATTTCCGTAAATTGTTGGTATGTTAGCGGTTCAAAAAAGAGAGAATCTTTTTTTGAAAGTGACACTCATTAGACCCGATTTAAGGCATTCCTTGGACCTCCAGAAACAATTATTCACTGCTGAATACGACTTTTTTTTACAGTTACTGCTCGATATTAAAATTTTTTGCGGAAATAATGGAAAAACTCGCTAAATTGCCGTAAAAAGCGTAAAAAATCAATATGTAATGTACCATATAAGTTTATCCATACGCGTTATTGAAATTATTCATCGCGAATTCTGATAACGTTTTCATCTTTCTTGTCCATTCTTGCCCATGTTTTCCCCATTTTTTATCTTTTAGTTAAATTAATGTCCAGGTACACTTTTCTTATATTCTTTGACCTTTGTATATATACCTCGGCTGTAAAATTCATATCTAAACACCATTTTTAATTTACGGTCATTTTTTACCAAAAATGTGATCATAAGAAACGTGTACCTGGACGTTCTATATATATATATATATATATATATATATATATATATATATATATATAAAATACATTAAAATTCCGGGTTTCAATCCGTTCGTCTAACAAAGAATTTGCACGACGTTTCGCCAAAATCTCTTATGGCATTTTTAAGCTAAATACAGTGCCAGAGTTCGGCTAGTTTTTAAAAGTAATATGTATATATGTATATGTATATGTACATATATATATATATATATATATATATATATATATATATATACATATATATATATATATATATATATATATATATATATATATATATATATCTTTTTGATGTATCTTGGGTTTTGGTTCATCAAATGAAAATCTTGGAGTTCTTTTGAATTTTTTTTTTATATATTTTTGAAGTTTCGCCCCTAGTTTTGGGCATTTTCAAAAAACAGTATGCCATGTCTAGAAATAAAATTAAAAATACTTCACAGTCTTGCTTTAAATTACAACAATAACACTGGTTTACAAACATAACACGTATAATTATATAAATAAAAGGAAAAACACTGTTTTAAAATTTTACATAACTTAGTTTAAATTTAATTTCTATTTACAAATTCTATATTTTTAAGTACCTCGAAAACAAGTGACCGCGATTAATGCATTTCAGTCGATGGCCAGTGCTAAGACTGGCGAAAAATATGTGTGTACGCTGGCGGACGGACTATTTTTTTAGTATGATACCATTTTTGATACTTTTTTATATTAATTTTGAAATGTTTTATTTGCTTTTTTTTATTTATTTAATTGTTTATTTTTACTATTATTATTAAGTTTAAAGAAATTGGCACTAATTAGGTAAGATGTTATTGTATATTAAACTTAGGTCTTTGATGTCAGTTCTGTCGTTTACCGCGTTTTTTTTCCCTCCTTATTTCTATCATTTCTTTAATTATCAGGTTATGATAATTGTGGTCCTTATTTAGGATCTTGGTTTCTTTGTAATTAAAACTGTGATTTGTTTCTTTTTCGTGCTTGTTGAGTGCGGTTGTAGCGTTTTTTTGTGTATTTGTGGCCGTTTAATCTAATTTTTTAGCAGTTGGCTAGTCATACCTATGTACTTTTTTGGACAATTTTCGCATGGGATAGTATATACTACGTTGGAGTCTTTTGTTATGGGTGTTCTATCTTTCAGTTTAGTGAATAGGGAATTTAATTTGTTGTAGGATTTGTGGCAGACAGATATGACGTATTTGTTTAATGCTTATTTTAATTTTTCGGATAGGTCTCTTATATATGGTAATGATATGTATTTTTTTGTGTTTGGTTGTTTGAGTCCGATTTTGTGTTGTTATCTTTTGTATTGTTATATAGTCGGTATGTGCGTTTTTATATTATTTGATTTATGACATTTATTTCGAAGCCGTTTGATGATAGAGTTTCTTTAACTTTTTTAAGGATAACCGGTCTAAATTGTGGAGAGGTCAATGTGATGTCACGATCGGTCAATCCCACTATTACACTTATTTTTTGAGATTTTGAGTGGTTTGAATGATAGTTCAGATATCTACCTGACCACGTTGGTTTAGTGTACCACTTAGTTAGGATTTTGTTGTTCTTTTTCCCGCGTATGAGAGTCATATCTAGAAAGTTTATTTCTTCATTTTTTTCTTTTTCTATAGTAAATTGGAGTTTGTGATGGAATGCGTTGAACTTTTCGTGGATTTCGTCGACCTTATCTCTAGGTGCTGCCATGATGCAGTCGTCGACATAGCGTTTGAAGAATGCAATTTCGTGGTTTAGTTGTTTCATCACATTTTCCTCTAGGTATTCTATGGTAAGCTGCGCGATGGTGGCAGATATGGGTGATCCCATGGCACAACCATCCAGTTGTTTGTAGAAGGAGTCATTAAATTGAAAATAATTTGTTGTAAGCGTTGTATTAACTGCATCTATGAAGTTTTCTTTTGATAAAGTGGTATGCTCTTTTATAAGATTCCATTTTTCATTAAGAATTTTTATTACTAGATCGTTGGGGATATTTGTATAGAGTGACACTACGTCGAGAGATAGAAGGATGTAGTTTTTTGTGGTAAGTTTACGTTGTCAATGAATTTTTTGAAGGTGAAGGAATCTTTGACAAAAAAATTATTTTTTCCTGTTATATTGGAGATACAGGTTAAAAGATATTTTGATAAGTTATAGAACGGAGAGTGAATACATGAGACGATAGGTCTTAGTGGAATACCTTGTTTATGGATTTTGGGTAGACCATAAATTTTTGGGGCAATAGCATTATGTAGTGTTAAGTTTTTAGCTAGTTTTTCATCTATTTCTTTTTTGTTGACAAATTTTCTTATTGGGGCATTATTTTTCTTTTCGTAGATAGTGGTGGGATCACTTTTTATTTTTTTGTAAGTATTAGTGTCTGCTAATAGGTTGTTCATTTTTGAGTCATAATCTGTCTTGTTCATTATAACTGTTTTATTGCTTTTGTCAGGTCTTAATATTACTATTTGGGGATTTTCTTTAATGAATTTCTTCGTTTGTGACATTTTTTTTTTATTAATGTCGTTTTGCAGTCTGTTAGTTTTTATATTGCTATGTCTGATTTTTTTTTGGTGATTTGTAATTATATTAGTGGTGTCGGCTCTTATTTTGTTTTTAATTTCGTCTGGAATGTCTCTTATCCCGGATTCAATTGACGCAATATATTCTGTTATCGGTAAATCTTTTTCTTTATAAGTATCTAGGGAGAAGTCAGGTCCCAATAGAAAAGAGGAGAAAAGAGAAAGAAAGAAAAGAAAGGAAAGAAGGTCCCAGAATAATACGTCTGCTACTTCATTTGGATTGGGGTATTTGATATATTATCGATCTAGTTGGAATTGTTTAGTTGTGGGGGTTGTTGGTTATTTTTCGTTTGGAGTAGAGAGGATATTTTTTTCTGTTGGTTTTGTTTAATTTTTCTACGTAGATTTTCGTATTTTTCGGTTTCATAAGCTAAAAAGTTGTCCAAAATTGTGCTTGGTATAATTTGTTTTAATTGGTTTATTTTGTGGCTTTTTTGAGCAGTTAAATGATTTATATTTTTTGTGGTTTCTGTTATTGATAGATTTAATATGTTGCATTTTGTTTTTTTAATTATATCATGTAACCTATTTTTGAATATTATGTGTACAACAGGCAGTTTTAAGAAAGTTGGGAAAATATCTAGATGTTTACATCTTAATAGGAAAATTCGTCGATTTTTTTGGATCGTTAGCTTTCTGTATGTATTAGACACTTCTTTCAACTGGTTTGTGACTTCTGGACCATGAATATTCTTAATGTTCTCAAAGAATGCCGTGTGTAGTATTTGGATTTGTAGTATCTTTCACCCTTACTATTATAAATAGATTTGATTTCTTGAACCTTTATGTAAATAAATCTTTTTGTTGTATCCTTGGTTTTGGTTCATCAAATGAAAATCTTGGAGTTCTTTTGAATTTTTTTTTATATTATTTTGACGTTTTCGCCCCTAGTTTTGGGCATTTTCAAAAAACAGTATGCCATGTCTAGAAATAAAATTAAAAATACTTCACAGTCTTGCTTTAAATTACAACAATAACACTGATTTACAAAACATAACACGTATAATTATATAAATAAAAGGAAAAACACTGTTTTAAAAATTTTACATAACTTAGTTTAAATTTAATTTCTATTTACAAATTCTATATTTTTAAGTACCTCGAAAACAAGTGACCGCGATTAATGCATTTCAGTCGATTGAATCCGGGATAAGAGACATTCCAGACGAAATTAAAAAACAAAATAAGAGCCGAAACCACTAATATAATTGCAAATCACCAAAAAAAATCAGACATAGCAATATAAAACAGACTGCAAAACGACATTAATAAAAAAAAATTGTCACAAACGAAGAAATTCATTAAAGAAAATCCCCAAATAGTAATATTAAGACCTGACAAAAGCAATAAAACAGTCATAATGAACAAGACAGATTATGACTTAAAAATGAACAACCTATTAGCAGACACTAATACTTACAAAAAAATAAAAAAGTGATCCCACCACTATCTACGAAAAGAAAAATAATGCCCTAATAAGAAAATTTGTCAACAAAAAAGAAATAGATGAAAAACTAGCTAAAAACTTAACACTACATAATGCTATTGCCCCAAAAATTTATGGTCTACCCAAAATTCATAAACAAGGTATTCCACTAAGACCTATCGTCTCATGTATTCAATCTCCGTTCTATAACTTATCAAAATATCTTTCAACCTGTATCTCCAATATAACAGGAAAAAATAATTTTTTTGTCAAAGATTCCTTCACCTTCAAAAAATTGATTGACAACGTAAACTTACCACAAAACTATATCCTTCTATCTCTCGACGTCGTGTCGCTCTATACAAATATCCCCGACGATCTAGTAATAAAAATTCTTAATAAAAAATGGAATCTTATAAAAGAGCATACTACTTTATCAAAAGAAAACTTCATAGATGCAGTTAATACAACGCTTACAACAAATTATTTTCAATTTAATGACTCCTTCTACAAACAACTGGATGGTTGTGCCATGGGATCACCCATATCTGCCACCATCGCGCAGCTTACCATAGAATACCTAGAGGAAAATGTGATGAAACAACTAAACCACGAAATTGCATTCTTCAAACGCTATGTCTACGACTGTATCATGGCAGCACCTAGAGATAAGGTCGACGAAATCCACGAAAAGTTCAACGCATTCCATCACAAACTCCAATTTACTATAGAAAAAGAAAAAAATGAAGAAATAAACTTTCTAGATATGACTCTCATACGCGGGAAAAAGAACAACAAAATCCTAACTAAGTGGTACACTAAACCAACGTGGTCAGGTAGATATCTGAACTATCATTCAAACCACTCAAAATCTCAAAAAATAAGTGTAATAGTGGGATTGACCGATCGTGACATCACATTGACCTCTCCACAATTTAGACCGGTTATCCTTAAAAAAGTAAAAGAAACTCTATCATCAAACGGCTTCGAAATAAATGTCATAAATCAAATAATAAAAAAACGCACATACCGACTATATAACAATACAAAAGATAACAACACAAAATCGGACCCAAACAACCAAACACAAAAAAAATACATATCATTACCATATATAAGAGACCTATCCGAAAAATTAAAATACACATTAAACAAATACGACATATCTGTCTGCCACGAATCCTACAACAAATTAAATTCCCTATTCACTAAACTGAAAGATAGAACACCCATAACAAAAGACTCCAACGTAGTATATACTATCCCATGCGAAAATTGTTCAAAAAAGTACATAGGTATGACTAGCCAACTGCTAAAAAATAGATTAAACGGCCACATATACACAAAAAACGCTACAACCGCACTCAACAAGCACGAAAAAGAAACAAATCACAGTTTTAATTACAAAGAAACCAAGATCCTAAATAAGGACCACAATTATCATAAACTGATAATTAAAGAAATGATAGAAATAAGGAGGGAAAAAAACGCGGTAAACGACAGAACTGACATCAAAGACCTAAGGATAATATACAATAACATCTTACCTAATTAGTGCCAATTTCTTTAAACTTAATAATAATAGTAAAAATAAACAATTAAATAAATAAAAAAAAGCAAATAAAAACATTTCAAAATTAATATAAAAAACTATCAAAAATGGTATCATACTAAAAAATAGTTCGTCCGCCAGCGTACACCCATATTTTTCGCCAGTCTTAGCACTGGCCATCGACTGAAATGCATTAATCGCGGTCACTTGTTTTCGAGGTACTTAAAAATATAGAATTTGTAAATAGAAATTAAATTTAAACTAAGTTATGTAAAATTTTATAACAGTGTTTTTCCTTTTATTTATATAATTATATGTGTTATGTTTGTAAACCAGTTATTGTTGTAATTTAAAGCAAGACTGTGAAGTATTTTTAATTTTATTTCTAGACATGGCATACTGTTTTTTGAAAATGCCCAAAACTAGGGGCGAAACGTCAAAATAATATGAAGAAAAATCAAAAGAACTCCAAGATTTTCATTTGATGAACCAAAATCCAAGATACATCAAAAAGATTTATTTACATAAAGGTTCAAGAAATCAAATCTATATATATATATATATATATATATATATATATATATATATATATATATATATAATATATATATATATATATATATATATATATATATATATATATATATATGTATATATTGTATATATATATATATATATATATATATATATATATATATATATATATATATATATATATATATATATATATATATATATATATATATATTACTTTTAAAATCTAGCCGAACTCTGGCACTGTCTTTAGCTTTTTCCTGCAATATATTAGAAATTATGAGCCAACATAGAATTCAACCTATCTATATATGATCAGGTAGAACTTCAATAGGTTGGCTATACGCCTTTGCTCAAGTATACGAAAAAATGGTTCAGATCTAAATTATTGAAGACCAAGATTTCTATCCAGTGAATATAATAGTTCTTTAATATATTGCATACTGCTAGATAATTGCAAGAAGGAGAATTTTTTAAAAGACAGACACTGTCTCTTTTATCATTATTTTATATAGCTGTCCAATACAAATTCATGGATATATCGTAAAACTACTTTCTTATCATAACATTAAACTTTTTTGCAGTCCTGTATAGACAGGCCCATAAACCCTGCGATGTTGAATTCATATTAAAAATAATTCCTGTCTAGTAGATATAAAGTATAGAGAATATAAATTTTATAGCATTTCAAGAAATCCTTGAGACTATTATTTAGCAAGTAGGCAAGCGATTAAAATAATGCTCACAAATATGGTTACCGTACACGAGAACTTGATTTGAACCTGATACCAGGTTTTAAAGTTTTTAAATTGAATTATTGCTAATACAAAAGACTAAAAATAGATTTTGTCGTATTACAGTTATTGTTAGTTAAGTATAATATAAAGTTAAATAATTACTACTGGTTCATTTTTTTAACTCCTAAATTTCTTCTCTAAAAAATCGTTGTTTTGACAGAACTGTTTCCGACAGCCTATCTCCCGCTTAATTCACTTTGAATAAAGCTAATTTAGGAAACTTACCAGCTACCCTTAAATGTATATAATTTTTTTAGTTAACGAATTATCTGTTCAGAGGTGGAAATCCATTTGGAGTCGACTTAGCGTCAATTAACATACAAAGAGGAAGAGATCATGGCCTAAGGCCGTACAACGATTACCGGGAATTAACTGGCTTACCACGCATCAAGGAATTTAGTGAGTTTGGACCAGAGGTAATGTCATTTTAGAGTAATTGTTTGTTGGTCTGCTGTTATTATTAAATATAGTATGTATGTTCCTGTATTTCAATTTACAATGCACGATCATCAAATAGAATCGGTAATGAGATGTTATAGTAATGCAAGGTTTGTTAAAATTAAATTACCTGAAAATGTACAAAAGAATGGGAGTACTGTCGCAGTATTACAGTAATAGGTCAAGAGTTTCCGAAAAAGTATTGAAGTTTAAAAGTTCAAATTGAAACAATTGATTTTTATATTATGTATTAAAACAAATATCTGCCATTTTGTTCGATGACTTTCTGATATTTTCCTGGTAACGCGATTCCATAATCCTGTCACTGTAGAACTTCCTGTGATTTCTTAGCCAAAAATTTTGACAAGGGGTTTTTACAGGCCTCTTTGTAAACTAATTTAATGCCATTCAGGAATTTTTGGAGAGACCAAAACAATGGTAGTCTGATGGTGCATGGTCCGGGCTATACGATGGATGCATTAAAGCTTCCCACCCAAGGCCCCTCAATTTTTGCCGAGTCCTTCCTCAAAGATGGGTATGACCTGGTGTCGTCATGGTGGAAGATGATACTCTGTTGACTAGTCCCGGTCGATTTTTTTTAATCGCTTGTTTCAATCTCGTCAATTGATGACAGTAGAGTCCAGAGTCAATCTTTTGACTAGGCTGTGGCAGCTAATGTTGCACGATTCCCTTCCACTCCCACTAAACACACAGCATTATCTTTTCTAGCAACAATCCGGGCTTTGCAATCGTTCGTGGAGCTTCATATTTTACTACCATCTTTTTCGCACAGTGTTGTCGTAAGTGATCTATCTTTTATTACCTATGATCAATCGCTTCAGAAATGGCTCGATTTCGTTACTTTTCTGTAGAGATTTGTAGAAATTCTATCGAGTTTTACCGTCAAATCATGAGCTTCTTTTTGTAGCTAGCTTAGTTTAAAACTATTTGGTGATGGATGTTTAGTTTCTTGGCAATGTTATGGCTATTTATATGCCGGTCTTGCTCAACTTTTCCCAAAACTACATTAACTTTTTTCTGTCAATAGTCGATTAGAACGAGGAGCATTTTGGACATTTAAATTTCCAGCATCTTTTAGCTATTGCTTTTATGTATTTGAACATAAACGGCACAAATTTCATCATAGGCCTGCGCGCCATTTGTGTTTTTATCGAAATAAAATTGTAAAATGTAACGTACTTTGTAGAAATTTCACTCATCTTCAAGGCGTTCTAAATTAAGTCTGAACGAACGAATTCCATAGTTTTTGAACATCTACTACTGTAAAATGTTAGCTTTTCAACTGACACTAGCTATGACCAGATGCGACTTATATTAGCCGACATTTGTGACTCTAAAGCTATCCAACGAGAAAAAGGCTCAATATTTTTTCGACAACCCAATATATTACAAGAAAATGCCACTAATAGTGCTTGATATTGTTAGATTTACCTTAATAATGACATTTATTATGGGAAATAATAAAACCTTCAATCAATCAAATTTGAAGTATTCAAGTGCTCACTAATCGTCTATTCTCGTTTTCGTGCTATTATAAGCACTTACAACATCCTGAAACATATATTAAGCTCATCTTCTTTATGTTGTTACTAAATAATCTTGAAAATTTGGAATTTTAATTTTATTTAAATTAGGAAGTATTCACTCGAAATCGGCGATGTAGAGGTTGTGCGATATCCGCACGTCTTCAGTACCATTCTGCTAATACTTTGAGGAACAGAAAATTTCATTTAATCAATTTATTGGTCAGCGTCAAAGTCATTATCACTTCTTTTATTGATAAGATTTACGATGTAACTAGGTCAGATCATCAGATCAGAATGCTCACTAAAGCTGACGCAGCCTCAAAGCTTTAGAATTTGTGCTCCTTTAGTACGGACACAAACAAAAGAAATATATATTTTTTATCTATACTGTATTTGTATCCCAAAATCCAAACATATCAGGTTTAATTTAAGTATAGTTTTGCTTTACTGACATTATAAATAAAATTTATAGAGTTTGCTGTCGGTTCTAAATGGAACATCTTGATATTTATACTTTTGAAATAAAATACAGTGTAACTGTTCTGACACGTGTTTCGGTCTCGAGACCATTTTCGAAGAGATTTACTAAGAGCCTCGACCATTTTCGAAGAGGTTTACAATAAGACTCTTAGTGTAGTCTTATTGTAAATCTCTTCGAAAATGGTCGCGAGTTCGAAAGACATGTCAGAATGATCTGAATAAATTCAGTGAAATAGTTATACTAAATTTTTAATTTTGTTTTAAAAGGGAGGACATCTGTAGCAGCTTTTGAACGAGTCATGAAAATTTTTAATGTTCCTATTTAAATTAGCACAGTATGCTGGCCGAGTGTTTCTTTGAAATTTTTTTAAAGTGTAATAATGAAGCACATCTTGGCAGAGTTTACTAATTTTAAATGAATTTATCCAACAGAATGGAGAAAAGTTAAGCAGAGTGTATCGGTCTGTTGATGATGTAGATCTCTGGATTGGAGGAATTTTGGAAGAAAAAGTTCCAGGAAGTCTTGTTGGTCCAACTTTTAAGGATATGATAGCCGACCAGTTTGTTAGGTTGAAGAGAGGAGATAGATACTTTTTCGAAAATGATCCTTCCATAAATCCGGGCCACTTTACACCAGGTAAGAACTTTTATTGATTAACCTACTTATAGTATTTTTTAAGGTAAATGTTGAACCTAAACAGTTAAGTTTTTTTTAAAAAAAAGCTTTTAAAACATTTCTTTCAAAAATAAAAATTGTGAAATAAACACTGAAAATAGCTTCACTCATCCAGTTATATCTAAGATTAGCTCTTTCCGAACTAAAAAAAAATAGAAAGTGAAATAGACACCCTGACACGTTCGCCTCTTTTCTAGATAATAGTTCAATCACGACGACAGTCACTCTTATGTGAAGTAATTCTGCCTTTCAAGGACCTGGAAGTTTGTCCGATGTATGCCATATTACAGTCTAGGCAAGGAATCTTATAAACTATACCGGATTTTTGAAGCAGGGGAACTGGGTATTTAAGTTTAGAAAACAGAGGTTTGGTGGTGTTACAAATGCGTGTGGAAAATCTGATATTTTTGCCTTTGAAGATATTAATCAGTTTAGGAGTTAGGCCACTAATATGGGGAAGAGTTCTAAATAGAGTATGTGACGGGTCAGGAAAAACCCTCTATTCGAGATCATAAGTTCGGAACTGATTCTGCATATCTGCTATTGACTGATTTACAACATTGTTCTGAATAGGAGACGTTGAAGGATCGATTTGGGATAGGAATTTTCTTCTTAAAGGTATTTCAATTGTAAAAGGGCCTCATTACGGAGAGAGAAATGTGTCAATCTAGAGACTCGAGTAGCCAGAACACTAACTAAACCAAGTTTCATCTTCATGGGATGGTCTGAATAGAAATTTAAGTAGCGTCAACTACTGATCGGTTTGGTATACCATTTTGTAATACCCCCCCCCCCCCGCACCTCCTTGTTAATATGTCTATTGCTGTGTCTCATCCGTCACATATTGTTCCCATTTTGATCTCTCATAACAACCTCCCCCCTTTTTGTGTTTTCCAATGGCTGGGTTTTATCAATACCCTCCTTTCATACATAACGTGATATTCGTTTGTTCATTCGTTGATTCCTTTGTCTTGTCTCGCACAATGATATTTTTCAGTAGAAACAATTAGCCTTAAAAGTAACTTCCTCTTCGACCAAAGTAAGGAAAAAGTAAATAAATCCATCTTAGTCTTCTTTCTGTACATATAGTTGCGATTGAAAGTGAGAAGACTGATAACGTAGTAGCGAAGGCTTTCAAACCAATAGATTTAACTTTTCTTCTGAAGAATACGAAAAACGAAATGCATGCAATAGTACCAAACATCGTGGGAACATTGGAGATGTAGCTCTAACAGTTTTCTCTGATGTAGAGATAAAGGTGAAAATGCTCCATGAATCCCTTCTACTGATAGAAGAGTCACCGTTGATTGGGTAGTGGATTGTCGGTGTAGAGAGGATTAGAGTGCGAACTGAATGGATACAAATTCAAAAGATCATCCGCTTGAGCATTACAGGAGTAATATATATATGCGCTGGATGTCCTGCTTGGGCTACCTAGTTTTCCAATTTGGCTAAAAAATGAGGCAATGGGGACCTACATGCGGATGTTGAGTACCAGATGTTGGAAATGAATCGACGAATTAAAACCTGCCAAAATCGCCTCCCAAACCGAGCAGGAGATCCTGTTAACCTTTAGGGCGATGACGAAGTCTTTGCTATCTTGATGGCATCTGCTACAGAGGAGATAATCACGTGCTGCAAGCAGGTAGCATGTATCTGCTCAACTAGTTAAGTAGTAGTCAAAGCATTTGCTAAACCCAGGATAAACTCAGCTTCTTTGAGAATGTAGAGATGCCCTGCATAATCTGCTTAGAAGGGATCGAATTAAGGTCTTTGAGCATTAAGGGGTTCAGAGTAAATGAAGGATGAACTCGCCAGACTCGGAGCAATGATTCATTTCCTGAGCCCTAATCAGCTATGACATATCCAAAGAGTAGATGGGAAGCACTTCTATGAAACGGACTCAGTAGTATCGTCATCCGAAGTGTAGGTAGGCCAAAGATTTTATATCATTGCCGGGGAAGACACATATTGAATGGCTGCTTAAAAGAAGTTGACGACTCTTAAAGCCATGCATGTTACTTGTCAAGGCCCGTGTTAGTTGTGTAGGATTCTTTAGAGCTGATCAAAAAGGATCTCTCTGGTCAGTTTGCTAGCCTTCGAGTCTTCACAGAAGTAATATTGGAAGTTTTGAAATTATAACATAATTTTTCAAATTCCTCGACTTTAATCAAATTGAAAAGATCAGATAACAATGGTATTATAAAGTACCCCAACTAACACCAAGCTAATTTTGAAATTTCTTTTCGTTCAGAAATTATGAGGCTTGTTAAAATCTCGAAAGGTGATATTTTCTCTCATAGGAGGAAGTAAAAATTTAACTTAACTAATTCAACTCTCAATTAGGTAAAGTCATTATTTACCGCCAAGCCAAATAATTCATTTAGGTAATTCGAAGTAAGCTACTTAACGAATCCTAATAAAATGTATGCCTGTTATGTTGAATCTATATTTTTTCTCAGGAACTATTGTAGCTAGAAATTAAAAGTTACAGTTTATATGAAGTCCTCAGACTTCGGTACCTAATATTTTCATAAATACTGTTACAATGAAAACATTTCCTAAACATTTAATTTCTATAAAAATTATTATGGGATTAGTTCATAAATGCATAAAGACAAAATTAATTTAACATTTACTCAAAATGTCCCCCTATTGCTTTTACACAAGCTCTCAAACGATTACGCCATAGGTCTATGGCAGCGTGCACTTGATCCAACGGAAAATTGTCCACCGCTTTCGGTAAAACTCATTGTAAAGAGTCATGTCTTTTATAGCAAAGCACACCCTCTAAGAGGGACCTTAGTTTATAACCTAAAGGATTTAGGTCAGGATCTTCTGTAGTAATACATTTTGTTGAAACCATGCTTGTGTTGTTTTAGCTTTGTGCTCTGGTGAAGAATATTGTTGGAAGACCCAATGCTTATTTTTGAAAAGAGTCTAATAATAGTGTCTTGATATATTTTAGCCGAAGTTTTCACACCTTTTTCGCAAAAATGAATACTGGTAACCCCATCAAAGCTAACTCTCACCAAACCATAACTGATGCGGGATGATGACCCCCCATGAACCTTTGGAACAAGTTCAGGCGCTTCCTTAGAAGATCTGGCATAAACCCTATCATTTTGCTTATTGAAAGATTGTTCCACAGTGAAAATTTTTTCGTCAGTAAACAAAATTTTTGCTGTGTTTGTTATGAGCATATTCCTTCAACAAACTTTTAGATTTTTGCCACCCTTGCCAAATGACCAGTGTGTCTCTTATAAGCACCAAGTCTTAGGTCTTTTTAGTGTTCCATACGGAACACTTGTAAGATAGCTTCGATGTCTGTCTGTCTCGTCGTCTGTCTGTCTGTCCGTCCGCCTGTCTGTCCGTCTGTCACACCCGATTTTCTCCAAAACTATTTGACGTAGAAAGTTGAACTAATATAGAAATTGATGGCCTTATCAGAGCCATGTAGTTCTGAAAGTTAAATTTTGACTTAAGGGGTGAAATCGGAAGTGAAAAAAAAACTTTTTACTAGGTCATCGAGTGGGATGTCAAATGAAAGCTTGTAAGAACAGGAGTTTAAAAATATATATAATGTCTTACACGCGCACACTTTTCTTTGTATTATTTTGAAAAAATCGCGAAAAATCGCTGTCCTCCCCTATCTCGAAAAGTACTGATCCAAAAATTCTCCACGGGGTGTAGATTGAACGAAAATTATCACGAGTGCATAACCTTTAATAATTTATCTGGTATATAAAAAAAAAATTCAAGGTCATCAGTTTTCAGTAAAGACTGGAAACAAACTTTATTGAAAACTCATTTGGGGTGTGTTTTCTGAAGTCACTGATCATTTTATACCTCCGCAACAAATTTTTTTATTTCAGAAGCAATCAACGTATGGAACACTAGTTGCGCAAGTTCAACTTGCACTTGACCGGTTATTTTTTTAATAATACGAAACATAGAATTTTTCGAAATTTTCATCTTACGAGATAAATTTTTTTGTTTGCGGAGAGGATTTCGGTCAATTCGCACTTTTACAGCTTTAACAGCTTTCGAACCGTCCTTGGTCTTCCTGAACGTTGCCTATTTTTTATGTCTCCTATCTCAGTAAATAATTTCATCGCCTGGTACATACGACTTATTTTAAGCGGTTTTAAGATCTTAAAAAAATCACTTTTTTCTATACTGCACTTAAATAAAGCTATAACAGCAATCCTATTTTCTCGATCATTCCATTGCATTATTTAAAGAACTCAAATTGTGAGTATGGTTACACACAATAACTTAATAACAGAGTAACATAACACACACAAAAAAGGGTTAATGTTTATAGAGGGAGTACGTGAAAGTTTGTAACAGTATTTATGGGAGTACTAGGTACATATACAACTTCAAGAAATAATAATAGGTAAAAATAAACTAAACTATCCTGTACGTACACATGGCGAATTGACTTCCTATTTGATTTTAGTTGTAAACTTTAGGAAATGTTGATTTTTTTTTCTAATTAAACTAATTTGCGAAAAATATGTAATATTTCATATCATTTCAAATTTGCGGTCTTTATAAAGGCATTAACAAATTAATTAAATAAATAACTAGATTTATTGAAAAACAAAGAATAAAATACTTTTTTTTTTATCGAAATCATACAAAGGGGAATGACACACATTTTACTAAATTTATATGAAATCCATAAGGCAGCACGGCACTTACTTTAGTCGACATCCAAAATGTAGCTCCCTAAGAGACTATAATTTGGACCCAAACAAAAATAAAAACATTTCACATTTCACTTAGGATACAATTGAATGGTAGTAGCGGTATTGGGGTTTCGTTATACTTGTATCAATAAAGTTTTTTCGTGCTGAATGTTCTAGCATTTGTTACAAACATTAAAAATTTATTGCCGTACGTAAATATGTTTTTTAACTTTATCGAATTCAAAAAATTAAAGAGAGAAAATATATTATCATTAAAATCTAGTACATATACTATTTATTAATGTAATTGAACAGTTATAAGTATAGACGTATATAATATAGTATATATTAGTATAAAGATTGCAACTTTTGAAAATATGTTATCTGGGACACTTTTTTTATTAATTTTTGTAAAAACTTACTTAATATACGCTACACTTCCTCTTTAATCACCTTTTATTGAAGACTTTTTTGGAATGGTGTCTTCAATATGGTATTGCTACGTAGTCTAATTTTCTAAGATTATGGGGACATAGATATAATTTAAATAATCCAAGGGGCGCACTGTGGAGACAATACGTAATTTTTATCCAAACTCATTTTCAAGGAATGTCAATATATCTTTTTTTTTTGCCTAAAAAGGTGTTTTTTTTTCTTCAAAAAAAAAAAGCAAGATAAATTAGTAAAAATCATGCCAATAATCGAAAATCCGCCTAAACACGATCAATAGAGAAATCAAAAACGGATATTATAAAAAAAAACAAAATTATTGAGATTCCTTGAAATTTGTGTGAGACTCATTTTATGCCTAAAAAGGTGTTTTTTTTTTTTAAAGTTAGATTGGGTTAGATTGAATTATTGGCTATTAGGTAGCGAAGATGCTATAACTATTATACATTATTGGCTAAGAAAAAACGTAAAAATACATATTGGATCTTAAGTTTTATACCTGTTAGGGACCTAACTAAGTTAGCCTAGAAAAGGATTTTATTTTATTTTAACAGTAATCACCGTACGGAACACTAATTGCGGAAGTCCGACTTGCACCGCCGGTTTTTTTTGTATTAAATGACAGTAATATTTTAAATCGTTGTAACATTCATTTAATTTAATTTAATATCAACAACAATTATTCCGTAAAGGAAATAGAGCTCTATATAAAATATTGAATTTCTGAAAATCAGAACCTTCACCCAAAAACAGTTTCAAAATAGCCTAGATTCAAAAAAACCTGGAAGATGTTTAAAAAAGGAGATTATATTGTAAATCTAAGACAGAAACGTAACATAGATAGTATTTTATGATGGTAGAAACTATTTTAAACCAAAATTTATCGTTAGTTCGAAGTAAACATTTTCTGTGATCAAGAACTTGTTAAAAATTTCTTTAAAGCGAAAACAAGTAAAATGTGTTTACAACCTTGTCACTTATATTATTATATTTTTTTTTATTTTTTTGTTGGGCACAACTTTTTAGTTAATCTCTAAATTTAAAAACATTTTACTAAAATTAAACATAAAAATATAGCAACAATATTAGAAAATTTTGGCATAGAATGTAAGAACAAGGAATTGAACATTCGAGATATGAAATTCATATTCGATTTCACATATACTTGTTCCTTTTTTCATTTTAACTTTAAATTCTACAGAATATTTCAGATTCTCTTTGTTAAACTATAATATTTTCTGAAATATTGGCATCTCTAACATTTTAATCGCTCTACTTTTATTGGAAAAAAAAAACTTTTATTCCTTGACTAAATACAAAATTTTAATATAAATATAATATGAGATTTATTAAAGGTATAAAAACAATTTCCAATTAAAATTGCACTTGTTCGAATAAGGACTGCATTAAAATTTTAGACTGTCAGCAATGCTTTATTATTCTTTATGATTTAATTACTTTTAAAAAAATCGACGTATAAGTAAATCTCTAAGTTAGAAATTGACTATTCTTTTACTGCGCTAAATCTAATTTATCATATTTAATAGTCACTTCCTGAAGTAACACTTAAGGTTAACTCACTTAAAGCTTCTCCTCCAAGTCTTCATTTCATATCAATCACCGATAATGGATTTTGAAATAACTTATATTTTCTATTAACTTTTCATGCGATTTTGCAATTTTTAACCTCTTCGTCAAAAAATCACTTTTGTAAATTTTTGCATTTCTTCACATTTCAGGATTTTTATATCACGAGAAACCAACCGCCGATGGCGGTCTATCGCCATAATAAATTTGATCCCGATTAAAAATTTGGTATGCATATAGTACTTGAAGTCGGAAAAGAAATTTCTGTTTCAGAGCAAGGGGTTGAAAGGGGTACGAATCGATCGATTAATAGATTTCCCATATTATTACACAAATATTTTCTTATTACATTATTTACTGAGGAAAATATTGTATTGATCAAAAGAACGTTCTCCTAGACTTCCTTAAGTGTGAGGGTGCATATATATTGCCGCGATAACTCCAGAATAAAATAAAATATAAATATTGGATGGTTGTAGCTTCTACTTATAAATATATAATGAAAGACTGTTTTTAGTAAATTTCCACTGGTGTATTTAAATTGCGATGACGCGTTTCGCTGTCGATGCAGCTTCTTTAAATCTACATTTTTCATTGTAATATGTAAAATGTAGATCTGAAGAAGCTGCATCGTAATTTAAATACACCAGTGGAAATTGACTAAAAACACTATTTTATTATATATTTAAAATATAAATAATAAATTTGATATACGTATAGTATTTAAAGTAGCAAAGAAATCTGGAATTTATAATAATTTTTTTCGGAATATTCTAGAAATTTTTACTTATTTTTGGAAGAGATAATTAACAAATTTTAAGCGCAATAATGTCAAACATATAAGGCGCTAAAGAACGGTTACTTGTTACATCTATTTTAGAGTTCATGGAGGCTAGGAATCTGAAAATCATGATACGGTTTTTATTAATTCCGAACTTAGTCCAAGCTTGGACGTGATTAATAAAGTGACTTGCAAATATTTAATAGCATATTTAGTATTTTCTTTCCTTCGGGAAAAGTTAATTTTAAGGGTAATAATTTTTATTCAAGCATGTAAGTGACATCAAGAATCTGGGAGGGTATAAAAGGGGATAGCTTCGAATATATCATGGTGTAGGTTATTTTCAGCTATCTCGGAGTTACGGAAATTAAAAGTCATGTTGAATATTCAGTGTTTTTGTTCTAAACTTAAATTTGAATGAGAATTTTTTATGTTTGTATAGAGGGTAATAATGTTTAAAAATATTGGTGTAACTAATATTTCTTAATACAATATCAATCACTATTCTCAGAGTTTATTAGATTTTATCCAACGTAAAAACTTGATCGGAACTTATTGACTTATCACACTGTAGTTATATTTTTCTACAATTGCTTTGAAAGTGAAATAATAGTATTTTAAAATTATTTATTTTACGTGGTATGGTGTAAAATTCCTAATGCATGCTGAAAATCCATATTAAACCTAAACACAAAAAAGCATGTGTTTTAAATTATTACAACCAAATTATATGATTTTCAGAGCCGTTGGCGGTAACTATACATTTCAAATAAGGAAGTGTCATAACTTTATATAAATTAAAAACCGGTCAAGTGCAAGTTGAACTTGCGCAATTAGTGTTCCGTACGTTGATTGCTTTTGAAATAAAAATTTTTGTTACGGAGGTATAAAATGATCAATGACTTTACAAAACTCACCCCAAATGAGCTTTCAACAAAGTTCGTTTCCGATCTGACCTTGAAATTTTGGTTTTTTTATACCAGATATATTATTAAAGGTAATACACTCGTGATAATTTTCGTTCTATCTACACCCCGTGGAGAATAGTCCAGAATCTTTTCAAAATTTTTTGATTAGTACTCTTCGGGATAAAGGGCAGCGATTTTTCGCGATTTTTTAAAAAATTATACAAAGAAAAGTATACGCAAGTATTACATTATATATATTTTTTTAACTCGTGTTTTTACAAGCTTTCATTTCACACTCCACTCGATGACCTAGTAAAAAAACTAAGTTAAATTTAACTTTCAAAACGACACGGCTCTGATGAGGCCATCAATTTTCTATGTCAAATATATATACGAGGCATGTTTTTTAAGTAAGTACCGTTTTGGAATTAAAAAAGACGTGCAAAGATATCGCTATAATTTTATTTTTACATGAAAGCCTGTACCTTAATCTACTTTTCTACATAATTTCCGTGAATATTGAGGCACTTGTCATAACGTGGCACCAGTTTTTGAATACCCTCCTCATAAAATTCTGCCGCCTGAGAAAAAAGTTCTCGGTCACAATGCGATACAAAACACTACGAGAATATTGAGGAAAGCAGTCGCACAATGATGAAATTGTAAAGCGTCTGTTTTCTCTCACCTTTTCGTCCACTTTCTGCACCAAATCTTCATTAACGACCGAAGGACGCCCACTCCGTTCTTCATCATGCACATTTGTGCGACCATCTTTAAATGCTCTCACGCCATTTCCTTACCATTCCATCACTCATAATGTTTTGTCCGTAAACTTCACAGATCTCACGATGAATATCGATCGGTTTTACGCCTTTAGCACTAAGAAATCGTATAACAGCCCGTACTTCACAATCGGCGGGACTCACGATTGTCGGAGGCATCTTAAACACTCAGTAAACAACGTATACAATGAAGAATCAGACTGTAATGGCGTCAGTGCGTAGACATGAGATGTAGGTTACCAGCGCGCATGCGCGGAACGCCGACCGTATCGCTGCGGCGGCGGAATCGCAAAACGGTACTTACTTAAAAAACATGCCTCGTATATATATATATATATATATATATATATATATATATATATATATATATATATATATATATATATGTATGTATGTATATATATATATATATATATATATATATATATATATATATATATGTATGTATATATATATATATATATATATATATATATATATATAAATATATATGTATACATGTATACACCACCTGCTTTATATTCTATTTTTCTGTTATGTTTAACTAATTAATTGGAACTATGAGAAAACATGTTTAAATTAATATTTAAAACTTAACCAATAAGGAT
Source organism: Pachyrhynchus sulphureomaculatus (assembly GCA_019049505.1). NCBI lineage: Eukaryota > Metazoa > Arthropoda > Insecta > Coleoptera > Curculionidae > Pachyrhynchus > Pachyrhynchus sulphureomaculatus. Next base: position 107,684,592 of record CM032454.1, on the reverse strand, counting down.
TAGTATTAAAAACAACTACGGAGCACTTTATTTAGAAGTTACATCATTGTTATAAAAATGTAAACAAAATTAATGTCAATAAAGACTCCATTCACTTAATAATTACCAATAATAGTTTGACGGAGTTTAACGGAAAATAACAACTTCGTTGAAACTAATATTTAGTGGAATCGCCGTTGGTCCTGATAATCACCTGTAACCTTTTTGTCATGCTTGCAACCAGCTTTCTCGTAACTTCTGCTGGCATGTTCTCCCATTTGTTCAGTATTCTGTTATTTAATTCTTCTCTATTTAAAACATTATATTTGCGAACGCGTCATTGAAGTTCATCCCATAAATGCTCGATGGGGTTAACATCGGGTGATTGCGGAAGTGTATGAATCTGCTGTCGCACGTTATGGATCATCCATTCTCGCACCAAGTTTGCGATATTTTTCGGATCATTGTCTTGTTGGAAAATGTATATTTTTTTCGTTATGGATCATCCATTCTCGCACCAAGTTTGCGATATGTTTCGGATCATTGTCTTGTTGGAAAATGTATCTTTTTTCGAGTGCTAATTTTTCGACACTTTCTCTTAAATTGTCTCTCAAAATGTTCAGAAAAAACATGCTGATCCATGGTACCATTAATAAAATGTAAATTTCGAACCCCTACAGCGGATATGTATGACCATAGCAGAACGCTGCCACCCCCTTGTCTTACTGTGGAACAAATGTTTTTAATATCGAATGCTGTATTCTTCTTTCTCCAAACTTTAGTTCTGCCATCAGATCCAATAAGATAAATTTTAGTTTCATCACTAATGATTATGGATTCCCAACATTGAGGAGGTTTAGTAAGTATTCCCTAGCAAAAGCTAACCGCTTGTTGCGATTAGCTTCCACAATTAACGGGTTCTTCCTGGCTGCATACTCCTGATAGCCTGCCCCGTATAAACAATTTCTCACTGTTTGTGAACAAACATTTTTCGAAAATAATTCTCGTACTTTTTCCTTTAATCTCTTCACGTGGAGTTAGTTTCTTGGGACGACCGGAACGTGATCGAATTTTGTAGGAACCCGTTAATTTATATGGGTTTACAATGTACTGAACAGTAGCATGGGACTTTTTAACAATTTTTCGTATATTTCTGTACGATTTTCCATCTTTCCACGAATCAGTTATGATCTCTCGAACTTGAAATGGAATTTCACAATTTCTCTCGCTCATTTTTAATAATTCTTTGAATTCCCACTGCAAAATTACTTGCAACAAGTGACAGATTATAAAGTATGGCCGAAAATTATTCATTTGTTTTCAGTTTAGCGGGGCAATAGATAGCTTGATAAAATGCGACTGATTATAACGTGTTTTTTTTCAATGCAGTTCAGTTCTTGAGTGTATGGAGACTTTTTTGACATTAATTTAGTCTACATTTTTATAACAATGATATAACTTCTAAATAAAATGTTCTGTAGTTGTTTTTAATACGCATCCTCGTTGGTTAAGTTTCAAATATTAATTTAAACATATTTTCTTATAGTTCCAATTAACTAGTTAAACATAACAGAAAAATAGTATAGACAGTAGGTGGTGTATGGAGACTTTTTGGACTGATTGTATATGTACATATATAAATCTATTTCACCGTATCTATTGTCGTATAACCTAATTTTCTCAAGTTCATAGTTTCTCTTTCCTTGCGTGTGATTTCATATAGTGTATAGTAAAGTCGTCATCATTATTGATAGTTTAATCGAAAGATCAACCTAATAGCTTGTTTCTAAAATACATTGTTGTGTATTTGTCGCTTTAATTACATGGTTTTTAAATTAAGAGCAGAGTTTTACTTGAAAGGTTATAATAATTTTATGAGTAATTTTTATTACCTACGTTTATTATACAAACTATAAAGTTTCGTAAAGTCTCACTGAGTTTACAAGTTTATTAACAAGTTTTTGTGGCTATGTATCTGCTAGAAATCGTAAAACTATATAGCTGGTAGTGCATGTTAAATAAGATTTCATTAATAGCTATTATTTCATATTGCTGATACACCGTTTCATCGTTATTTAATGAATAACTATAAAAAAAAATTCTAATTGGAGTTATCTTTGCTGTGTTATATCCCTTCTCCCTCTACTGAATCATCGATAATTGTGGTCAAGGGAAGCAAAAAATGTTAAACTCTACGTTAATCCAACTATTAAAATGGATTTTTTAGCTTGATATAGAAAGCAAAAGAGGTTTAGTTTCTTCTATCTACGTATGCTATGTAAGTTTTTAGAGTATAAAAGCATTTTCCATAAAAAAATTAATGGCGTTTCTGAAAATTGGTTACTGGGTTGTAATGAAATTTGTTCCACCCTCAAAATTTATTTTCGAGATTGGTTTCTTCCAAGACCTTCTCAAAATATATACTTGTACGAAAATTTATTATTGCAACTTTGCTAAAAAAAAACGTAGAATTGGCACATTTCAGATTAGGCTTTTCCCAACCAACACTTTTGGTTTTGTAGTAGCCTTTGACTGGCCAGTGAAAAAAAACGGAGAAACTGGACTGACTCATCCTAAGAACCGTCTTAATCTACGGACCACTACCCTACTTACTTGGAATTAAAAAAGGCTCAATTTATTGTCAAGATGTTGTGAATGAAAATAAATATTCATAATTGCAATTGTCCTTTATTCTTAAAACTACTCCAATAAAAAAAAAATAATTTGCAACATTCTGATTAAAACTTATCATTTTGGCAACTTGATCCCATTGCTGAGTTATATCTCTACAACAAATGAATTTGCCTATGTAACCCAAACATTCTTATACATCCATAATTACTTGAAATTATGTAAGTTGTGATCAAAAATAAATCGAACAATATTTAATAAAACTCAGGTAAGTTCCATAAAAAGTAGTTGGGAGAAATAAATACTCAACATTATACAAACTAGTAGCTGCAATGAAAGTTTTGATTAGAATGCCATAAACTTCATCATACTTAATTCTTTACTAACAACTATTGACTAAAATATTATAAGATGTGTGCTTGGTCCTTCATAATTCTATACTATCCTTAGTATACACTATGTAGGTTAAACATCGTTATTAAATTTATTTACAGAGCAACTTGAAGAGCTTAGGAAAGCCTCGATGTCAAGGATAATTTGCGACAATAATGATAAAATTCTGCTTTCCCGCCAAGCGCCCAACGCTTTTAGAAAACCAGGAGTGTCAGAGTAAGTTAACAATATTTTTTGTGTTTAATAAAATTAGAGGAAAGATTCTTACTCTGTGTTTACTTTAAGTGGATTTAAGATTTATATAAAGAAAATAATTAAAAGAAGTTTCACTTCGTATTATTTCTTTTTTGTATATTGTAATTGGATAAGTAATATGCCAGAGAAAATTTTCCTTTACTGATAATAGACAATGGTTAAGAACACACTTAACATTAAATTAAATCAAAATTAGTATATATATCTCCATTTGTAGCAATTTTGTATGTTACATTCTCACGCTTCAAAAAAAAGATTGTCTAGTCTTGAAATGGGCTTTATACCGAGTGCTTCGATATACTCTAAAAGAAAAATTTAGGAAACGGCAAACTATGTTTTTTTTTTATTTTAACGAGAGCATGTGATTTCCCAGGATCTAAAAATATATTGAAATACAGTGTTCTCAAATTGCGGCAACTAGGAAGTTTTAAATAAATTTTTTTATATGTCTATAATAATTTTTGTCTTCCTGTCACTAGATGATTAAAAAAAATATTTGAAAGCTGCTACTGCTTAGAAGACAATTTACTTTCATTTAAAAGCTAATTATATGTCAAAAATAAATAGTTTAACGATATTTCACTGCAAACTAATTTACACCAGACAATTGTTTAACGTTCGTTAGTACTAAACTATCGACGTTTGTGTGGTAAATGAATTTAAGATGTTAACAATCAGTAGTCAACTAATGGAAGCTGAAACTGTTAATATTAATTTTTTTTTTATATTTTTAAAGCAATAAATTGTTTTGTGGGCCATATATGATAATATTTAAAAAAATACATATGTAATATTAGGATATTTTTGATTATTTTATGACAAATATTATATTCTATTTTTGGTCTTACATACAATAGTTCTTACCCATTGATTTTATTTTATAAAGTAGATTAAAAAAGTTATTTTAAAGTATTCATGGTTTGTCATAGAAATTGAGCTAGGAAGAAAACAAACCCATATTTTTTGTGAGACTCAAAAGTAAGGCAAAAACGGTAAGATTCCATTCAAAATAAAAAAGTTGATATTACTTATGTAATTTGGAAGTGGCATTTTACTAAAACAATCACAATTCACATAGTTCAAATTTTTATAGGAAAAACTACTATTATATCTTATAGAGCTATTTGCAAAATTATAAGGTGTTCAATAGTTTTGATAATTCAGCGATAGTAATGAAAGGAGAAAAATATATATTATAAAAAATCAATAAGAAATAACATGTTTTCACTGTTTCACTAATGCGAGTGGCCTTTTTTATTTGTAGAAGTTCAATCTTTCTTAAAAGTGCATTTCAATTTTGTGTTTAGGTATTAATATTCTAAAAGTACCAGCCTGATTTTAATAATTGGGTTTTTAAAAAAAAAAAAAAAAAATCATAAATGGTTTTAAACAAAACTATTTTAATTTTTAGTGTTCCGTATGGAACACTTATAAGATCACTTCGGTGTCTGTCCGTCTGTCCGTCTGTCCGTCTGTCCGTCTGTCCGTCTGTCCGTCTGTCCGTCTGTCCGTCTGTCCGTCTGTCCGTCTGTCCGTCTGTCCGTCTGTCCGTCTGTCCGTCTGTCCGTCTGTCCGTCTGTCCGTCTGTCCGTCTGTCCGTCTGTCCGTCTGTCCGTCTGTCCGTCTGTCCGTCTGTCTGTCCGTCTGTCTGTCCGTCTGTCTGTCCGTCTGTCACACCCGATTTTCTCCGGAACTATTTGTCATAGAAAGTTGAAATTTGGTAGTAATATAGGAATTGATGGCCTCATCAGAGCCATGTAGTTTTGAAAGTTAAATTTTGACTTAAGGGGTTAGTTTCGGAGGGTGAAATCGGAAGTGAAAAAAAAAATTTTTTACTAGGTAATCGAGTGTGGTGTCAAATGAAAGCTTGTGAAAACACGAGTAAAAAATATATATATAATGTAATATTAGCGCGCACTTTTCTTTGTATTATTTTTAAAAAATCGCGAAAAATCGCTGTCCACCCGCCTTATCTCGGAAAGTACTTATCAAAAAATTTTGAAAATATTCTGGAATATTCTCCACGGGGTGTAAATTGAACGAAAATTATTACGAGTGCATTACCTGTAATAATTTATCTGGCATATAAAAAAAAAACAGAAATTTCAAGGTCATCAATTTTCAGTAAAGTTTGGAAATAAACTTTGTTAAAACTTATTTGGGGTGGGTTTTGTGAAGTCACTGATCATTTTATATCACCGTAACATAAATTTTGACTTAAGGGATTCGTTTTGAGGGGTGAAATCGGAAGTGAAAAAAAAATTTTTTTACTAGGTCATCGAGGGTGGTGTCAAATGAAAGCTTGTGAAAACACGAGTAAAAAATATATATATATATAATGTAATACTTGCGCACACTTTTCTTCGTATTACTTTTAAAAAAATCGTGAAAAATCGCTGTCCCCTACCTTATCTCGAAAAGTACTGATCAAAAAATTTTGAAAAAATCCTGGAATATTCTCCACGAGGTATAGATTGAACGAAAATTATCATTACCTTTAATAATTTATCTGGTATATAAAAAAACCAAAATTTCAAGGTCACCAGTTTTCAGTAAAGATTGGAAACAAACTTTGTCGAAAACTCATTTGGGGTGTATTTTGTGAAGTCACTGATCATTTTATACCACCCTAACAAGATTTTTTATTTTAAAAACAATCAACGTACGGAACACTAATTGTGCAAGTTCAACTTGCACTTGACCGGTTTTTATTTTTTTAATGATGACGCGCCGTATAAACCCGAACGCTTGTGAGGTCATAATGTTTATTTCTCTTCGACATCACCGACAGCTCATACGAATGTTTTAGTATAGTTTTCAATCAACTTATTGAAAATGTCTAATCTAAAAAGTTATCCTGCTGACTTTGTACGAATACTACAAAACCAACTCCCGAAAAAATGTTTTTAAATGTGCCACAAGATGTTAAACGTCAAAATTAATGGTTCCAAGCAGCACGATGAATTAATTCTAGAACAACATTAAATTTTTTCTGTTGTGAATATCACTTCGATGTCAGTATTTTAATATAATAATATATTTAATAATCAGTCATATCAGAATATTGTTATCAAATGATTTTTGTTTTAGTTAGTGTTTCAAAAATTTATGCATCCTGCTAGTTTATACACTGGACCAAATGGACAGCGTAAATTGTCGCACATTACTGAGTTAAATTAGATTAAATTAAATTAAACTGTAAACCAACAATATCTTTTTCTTGCATTAAATTTCAAAAATTTTGGCAGTATATACACAGGCGGATGCTATTGATAGCTGTCTTTGTTGTATATATTCCATAATTGCTTGTACTCTCAGCCTTCTCCTTATTTCTGTATTTCTTGTTCTGTCCTTCCGTGTAACTCCTTGTACTGCTCTTAGGTATTTCATTTCGACGGCTTGTATTTTGTTTTTCTGCCTGTCTATTAGGGACCATGATTCACATCCATATGTTAGGATTGTCCTATAAATTGCTTTGAACACTTTTTCTTGTAATTGTCTATCATTTTCCGCCACTAGCGATATATCATCAGTAAAAGCCTCTTCAGATATTTCTATTATTTTTAGCTTCCAGTATCCAATTGTCATTCTTTTCACTTTTATTTCACATTTCTTCATTATTTCATCCATGTATACAGTGAACAATGTTGGGCAATTCTGTAACATATTTAATAAAATTATGGTAAATAGTTAGTCGGTAATGAAAATTATCCTACTTATACCAGATCTCCTTTTATCCATAACCAATAAGTTATTTTATGATTTTTTAAATTTCTTTCAGATTTCACCGATAAAGTTACTTAAAAACATATATAGCATAGGAAAATGACTACATAATACTTTAAAAATTAAATATTTTTAAGAGATAATAATATTGTTTTTGTGCTACATCTAGCATAAAAGTATTATAGTATCCTATGTGACTTCTTTCGAAAAAATCTATTTATTATTTTAAATTAGATTCCAAATCTGTTCATTTAGACATAAGACTTCCTCAATATACTACGAATTTAATTTCCCTGAATAAATGTTCCCGATATCTTCTTCTAGGTCATAATTGGCCTATATTCATTTCAAGTCATATAATTAGAGAATAAACTTTTGTCACATTTCTGTAAAGATAATCTTGTTATCACCACTTTTTTATATAACTCGATATTTGTTAGTTGTCGCTACTGTCAATTCATATTAATTGTTAATAAAATAGGTTCGGTTTTTTGAACTACTTTGAAGTCATATTATTTCGTGGAAAAGTCGTTGGGTGTGATAAGCAGTCGTTGTAGTTCCAATAAATGTTGTCGAGATTATGTACACAAGAGGGAAACAGGTAACGTGTATATGTTTAAAATATGCGGCCGAATTACTGGTGCTATTTATAACAAATCTCGGATTTGACATATAAAATGTAGTTCATAGCTCACAAAATTGTGAATATATTACAAAAAATAGTTAAACTTAACTATTTTAAAAAACCGACCGTATGTCTGATTAACATTAACTGAGAGTACTGGTAGTGAGAAATATCAAACGAAGAAGAAGATTTGTGCTATAGAAGTATTTTTTATCATTTTTAACACTAGCAGTTACAATCATCACGTAAAGGTTTTTACAACGAACATGAAATCTTAAGCCAAATTGAAACGACTGTACTCATCTAATTCTTTGGGAAGAAATCTAAAGTCTGATCAATGGATCTTTGCAGTCATGTGATCAACGCGACGTCAAGGATATTCATACGATTCAATCGGCTGTCAATTCAGTGCCGGCGGTCTGAGTTTTAAATGACAATTTCAAAAGTCAAAATAGGATTTAAAATTTTTCTTCCAGTTTGGTAATTACTGAAAACCACGGATATATTAAATGTGTATGATGTGTAGAACACCCTAGTTCTTACTTGTGAAGGACATTTACCTCTCTGCATAAATCCAACATGTAATATCACCTGTTTTTATTTACTTTTAAAACCAGACAGATATTTCATGACAAGAGTATAAAGTATGAATAGAAGATATAAATTGCATAATCCCATTTTAATATAATTTATCAAATCAAACTAATAGATAGATAGATAAGTCTATATTTGTTCTGCAAAATTTACAATGAATGTTGCCCAAGGGGCTTGGAAAGAGCAATAAGTAAATATTTAAATTATTAATTGAATAATGACACTAATCGCTATAAGTAGATTCTTCACTCTCACTTTGTTTCCTTGGTCGTAATTTTCCAGGTGTTGAAAGCAATTCATTTTATCACTACGAATTTTGATGCTGGCTACAGTTCTCGTACTAATTTGTAAAGCAGCAGTGACTCTCTGGAACAAGAACATTGTAAACACATTAAAAAGATATACCTATGTGATTTATTTACCTCTTGTACAGCATTAAGAGATATAAGAGGATCCTTGTTATCCCTTTCCGATGTAAAATACACTATTAATTTAGCCACAAAACCTCTTGCTTGACTATTCAAATGTTTTCCAGGCATTTGGGTGGCTTCCTCAATCCGTCAAAGAATTATCGATTATTTTTATTGCCTTTAAATTCGACATTACTGGCTTCTAAAACGTGAAGCTATACCCAAATGCCAGGTTATTCGCTGTCTTTCTTGCGTATGTACAAATAACCGAGACAGATAATAGAGCGAATGTCGTAAATAATTTCGGATGACAGAAAATCTACATCTTTAAGTTTTTAAATATACTTAACATGTTGACAAGAAGAATAATATAGACGGATGTTTATCCTATAATCAGACACTTATGACGTGCATGCAAAGAATCATCGATCGGACTATATTAGTTTGTCAATCAATGTTTACGAATTGGTTTGTTTTGGGTTTCTTTTTAATTAATTTTCATGTAATATAAAATTGAGAACAAAATCGTTAAAACAATTTTAAATCCTTAACTCTTTATTATTACCTAATAAGGGAAAAGTAAAAGGGAAAAGGGGAAAAATAAGATTTTTGTGGTAGAATCCTCACTTGACAATTATTGACGAATTTCGCTACTACAATGAAATATGAGTATACGATATGAACAGTAAGGAAGAAACGAAAGCACCGTTTTTCAATGCCAAATCTGTTGCTTCAATAGATAAGTGGGCCGAACGGTTGCCAAGAAGAAGCAGCGTCGGTTTGTCTCTCGAAGAATTGCTTTACTTTATGACACGCTGCATATACTTGCAAAATTATCTATGCTGCATTCAGCCAGATACATTGCAGGCGGCATCACACCCCGACGAGACTTTATCTATACATTAACTCCGCACTTGTTTTTTTTTTGGAAATAGAAAGGAAGGCGGCACAGAGTTTCCAGCTGTATTCACGGCAAGCGCCATCATGCCCATAGTGCTACGTTCTTGGGCAGCAGCCTGACCGACACGTTGAGCGCCTTCTAAAGAGATGACCTTTCTAATTTTACTTGGCATTGTGGAAAAACTAGTCTCATCCATATTCTAGATGGATTGTGCTTGGAAATGATGCAATTCGAAAAGCACATTCAAACGATCAAAAAACTGGTCGACGTTTTCCTTTCAGAACACCTTGATCTCGTTGAGACTGGTTTGTTCAGACGCACGCAAAGAAAGTTTTAACATAACCATAATACCACGATTTTCTGGTAATTCGATCTTAATCTCATTTCGCGGAATATTTGATGTTCAATTTGAGCGCAAATTGGTAAGCCAACTTTTTTAATTCGGTTATGTTTAAGCCGTCATAGAGATCACAGCACCGCAAAAGATATTCGACCAGAGCTGTTTCTTCTTCGTCAAGAGATATTAAAAAACTAATTTACTAATTGAAGAAAAAAATTGAGCAAAAATTTTGTTCGTACGATGATTGGCTTCGGATACTATGCAATACGACAAGCAACAGTCAACAGCTCGTCATTAGGAATATGCATAATGTCTGGAAGTTCTTTATTCAATTTTGTGACATAGCGCGACAAACTGCTTTTGTTAATGTTGTAGTCACAATACCCATTTGGTCGATTTTGATGTCTTTCAGTGCTTCATCCAATGCATTAAAATCCGAAACACCATGTACAGTTTTTCTTGCCCTACGGCTTGCCATTTTCACGATCTGAATGTTGACAAATTTCAAGAGAATATTGAATTAAATTCACTTTATAAAAACGTCCAATGACAATTCCAAATGTAACCTAACATTAAAATGGCGTCTATACGTTTTTCAACACATACTGTCTTAACCTACTCACATCGTGGCCATGACATGGCAATTTTTTTTCATTTACGGAAAATTTACGAAAATACTTTTTCAACCCTTTTGTTGGATTGCTTTGTTCCAAATACAAGGAACGCTAGTGTACACGCCATTATAAAAAGTTGTAGTAATGACATAATAACTTGACAGTCAAAGATTGCTGTGGCCAGTGAAAATTAAATGGAGAAACTCAACTGCCTCAACCTAGGGACCACTACTTATTTGAAATTAAAAAGGGCTCAATTTAGTGTCAAGATGTTGGGCATGAAAATAAATATTCATATTTGCAATTGTTCTTTATTCCTGGTGAACAACAAATATGAAATCTTTTGCCAAATTTAAAAGACCTGACTCATCTAATTCTTTGTTACTTAACGTATTTCGTTCATGTTACTGATAAAAACTTAAAGAAGCCTATTAGTTTGTCAGTCAATGTTTATATTTTTTTTTGTTTTGGGTTTCTTCTTAACTAATTTTTATGTAACATGAACAAATTCGTTAAACAATTTTAAACCCTTAACTTTTTATTATTACCTAATAAGAGAAAAGAAAAAGGGAAGAGGGGAAAAATAAAATTTTTATGGTAGAATCCTACACTTGACAATTATCGACAAATTTTGCTACTACAATGGAATATGAGTAATTATTAATTATGAAACCATTAGCAAAGTATACTCAAATGTCCCACCCACATATATTGCAATACACCGTACCCAATAAAATAAAATGTTGAATGACAATACTCCTAGTTCATCTCAGGCTTGACTTGTTTAATTAATTATTATTCTTTTTAGGAATGAGTTTACAGACTGTGCAGGGCCGGATATTCCCAGAGTAAATTTCTTAATGTGGCAAGATTAGTTTTTTATACATTTTATATGTTTATGTTTGTTAAATTAGTGTTATATGTATAATTTATAATTCTTTTTAATAAAAATAAAGTTTTAGTAATAAAACTGGAGTTGTTATTATTAAATGGAATATAACTTAAATTACCTTCTTCTATTTATTTTTCAGAGTAGTCTAAAGGTAAAAAAGCTGAAATAGGTCATGCCATGTGCGTCTTGGTTTCAGTTTGGATACATATTAAATAAGGTTTTTGTGCCTTTAAACTAATAGATAGGACCTGAGATAAATTATATGCTAAAAGATTGCTAATGATGAGGATTTATTCATGACAAAATTTTGAGTTGAGTATTGGAATTTGAGGTATGAGGGATTGAAGTTATAATATGCGGGCGATATAAGCAAATACGCGCGATCAAATAAAGTTCTATAGCTAGATTTTTACCCCACTAGATATCAAGACTTCCAAAAATCTCCCAATACGAACTTGCAGCACAAACAAGACGTATTTTTGCCATTCCGACTTTGCACCCCTTTCATCCCCAGTTTCGCTAGATTTTTACTCCTAGAAAATACGGTTCGGTTTTGGCATCGCTATATGTGTATGTGTGAAAATGTAAATGGGCTATTTTGTTATACACATAACATATGTCTACATTACTTATTATGACACTATTTGTGTACCGTGCATTCAAATAGGTTTGAAGGTAAAAATGGGAACTTCCATCCCTTTTACCGCAAAAAACAAATGTATACTCAACTTGAAACTTTGTCATGAGAAACTCACCATCATTAGCAATCATTTAGCGTACAATTTGTATCAGAAGAAGGGTGCAAGAACGGGCAATTTTTGGGGTTACTCTTTAAATTTTATTAACATATCTATTATAACTCAGTTTATATCGTGTTGTAAAAAATGCAAAAATGCATTGCAGAGAAACTGAATAATTGATCAACAGATAGTGTCTATGAGGACCAGTACCGAGATGCAAACTTTTGTCTGAGTTATGGCAACCAGTTGCGGTTTATCCACCTCTTTAACCCAAGAACTTTCAGAAATCAATCACAATACTTTTTTATTATATTCAAAATCCAGGGTTTTGTCAGTAAACATAGGAAAAAATCGAGAACAGTAATACTATGTACTGGCAAAATACTCCCAAAATAGTGCTTTACCAGATGCATCTATACTTGCATACCTTAAAACTACTTACAATGGCGTCAAATTTGTTTGCTGGCATCTGGGGCTTGCCGCAATAGTCGTAAGAACTGTTTAAGCACGTAAGAGGGACAAAAGCTAACTGTAATATGGCAAACTTACCTGGTTTGTCTATAAGATATAAAGAGCTGATCTATGTTGTGAAAATGGGTAGTAACATGTAACAAATTCTAATTGTTTTTCAGTTCCTCCGAAAAGATTATTTATGATGTAGCTAAATTCTTAGAAGAAAGTTCCTTTTTTTTATTTTAACTTTAAGGAGCAGATTCCTCGCTTGTTAAAGTTCATAATACGTTACGTTGTTGTATTTTATAGGGTAGTTAATATTTTACTACTATTTCCATATATACATATATATATATATATATATATATATATATATATATATATATATATATATATATATATATATATGTATATATATATATATATATATATATATATATATATATATATATATATATATATATATATATGTATATATATATATATATATATATATATATATATATATATATATATATATATATATACGAGGTGTATTCGAAAAATAAGGACCGTTTATATTTAAATATTGGCGGGTCTGAATATGCAGCGTCATCTATTGATTGTTTTTGAAGCCACTGAAATTATTGTTTTGATTCAGCAGTCGTTTCCCTGTTGGGGAATGCAGACAACAATGTCCGCGAAAATCGTTGCTCCCGCCAGTTGCGAAGTGCGTACTGTGATTCGATTTTGGTGTGCAAAAGGATCATCAGCTGCTCAGATTTATGGGGAGTTGTGCCTAGTTTATGGACCTATAGTAATGAGTGAAGGAAAGATTAGACAATGGTGTCGCTACTTTAAAAATGGAAGCACAAATGTGCATGATGAAGAGCGGAATGACCGGCCCAGTATCCAAAACGATGAAATTGTTCAACAAGTGGACCAAAAACTGCGATCTGATTGACGATTGCACTTGAAACAGTGCTTCGGTGGACAGCGATTTAAAGACGATGAGGAACTCAAGACCGCCGTTATCAACTGGTTCAAATCTCAGGCGGAGAAGTTCTATGCAGAGGGAATAAAGAAGCTGGCGCAGCGTTACGAAAAGTGCTTAGAAGTGAACGGCGATTAGGTGGGAAAGTGAAGTAAGTTTGTAGGAAACTAAAAGAAACTACAACTGTCAATAAAAACTCTTTCTAACGAATATATATATATATATATATATATATATATATATATATATATATATATATATATATGTATATATATATATATATATATATATATATATATATATATATATATATACATATATATATATATATATATATATATATATATATATATATATATATATATATATATATGTATATATATATATATATATATATATATATATATATATATATATATATATATATATATATATATATACATATATATATCACTCAAAATGACAGGTAAAATATAGCGGCTATAAGTAAGGTATGCATCGAAAACGTTATTCGAAAAAGTATTCAGATGGCTATTAATAAATTTTACTTATCCACCTTCGTGCGTTTAGATCGCTGTGGAGAAATTCAAAATGGTAGATCCAACATCGCGGACCCCAAAATCGACCAGGTCTCTGATTCTCATAAAACTTGATATATTACTTGTTCTTGAGGTCTCTAAAGTGCGAATATAAACTTATATTTTTATAAATAAGTTTAACTTTTGAATGGTACGACCTCATCTCGTAATACGTAATATATCAATTACGTGTTCTTGAGGCCTCGAAGTGTGATTATGAATTTATAGTTTTTAACTGTAATTTTAAAGCCCTTTAGTACTTTTTTTTCATGGACGTAGACTTCATCTGTTGAAAAAGTCCCCGGAGAAAGAGTAGTTTCGAGAAAAATGCAAAAGAAAGAAAATATCGAGTCAGCATCTTATAATCCACGCTCACTTCAAATTTCATAACTCAAGTAATATTCTGAATGGTTGAACCCTCAAAATATTTTTAAAGGCATAGTTAATAAATCTAAGTTAGAAAAAAAAAAAAAAATGATTTTTTATTGAAAATCTTAGAATTTTGTAATCCCTTAAATAGAAAAAAAAATAAAATAAAATTTAAAAAAAGTTTAAAAAAAAAACTAAAAACAAATAGAAACAAAAAAGTAATGTAGGCTTTAAAACTGCATTTAAAGACAGCCCTTTTAAATACATAGAGCCTTTTTCGAAAACATGTTTCAGTACCCAAAATATGAAATTACAGATAATTTAGCAATTTTTTTCTCGGAATCTATGCATTTTAATGTAAAATTATTAGAGACATTTTTATTGCAAATTTCATGTAGAATATAATTATATTTTTTTTTATTTTAAAATTTTTAATTTTTTGTGACATGTTGGAACCGACATTTTGAATTTTTAAAATCTGACTTTAGATTCGTGATCAATAACCATCGGCAACCTTTGAACTATAAACAATTTCATATCAGAATTACTTAAAATCTCTAACCTGAAAAAGGGTTAACGCTTACCTCACGAGCAGCCGCCATATTGGATCAGCCTTTTAAGGAGATGAGGTCTTACCATTCAAAAGTTAAGCATATTTTAAAAATATAAGTTTATAATCGTACTTTAGAGGCCTCAAGAACACGTAATATATCAAGTTTTATGAGAATCAGAAATCTGTTCGATTTTGATGTCCGCCATGTTGGATCCGACATTTTGAATTTCTCAATAGTGATGCAAACGCAGGAAAGTAGAGAGGTGAAATTAATAAATAGAAATCTGAATGCGAATTCGAATATTTTATAGCGGTTTTTATAGTTTTAATAACTTTTTTCGACGCAGACCTCACTTGTAGCCGCCATATTGGACCCACCATTTTAAGTTATCATGTTTTGCCACTCAGCATTTAAAAGTGCTTTGTATTCCAAGTTATTTGAGCCATCAAACATTATTTTTGGTTTGTCCCGGTTGACGTGAATCGTCCCTTATATATATATATATATATATATATATATATATATATATATATATATATATATATATATATATATATATAAGCTTAAAATAACATCGATTCTTCTCAAAAAACAAGAAGCAATTCAAAACCAAAATTTGTCGTTAATGAGAACTAGATATTTTCTGTAAGTAAAAAGTTGAAGTTTTTTAGAAGTATATATCGAGACGAAATCGTAGGTAAAATATGATATTACTAACAACTTTTAAAATGTCTGATAAAGATTTTCTTTATATTTAATATTATTTTTACAAGCTTTTTTTTTCTGACAAAATTTTTGCGATTTATCGTTATATTTATATATATGTACCCAGTTCTTTGAGTAATATATACAAAACAGGGAATATTAAAAGGAATTTTATAAAATTTCTATTGTAGCCATAAAAATTAGATAAGATATTAAGATATAATTTATGGTAGCGTAGTAGAAATACCAAGACTTTCCTTTCGAAGAATTTATAGCCCTTCTGACATTAATGCAATATGACTCGATTAGTTTAGGTTAATAACTAGTTGCTGCAGCTTCTTAGGGAACCAGCCTCAACTAACTGAGTAATTTACTTATCAAAATGGTAGGGTACTTTCTGTAAAAGTAGATTCTGTAAATGTCACATATGTGTAGGTTTTAGAATATAACTAAGGAAAAATTCTGCTTCAAAATCAGTAAACTTTTTAATAATTTTCCATAAATTATTAAAAACTTATGCCATAAATTGAGTGCATTGCAAAAGACAATTGCATAATTTTAGACTGTTTGTCAAAGAACCATAATTAATAGATGTATGTACGAAGCTTGTATGATAAGTACCTGACCTCGGCCAGAGATGGCGCTACTACTATTTAAAAAATTATATTTTTCGTAAACATAACCTTTCACAAGAATCCTGTCAAATTTTTAAGTCGCTGCTGGATTTAATTTGTGAGTGACAGCCATTTAAATAGAACAACTTTTGTGATTTTACAATGGAAAAAACTGAATATCGAATAGTGATAAAATATTTGTTTTTGTAAAAGAAAACGAATGATTAGATAAAAACGGAACTCAAAGAAGTTTATGGGTACTGTGGACCTTCGTTACCAACGATAAAATATTGGAGAGCTGAATTCAAACGCGGCCGTACAAGCATTTATGATGAAAAATGTCCAAGTCGTCCAAATGAGGTCACTACACCAGAAATAATTGCAAAAATCCACGATAGAGTGATAAATGATCAAAAAGTGAAAGTAAGTGAGATTGCTGAGACTATGAGCATCTCAATTGAAAGGGTGCAGAACATTTTAACGACTCATTTGGATATGAGAAAGCTTTCCACGATTACTCATAATTGTCAATAAACACGCACGTATATCAACTTCAAAAGAACGTTTGACGATGTTAAGGCGCAATCCGAATAATTTTTGGCGTCGATTCATAACTGTTAACGAAATATGGATTCATCAGAGCAAACCAGAGACCAAAAAACAGTCCAAGCAGTGGGTTTTCCGTGGCAAACCGGCACCAAAGAAGGGCAAGGCGACTTTCTCGGTCAACAAAGTCGAGGTCATAGTGTTTTGGGATGCACGCGACATAATCGATTTCGATTACCTTAAAAAGGGCAAAACGATTAATGGAGAGTATTATGTCAACTTATTGGATCGTTTCAACCAGTGTGAAAGAAAAACGTCCGCATTTGGCGAAGAAAAAAATTCTCTTTCATCAAGACAATGGACGATACCATGGCGATGACTTGTGTGATGGCCATGGCGAAATTCCTCGAGTTGCGATACGAATTGTTCTCACATTCACCAAATTCGCCAGAATTAGCTTCCAGCGATTATTTCCTATTTCTGAATATGAAAAAATAACTAGGCGGGAAAAAATTTGGCTCGTACAATGAGGTAATTGCTGAAACAAACGGCTATTTTAAAGGGTTGGAGAAAACGATAGAAAAACGTTTTACACATATAAATGTTTTTTTCTTGTTAAGGCTCGGTACTTCTCATAAAACCCCCGTATTCAACAATTCCAGGTCCTTAACATTTCTAGGTCCTTTTGGTCAGTCGCTAAGGCAGTTAGCCAAAATTTCACCAAATCCACCATACCACCACTCAGACAGCCAGATAATTCTATTGTAACAACACCTATTGAGAAAGCGAACTTGTTGGCTGAACTCTTTGCTTCACATTCTATTGTCGATTTCCAAGGAAAAACACCACCTACTATTCCCATAGTGCAGTGAAGGATGTCCGATATTGTCTTCCGACAGCATTTTATAAAACGTATTTTAATGAAGCTAGATACCAAAAAAGCTGGCGCTAACAGAATACCTGCCATAGTACTCAAAAACTGTGCTAAGGAACTGACATCAGTTTTCAGTAGACTTTTCAACTTATCCCCAGAAAGGAAATATTTCCTTCCTGCTGAAAATATGCCACAGTTCAGCCGATACCTAAAAAAGGCAAGAAGACCTTGCCAAATAACTACTGACCAGTCGCACTGCTTTCAATAATATCGAAAGTCATGGAAAAGGCTATCAATCAGCATCTTCTAAAATATCTTGAAGGATTCAACATTATTAGCGACCGTCAATATGGCTTTCGTAAACATAGATCAACAAGAGATCTTCTGACTTATGTAATACCTGTTTGGAACAAGGCAACTGAACACCTTGGAGAATCTCGAGCGGTTTCTCTTGAAATATCCAAGGCATTCGTGTTTGGCACGATGGATTGTTAGCTAAGCTCCGCTCTTCTGGTATGTCTGAAAAGTTCTGTTTGTGGCTCTCATGTTTCCTTAGAGAGCGTAAGAGTTTACTGCCACTCGTAAAGATACGAGTGACAGTAGACGGACTTTTTTCTAACACTTTCTGTATCAACGCCGGTGTTCCCCAGGGCTTCATACTGTCTCCTACTCTCCTTCTCATTTACATAAACGATCTGCTGGAAAAGACCAGAAATCCAATCTACAGCTTTGCAGATGACAGTGCCCTTATCTCTTCATCGGACATCGGCTACTCAGACGAATATCCGCTGACAGCTGGAAGTCGTTCAACTTAACAAAGACCTGGAAGAAATTTTATCCTGGGGTGACAGTAACCAAGTGGAAGTTAACGGTACAAAACCCAAGGCGGCAGTTTTTTCTTAAAAACTTAACGTTGCACTCAATTCGTTGGGCGTTAATTTGGGAGCCAATATGTCTTGGATTGAACATGTTACAAGCATAGCAAAGAGAGCTTCTCGAAAGCTGGAAATATTATTTCGAACCAGAACGCTTTACACTCCACAGCAACTGTTAATTCTGTACAAAGCTCAAATTCGACCAACTATGGAATACTGTTCCCATGTTTGGGACTCTGCTCCCAAACATACACTACATTTGTTGGATTCTATTCAGAGAAGAGCTGTTCGCCTGATTGGAGACCCGGAACTGGCCGGCGGCCTTGTTTCGTTGGAACATCGAAGAATGGTTGGTAACTTGAGTCTATTCTACAAGTATTTCCATGGAAAGTGTTCGATGGATATAGCCCGCTTAATTCCTAACAGAGCGGTACATGCTAGAAATATACGTCGCGCTAATACTTCACAACCGCATGAGATTCAGCTTGTTACTCTTCGTGGAACACTTTTCAAGCAGTCTTTTCTATGGAGAATCTCGTCCCTTTGGAATAATTTGCCCAGGACGGTGTTTCTCACAGAGTACAATCGACAGCGATTCAGGACCAACATGAATTGCTTTTTTTAAACACGTGTTGCACCTATAGCGCTTTATGGATTTCCCTGCAGCACCTGTGCTAGACCCATAAAAAAATTCTACATATTTTCCTAACAAACTATTTTCAATTTATTTATGGTGATTATTTTAATGTGGGAAGTTACTTACAGTGTGAAGTAAATTTAGATCTAAAGTTTTTGACATAGTGTCAAGGTAAAACATATTTAGAAATTAATAATCTATTTTTTTGATTATAAGTACAATAACTGATAACAAAATACTGTCCAATACGTTATTTTTTCAACAACTATGATAGTTTTGTAGACATTACTTCCAAAAATATACTTACTTGTCATTTTTTTTAGGTTTCAGAATAATTAAGAATCTAACTGTCATTCAAAAAGTATACACACTGTTTGAAGACGCATAACAGGTATTACATCCTCTCGTCGCTAACAAAAGATATAACAATTTGTGTCATAATTTGTGGGGTATATTTTGTACTATACTTGTGACACTCGAATAAACAGATGATAATCCAAAAAAGTTTAAAGTTTCTGCGTTGCTGTGGAACCCAGATAGAAAACAATTAAATAACGAAAAACCCTTGAGTTTATTGATTGTTTGTCGGTAAATCTTTTTTATATTTATTTGAATTACTTTCGGGTACATAATATAAGTATAAATAACATAAACATGAAATAAGTAATGCTTAATTTATTAGAAATATATATTTATTATTCCAGCCATTAATAATAAATAACATTCCATGGAAGAGATTTTTTTCAAAATAATATTAACAAATATATATGTCATAATTATTTTTAATTTTTCAAATAATACACTCCTCTGATTTTAATAATCTTGATAAATAGTAACACATTTACCTAATTTAGAAATGATCGCTTTTTAAATATATATTACATACTTAAAACTAAATACAGGTAAATAAATATACATGATGGGAGAGGTTTTTCATTGCTGTTTGATCGACCGCTTTTCCTGAAACAAGAGAGCTTAAGATTAGCACAAGTAATATTATTGATCAATCTAACACGTAAAAAGTGTTCCTAAATGAAACAAATATGGTGTTGTAGGCGCACGTAATATGGTCGTTTAAATTTTCTTTAGGTAGCAGCAAAAATCACTCTAGTTCTGTCTAGTAATAATGAGTTTTTGCTGGTTATTTTTGCTAATATGACAATAGTCATATTAGCAAAGAATAGAGTTTTTTAATGCTAGCACAAACTAAAGAATTCTGTTATAAGACTATGAAATTAAATGTAAATGAAACATGAATTCATCAAATTTAATCACAATCAGACCAAACTCTACTAAATTTTATATGTGTTACTCAAATTTGGCGGAATCATAAATAAAGGAGAAAGTAACATTTTAATTTTGGTTCAAAATCTAATCAAAAATAATAAAAGATTCATTCTTTTAAATTTAGACGATTGTTAGCGTGAAAAACTTTTTTTTACTAATTTTCCATTTACTGTTCAAATTTGATTTATGTCGGTCTATTAATAAACGAGAGTAAGCATTCGAATTTCGATCAGTGTCAAAAAATATATATTTTGCTAATTTCGTTAACTTGAATTGAATAGTAGAGGTTTAAAATAGTTCTATAAATAGAGGATAATTAATTATTTTGGCAGCTGTCAAGGTGAAACGGTAATTTTTAACTAATTTTATATTTGTTCTTCAAATTTGATAAAAATGCATTAATGGAAAAACTATTTTCTAACTATTAACTTTGACGGATGTCAATGTCAAAAAACTTTTTTAGTACTGACAACTGTGAATGACAAAATACCTTTTCAGGGCGTTTTTATATTTAACTTGACTGACAACTTGATTAAAATCAGTCCGTAAATAAAGCAGGCTGCCAAGAAATTCTGGTTTAAGTCCCATGTCAGGCGCAATTATGTGTAACAAATTTAAACCCAGACCCATCCAAACACACGAACATCCAAACAAATCTATGGACTATAAATTGGAAAAAGTATCGCTATAATTTTAGTTTCAATTAAACTTTAAAAACAATACTTACATTTCATTGTTTTAATTATTAGTATGACCAAAAAATGAAAAATTTTATTATGTACTATTGGCCATAAACAGTTTAACATGTCTTTTAAATTAGTTACCTTGTCAGGTATGTCATACAAAAAAACTGGCCAAGTACCAGTCGGACTTACGATGATTGCTTTTAAAGTAAAAAATTTTTGTTATGGAGGTACAAAATGATCAATGACTTCACAAAACACACCCAAATGAGTTTTCAACACAGTTTGCTTCCAATCGTTGTTGAAAACTTATGACCTTGATTTTTTTATATATACCAGATAAGTTATTAAAGGTAATGCACTCGTGATCATTTTCGTTTAATCTACACACTGTGGATAATATTCCAGAATTTTTTTAAAATTTTTTGATCAGTCGTTTTCGAGATAAGGCAGGAACAGCTATTTTTGGCAATTTTTTAAAAATAATACAAAGAAAAGTGTGCGCAAGTATTACATTATATATACTTTGGAACTCATGTTTTTACAAGCTTTCATTTGATACTCCACTCGATGACCTGATAAAAAATTTTTTAACTTCCGATTTCACCCCCCCCCCCCCTCCAAACTAACCCTTTAAGTCAAAATTTAACTTTCAAAACTACACGGCTCTAATAGGGCCATCAATTCCTATATTAGTGCCAAATTTTAACTTTCTATGTTAAATAGTTTCGGAGAAAATTGGGTGTGATAGACGAACAGACACCGAAGTGACCTTATAAGTGTTCCGTACGGAACAATAAAAATGATCTATTACCGTTCGCTGTACTTTGGCTAAATTTTGTTTATTGCGTTTTTCAGTTTTTATGAATTTTTATTTAGGGATTTTAGAAAATAATTTTAATTAAGAACGGTTTGAAGTTTCTCAGTAAAGAGGGAAATGGACCAAAAGTTATTTATGGCAGAATGTCCCAGGTGTACGAAAATGGCTGCCCATCTTATTTTCAAGTAAAATTTTTGTCTGAACAGTTTCAATGGGGCTGAAACTCAATTCTGGATGACCCCAGCTTAAGAAGACCGGTTGCTTATTAAGAATTGACGTATAATAATCCCAATACTTGCTAAAGGAGTATCCAAACCGACGGTTTAAGATTGTGCCACAAGACTTATCAGTGAACAAAGTTTATGCACGATGGATCCCATCACCTCCTTACACCGGACGAGAAACTGGTGTGAAAAGAATTTTTTTAAGAATGTTTCGCTACTTCAGAGAACAGTGAAAGGTATGCAGCATGCAATGAGACTTAGGTGTTTCTACAAAGTAACTGTTGACGTAATGGGTTCTTAAGGGTTTTCCACCTCCAAATAAAGGGAAAAGTCATTCGTCTTCTGGGAATTGGATGGTATTTTGCTTATTGAATATAGAGAAAAAGTAGACCATCAGAAGATTCAGGGACTCTACAAACCCAGCTTAGTTTAAACCAAAATCGAAAGATATGGATTCATCAAATTCACTATGTAGCCCCGATTTAGTACCCTCAAACTTCTCTTTGTTCAAACATCTAAAAAAAATGCTGAAGGGCTAAAAATATTTTTTAGATGTTACGTTAAAAGCCACCGTAGCGTCGTTTATTGTGGCGCAAACAAAAGCTTTTTTTAATAGAATGTAACAACTCGAGAAACATTGAACTAAGGATTTTAGTGTTGATGGTAATAATATGGAAAACTAATTTTTTTTAGGCAATGATGGTTTTCATTATAGCTTAGAAGAACATCCTAATGTTAAATATTAAAAAATTATTTACATGTATGTTATTTATTACCAAATTTTCAGGTATATGTAATGTTGACTTCATATTGAAATACAAGGGATAATTGACTGATTGCACGAAAGCACAAGAAGTTTTCTAAACGTAAAAACTGAAAAGTGCGACGTAGTAGATGGAGGTCTGACATGCAATAATAATTAATTCATGTTAAAATAACAGTACTTGTAAAATATAATATATTAATTTAAACTAGCTATAATTGCACTACCATTTTATGCCATACTAATAAAAAAGCAAATGTAAACCAGAATCTTTAAAAAATGTCAAGATCAAATAAAATAGTTGAGAATTAAATCAACTAGAACCACCTGTTTCAAGAAGGCATGGACATATACAGGACTACATAAATATAATGACTTGATTAAATATAAAATTTTTTTGGGTCATCATACCCAGGTATTTCTTTACTTATGCGGGGATTTCCTTATAGTAAAGTTTATAGAGAAATATATGTGAACAAACATGCTTTTTACTAAAAATTCATACAATTTAAGTAAGATGTGAACAAGAATAAAAGAAAAAAGAGTATTTACCATAAACTTTGAAGATTTAAACAAATTTCCAATATTTCTTCCGCTGTCAATGGATTCTTCTAAACGATTGTCATTTTTTTACCATATTTTGAAGATTCTCCCAATCATTTACACTGAAAAGGAAGAAGTAAATATAAATGAGTAAATAAATTTTACTAAACGCGAAAACTAGAAAATTGTTATTCTTTTATACATAAAATGTTTTAAAATTTAAAATATTAGGAATTTTAGCGACAAAAACAGATTAAATAAGAGTTTGGTAAAGAAACCTTTTAATAATAAATCATTTTAAGAATAATATAAAGTTTTATAAAAAATAAATTCAAAAATTATTTAGTTCTAATTATTTTCTAATGACAATAAAAAATTAAGTACTTTTAACATGAAGCTTTGTAATCCTAAACTGGCTAAACCATAAAAAGATTTTTTATACTTCTAGCCTATCTGCAAAGCAAAGGCTGACGTAAAATGAAAACAAAACGAGAATTACGTCCCTAAAAGTATTACCAAACAACCTGGGGTCATTATCTCTTTAAGAGATCTTTGTAAGTTGTATTTTAGTCTGAGATGGGTGTAGTCTTGGGATAAGATGTGTTTTATAGTGAGTGTGATTTGGTGTGATTGGCAAGTGGGAGATGGTTCACTCTTGAGTAGATAAGCATGAGTGAGGTATGTATGTCCTATTGCCATTTTCCTCCATACGACATTTTCCCTGCGTGTTAAATTTGAGAGGTGAAAGGGTGCGTTTACATTTGGTTTTGATTCTCATAGTTTTTTTTCATCCTGTAGGTCCCAACAGAGTTCGAACATATTTTTTATTGTGTTTTTAAAATGGAAAATTAGATCGGTTGGTAATAAAATTTTGTTGTTGAAGCTTTGGCGTTTTTGTCCGCTAGTTCGTTCCCTCTTATGTTGATATAACTGGGTGACCATAGAAGCTCAATTGGAATTTGTCGGATGTTATATATTTGTATAAGGTTTATTATGTCTAATACTAAAGGTATGGATGTTTTGGATGCTCTGATGGAATGCAGGGAACTGAGGGAATCGGTTATGATTAGTATGTTTTTGTTTTTATTTGTTATTGCTGTGCTAATAGCTTCTCTTATAACCATTAGTTCCGCTGTGAAGACCGAGGTGACTCTGTTTAATTTGTATTTTATTATGGAAGTGGGAGAGATAACGGCAGCGCCCGTCCCCAGGTTGGATTTTGAGCCATTCGTGTAGTAGTGTGCAAAGTTTTGATATTTGTTCTGAAGTATTTGTCTGAATGAAGACTTTAGTATTATGGGGGAGTTGATATCTTATTGTGTTTCGTTATGCTGAGTTCAATTTTTGGTGGCTGAGCTGTTCATGGAGGAAATAATTGGTATTTAGATATGTCTGGAAAATTGAATGTAGAATTATGTGTGGAAAGAAAGGTTTTTATTCTGGATTGTATGGTTTTTGGACTGTATGATTTTTGATGAATGTGTTGTGTGTTTAATAATCTTGCCGTATGAGTTCTAAAGAGTGAGATGGAGTAAAATCGCATTAGGAAAAGCTGTCCTTGTAAATTGATGCTATGTTTTGTAAGCTTGAGACCGGAGATGTTCTGAATGCCCCTGTTGATAGTCTTATAGCTTGATTCTGGATTACCTTAAGCGATTTTTTAACAGAGGGACTTGCCGCATCATAGATAAAATCTCCTTAGTTTATCTTTGATAGAATGACTGACTTATACAAGATGTATTTGATAATTGTATTATTATATTTAAGTCCTTTGCTGTTTTTATTTTAAGGTATTCTATGTGATTTTTCCAACATAATTTATTATTGAAGATTAATCCCAGAATGGAAACACTGTTCTTCATTGGAATAATGGAGTTTGTGAGTTGAAACCTGTTTGCGTAGACCAATTTGTTATGTTGTTCAGTGCTGATTGCAGATTGTTGGAAATGGTGGTGTTTTCTGATACGGAGCTATAAATTATAATGTCATCTGCAAAGAGTTTCAGTGATGTATTTATCGGGATGTGTTCCTCGATGGTCTGGATGGCCAAGAGGAAGAGAGTTGGGCTCAGGACTGAACCTTGAGGAACTCCCGATTTAAATTCGTGTGTATTTGAGAAATAATTGTTTATCCTGATGATGCTTGCGGAATCCGTATTGATTATTGCCGAGGATATTTTTTGTTTCCAGGATCCATTCCAATCGATCCCTGATCATCCTTTACATCATTTTGCAGAGCTGACTTGGCAATGATATTGGTCTATAACTGTTCAGTTGATTGAAATATTCCAGGATCTTTAGTTGGTAATGTGTAAGTAGATTTTTGATAAATTGAGTATGTAAACCATTGGGTCCGATGGCAGTGTTCTTTGATTTATTTAGGGAGAGTTGAAATTCTGTGAGAGTAAATGGAAGATTGTTCTTTTGAGGGCCAGGGGAGTTGAATTCGTTAGAGTGTGTTTGAGAAAGTGTAGTGTGAACAGGTTGTATATTGAGAGGATGGGGAGGTTGGTGGATTGTTTTGTTTCGAAAAAAAGCTGCAAGGTTGTTGCTGATTCAATCAAGGTGTGTTTTCCATGAGGTATTTATCATTAAGCCCGGGACGGTTCTCAGTGGAGAGTCCTTCATCATTCTGATGCTTCTTCAGACTTCTGTGGAAGGTGTTGAGGCGTTTATTTTTAACACAAATTTATTCCAAGAGTCAATTTTTGCTTGTTTGAGTATTCTTTTCAATGCAGATCTTTTCTTCTTGAAAGTTATGTAGTTTTCGCTGGAGGGGTATCTTTTAAATAGATTTAGGGGTATTTTATTTTCCCTTATAGCTGCTGAGCATGCCTGAGTCCACTATGGATCGGACTTTTGATAGGGTCCTGTTTGTGTTCCGGGATCAAAGAAGAGGCTGCATGTAATATGTCTGTAGTGATGTCTTTTAGACAGGAGTCAATGTCAGTGATTTTGTTATTCGGAGGGTTTAGATGGGCCGCATAGGTTGCCCAATCGGCTTTATTAAGACTGAACCTTTCAGGAGGAGGGGAACGAGAAGGGGAAAATGAGTTTTGGATAACGATTGGAAAATGGTCGCTTCCGTAGGTATCTTCTAGAATATCCCATTGAGTTTTGTGGATTAGGAATTAGCTGCAGATTGAGAGGTCAATGTGTGAAAAGGAGCCTGTAGAGGAGCATATAAAGGTAGGTGAGTTTTGGTTCAGGATAGATAGATTGTGTTCAGTAATTAAGTTGTCTATAATTTGTCCTCTGAAAGAGGAGTAGGATGATCCCCAGTTGGGGTGATGAGTGTTGAAGTCGCCTACAATTAGGAGTGGAGGTGGGAGAGATAGTATTAAGTTTGTCAAGCTGGTGGAAGATATTGATTGAGGGGGGGTAGATAAAGACTGCAGATTGTTGTTGAGGATTCCAGGCGAATGTTTATTACACAGGCTTCTCGGTCGATATTTAGTTGTGGTATAATCACATGAGTTGTTGATGAATATTGCGTCTCCACCTGATGCTCGATCTTGATCAACTCTGTCTTTGCGAATGATAGAGTAGTTCTTCAAAAATGCTGATGATGTTTGTTTAAAATTTGTTTCTTGTAGTTAGATTACCCAGGCCAACAAAAAAATATTTGTAAAAACTTTTTAAACCAATACATCTTGGTGTTATGTATTTTTGGGTGCTGAAACCGTATCTGGTAACAGTTTTTTTGTATCACCCACAGTTCTCTCACAATATGACATCGATTAAATTTCAAAATAGGGAAAATTTGATACATAAAAAATAAAAATTTAAACCTTACTTTTATTTGATTAGGCTACAATTTTTACTCACGATAACATATTGCACTTCAGTACGAATATTTTAGGTGCTCATTTTTTTGTATTTCCTTTCCCTTTTCTCTGTGAAGTTTCTTGTATAGCTTTTTTCTCCGATGTGATGCATTTTGTTGTTCTGTATAAAGTGACCAACAGCAATCACCCATTATGTTGATATTCCACCGTCCCTGGTACCGTTTTCTCCATCTCCTTTATGTCCTGATGGAACCGTTCCCCCTGTTTTTTTCACTCATGCTTAAGTTTTTAGGAAAAAAAGCAAAGATGGTTGTGCAAGAAGTGGACTTTAAGGTCCATCAGACAATCCAATTTTTGAACTTGTCTATCATATTAGCTACGATAAGTTCATAGTTAGGGTCTTTCACATTGCCCAAAAACTTAGTCACAACTTCTTTAAATAATATCCAAGCCTCCTTTTCCTTTGTAATCATCTTTGCTTCAAAGTTGCAATCGAACATCAATTTACGAATATCAGGCCCAAAAAAAACCTCTTCTTTCAGTTTGGCTTCTGATAAATGAGGAAATCTTTTACGCAAATATTTAAAACATTCACCATCTTTAGGCAAGGCTTTCACAAATTGTTTCATTAAGCCTAACTTGATGTATAGTGGTGGTAGAAGAATCTTTTTTGGGTCTACTAAAGTTTTATGCAAAATGTTCTTCTCACCAGGTGTTTCTTACGAGCCATTGTTTTTTGGATCAATGTTGATCTCTGCTGTCCCACTCACATATAAAACATGGAAACTTTGTAAATCCCCTTTGTTGACCAAGGATCATGGAGACAACTTTTAAATCTCCACATAGCATCCAATCGTGAGCTGGAGAGTTAATTTTCTGTAAAATCATGTTAAGAGTTTCCTTCATATGGACTGAATGAACAACAGGCAGTGAAGCATAAGTATTTCCATTGTGTAACAGAACACCTTTTAAACTAGTTTTTGATGAGTCTATAAAAAGCCTCCAATCTTCCGTCTTGTACGTTCATTAGACTACCAATATCATGGCAGTAAACCAAAGCCTCTTACTGCCTTAAAAACTGAACAAACTGTTGATCTCTTATTCAATAATGGTAAATAGATGTTCCAGATGCCAATAAATGTTTTTCTTTCAGCCTAGAACCAAGCAATTCTGCTTTTTCCTTAGTCAAAGCCAAATCTCTCACTAAATCATTTAACTCAGCTTATGTAAACAACTGCGGTTTTAAATTTTCTAGATAACATTGAAACTCATCATCATCCGGTCGACTTTCATTAAACCCGGGACTGGACTTTAAAACGTGGGATAGAAAGTCCCGGTTCATGTCCTACTGGCCGATTAGCTGAAGTAAAGTTAGGATAGACAATTACTTTCTTATTTTTTGAGTTATATCCAAAAACATCAACTCTGCAAAAATAATAATCATTTAAATGATTTTCTTGCTCTCTCCATACCCTGGATACTGCAAATCTAAAAGCTTTCTTTTCTTTCTTATACCATTTCCTAAGATTCTCGACACAAAGATAACATACTTAAAATTATATAAAAACAACACTATGTTTTAATTTCCAATATATTTAAAGTCACTTGACTTGACTTTCATCATATAATGGCTTATTCAGAAGTAAATATTTACTTGGAAATTAAAACATAGTGTTGTTTTTATATAATTTTATTATGAATTTCCAACAAGTATCGGCTAACACAATCAAAGACATAACATACTTTGTGAGGAGCCCAACATTTTTCTTGATTACCGATTTCTACACCAAAATATGCAAAGTATACTTTTTTTACAAAGTCAGTAAGGTTTCTTTGATGTTTTTTAACTACCAACTCACCACATATATAACAAAAAGTGTTGGGGGAGTTCTTGCAACCACGATTAGCCATACTTTGAGTGTGAATTAAAGCACATGGGTTAAACACTGCAATGCAAGGTTATATTAACTGGAAGAAAACAAACAGCTGTTAAGTTTATCGGAACTGCCAACCTAAAAACATTTGATTTTGCTGCCAACCTTATAAAATTCTGATTTTATTGCCAACCTAATAACATTCGAATGATAAAAAATAAACTTTTCACATTTTGAACATTAAAATATGAAAAATTGATGGGTGATACGACTTATTTATTATTATTTTCGGACTCAGCACACCAAAAAACATAGGAATCAGGTAAAATTATTAAAAAGTAATGGATGGAATCTTAATGGGATGGAGTTACTTTCTCTTTATATCCTTTCCAGAGACTAGAGGATCTGTATCCATTATGGTATCTGAGGTAGTTATTTTCAGGATGGCTTCGCTGGAGGAAGTCGGTGTGGATTTGTTGGATTTGCAAGGGTTTCTTTCTTCACGAGCTGGGGTTGGGGGGTAAGGGTGGTTTGATTTAGTTGGAAAGTTGTTGTTTTTGGTTGGAGTTGGATTTAGGATCTCTTTTGTTAATGTTTTTGGGATCCGTTTTGATGTTGTTTTTGGGAGCAGGGGGAAGTTTGTTGGATGGAAGCGAGAAAGAGGCAGAAGGATTGAGGGTAAAGGTTTGGGATGAAGAGTTTGAGGAAAAGCCTTTTTGGGCGGGTGGGGGAGGAGAGAGGTCCTTTAACAAGGATTCCTGGGGAGATGATTTGGGGGAAGAATCTTTTTGGGTAGAATGGGGAGGAGGAAGGTTAGTTGAAGGGGAACTCTTAGGGTCTGGAAATGGAGGTATGAATGGGGGAAGGTCGCATTGTGTGGATGCGGAAACAACTTTAGGCTTGGGACCCTTAGTGACTGCACTATATAATGTAGTAAAAGTTGGCTTTGTAACAATAAACTTCTTTTTGGCACCAAAATATGATATTTGCTCTAAAGCGCTACGCGTACTGGGAACATCCTTTATATCTAGGAGAATGAGAACCATCACAATTGATGCATGTTGGTGGGCTGGAACATTGCCGTTTTGGATGGATGGAGTGTCCCCACGACGGGCATAGAGGGGAGTGTGAACATCTGCTTGCTGTGTGGCCAAATCTCTGGTAATTCAAGCATCGCATAGGTGCTTGAATATAAGGTCTCACTCTCAGAGAGTACCAACCAGCATGAATGTACTTTGGAAGTTGATGTACCCGAAACGACAGAATGAAAGTTGACGACGGTTTATCCGGGGTAATCTGTAAACGTGTGTGATGCCTTGGTCTTTGACATTTTCGAGTATCTCATCATCTTCACAATTTGATAAGTCACTGCTGAGGAAATTACTTCAAAATTATGTAGTTTTTTAAGAGATAAAGCTAGTTTTGATTGTTTTTCATTTGTTACTTCAATAAGTAATGATCCGTCTCTTAGTTTTCTAGTTTTTTGAAGTGTTCCAAGTTGAGCTTGAAGAGCCTTGTGGATAAAAAAGGGGAACAAGTTTTGAATGAACCATCTACCATTGTTATCTTGCAGAACCTATCGTAGGTATTTTGTATTGGAGGAGAAGGAGATAACTCAATTCTGGGTCGCTTGGACGACCCACTTAAGGAGAGAAAATTAAATTTATTAGACATATGAGTCCCACGAGTGAACTAAAAGTCGACTACAGCAGAGCACGGCTACTGAAGCAAGACTACTTACTGCCGGAGGGCGCCAGGTATCCAGAGGGACCATGCATGGCACAATTTGCGCTGGGTCATTCATCCCCTTGGCACGGTTTCTTTACACCTTAGGATTGCGCAAGAAAAACAAAGATGAGACTAGACAGACAAACCAAACAATAAAGACATAACTCGGGTAACCTCGGGGTTGTCAGGCCCGTACTAGAGTAATCAGTTGACCACTCTAGCCCCTGAGTGGTAGAAACAAAAGAGACCCGGGAAATAATAATAATCGCAGAGACATTTTATAATTTTATATATACTTCTTAACTTAATGAAGATTTAGAATATAAAACAACCACAGGGAAGATAATGAACGTCGAATCTGATGATATGCCTAATATTAATGTGAATGAAGTCAAAATGGTATGAAAAACTACAAAGCATCAGCAGGGGATGACATAACGGTGGAGATGTTAAAAGAGGGAGGTGACGAACTCCTATCTAAATTGTGCCAATCATTGAACGATTGCTTAAAAACAGGAAAATACTCGATACGTAGAATAATACGATAGTTGTCCTTCTGCATAAAGAAGGGGGATAGAACTAATTTAGAGAACTGCTCTCACAGATGTATAAACTTTTCTTCAACATCATAACAAACAGAATACTAATGGAAAAGTCAGCTGAATATAATTTGAATATTTGCTTTGCTTTTGCTGATTTCTAAAAGACACTCGATAGAATCGAACATTGATTAATTATGAATAGTTTGAAAAACGCACGACTAGGCCACAGGTATACAGAAATAACAAAAAATATATATGAAAAAGGCAAAAATAACTATTAAATTACATCAAAATCTAGATAATATTAAGATTTGCAGAGGAATTAGATAAGGAAATATTATTTTACCAAAAATTTTCAACTCAGCAATGGAAGAAGTATTTAAACATCTAAAATGGCAAGACAAGGGTATTGTAATAAACGGTAACAAACTAAACAACTTAAGATTCGCCGACGATGTTATCATCATAGCAGAAAAATCCAGAAGACATTCAGGAAATTGGGATAGGAATCAAATAAAGTAGGGTTGAAAATGAATCTGAAAAAGACCAAAATCATGTATAACGAAGACCTACACATAACAATTAACAACTGCAACGTCAAAAAATATATTTACCTGACCAAATGAATGAAATATATAGAAGGAGAAGGCATGCATGGTCTACATTCTAAAGACTATCATATATACTTAAAAATAAGAACATTGCCTTAAACCCTAGATTAAAAGTGTTCGACCAATATATCCTTCCAATGTGTACGTACGGAGGTCAAACTTGGACAAAACAAATAATAAAAAAATTAGCTGTCACACAAAGGACTATGGAAAAGCAAAGGATTGCTGTATCTCTGAGGGAAAGGAAGACTAATGAGTGGATTAGACGAACATGAGGGATGAAAGACGCAGTTGAAACAATCACCACCCCAAAGTGGAATTATGCAGGACATATAGCAAGATGTAGTGATTTTAGATGGAACAACATTTTCTTTCACTGGATATCTTACACTGGGAAAAGAAAAAGGGTACGCCCACCAACACGTTGGATAAATGACCTGAAACTGACTGCGGGGCTGAACTAAACGAGACAAGCACAGGATAGAGGTAGATGAGGTGCAATGAAGGAGGCCTATGTTCAAAAATGGGCGATCGATAGGAGCCTTTGAGATTGAGATTAAGTCCGCATATATATATATATATATATATATATATATATATATATATATATATATATATATATATATATATATATATATATATATATATATATATATATATATATATATATACATATATATATATATATATATATATATATATATATATATATATATATATATATATATATATATATATATATATAGTACAGATCGTATTGTATTATTATATAATATCCCTTTCTAAAGGCACGCTCATTGTGACGAATCGTATACAATATATTATATTGTCGATTAAAAACAATTTGAAAACTCATTTTTTTCTTCTATTTTAAGAGCTGAATACCAAAGTTGAAAATGCAATTACAGTTTTTATTCTTCTTTTTAACAATTTGATACAAAATGTCGATGCAGAATTACCTAATAAAAACGAGGTAATGACTGGTTAAATGCGATTTAGTGGTTTTAAAAGTTTTCCTTCCAGAGATTCATCTTAGAAAATCAACAGAACTTTTGTTTTATTATTAAAATTCTTGAAAGCATTATTTAGTCTAGAACGATAAATTACTGAGATATTTACCCATATATTTAGAAAAGACTGTGTATTGACTTTTACTTTTAGTAAAATTGGCGCATATAGTTAGAGCATAGGAAAATAGCCATTACAAGAACTTTACATTATAATGGGTATTAAATCTGTATTTGTTGTTGTATTACAAGTAGTTAAAATTTCTGCAATGATGTCGAAAGGTATGATACAAAATATCTAATAACTTATAATATGGTTATATTCGTAATGTATTAACAACCTCAGGTATAAATTATGAAAAAAATTGCTACAATTTTGTAAATTGTAGTAAACAATAATTTTTTACATCTCATCCACTGTTATCTTCCAATATGATTCAATTTTATACACTATTTCTGTCAACAATACAATTAATGAAGAAGCCATATAATGCACACATACATATTGTGCCCCAATGTATGGAATAATGATTCCACAGCATTTATTAATCAGTGTATCAAAAAAATGTTTAAATAAAAGTTATAGGGTGTTATATGGCGCACATGCTGACGTTGACAATAACATGTTTTGAACTGTCAGTACGAAGAAATTACGCTATATCAATTTTTTTTGAAACGGAAAGCCCTATATATTATTTTATTTTTGAGTCCTACTAAAAATTCTAGATATTATTTGTCTAACATACCATATATCTAAATTGAACTGTTTTGGAATTATTAATATTTGAAATTAAGGAGATAAAATTAAAAAAAAAAATCTTTAAGCTGGCTTGTGTTAAATATTTACTGTCAGGTAACGACTTAACACGTCAAAAAATGATTTATTGACGAAAATGTTTATTGCTGCAACTGCAATTTGAGCCTAATATCATAATGGTACATTTAACAGAAACTGAAAGAATCACTTTGTTAATGATGGTTGGTCACGGAGACTGTAGGAGAACACAACAGGTGTGTGTGATCTTTTTAACGCAGAATATCCGAATCGAGAACCCATTATCCAATCCGTAGTTAGTAAAACATTAAAACGATTTAGACCATTAGGTCATGTTAAAGATCGTTCTAAATCTGGACCTCCAAAAGTTAAAACAAGCAATGATAAAAAGTTCGATGTTTTATTGGAAATTACAGAAAATTCCCATACGGTCAGTCGTCAGCTTTGCCTAGATCACAACATAAGTCGTATACTAAGTGAAGAAAAATTGCATCCATACAAACCCATTCTGTTGCAAGAATTACATATCTGAAGATGACTACGAGAGACGCGTTGAATTTTGCGAGGTCATGATCCTAATCTACTTCATAATATTGTTTTTTCTGACGCGGCCACATTTTGTTTTAACGGAAGAGTTAACAGGCATAATTGTTGGTACTGGTCTACTGAGAATATTCACTGGATAATCGATAGTCATTCTCAAAGACCACAAAAGATAAACGTGTGGGCAGGGATTTGTGGA
The DNA here is from genome assembly GCA_019049505.1 of Pachyrhynchus sulphureomaculatus. NCBI lineage: Eukaryota > Metazoa > Arthropoda > Insecta > Coleoptera > Curculionidae > Pachyrhynchus > Pachyrhynchus sulphureomaculatus. Next base: position 107,649,928 of record CM032454.1, on the reverse strand, counting down.
CGTCATATCATTGGTGCCTTTTTTATCTCTGGAAATCTTACAGGACCGCGGTATTTACCGTTACTCTAAGAGCAAGTTATTCCAACTTATGCAGGTCTTTTTCCCGATGAAAATAATTTGGATACCCCTAACAAGAATCTGTGGTATCAACAGGACGGAGCACCTTCTCACCATGAAATCAATGTTCGTAGATATTTGGATGCGATTTTTCTTAATTGATGGATAGGCAGAAGAGGTGTTGTAGAATGGCCTGCAAGGAGTCCCGACCTTACGCCACTCGATTTTTTTATGGGGTCATTTGTAAACTAAAGTTTACCGAAGTCGACCTGAAACTGTACAAGATTTACAGCAAAGAATTCAATATGAAGTAGCACAGATCACCCCGAGTTCTCTGCAAAACTCTGTTCAGGCTGTTTATGACAGATTGGGTCATTGCCTCGCTGTTAACGGTAGGCATTTTGAGCAATTGATACCTTAAAAATAAACCTAGAGTATTTATTAATATGGAACACTTATAAGATCACTTCGGTGTCTGTCTGTCTGTCTGTCTGTCTGTGTCACACCCGATTTTCTCCGAAACTATTTGACATAGAAAGGTGAAATTTGGTAATAATATAGGAATTGATGGCCTCATCAGAGCCATGTAGTTTTGAGAATTAAATTTTGACTTAAGGGGTTAGTTTCGGGGGGTGAAGTCGGAAGTGAAAAAAAAAATTTTTTACTAGGTCATCGAGTGTGGTGTCAAATGAAAGCTTGTGAAAACACGAGTAAAAAATATATATATAATATTATACTTGCGCGCACTTTTCTTTGTATTATTTTTAAAAATTCGCGAAACATCGCTGTCCCGGGCCTTATCTCGAAAAGTACTTATCAAAAAATTTCGAAAAAATTCTGGAATATTCTACACGGGGAGTAGATTGAACGAAAATTATCACGAGTGCATTACCTTTAATAATTTATATGGTATATAAAAAAAACAAAAATTTCAAGGTCATCAGATTTCAGTAAAGATTGGAAACAAACTTTGTTGAAAACTCATTTGGGGTGTATTTTGTGAAGTTACTGATCATTTTATACCTCTGTAACAATTTTTTTTTATTTTAAAAGCAATCAACGTACGGAACACTAATTGCGCAAGTTTAACTTGCACTTGACCGGTTTTTTTTTATTTTAAATTTCAAATGACAGTAATTCCAAAACAGTTTAATTTAGACATATGATATGTTAGACAAATAATATCTAGAATTTTTATTAGGATTCAAAAATAAAATAAACAAAGATTGCGTAATTTCTTCGAACTGACAGTTCGAAACATTTTATTGTCAACGTCAGCATATGCGCCGTATGACACACTATAAATTTTATTTAAACATTTTTTGATACACTGATTAATATATGCTGTGGAATCATTATTCCATACATATGGGGCACCCTGTATATTGGTTCAGTTACAAAAGTTCACAGTACAGTAATGTACAGTTTATATGAAAAACTTAATTATTAAGCGGTTTAGGCAATATAAACTGCTATATATTTTGAGAAAAAAGCATAAAATATAAAAAATAATTTACAATACAAACGGTCAAGTAAGAACGTGTTGCGCATTGTTCAGTAAACAATATTTAGAAGTTTTTTGCAACATTCGATAGTAAATGATTACCATTAAAATATTAATGACTGAGTAGTTCGTCCAGTGATGATTAGCGTCGATGATCGCCTGGCATCTTCGGGGCATATTTTCGACGAGATCTTCTGCGTAATCTTGGGGCAAAGATTTCCATATTGCCCCAATTTGTCATGACAACTGCTTCACTGTGTACATATTACTAAGCTTCTGCTTGCTGTATGACCATGTTCTCCGTTGAGTTTGCATCGGGCGAGTTTTACTCCGATGTTTGGGGTCGTTATGCTCCTTATTGTTATCGACAAACCACCATTTGGCAGTCGGTACGAATGCCTTTTGGTAAATTTGCAGCATTTTTTCGAGCGTTCAACTTGTACCGAAAGACATTCCAAAACGTGGATCTTGGAAATCAGCCAAGCTCATGAGGTGCTAACATAACTCCAAAACAAAGCTTCATCGAAAAAAATTACGTTGCTTCAGTTACGATATATGTTTTCCTCTGCCCAAGCCATGATGATTTCTTGATTGTACTCCGTCACTTCAAATCGTTACACCGGAGATGAGTGCAAATAGTTTCATACGATATATCTAAACATTTCTGCTTTAGTTTTTCCCCCTTGATCGCAAAGTTAATTGAGAATTTCGGGAAAATATGTTAATTATCATTTTTTCGTCCTTGTCCTTCACGTTTCCTCTTGAACCACCTAAATCAACAGGAGATCTTCTGACTTATGTAACACATGTTTCGAACAACGCAATTGAACAGAATCTCGAGTGGTGCTTGGCACGATGGACTGTTGGCTAAGCTACGGAAACCGGAAATCCAATCTACAGCTTTGTAGATGACAGTACGCTTATCTTTGAAAGCTCGGACATCGACGTTAATTTGGGAGCAAATATGTCCTGGCATGAGCATGTCGCAGGCATAGCAAGGACCGCTTCTCAAAAGTTGGGAATATTATTTCGAACCAGAAAGCTTTACACTCCACAACAACTGTTAATTCCTTACAAAGCTCAAATTCGGCCAACTATGGAATACTGCTCCCATGTTTGGGCCTTATCTCGAAAAGTACTTATCAAAAAAAATTTCGAAAAAAAATTCTGGAATATTCTACACGGGGTGTAGATTGAACGAAAATTATCACGAGTGCATTACCTTTAATAATTTATATGGTATATAAAAAAAACAAAAATTTCAAGGTCATCAGATTTCAGTAAAGATTGGAAACAAACTTTGTTGAAAACTCATTTGGGGTGTATTTTGTGAAGTCACTGATCATTTTATACCTCTGTAACAATTTTTTTTTTATTTTAAAAGCAATCAACGTACGGAACACTAATTGCGCAAGTTTAACTTGCACTTGACCGGTTTTTTTTATTTTAAATTTCAAATGACAGTAATTCCAAAACAGTTTAATTTAGACATATGATATGTTAGACAAATAATATCTAGAATTTTTATTAGGATTCAAAAATAAAATAAACAAAGATTGCGTAATTTCTTCGAACTGACAGTTCAAAACATTTTATTGTCAACGTCAGCATATGCGCCGTATGACACACTATAAATTTTATTTAAACATTTTTTGATACACTGATTAATATATGCTGTGGAATCATTATTCCATACATATGGGGCACCCTGTATATTGGTTCAGTTACAAAAGTTCACAGTACAGTAATGTACAGTTTATATGAAAAACTTAATTATTAAGCGGTTTAGGCAATATAAACTGCTATATATTTTGAGAAAAAAGCATAAAATATAAAAAATAATTTACAATACAAACGGTCAAGTAAGAACGTGTTACGCATTGTTCGGTAAACAATATTTAGAAGTTTTTTGCAACATTCGATAGTAAATGATTACCATTAAAATGTTAATGACTGAGTAGTTCGTCCAGTGATGATTAGCGTCGATGATCGCCTGGCACCTTCAGGGCATATTTTCGACGAGATCTTCTGCGTAATCTTGGGGCAAAGATTTCCATATTTCCCGAATTTGTCATGACAACTGCTTCACTGTGTACATATTACTAAGCTTCTGCTTGCTGTATGACCATGTTCTCCGTTGAGTTTGCATCGGGCGAGTTTTACTCCGATGTTTGGGGTCGTTATGCTCCTTATTGTTATCGACAAACCACCATTTGGCAGTCGGTACGAATGCCTTTTGGTAAATTTGCAGCATTTTTTCGAGCGTTCAACTTGTACCGAAAGACATTCCAAAACGTGGATCTTGGAAATCAGCCAAGCTCATGAGGTGCTAACATAACTCTAAAACAAAGCTTCATCGAAAAAAATTACGTTGCTTCAGTTACGATATATGTTTTCCTCTGCCCAAGCCATGATGATTTCTTGATTGTACTCCGTCACTTCAAATCGTTACACCGGAGATGAGTGCAAATAGTTTCATACGATATATCTAAACATTTCTGCTTTAGTTTTTCCCCCTTGATCGCAAAGTTAATTGAGAATTTCGGGAAAATATGATAATTATCATTTTTTCGTCCTTGTCCTTCACGTTTCCTCTTGAACCACCTAAATCAACAGGAGATCTTCTGACTTATGTAACACATGTTTCGAACAACGCAATTGAACAGAATCTCGAGCGGTGCTTGGCACGATGGACTGTTGGCTAAGCTACGGAAACCGGAAATCCAATCTACAGATTTGTAGATGACAGTACGCTTATCTTTGAAAGCTCGGACATCGACGTTAATTTGGGAGCAAATATGTCCTGGCATGAGCATGTCGCAGGCATAGCAAGGACCGCTTCTCAAAAGTTGGGAATATTATTTCGAACCAGAAAGCTTTACACTCCACAACAACTGTTAATTCCTTACAAAGCTCAAATTCGGCCAACTATGGAATACTGCTCCCATGTTTGGGGCTCCGCTCCCAAACATATATTGCATTTGGGGGATTTTATTCAGAGAAGAGCCATTCATCTGATTGGAGACTCGGAACTGACCGGCGACCTTGATTCGCTGGAACATCTAAGAATGGTTGGGGACTTGAGCCTATTCTACAAGTATTTTCATGGAAAGTGTTCGAAGGATGTAGCCCGCTTAATTCCTCGCAGAGCGGTGCATGTTAGAAATACACGTCGCGCTAATACTTCACATCCGTATGAGGTTCAGCTTGTTACTCCTCTTACAACCCTTTTCAAGCAGTCTTTTATTTGGAATAATTTGCCCAGGACTGTGTTTCCCACCGAGTACAATTTACAGTGATTTAAGAACAACGTGAATCGCTTTTTCTGCACACGTGTCGCTCCTGTAGCGCTTTAGGGACTTTCCTGCAGCACGTGTGCTAGACCCATAAAAAAAAACACGTTCCGGTATTACAGAAGATCTCCTGTTGATCTTTGTTTACGAAAGTCATATTGGTGATCGCTAATAATGTAGAATCCTTCAAGATATTTTAGAAGATGCTGATTGATAACCATTTCCATGACTTTCGATATTATTGAAACCAGTGCGACTGGTCGGTAGTTATTTGGCAAGGTCTTCTTGTCTTTTTTAGGTATCGGCTGAACTGTGGGTTAGGTTGAAAAGTATAAAGAAAACTGGTGTTAGTTCCCTCGCACAGTTTCTGAGAACTATGGCAGGTATTCCGTGAGCGCCACAAGCCTTTTTAGTGTCTACCTTCATTAAAATACGCTTTATGATACGCTGTCTGAAGACAACATCGGGCATCCTTGACTGCAATATGGGAATAGTAGTTGGTGTTTTTCCTTGAAAATCGACAGTAGAATGTGAAGCAAAAAGTTCAGCCAACAAGTTCGCTTTTTCAACAGGTGTCGTTGCAATGGAATTATCTGGCCGTCTGAGTGGTGGTATGGTGGATTTGGTGAAATTTGACTAACTGCCTTAGCGACTGCCCAAGAGGACCTGGAATTGTTGGGACAAGCGAGAAGTTTGTTTCTAATTCGTTGATTGTGTGCCTCCTTGGTTTCATCGATAATTCCTTTGCATTTGTTCCGGGTACGAACAAAGGTGTTACGATTTATGGTGTTAGGATTTCACGCCATTGTCGGTAGGCAATATGTTTAGAAGCAACAGCTTCTTTGCATTTTCGGTCAAACCCCATTGGAGGGACATTTCTTCGAAAAAGGGATGTAAGCTTCCATACCAGCTAAAATAACATCGGAGACCTCCCTGGCGCAGTCAGATGGGTTGTCGGGTCGAAAACAAATGTCCATCCAAGGGAAAGTTTTGGACGTTTTGGATGATTACATCGGAATACAGCCTCGAAGCGCGAAGCGTATGCGGCAAGCATGTTCGATAATATACTATTTAACCATAAATAAGGTTAGAAATGAATCTCTTTCCATAAAGAATTGTTTGTAAGAGGGCCAACAATAACCTCTATTTAAAAAAAAAGAAATGTCTTTCTTCTTCTTCTTCTTTCTCCTTTAATGGATACTATCCTGGATAGGATAATTGGCCCAGCTTCTTCTTTGGGGAAGAATTTGTCTCACTCTAAGTGAATTTTCTCCCCTCCCAGCCAGTGGGGAATCAATGAAAGGATTTTTTGGGACGGGATTTGGTAATAGTTACTATATTAGAATTTTATGTATGTCTAGAAATTTGTTAATTATCTTTACTCTTTCATCATTGAGATTTGATAGAATATTCTGAATTTCTAATGGGGCTTGCAATTCTGATGAAACTAATTCTTGATATAAATTGAAGTTATCTACATGATTTATTGGGCATTCCAGTATAATATGATTTATAGACCCTATTTGGCCACATTCGCAATGTGGATTTTCTTTGATATTTAATTTGAATAGGAGGGCTGAAGTAAGACATGTCCTGTTCTCATTCTTATTATTGATGTTATATGTCTTCTGTTTTTATAAGTAAATTTATTAAAGGTGGGGTTGTTGTTGGGGAGATAAACTATCTTAGAGTAAAATGATCCTTGAAATCTAGGATTTTCTTTGTATATTTGGGTCCAACTCAACCACGTTTCTTTTTTAATTGGAGGAAGGAAATTTTCTTAGTTTAATCTAAGATCTGGTGAGACTTTCAAGATTCGTCCTATATTAGCTAGTTTATCTGCAGTCGAGTTGCCTGAGATATCCGAATGACCAGGGATCCAAGCTAACATTATATTTATGTTATTATTTCTAGCTTTTATAATACCTCTTTTAGTTAGAAAAGACATATGATCATTGTCTGCTGTATATTTAGATTTGCTAATTTTCATTAAAGCGGCTTTGGAATCGGCCAAGATTATTGATTGCTTGATATCTTTTTTCAAGATGAATTGGATGGCTTTGTTAATAGCTATAATTTCTGCCGAGCAAATCTGCGTATGTTGTGGCAGATTACTTGAGAATGATATTTTTACATCAGGGCTATAAACTCCGTACCCAGCCTTCCCTGATGGATCACAGGAACCATTGGTAAAAAATTTAGCATAATTTTCCAGATGATTTATTGTTTTATTTTATATTTCTTTCCCTGTATAATCTTGTTTTGGACAGTTCAAATTTCTGACCAGGATGGATATATATTGATAATCTAATTCAAAATTGTGACAAGGAAGGATTTCATTTTGATACATGTTCGAGAATAAGCTTATTTTATTCATACAATCTATTGATAGAGGAAAGACTCTGTTTTTCTAATAACCTTTCTTGTTTTTTGATATAGAATATATTTGTATTATGGCGTCTATAATAGGATTGTTTTTGATTTGATAATTCTTCAGAAGGAATTTATAGGTAAGCCATCTTCTTCTTGTTTGGAGGTTTGATTCTCCGCATTCCGATAGCACCGAATATCTTGGGGTTGACCTCATTGTTCCAAAAACAATTTTGAGACTTTGTAATTGAATTTTATCTAATTTCCTTAAATCTTCTTGGGAGCAAGGTTCAAATACATGGCAGGAATAATCCAAGTGACTAAGGATGGTAGCTTTGTATATTAGAAGTAAAATTTTTGGGTCTCCTCCCCTGTTCGATTTGTTTTCAGTTTGGTTGAAATGGGCTTTCCATTTGAGATTTTTATGTACGATCACCCCTAGATAGGAGGTTTGATCTTTCCATTCTACTTTTTCTAAATCTAGTCTGATCTAAGGAATGTCTTTTACCTACTGTATAATCTAAATAATAATCAAATAAATAAATGTAGAATTTAATATAAGTAATTTGTGTCATCAGGACTCCCTTATTATGAAATATGAGATAGAGAAAGCCCGTCTGTCCCTTAAAAATAATAAAGCACCAAGTTCTGATAACATCTACGGTGAAGTACTAAAATGAAATGGATCATCAATTTCTCTTACTGATTTCTTTAACAACGTTTACAATACCGGTGAATTCCCTAAAGACTGGCTAGAATTAACCTTAATTACAGTACCCAAGAAAAGAGGCGCTAAAGATTGCGATGAATTCCGCTTCATAAACTTAATTAACCACATCACTAGGGTCTTCATAAAAGTTATTTATAACAGAATCTACAGAAAATGTGAGGCAAACATCAGCGAGTCACAGTTTGGCTTTCCAAATGCTCTTGATACACGAGAAGCCATTTTTAGCTTACAAGTGCTCATCCAACGCTGCAGGGATATGATCAAAATGCATTCCTATGTTTTTTGATTTCGTCAAAGTATTTGACAACGTCCCGCACGAACGGCTAATGGAAATTCTTCAAAAAACTGATATTGATGGCAAAGATATTTACATCATAGCAAATCTGCATTGGGAACAATCGGCTAACATAAGAATAGATAAATTTTACTCTGACAACGTTGAGATCAAAAAAGGCGTACGACAGGATTGTGTCTTATCTCTTCTCCCCTTTAATCTACACTACGAGGAAATATTTAACAAAGCACTAGAGGGAGTTAACAAAGGCATCAAAATAAATGGCGAGAGAATAACAACATAAGATACGCCGATGATACCGTCTTGCTGGTCAGAACTTCAAGATCTTGTTGAAAGGGTGCAAAAGGTGAGCAACGAGTATGGTCTTCACCTAAACATATTTAAAACCAAGTGGATCATAATAAGCAAATCTCAACAAGCAGCAAGACAGCTTCACTTAAATAGATAAATAATCAAGCCTGTGGAATTCTATATATACTTGGTGGTGGTTAATGCGAAGTGGGACCAATCTGTCGAAATAAAGTCAAGAATTGAAAAAGCTCGAGCCTCTTTTAATGGTATGAGAAGACTATTTACATGCAATGATTTGTCACTCCGACTAAAAGTTGCAAATGCTACGTATTCTCTGTTTTGCTATACGGTGTAGAATCGTGGACGATGACAGAAATACTAATGAAAAAAGTTGAAGTCTGAAGATTTCGTGGACCGAACATATCACTAACGTAGAAGTTCGGCGCCGATTAAGCAATGATGAAGAAATTGCACTCAGAATTAAAGGGCAAAAGCTTAAATATCTTGGGCACGTCATGAGACATAATAAATACCGTTTCTTGAAGCTGATAATACAGGGGAAGATAGATAGCAAACGGTTGTCTAGGGACAAGAAGACATTCTTGGCTATATAACTTTAGACAATGGTTCGGACTTAAGTCTGTTCAGCTGTTTTAAAGCGACGTCAATAAGGTCAGGATTGTAATGTTAATAGTCAACGTCCGAAACGGATAAGGCACTAGAAGAAGAAGAATTTGGGTCATGATGACTTATGACATTTGAATCCATATTCTAAAATCTACAACAACTTTACAGTACCAAAAACGATATAGAAATACATGCATGTTATTTGGAAATGTGATAAAGCTCACACTCCTGAAAGGAGTTCAGTATACATTTAGAGATTCAAGGAGTTTGACACAAGTCTGGCAAGTTAATAACATCTTCTTATTATTGCTAATAACATCTAAGCCGTGTTTGGTAAATAACAACTTAAATAAAAATAAATTTAAATAAAAACTTAAGATGGTTTCAAAATGAGGTCATTAATTCGCTAGTAATATATTAATACATCTATGAAGATTATTTTCAGGCTATTAGATAGCGACGGAAACACACCAAGCAATCAAACTACTAAAGATAGTAAACTAAAAACTTTATAACATTTTGTCACTGCAGGTGAGGTAAAAATACCTTGCTGTTAGGTAACATGACTAAAAGTTTTAACAATAATTAACTCTATTCAAACTTTGAACTAAGGGTTCATTAAAATCTCTATAATTTACTAAAGGAAACTCGGTATAAAGTTTTGCCAAATCATTACTTGCTAAATTAGTTTTACTTTCTTCAGTTAACTATTTTGCTTATTTATTAAACTATGAAAATTAAATCTTACTACAATAACTGTATAATCTAACGAATATTGAATTAATTATTAGAGAGATCTTGCAACGCTTATTTTTGACATGCCTTTTGCCCTTATCGTTATCTCAAGCATACGCAGTATTAATGCGAAGAAATTGCAAGGTTACATTATATTCATCTTCTATAAACTTAGGGGATTTTTTTATTCTTGTCATGGTTAAGAACACCGGTTATTAGTATTTAAGGGGTCAACACACGTTTCTAAATTAAAATTGTGATTTCTATCCCTATTCCTTAAAAATTTTCAAGGTAACACGAATGTGCGATAAATAAAATTTCATTTGAAATTAGCACTACATATACTGTAATGCCATTGTGTCAAAGATTGGAAAATCCTAACATAATGTGAACACTAATGAACTGCTGTCAGTGTTATTTGCAATAAAATATTATCATTTCAATTATACTGTATTTTCTTGATGGTTTGTATACCTACGTAAATAGGAAAAAAAACAGGCCCTACCATATTAGCAATTAGATAAACGAACTTCCAATAACCTCTCCTATATGTTCCTAAATAAAGAAAATCGTTATCCTTAATAAAGGTTTCTCTTATTTTGTTTCAATACTATATATATTTAATTTCTTCCCTTTACTACTGCGTCAGCTCCAAAGGGTGGGCGTATGCTTCAAATAAAGATAAAGACAGGGGCCTACCAAAATAAGCGTTGCAAAATCTCTCTATTATCTGGCAACCTTTACCATTAGAATTGAAGCATTTACCTTATAACTAACTGAGTAGTGAATTTTCAAAACTTGCTCAATGATGATTATGATTTTAAAGAATTTATCTCCCTCTTACGAAAAGCATTCTTTTACGTTTCTATATGCTAATATGCTACAGAAAAATAATATACAAAATCTTCAGTCTACTGAAAATGGAAAGAAAATCATATGAAACTTTCAATAGCCTTTATGCTAAAAAAGATAAGTGCAAGATGTTCATGTTATTTTTAACGATACGAGGTGGTTCATGAAAATGGTTCAACATATTACGTAAGAGCATATTATTGCTAAAGTTGCCATTCTTTACACCAAAATAGTAACGTTAAATTTAAGAATATTTTTCTAACTTCCAATGACTTTCCACTACCGAATTATACTTTTCGTTAAAGAGAAAATTAGCACTTTTAGAAGTCATATAAAAGAACTAAAAATAAACAGTTTTAAATCACTGTTCTTCATGATGTAGCGTTGTGAACGCTGTCAATGCCAATTTTGAATAGCTCTGAAGCCTTTCTTACCTATGTTTAATTTTCTTTTATTAAATTTCGCCATAAAGTATTTTAAATTTCGAGTTGTAATGACTGGGTTGAGCTTTTCTCTATATTCAGAATTAAGATACAATTTTTTTACATTTTTTATGAAATACCATAATTTATTTGGTAATTGTTGGCATATAGGCTCGTTGTTTTAAATAATAATGGGTCATAACTTTTTTGTATGTCTTGGTTAACATTTCGATTATCATCGAGTTATTATAGCAAACTGTTGGTCAACCAAATAACTGTTGTTGTTGATGTGATATTCTATTTGATAAATGTCACCAAAAAACGTTTTTATCAAAAAATTTATATCTAGTTAAAAAATTGAACTAGCCTGAACTAACATCTTGGAGCAGATAGCAAAGTTATTAATTTTTAGAATTTTAAAATAATATTTCTTCAAATGTTCTAGGCATATACTGCACAAAATCATAAGTTGTTGTATTGTTATTTTAAATTTCTGCTTTCAAATTGGACCAGTTTTTAGTGAATGAGACGGGATATATTTATCAGAGAATAGAATGAACAAAAATAGTAAAATAATTTTCTATTTTGATGAAGGGTTACAACATCCAAGTGAACAACGTACTTCATGTGAATATGTCAATACGGAAAAGCGATGTCTTCTAATTGTTTTGGTATTTAGCAAATATTTAACTCTTCAATATTCTCTACGTAAAGTATGAAAAATAAGGTAGCGATACGTTTAGCTTTTTACTTTAAGAATGCTATACAAATGAAATGTAAAAATATCATAATTATAGATATTATCACATTTTTTTTTCTGCACTGGATGGAGATCCATAATAACTAGGAACGAAAATTTAAACAACTATCTAAAATCACCACATATGGTTATTGTATTAGGGCTGAAAATTGTTTCAACACAATGTGTTTTCTTCTGGAGTTAGTAATTTTTTTTCCTCTAGCTCCAGAAGAAGACACAGTGTGCTAAAACGATTGTCAGCTCTAATACAATAAACATATGTAGTGATCTTAAACAGTTGTTTAAATTTTCGTTCCTAGTAATATTTTCTTTTTGTTTTGATCGTTTAATTGGGCCGCACTAATAAATAAAATACATATGGAATATTTCCTGCAGAGAAGGTCATCAAAAGGAAAAATGAAACCTCATAAAGTTGACACAGCCCTCCTCTAATATATATATTTGGCGATATATAAACAAGAATACACGATAAGGTCAGCTGCTAGCCAAAATTTAAATATTTTTTATTTATGACGAGGATATTGTTGCTGACTTTAATATTACTCAAATATGATTTTTATGCCATTTCATGTTTAGGGTTCTGCTCTCAAACTTACACTGATATTGCTAAATTGACATTTCAGGATAGAGGGGTTGATAGTTTGAGCCCTTTTAATAATTACACACACACACTTTTAAATAATTTTACCTGATTACTATGTTTCTTGGTGTGCTGAGTCCGAAAATAATAATAAATAACCGGTCAAGTGCAAGTTGAACTTGCGCAATTAGTGTTCCGTACGTTGATTGCTTTTAAAATAAAAAATGTTGTAACGGAAGTATAAAATGATCAGTGACTTCACAAAACACACCCCAAATGAGTTTTCAACAAAGTTTATTTCCAATCTTTACTGAAAATTGATGACCTTGAAATTTCTGTTTTTTTTTTATATACCAGATAAATTATTACAGGTAATGCACTCGTGATAATTTTCGTTCAATCTACACCCCGTGGAGAATATGCCAGAATTTTTTCAAAATTTTTTGATAAGTACTTTTCGAGATAAGGCGAGTGGACAGCGATTTTTCGCGATTTTTTAAAAATAATACAAAGAAAAGTGCACGCAAGTATTACATTATATATATATATTTTTTACTCGTGTTGTCACAAGCTTTCATTTGACACCACACTCGATTACCTAGTAAAAAAATTTTTTTTTCACTTCCGATTTCACCCCCCAAAACTAACCCCTTAAGTCAAAATTTAACTTTCTAAACTATATAGCTCTGATGAGGCTATCAATTCCTATATTATTACCAAATTTCAACTTTCTATGACAAATAGTTTCGGAGAAAATCGGGGTGTGACAGACGGACAGACAGACACCGAAGTGATCTTATAAGTGTTCCGTACGGAACACTAAAAAGTCGTTATCACCCACCAATTTTTCACATTTTAGTATTCAAAATGCGAAAAGTTTATTTTTTATCATTCGAATGTTATTAGGTTGGCAATAAAATCAGAATTTTATAAGGTTGGCAGTAAAATCAAATGTTATTAGGTTGGCAGTTCCGATAAATGTCACAGCTGTTTGTTTTCTTCCAGTTAATATAACCTCTCATTGCAGTGTTTAACCCAAGTGCTTTAAGTCACACTCAAAGTATGGCTAATCGTGGTTGTAAAAACTCTTTCAACAGTTTTTGTTATATATGTGATGAGTATGTAGTTAAAAAACATCACTGACTTTGTAAAAAAGTATACTTTGCATATTTTGGTGTAGAAATTGGTAATCAAGAAAAATGTTGGACTCCTCACAAAGAATGATATGTTTGTGTCGAGGATCTTAGGAAATGGTATAAGAAAGAGAAGAAAGCTTTTGGATTTGCAGTACCCATGGTATGGAGAGAGTAATAAAATCATTCAAATGATTGTTATTTTTGCAGCGTAGATGTTTCTGGATATAACTCCAAAAATAAGAAAGTAATTGTCTATCCTAACTTTACTTCGGCTAATCGGCCGGTAGGACATGGACCGGGACTCCTGAGCCACCTCAGTCTATTGATGACGTTTTACATTCCAGTCCCAAATTTAATGAAAGTCGACCGGATGATGATGAGTTTCAATGTTCTCTAGAAAATTTAAAACCACAGTTGTTTACACAAGCTGAGTTAAATGACTTAGTGAGAGATTTGGGTTTGACTAAGAAAAAAGTAGACTTACTTGGTTCTAGGCTGAAAGAACATTTATTGGAATCTGGAAGATCTATTTACCATTATAGAACAAGAGATCAACAGTTTGCTCAGTTTTTCAAGCAGGAAGAGGATTTAGTTTACTGGCATAATATTGGTAGTCTAATGAACGAATTTGGCATTGAGTATAAGAAGGAACATTGGAGATTCATCAAAAACTAGTTTAAAAGGTGTTCTGTTACACAACGGAAATACTTATGCTTCACTGCCTGTTGCTCATTCAGTCCATATGAAGGAAACTTGCAAAAATCTTAACATGATTTTACAGAAAATTAACTATTCAGCTCACGATTGGATGCTATGTGAAGATTTAAAAGTTGTCTTCATGATCCTTGGTCAACAAAAGGGATTTACAAAGTTTCCATGCTTTATATGTGAGTGGAACAGCAAAGCAAGGGATCAACATTGGTCCAAAAAACAATGGCCCGTAAGAAAAACTTTAACTCCTGGCGAGAAGAACATTTTGCATAAAACTTTAGTAGACCCAAAAAAGATTCTTCTACCCCCACTACACATCAAGTTAGGCTTAATGAAACAATTTGTGAAAGCCTTGCCTAAAGATGGTGAATGTTTTAAATATTTGTATAAAAGATTTCCTCATGTATCAGAAGCCAAACTGAAAGAAGGGATTTTCGTTGGGCCTGATATCCGTAAAATAATGTTCGATTCCAACTTTGAAGCAAGGATGATTACAAAGGAAAAGGAGTCCTGGATATCATTTAAAGAGTTGTGACTAAGTTTTTGGGCAATGTAAAAGACCCTAACTATGAACTTATCGTAGCTAATCTGGGTTGTCTGATGAGCCTTAAAGTCCAATTCTGGCACAACCATCTTGACTTTTTCCTAAAAATTTAAGCGATGTGAGTGAAGAGCAAGGGGAACGGTTCCATCAGGACATAAAGGAAATGGAGAAATGGTACCAGGGACGGTGGAATATCAGCATGATGCGTAACTATTGTTGGTCACTTCATAGAGAACAACAAAATGCATCACATCGGAGAAAACTTTACAGAGAAAAGGGAAAGAATTACAAAAAAATAAGCACCCAAAATATTCGCATTGAAGTGAAATATGTTATCGTGAGTAAATATTGTAGCCTGTAATCAAATAAAAGTACGGTTAAAGTTTTTATTTTTTATGTATCAAATTTTCCCTATTTTGAAATTTAATCGATGTTCTATTGTGAGAGAACTGTGGGTGATACTGATACCAAATACGGTATATATATATATATTATATATATATATATATATATATATATATATATATATATATATATATATATATATATATATATATATATATATATATATATATATATATATATATATATATATTATATATATATATATATATATATATATATATATATATATATTATATATATATATATATATATATATATATATATATATATATATATATATATATATATATATATATATATATATATATATATATATATATATATATATATATATATATATATATATATATATATATATTTATATATATATATATATATATATATATATATATATAATATATACATGTATGTATATATATATATATATATATATATATATATATATATATATATATATATATACATGTATATATATATATATATATATATATATATATATATATATATATATATATATATATATATATTATATATATATATATATATATATATATATATATATATATATATATATATATATATATATATAATATATATAATTTATATTTATATATATATATATATATATATATATATATATATATATATATATATATAATTATATATATATATATATATATATATATATATATATACATGTATATATATATATATATATATATATATATATATATATATATATATATATATATATATATATATGTATATATACACTTAAATGTATTGGTTTAAAAATTTTCACAAATATTTTTTTTTGTTGGCCTGTGTTATTTTTATAACTCACTTAGCCCCACTGATTCCTTCCAAAGCGGTGCAGCTCTGCTATTGTTTCCAATACATCCGATAATTTCGTTCTTTTTCCGATATCTTGGTTTCTGATTCGGTCTCTAAGGCTTATTCAAAGCATGGTTTTTTCCATTGCTCTTTGAATGATTTAAAACTTGTTTGTCGAGTTGCGAGTCAGTGCCGTAGTTTCTAGACCATAAGTGAGAACTGGCATTATATAACTATTAAAGAATTTCCTTTTAAGATTTATTGGGATAACTGGCGACTTCGTTATATGTCCCATTTTACCGAATGCTGCCCATTCAAGACTTGTTCGTCTAGAGATTTCTTCAGTATATGATAATGTAAACCAAGAATAAAATACCAACAAACCACAATTTTTAATACTATTATTCAGTAAATATAATTTTTCACCAAAAGTATAAATATAATAATATATAAATAATAAATATATAATATAATAATAATAAATATATAAATAATTTTCATCATCAATAAAAACAAATGAAAGCTTGTGAAAACACGAGTAAAAAATATATATATAATATTATACTTGCGCGCACTTTTCGTTGTGTTATTTTTTAAAAATTCGCGAAATATCGCTGTCCCGGGCCTTATCTCGAAAAGTACTTATCAAAAAATTTCGAAAAAATTCTGGAATATTCTCCACGGGGTGTAGATTGAACGAAAATTATCACGAGTGCATTACCTTTAATAATTTATATGGTATATAAAAAAAACAAAAATTTCAAGGTCATCAGATTTCAGTAAAGATTGGAAACAAACTTTGTTGAAAACTCATTTAGGGGTGTGTTTTGTGAAGTCACTGATCATTTTATACCACCGTAACATAAATTTTGACTTAAGGGGTTCGTTTTGAGGGGTGAAATCGGAAGTGAAAAAAATTTTTTTTTACTAGGTCATCGAGTGTGGTGTCAAATGAAAGCTTGTGAAAACACGAGTAAAAATATGTATATATATATATATATATATATATATATATATATATATATATATATATATATATATATATATATATATATATGTATATATATATATATATATATATATATATATATATATATATATATATACGAGTATATATACTCGTATATAATGTAATACTTGCGCACACTTTTCTTCGTATTACTTTTAAAAAATCGCTATCCCCTACCTTATCTCGAAAAGTACTAATCAAAAAATTTTGAAAAAATTCTGGAATATTCTCCACGGGGTATAGATTGAACGAAAATTATCACGAGTGCATTACCTTTAATAATTTATTTGGTATATAAAAAAAAAAAAATTCAAGGTCATCAGTTTTCAGTATAGATCGAAAACAAACTTTGTTGAAAACTCATTTGGGGTGTGTTTTGTAAAGTCACTGATCATTTTATACCACCCTAACAAAAATTTTTATTTTGAAAACAATCAACGTACGGAACACTAATTGTGCAAGTTCAACTTGCACTTGACCGGTTTTTTTTAATTCTTCTCTACTTGAAAAATTATGTTTGCGAACGCGCTGTTTAAGTTCCTTCCATAAATGCTCGATGGGGTTAGCATCGAGTAATTGTGGAGGTGTATGAAGCTGCTGTCGCATATTATGTATCATCCATTCTCGCACCAAGTTTGCGATATGTTTAGGATCATTGTCCTGTTGGAAAATGTATGTTTTTGCGAGTGCTAATTTTTGGACATATTATCTTAAATTGTCTCTCAAATTGTTCAAATAAACATGCTGATCTATGATACCATTAATAAAATGTAAATTTCCAACCCCTCCAGCGTTCATGCATCCCCAAAGTAGAACACTGCTACCCCTTTGTCTCACCGTGGAACAAATGTTTTTAATATCGAATGCGGTATTCTTCTTTCTCCGAAGTTTGGTTCTGCCATCAGACTCAAAAAGGTTAGTTTTAGTTTCATCACTAAAGATTACGGTTTAGTAACGTATTCCCTAGCAACGGCTTCTTCCTGGCTACATACCCCTTATAGCCTGCCCTGTGTTAACAATTTCTCACTGTTTGTGAACAAACATGTTTCGAGAATAGGTCCCGTACTTCTTCTTTTAATTTTGGTGCACTTTTCTTGAGATCTATAATTATTTGTCTAATAATACTGGCCTCTTCATGTGAACTCAGTTTCTTGTGACGACCGGAGAGTGGTCGAATTTTATAGGAACCTATTAATTTGTACTAGTTTACAATGTACTGAACAGTAGCATGCGACTTTTTAACAATTTTCCTATATTTCTGTAAGATATTCCATCTTTCCACAAATCAGTTATGATCTTTCGAACTTGAAATAGAATTTCACAATTTCTCTAACTCATTTTTAATAATACTTTGAAAACGCAAATTACTAGCAACAAGTGGCAGATTATAAAGTATGGCCGAAAATTATTCATTTGTTTTCAGTTTAGCGAGCAATAGATAACTTGATAAAATGTGGCTGATTATAACGTGTTTTTTTCAATTCATTTCTTGAGTGTATGGAGACTTTTTTGACATTAATTTTGTTTACATTTTTATAACAATCATGTATCTTCTAAATAAAATGTTTCGTAGTTGTTTTTAATACTAATCCACGTTGTTTAAGTTTTAAATATTAATTTAAATAGTTTTCTCGTAGTCCCAATTAGTTAGTTAAACATAACAGAAAAATACTATAGAAAGCAGGTGGTGTATGGAGACTTTTGGGACTGACTGTATATCAAAATTTTAACTCACCAAATTGTTACAGTTCATATTTCACTTACGTAACTGTATTATCATTTATACTTACACTTTTGGTGGAAAATTATATTTACTAAATAATAGTATTAAAAATTGTAGTATGTTGGTATTTTATTCTTGGTTTACATTATCATATATTGAAGAAATATCTAGCCGAATAAGTTTTGGATGGGCAGCATTCGGTAAAATGGGAAATATAACGAGGTTACCAGTTATCCCAATAAATCTTAAAAGGAAATTCTTTAATAGTTGTATAATGCCAATTCTCACTTACGGTCTAGAAACTACGGACTAACTCGCAAGTCGGCTAACAAGCACCAAATCACTCAAGGAGCAATGGAAAAAGCCATGCTTTGAATAAGCCGTAGAGACAGAATCAGAAACCAATATATCCGAGAAAGAACAAAATTACCGCATGTATTGGAAAAAATAGCACGGCTAAAGTGGCAATGGGCGAGACAAGATCCGAATATATGAACTAATAAATTGTTAACATAGAGACCAAGAGAGACCAAGAGAAGTGTAGGAAGACCACAAAAGCGATGGCGAGACAACATCCAGAGGATTGCAGGAACGAACTGGACCCAAGTTGCACTGGATAGAAGGGCATGGAAAGTTTTGGAAGAGGCCTACATTCAGGAGTGGATGAACACAGACTGAGAAAGAAGATATTGGAAAAGTAGAAAAGCACAACTTTTTGATATACTTCTTACATTAATTCTTCATGGCACCTTAGGTCACTTATTCTCTTAATTTTGATTTTGATTTTTTTCACCATGTATGTGCTGTGATTTAAATAAGATACGATACTACTATTTATTGATACTTTCCACTTTATAAGTATACAAGGGTTCTAAGAGCAAATTTTTAATACTTCGTTTCCGTTAATAGAAAGAGGTAACTTAAGTGTTAAACAAAAGCATTTTTTAAAGAATGATATAATAAAAACTAATCCGTTTAGTGTATTTAGATAAAAAATTAGTCTAAAAAATAAATGAGATGTTCGTGCCAAATTTTTTAGAATCAGTTATTCAATCAAAATAATGGAAAATTTAGTCTTGTTTAAAATTCTGAAGTTGGAGTTATTTCCGCTTAAATAAGAGCTCTAGTTTGAACACATTGAAAAATCACTCGTTATATTCACAAAATACTTAATTTTCCTAATAATTATAGAGATATAGGTAAGGATTTTACCTTTTCATATTTTCTTCGCCAATGTCCGTGAATAGATCTTCAATTTCTGGGCGATTTTTAGATGTATCGACTTCATTTCCATCATAATAATAACGTAGATCCAAGGGATTTGTCAGTTTTGAAAGAAACCATTTTGCTTTTGCTTCTTTGTTCGACAGCGTTTCGTCGTTAGTACGGTGAAATGGTGCTTGACTGCCACTCCTTTTCCCGTGGGCTGTAATATTTAATGTTTTGTTTTATAAAGAATATTAAAATACACAAAAAAAAATGTGAAGGAAGAAAGTCATAAAATTTTAAATTTAAATTATTTAATTAGTTATCTAAAAATAATATTTAATTGACACAATCTTTTTTTTTGTATTTTTCATTCCTTAAAAGAATAAAGTTAGTTGGTGTTTAGTCTTCACGGTAACCTAATTAACAATTATACTACTAGAATTTTGATTAACAAACATTTGATCATTTTCATCAATACTTTATAATCCAAATCTGTACTAATTTATGTTTTGATATTCTGTGGAGGACAAAAAAACATTTAAAGAAGATCTATGGTCAATTTCTTAGTTTGATCTCATATAAAAAAAATATGATGAAAATTACGTGATATGAACAATGTATTTTTCAAAATCACTAAAAGCTATTAAGAGCTAATGGTAAACAGGAGAAACCTCAAGAGCTGCTGCTATGGTCCCTGCACTAGAAAATATAAAACTTTCACTATTTCACTGTACAGGGTGACTCAACGATAGAGTCAAGTTCGATGACGAAATGACAAAAAAATGTTAAATACAATAGTTTAGGGAATGTTAAGGTGTTTTTAATATGTTTTCTTAAATGGAACACCCTATTTTCTAATTTATTTTTAAATTCTGCGTAAAACTTTATAACTTTTTTATTAATAATGTTATATACCTAAACCTGTCTTTTGGCAGTAAGGCTTTGCGGAGTGAAGTACCCTAATAGACGTATACCATCTAGAAAATCTTTTCAGTGTTTAACGGCACGGTTTGATGGTAGTGGTAGTGTTAAGTATACGAAACGAAAAGTAGTAAACCAGAATGCTACCAATGAGGAAAAAGAAATGGAGATTTTACTTGTGTTGAAGATAATCCCCAGGTCAGCAGGCGTCCACTAGCTGACTTATCTGACACATCCCGATCTACGGCTAATCACACCACAAGAAATACAAGGATCATCCCTTTCATATGATACTACACCAAGAACTTCAAGACGAGTAAAACTTTTGTACCACCATGAATGGAGCAATAGAGGCTGATCCAAATCTTTATCCAAAATAATGTTTTCTGATGAAGCTACTTTTCGCAATAATGGAGCAGTTAACAGCCATAATATGCATTATTATTCAACAGTTAATCCATTTTGGGTCCGGGAAGTCCAAAACCAAAATCATTGTTCGCTTAATGTATGGTGTGGAATATTAAATTTTCGAATTATTGGTCCATATAACTTTTTTTTTTTTTTTTTTTTCCCCCGAACCGCTTAACGGGCCTAGATATCTAAATTTTTTGCAAAATGAATTACCCCAGCTTCTTGAAGCAGTTGATAACTTTGAAGGGGAACAAATGTGGATTCAACTAGACGGAGCTCTTGCTCATTACCACCTGGAAGTTCGGGAATTTTTAAACGATCGTTCAGTGGCCCCCTCGATCATGTGACTTAACACCTTTAGACCTCTTTTTGTGGCGCTACATTAAAGATCGTGTTTATGTGAATCCCCCTACAATACCAGTAGATATGGAAAATAGGATACGGGATACGTGCAGGACAGTAACGCCCTTTATGCTAGAGAAAGTGAAAGAAAATATAGTAAAACTACTAAACATATTTATTTAAGTAGACGGGCATATTTTTGAACATTTTTTACGTCATAATAAGTAATCATTAGATAAGTTAAACTATATTAAAATTAATATTAACTATATCATAATGGTTGATATACTTCGGGCTGCTGATCGTAGTGAACCGTCAACTTTACTCCTTTTGGATTACAGTAAAGCATTTGATACTGTAGATTATAGTCACCCCTGTGCAAAGCTGCATTATTACTGCTTCTCTGACGAGACAATAGAGCTTCTCTGGAGCTATTTGGTGAATAGGCGACAACTTGTTAAGATGGATGACAAGACTTCGCAACCTGGGGTCATGAATAGTGGCGTACCTCAGGGCTCTATTCTGGGACCATTACTTTTTATAATATATACCATGGATCTGGTTGAATCAGTTAATGACAATTGCTTAATCCATCAGATTGCTGATGATACACAGGTGCATGCTAGTTACAATAGAGATAATGCTGAGCAAGTGTTCCATCGATTGAATGTCACACTCAAGAATATTCAGTCATATTCGGAGAGGCAGAGTCTTAAGTTGAATCCATCTAAATCAGTGGCAATTAATTTTGGTAATGTGCTGGCGGAACTTAATTTGGGTGTTGTTCTGGATGGTGTTCCTGTCCAACTGAGGGAAACTGTAAATAGTCTTGGGCTTTTGATTGACAAGGACCTGCGCTTTAAAGGTCATGTCAAGCTTATAACGCGGAAGGCATACACAGATTTAAGGAGCTTATATCGGAATAGAACTATTCTGACCAGAGACGTAAGAAAGAGGTTCTGCGAAGCATTAGTCTTGAGTCATGTTAATTATGCGGATGTGGTTTTTGGGCCATGTCTCGATGTTCATTCCACTTCCAGAATCTAAAAGATTCAGAACTCTTGTGTTAGATTTATTTGTGGATTGCGGAAGAGAGATCATGTTTCTCTTCAACTGGTGGGGCTGGGCTGATATAATGAGGGGGACAAAGATGACTTTTTCTTGTTTCCATAGCCTTTTTATTTCCGTTGCAAGGTCTGTGTATTTGGAAATTTTTTCTGTGTATTTCGTTTGGATGTTTGTCTCGTTGGGGACAGCTATGCCAATTAGATAGGTGACTTTTTCTTTTTTGCACTGAAAAGTAATATCGGGTCTATTGGCGGAGACTGTTTTATCTGTATGGATACTGATGTCCCAGTAGAGTTTGTAATCTTTATTCTCAAGTACGGATGTTGGTGTGTATTTGTAGTAGGGATCTGTGTTTTCTATGAGCTTGTATGTTGTGGCTAGTGCTTGGTGAACTACTTTTGCCGCTGAGTCATGTCTGGCTGTGTATTTCGTTCCGGCTAATATTTTACATCCGCTCGTTATGTGTTCGATCGTTTCTTTCTG
Source organism: Pachyrhynchus sulphureomaculatus (assembly GCA_019049505.1). Lineage (NCBI taxonomy): Eukaryota > Metazoa > Arthropoda > Insecta > Coleoptera > Curculionidae > Pachyrhynchus > Pachyrhynchus sulphureomaculatus. The sequence continues at coordinate 107,626,616 of CM032454.1, read as the reverse complement.
CTGGTGGCATTGTCTGCATCTGTCTTCTGTAATAGTTGGGTCTTTGATGATATGCTTATGGTAGTTTCTGGTTAATATGACTTTATCCTGGATGGCAAGTAAGAAGCCTTCTGTTTCCGGGAATAGCTGCCCATCCCGCAACCAGGTGTATGACTGTTTTTTATTTACGTAGTCTTGTTCTATGTGGTATCTGTGTTTTCCGTGGAGTGTGTTTTTTCTGACCACGCTTTCATCTTTTCCTGTTGTAATTGGGTGTGACTGTGTGTATCTGCTGGGTGGTCTACCCGGGATAAGTCGAGTGGGGTATAGTTTTTGTCTGCTTTGACTGTTGCTGTATGGAGGCTGGTTTGCTTGGTGTGAAAGAATTTCCTAAGTGCTTTATTAATTATTATTACAAAAAGTTCTTCTTTCTCACATTTGATCAATGTGGTTCCATGTTTGGCTGACGGGCCAAAACCAAGTCAGCACAAACGCTATTACTATTCCGTATTAAGGAATGACCTGACAATGTTACATGTTTTCAAAATCACTGACTTCTGAATGTTTCTGTGTATGTCTGTGTTGAGTCCCAATTGCACTAAATGTGGTGTGAATGTTATTGGTGTAAGGCCTGTGGCTGATATAATGAGGGGGACAATGATGACTTTTTCCTGTCTCCATAGACTTTTTATTTCCGTTGCAAGGTCTGTGTATTTGGAAATTTTTTCTGTGTATTTCGCTTGGATGTTTGTGTCGTTGGGGACAGCTATGTCAATCAGATAGGTGACTTTTCCTTTTTTGCACTGAAAAGTAATATCGGGTCTATTGGCGGAGACTGTTTTATCTGTATGGATACCGATATCCCAGTAGAGCTTGTAATCTTCATTTTCAAGTATGGATGTTGGAGTGTATTTGTAGTAGGGATCTGTGTTTTCTATGAGTCTGTATGTTGTGGCTAGTGCTTGGTGAACCACTTTGGCAGCTGAATCATGCCTGGCTGTGTGTACTCCGTTCCGGCCAATATTTTACATCCGCTCGTTATGTGTTCGATCGTTTCTTTCTGCTGGTGGCATTTCCTACATCTGTCCTCTGCAATAGTCGGGTCTTTGATGATATACTTTTGGTAGTTTCTGGTTAATATGACTTTATCCTGGATGGCAAGTAAGAAGCCTTCAGTCTCAGGGAATAGCTGCCCATCCCGTAACCAGGTGTATGATTGTTTTTTATTTACGTGGTCTTGTTCTATGTGGTATCTGTGTTTTCCGTGGAGTGTTTTCTCTGACCACGTTTTCATCTTTTCCTGTTGTAATTGGGTGTGACTGTGTGTGTCTGCTGAGTGGTCTGCCCGGGCTAAGTCGAGAGGTGTGTAGTTTTTGTCTGCTTTCACTGTCGCGAGTCTCCCTGAAATATACCCCGTCTGATGTACAGCTCTTCTGTTTGGATCCGTTCGGTTTGTGTTTCTAGGCGTATTTTGGTTTTCCATGTTTTCATAATTTGCGCGAGAAACTGCCTGAGGTGTTGGTTGATTTTATAGATTTCTAGGGCCCTGATTAACCAGCTGTGGGGTATGGAGTCGAAGGCTTTTTTATAGTCTATGTAACCGATGTGAAGGTTTCTGTGTTCTTTTCTGGTTTGTCCCATAATCACGCTATCTATAATCAGCTGCTCTTGGCATCCTCGACTATTTTTCCTGCATCCCTTCTGCTCTTCTGTGAGGATATTGTTGTCTGTTAGGTGTTGTTCTATTTTCTTCGAAATTGTGGCTGTGATGATCTTGTATAGGGTTGGAAGACAGGTGATAGGTCGGTAGTTTGACGGGTTTGTGGTGTCTGAGCTTTTGGGTTTAATGTATGTTATTCCTTGTGTGAGGAAAGTGGGAAATGTGTGTGGTTGTAGAATGGCTTTGTTGATTTGGTGTGTGAGTGCTTCGTGTGTGGTGGTAAACTGTTTGTACCAGAAGTTTTGTATATTGTCTATTCCAGGACATTTCCAGTTGTGTGTGTGTTTGATAGTTTCTGTAATTTCTTGTGTATTAAATGTGGTATTTTCTTGTTCTGTCACATGTTTATGTTTGTCTTCTTCGGCTTTGATCCAGGGGGTGTTATTATTGTGTAGTTTGGGTTCTGACCAGATACTTTTCCAATAATCTGTGAGTTCTTGTTTGTTTGGTGGTTCAGTCACTGCTATCTGTTTGTTGTACATAGTTTTCAGGTAGAACTGTTTTTCGCTTCTTCGGAAGAGGTTGTTGGTGTCTTTCCTCTCATTTGATTCTTTGTATCTACGGAGTCTTGCGGCATATACAGATAGTTTTTGTTTCAAAGTATCGAGGATTTTTGGCAGTGTTCTGTTGGGAGACTTAGATTTGATCTTGTTTGCCCCCTGTGTGACACGTTTGGACGCGTTCCCGCTTATAAACTGGGTAAGATGTTCTAGATCTCTCCTGATGTTGTTGATTTCGTTTTCTATTCTTATTTGCCATTTGAATTTTGGTTTTGTCCTGTTGGGGTTTCCTTGTCGTTGAGTAATTATTATTATTATGATTGTTCTCGTTTTTCTTTCTCACATTTGGTCAATGTGGTTCCATTTTGGCTGACGGGCGCAAACCAAGTCAGCACAAATGCATTACTATTGTGTATTAAGGAATGACCTGACAATGTTACATGTTTTCAAAATCACTGACTTCTGAATGTTTTTGTGTATGTTTGTGTTGAGTCCTAATTGTACTAAGTGTGGTGTGAATGTTGTTGGTGTAAGGCCTGTGGCTGATATAATGAGGGGGACAATGATGACTTTTTCTTGTTTCCATAGCCTTTTTATTTCCGTTGCAAGATCTGTGTATTTGGAAATTTTCTCTGTGTATTTCGTTTGGATGTTTGTGTCGTTGGGGACAGCTATGTCAATTAGATAGGTGACTTTTTCTTTTTTGCACTGAAAAGTAATATCGGGTCTATTGGCGGAGACTGTTTTATCTGTATGGATACCGATGTCCCAGTAGAGCTTGTAATCTTCATTTTCAAGTATGGATGTTGGCGTGTATTTGTAGTAGGGATCTGTGTTTTCTATGAGTTTGTATGTTGTGGCCAGTGCTTGGTGAACTACTTTGGCAGCTGAATCATGCCTGGCTGTGTACTCTGTTCCGGCCAATATTTTACATCCGCTCGTTATGTGTTCGATCGTTTCTTTCTGCTGGTGGCATTTCCTACATCTGTCCTCTGCAATAGTCGGGTCTTTGATGATATGCTTTTGGTAGTTTCTGGTTAATATGACTTTATCCTGGATGGCAAGTAAGAAGCCTTCAGTCTCAGGGAATAGCTGCCCATCCTGTAACCAGGTGTATGATTGTTTTTTTATTTACGTGGTTTTGTTCTATGTGGTATCTGTGTTTTCCGTGGAGTGTTTTCTCTGACCACGTTTTCATCTTTTCCTGTTGTAATTGGGTGTGACTGTGTGTGTCTGCTGAGTGGTCTGCCCGGGCTAAGTCGAGAGGTGTGTAGTTTTTGTCTGCTTTCACTGTCGCTGTGTGGAGGCTGGTTTGCTTGCTGTGAAAGAATTTCCTAAGTGTTTGTATTTGTTTTGTGTGTAATGATCTGATGTCTATAATTCCTCTTCCTCCTGCCTTCCTTTCGATGGTAAGTCTTTCTTTGCATGCGTTGGGGTGTAATTTCCTGTATTTGGTGAATTGAGATCGTATAAGGATGTGAATATTTTCAATGTCTGTTTGTGACCATTTGATGATACCAAATGAATATGTGAGTACAGGTATAGCGAACGTGTTGATGGCTTTAGTGAGATTCTTAGAGTTGAGTTTTGTTTGCAAAAGTTTCGTCAGTCTGTTTTTGAATTCGGTTCTGAGCTCTGTTTTGATGTGAGTGTGGTTGAGTTTGGTGCTTTGTTGGAAGCCTAGATATTTGTATGTTTCTTTGTCGAACATGTTATCGAGTGTTTCATTGTTAATGGTTTCTGTCTCATGGTGGCACTTCCATTGGCCTTTGTTGATGTGGAGCACTTTGCATTTACTTATACCAAATTCCATATTGACATCTAAGGTGAATATTTCTGTGATTTTGAGGAGTTCTTTCAGCTGTGTTTGTGTGGCAGCGTAGAGTTTTATGTCGTCCATATATAGGAGGTGGTTTATTTTATGTTGATTCACTTTTTGGTGTCTGATATTGAAGCCATGCTCTGTTCTGTTTAGTATATTTGAGAGTGGATTGAGGCAGAGGCAAAACCATAGAGCGCTAAGCGAGTCTCCCTGAAATATACCCCGTCTGATGTACACCTCTTCTGTTTCGATGCGTTCGGTTGGTGTTTCTAGGCGTATTTTGGTTTTCCATGTTTTCATAATTTGCGCGAGAAACTGCCTGAGGTGTTGGTTGATTTTTATAGATTTCTAGGGCTCTGATTAACCAGCTGTGGGTTATGGAGTCGAAGGCTTTTTTATAGTCTATGTAACCGATGTGAAGGTTTCTGTGTTCTTTTCTGGTTTGTCCCATAATCACGCTATCAATGATCAGCTGCTCTTTGCATCCTCGACTATTTTTCCTGCATCCCTTCTGCTCTTCTGTGATAATATTGTTGTCTGTTAGGTGTTGTTCTATTTTCTTGGAAATTGCGGCTGTGATGATCTTGTATAGGGTTGGAAGACAGGTGATAGGTCGGTAGTTTGACGGGTTTGTGGTGTCTGAGCTTTTGGGTTTAACGTATGTTATTCCTTGTGTAAGGAAAGTGGGAAGTGTGTGTGGTTATAGAATGGCTTTGTTGATTTGGTGTGTGAGTGCTTCGTGTGTGGTGGTAAACTGTTTGTACCAGAAGTTTTGTATATTGTCTATTCCAGGACATTTCCAGTTGTGTGTGTGTTTGATTGTTTCTGTAATTTCTTCTGTAGTTAGTGTGGAATTTTCTTGTTCTGTCACACGTTTGTGTTTATCTTCTTCGGCTTTGATCCAGGGGGTGTTATTATTATGTAGTTTGGGTTCTGACCAAAAAGTTTTCCAATAATCTGCGATTTCTTGTTTGTTTGGTGTTTTAGTTACTACTGTCTGCTCGTTGTACATAGTTTTTCGGTAGAACTGTTTTTCGCTTCTTCGGAAGAGGTTGTTGGTGTCTTTCCTCTCGTTTGATTCTTTGTATCTACGGAGTCTTGCAGCATATACGGATAGTTTTTGTTTCAAAGTATCAACGATTTCTGGCAGTGTTCGCTTGAGAGATTTAGATTTGATCTTGTCTACACCCTGTGTGACACGTTTGGACGCGTTCCCGTTCATAAACTGGGTAAGGTGTCCCAGATCTCTTCTGATGTTGTTGATTTTGTTTTCTAGTCTTATTTGCCATTTAAATTTAGGTTTTCTGCTGTTGGGGTCTCTTTGTCGTTGCGGGAGTTTTTGATTATTTTGTGTTATAGTGGTGATTGCTGCTGCATATATTATTGTGTGAATGTCTTCGATCGTGCTTAAGTCTGTTATGTACTGTGGTATTATGTGCTTGTTTATTGTGTTGAGGATTATTTGTGTGCTCTGTTTGAAGATTAAACGAGGGATGGGATTTCTTGTTGTAGGATCGGTGCCTGACCATCGAGCTAGATGTGACTGCATTTCTGCTTTGAGTGTTTGTATGAGAGGTGATTCGGAGTGATGTTGTGTAGATGTTGTTGAGGGTGGTGAGTCATTCATTTTGTCGTCTGTGATATGGTGTCGTGTGGTGCTTGCTATTTGCTTTGAAATATTATTTGGAGTTATGCTCCTGCTGGGTGGTGGGTCTTGTTGTTTTCGACTGGGTGGTTGTGTGTGTGAGATTGGTTCGGTATCTGCTCTACTGTTTCTATTGTTTGGTTGGTCTGTGTTCAGTTCAGCAGCCACTTGGTCTGTGTTCAGTTCAGCAGCTACTGTGTCTTTGATGGTCTGCAATTCGAAAGGTGTGAGGCGATTGTTCTTGGTAATAACTCTTTTTTGGTCTATTACTCTCTGTTCTGTAACAAGCAATTGCAGATGTGGATATTCGGTCAAGAAAAGTCTGTGTAGTTCCAGTCTGTAGCCTGATGTCACTGTTTCTAGTTTGGTGGCGGTGTAGTAACAGCGCATCACTGTTCTATTCATTTCATCTGTCCACTTTAACCGCTGTCTTGGTTTGCCAGCCTTGGTAGTTGCATGTTGTCCTTGCAAAACATACGCGGTTTGGCCTGGCTTTGGTGGTTGTATTTGTCCCGCATCTACGTCGGTTGCGCTTGGGATTGGTGGTGGTGGGTCCAAGCGGCGAGTGATTCTCTTGTCAGTGATTTCTTTTTCAGGTGTGATTTCATTACAGCAACGCATGGCGTGTTCATTGATTCCTGTGGTGCAACTCATGCGTTGCTGTGACTTTCCCGCCTGGGTGGGTGTCGGCTTACTCGCCGGCACAACACTTTTGGCAGGTCCATTTTCGGTTGCCCGGTCTTCACCGTTTTGGTCGAGCTGCCATTTCCCGCGACGTCCTCGACCGTTACGTCGCTCGCCCGATGCTTCTTTTATTGGTCTGCTGTTGTCTGGAATGTTCTCAATGTTTTGTGGTGTCAGAAGCTCAAAGTGTCCCGACATTGTGTTGCCTGTTAGTAGAAGGTAAATAGTTTTGTTGTATTTTTCCGTGCTTATTATTGTTGGTCTGTCCGTAAAAGTTATTTTTGTATGTCTTGTTCTTCGTTGTTTTGAGAAGATATGAAAGTTGCTATTTTGTGTTTCCGAGAGGGCAAGTATCTCTAGGCTCGTTCCATAGGTGCCATTTTTCCTCATATAATTATAGTAGTTATTGAAGTCTTTTATATCGTCGACTTCAATTAATGAAAATGTGTGAAGTTCCGACCAGTTTTGTTGTAAATATCTTAAAGCAACCTCTCGGAGTTTCTCATGATGGTTTTGGTGGCCATACAAGTGTAAGCTAACTGCACGGAAAAGGCAATTTCCATCACCTACAATGTCGGATCTGGTAAAACTATCGGGAGTAGTTTCGGCTGAGGCGGTTGTTTGGGTCGTCTGTGGTTGTTGTTGTTGTGGTGTTGCTATAGCTGTTTGTACGACCGGAGTCCGCCTCCGCAACACCCTTCCATTATCATTACTATAATTATTATTCTTTGACATAGTATTCCCACGAGTATCCTAGGAAAGAGGGGTCGACTGCGGCAGAGCCTGGATGCCACAGCAAGGCTACTTACTCCCGGAGGGCGCCCGGTATCCGGGGGAACCGTTCGCGACTCATAAACGCTGAGCCATTCATCTTCTCGGCACGGTAAACACCTTAAGATTGCGTTTTTGTTACACATAATCTGGACAACACAAGACAGCACAACATGACTCAGGTACCTCGGGATCGTCAATGCCCGTACTAGGAGAATCCTGGGATTCCCCTAGCCCCTGAGGGGTTATTATTATTATTATGACTGTTCTCGTTTTTCTTTCTCACATTTGGTCAATGTGGTTCCATGTTTGGCTGACGGGCGCAAAACCAAGTCAGCACAAACGCATTACCATGTGTATTAAGGAATGACCTGACAATGTTACATGTTTTCAAAATCACTGACTTCTGAATGTTTTTGTGTATGTTTGTGTTGAGTCCTAATTGTACTAAGTGTGGTGTGAATGTTGTTGGTGTAAGGCCTGTGGCTGATATAATGAGGGGGACAATGATGACTTTTTCTTGTTTCCATAGCCTTTTGATTTCCGTTGCAAGGTCTGTGTATTTGGAAATTTTTTCTGTGTATTTCGTTTGGATGTTTGTGTCGTTGGGGACAGCTATGTCAATTAGATAGGTGACTTTTTCTTTTTTGCACTGAAAAATAATATCGGGTCTATTGGCGGAGACTGTTTTATCCGTATGGATACCGATGTCCCAGTAGAGCTTGTAATCTTCATTTTCAAGTATGGATGTTGGCGTGTATTTGTAGTAGGGATCTGTGTTTTCTATGAGTTTGTATGTTGTGGCCAGTGCTTGGTGAACTACTTTGGCAGCTGAATCATGCCTGGCTGTGTACTCTGTTCCGGCCAATATTTTACATCCGCTCGTTATGTGTTCGATTGTTTCTTTCTGCTGGTGGCATTTCCTACATCTGTCCTCTGCAATAGCCGGGTCTTTGATGATATGCTTTTGGTAGTTTCTGGTTAATATGACTTTATCCTGGATGGCAAGTAAGAAGCCTTCAGTCTCAGGGAATAGCTGCCCATCCTGTAACCAGGTGTATGATTGTTTTTTATTTACGTGATCTTGTTCTATGTGGTATCTGTGTTTTCCGTGGAGTGTTTTCTCTGACCACGTTTTCATCTTTTCCTGTTGTAATTGGGTGTGACTGTGTGTGTCTGCTGAGTGGTCTGCCCGGGCTAAGTCGAGAGGTGTGTAGTTTTTGTCTGCTTTCACTGTCGCTGTGTGGAGGCTGGTTTGCTTGCTGTGAAAGAATTTCCTAAGTGTTTGTATTTGTTTTGTGTGTAATGATCTGATGTCTATAATTCCTCTTCCTCCTGCCTTCCTCTCGATGGTAAGTCTTTCTTTGCATGCGTTGGGGTGTAATTTCCTGTATTTAGTGAATTGAGATCGTATAAGGATGTGAATATTTTCTATGTCTGTTTGTGACCATTTGATGATACCAAATGAATATGTGAGTATAGGTATAGCGAACGTGTTGATGGCTTTAGTAAGATTCTTAGAGTTGAGTTTTGTTTGCAAAAGTTTCGTCAGTCTGTTTTTGAATTCGATTCTGAGCTCTGTTTTGATGTGAGTGTGGTTGAGTTTGGTGCTTTGTTGGAAGCCTAGATATTTGTATGTTTCTTTATCGAACATGTTATCGAGCGTTTCATTGTTGATGGTTTCTGTCTCATGGTGGTGCTTCCATTGGCCTTTGTTGATGTGGAGCACTTTGCATTTACTTATACCAAATTCCATATTGACATCTAAGGTGAATATTTCTGTGATTTTGAGGAGTTCTTTCAGCTGTGTTTGTGTGGCAGCGTAGAGTTTTATGTCGTCCATATATAGGAGGTGGTTTATTTTATGTTGATTCACTTTTTGGTGTCTAATATTGAAGCCATGCTCTGTTCTGTTTAGTATATTTGAGAGTGGATTGAGACAGAGGCAAAACCATAGAGCACTGAGCGAGTCTCCCTGAAATATACCCCGTCTGATGTACAGCTCTTCTGTTTGGATCCGTTCGGTTTGTGTTTCTAGGCGTATTTTGGTTTTCCATGTTTTCATAATTTGCGCGAGAAACTGCCTGAGGTGTTGGTTGATTTTATAGATTTCTAGGGCCCTGATTAACCAGCTGTGGGGTATGGAGTCGAAGGCTTTTTTATAGTCTATGTAACCGATGTGAAGGTTTCTGTGTTCTTTTCTGGTTTGTCCCATAATCACGCTATCTATAATCAGCTGCTCTTTGCATCCTCGACTATTTTTCCTGCATCCCTTCTGCTCTTCTGTGAGGATATTGTTGTCTGTTAGGTGTTGTTCTATTTTCTTCGATATTGTGGCTGTGATGATCTTGTATAGGGTTGGAAGACAGGTGATAGGTCGGTAGTTTGACGGGTTTGTGGTGTCTGAGCTTTTGGGTTTAACGTATGTTATTCCTTGTGTGAGGAAAGTGGGAAATGTGTGTGGTTGTAGAATGGCTTTGTTGATTTGGTGTGTGAGTGCTTCGTGTGTGGTGGTAAACTGTTTGTACCAGAAGTTTTGTATATTGTCTATTCCAGGACATTTCCAGTTGTGTGTGTGTTTGATAGTTTCTGTAATTTCTTGTGTATTAAATGTGGTATTTTCTTGTTCTGTCACATGTTTATGTTTGTCTTCTTCGGCTTTGATCCAGGGGGTGTTATTATTGTGTTGTTTGGGTTCTGACCAGATACTTTTCCAATAATCTGTGAGTTCTTGTTTGTTTGGTGGTTCAGTCACTGCTATCTGTTTGTTGTACATAGTTTTTCCGGTAGAACTGTTTTTCGCTTCTTCGGAAGAGGTTGTTGGTGTCTTTCCTCTCATTTGATTCTTTGTATCTACGGAGTCTTGCGGCATATACAGATAGTTTTTGTTTCAAGGTATCGAGGATTTCTGGCAGTGTTCTGTTGGGAGACTTAGATTTGATCTTGTTTGCCCCCTGTGTGACACGTTTGGACGCGTTCCCGCTTATAAACTGGGTAAGATGTCCTAGATCTCTCCTGATGTTGTTGATTTTGTTTTCTATTCTTATTTGCCATTTGAATTTTGGTTTTGTCCTGTTGGGGTTTCCTTGTCGTTGAGGGAGTTTTTGATTATTTTGTGTTAGAGTGGTGATTGCTGCTGCGTATATTATTGTGTGAATGTCTTCGATTGTGCTTGAGTCTGTTATATACTGAGGTATTATGTGCTTGTTTAGTGTGTTGAGGATTGGTTGCGTGCTCTGTCTGAAGATTAAACGAGGGATGGGATTTCTTGTTGTGGGGTCGGTGCCTGACCATCGAGCTAGATGTGACTCCATTTTTGCTTTAAGTGTTTGTATGAGAGGTGATTCGGGGTGATGTTGTGTGGATGTCGTTGAGGGTGGCGAGTGATTCATGTTGTTGTCTGTGATATGGTGTTGCGCGGTACTCGCAATATTATTTTGCGTTATGCTCCTCCTGGGTGGTGGGTATTGTTGTGTTCGACTGGGTGGGTTGTGTGTGTGAGGCTGGTTCGGAATCTGCTTTATTGTTTCTATTGTTTGGTTGGTCTGTGTTCAGTTCAACAGCCACTGTGTCCTTGATGGTTTGCAATTCGAGAGGTGTGAGACGATTGTTCTTGGTAATAACTCTTTTTTGGTCTACTACTCTCTGTTCTGAAACAAGTAATTGCAGATGTGGATATTCGGTCAAGAAAAGTTTGTGCAGTTGCTGTCTGTAGCCCGACCGATGTTATTGTTTCGAGTTTGGTGGCGGTGTGTAGTAACAGCGCATCACCGTCCTATTCATCTCATCCGTCCACTTTAACCGCTGTCTTGGTTTTCCAGCCTTGGTAGTTGCATGTTGTCCTTGCAATACATACGGGCCCTGGCCTGGCTTTGGTGGTTGTGTTTGTCCCGTATCTACGTCGGTTGCGCTTGGGGTTGATGTTGGTGGGTCCAAGGGGCGAGTGATTCTCTTCTCAGTGATTTCTTTGTCAGGTTTTGTGTTTTCATTACAGCAACGCATGGCGTGTTCGTTGATTCCTGTGGTGCAACTCATGCGCTGCTGTGATTTTCCCGCCTTGGTGGGTGTCGGCTTAGTCGCCAACACAACACCTTTGGCAGGTCCATTTTCGGTTGCCTGGTCTTCATCGTTTTGGTCGAGCTGCCATTTCCCGCGACGTCCTCGACCGTTACGTCGCTCGCCCGATGCTTCTTTTATTGGTCTGTTGTTCTCTGGAATGTTTTCAGTGTTTTGTGGTGTCAGAAGCTCAAAGTGTCCCGACATTGGGTTGCCTGTTAGTAGAAGGTAAATGGTTTTGTTGTATTTTCCCGTGCTTATTATTGTTGGTCTGTCCGTAAAAGTTATTTTTGTATGTCTTGTTCTTCGTTGTTTTGAGAAGATATGAAAGTTGCTATTTTGTGTTTCCGAGAGGGCAAGTATCTCTAGGCTCGTTCCATAGGTGCCATTTTTCCGCATATAATTATAATAGTTATTGAAGTCTTTTATATCGTCGACTTCAATTAATGAAAATGTGTGAAGTTCCGACCAGTTTTGTTGTAAATATCTTAGAGCAACCTCTCGGAGTTTCTCATGATGGTTCTGGTGGCCATATAAGTATAAGCTAACTGCACGGAAAAGGCAATTTCCATCACCTACAATGTCGGATCTGGTAAAACTATCGGGAGTAGTTTCGACTGAGGCGGTTGTTTGGTTCGTCTGTAGTTGTTGTTGTGGTGTTGCTGTAGCTGTTTGTACGACAGGGGTCCGCCTCCGCAACACCCTTCCATTTTCATTATTATAATTATTATTGTTTAACATAGTATTCCCACGAGTATCCTAGGAAAGAAAGGTCGACTGCGGCAGAGCCTGGATGCCACAGCAAGGCTACTTACTCCCGGAGGGCGCCCGGTATCCGGGGGAACCGTTCGCGACTCATAAACGCTGAGCCATTCATCTTCTCGGCACGGTAAACACCTTAAGATTGCGTTTTTGTTACATATAATCTGGACAACACAAGACAGCACAACATGACTCAGGTACCTCGGGATCGTCAATGCCCGTACTAGGAGAATCCTGGGATTCCCCTAGCCCCTGAGGGCTTATTATTATTATTATTATTATTATTATTTGTTTATGTTTTCACGATAGCCTAAGTGTATTAAAAACAAGGGTAAAAATTGAAAAATTCAAAATAAATCGAAAACTGTTAGAAATAGGTGTATGACATAGTTAATAAAAATGTTTTGTAAAATCTATCAAAAAAATAATAATATACAGGGTGTGCTGTTTAAAAAATTTGAAATTTTTCAATTTAAAATAGTCGAAATGTATAAATTTATTTTGAACGCCCTGTAAATTTCTTTACATTTGTTTTTTTTTTCATCTCTATAGAACGCTTGTACCAATAATGAGTATTTCACCTTCAGAAACAATGGCGCTACTGTCAATTTTTTACAAATCTGAAAACTAGTATTTTTTTGAAAAACTTGAAATATTAGAAAAACTACTAGGTTTAGGCATATAATATTATTAATAAAAAAGTTACAACATTTTACGCAGAATTTAAAAATAAATTAGAAAATAGAATGTTCCATTTAAAAAAACATATGTTATATCGGCCACACTTTTTTCAAGTACCCTGTATACTCAAAAATAATTTTAAACTAGGCACCTTAACATTCCCTAAAACTATCGTATTTAACATTTTTTCGCCATTCCCGAAACAAATGAGATAATGAACTTTACTCTGCCGTTGAGTCATCCTGTACAAACAAGACACAGGGATAGACAAAAGAGTGAAGATATAAGACGCACATGTAATATAGAAAATATCAACCAATGGAACGCTATCAACACATAGGAAGAATTGCGAACAACAGGATATTACGGATAGCAAGAGACAAGTCACCGAATGGAAGAAAATCAATGTGACATCCAAGAAAGAAATGGAGCGACGATCTATAGAACAGAGAACAAAGAAAACAGGCAATAGTGCCTAGCTATAAGTCGGAAGAAGAAGAAGTGTTTACTGTCAATTGTGTCCTAAATTTCCCCTCTTTCATATTTATATTATTATTTAACTAATAACTCTTATGTATCAGTAATAGTAGACAAAAAATATAGAAAATATTATTTATATGTGTATCGGCTATAATTTCATATATCTCGTTTTGTTCAATATTAATTTGAAAACTCCATAGAAATGAGACACATCTAGTTTTACAAAGCTTTGTTATGGGCAACCATTTTAATTTAAGTTTTATATTCGTTAGTTTTAATGATTGTTTACTAGAGATGTAAACGTGACATAATTCTTAATATTGATGCACTATCGTGATTTATGTGAAATGTTAGGAAATCATTTGATAAGCTCTTAGTTGGGTGTGACTGGCCGAGCTGGAGTTACTCGGTAGTTATATGTTTTGTCAGTACTGTTTTAGGTAAGTTGTTCCTCTACATACCTACAACTTTGTTAACGAGGAATCAAATTTAGGAAAAGAAAATATATCACTATCAAAATAATAATTTTGTTTATTATTATAAGATTTGTAATATTTGTGGTTTTTTAGGTTTGTGTGATTTTATTTTATAGTATCTCACTATAAAATATCAACATGTTATATATGTTAAAAAGTTTTCAAAATATTTGAATGTAGAGTCAGGTTTTTATCCTTGTTACCAATGAAATAATAATTAATTAATATACCTTGAGTAACCATAGCTGAAAGTTGTGTGGGAAAACGGTTTGCTGCACAAACCCATAACAGTGCATAACTTTCTGCGCTATTTAGTTACGGTAATGGAATAATATATTTAGTGTAGAACGTTTTAAGTAAAGGTAGAGTACATCTTATCAATTTCGCTTAAATATATTAAAAATATTGCAGAATAGTTCAAAAATATCTGGCGTAAGTGTAAAAAGTGTGGAAATATTTGTAAATTCGATTCATACAAGAATAGAGCTGTGTAATTTAAATATTACTTCTTTCTCTTTATAATTGATTTATTTGAATTTCTTTTTAAATCTCGTGAAAAAATTCATTTTTATATTCCGATTTCTTATTCGTAGGTTTCAAACTAATTTAACTATTAGTAGTTTATTAATTAGCCCACCGAAATCTTTAATCTAGTATCAAGTTTAGTTTAGGTCTAACTTTAAACACCTGACTGAGTATAACTCTGCTTAGTGAATAAAGTAAAGCTGGTTTAAAGAGTAGGTTTATAGTGTTAAAGGTAAACCAACGACCAATCATATAAGAAGATAATATACAGGGTTACAGATAAATTAAAACAAAAACATAGATATATCTTACCTCCCCAACACGCATGTCCATAACTTAAACATGAACCTGCAAAAATAAATAAAAATCAATAGATAGATTAAATATAGGGACTAAATACTATCTTATACAAAATACTGTATTTAGAAACTAATATGTTCGGCTTTTTTTCTCTTATTATTAATAATCTAAAACAGTTATAAAATTAAAATTTTGTTGTTGGTAAAATGTTTTTTTTTTTACGTTCATTTACGTTACGGCGCGTGTGTACATCTGTAAGTATGTATAAATGTATGTCTTTTTGGCACTGATTATAACCCAATGGCCAGGAACTAAGTCGGATAACAGAATCTTTCAGTACATTCACCGCCACGTAGATTAGCACATTCATAACCTGTGTTATTTAATGTAGGACCTCCTACGGAAACACTATTTGTAATACTTGATTTTTGATAACAATGTTGACATAATTACAAAAATAGTGTCCCGTTGCTTAAAGAGTTAGAATGTGGGATCTTGTTAAACCATCCGTAATTTTCACCTGTCAACTAACCGTCTGCCTAGTTGTTCGTTCTATCGGGCGAGTCGAATAAAAACCTTTAACGTTAATTTTGTGGCTCCGTGCCCTGGAATGTCTAAAATGATACAACCAAAAATGGACTGTCGTTTAACCATTTGAATCAAGTACCATAACATTTGTTGATACTAAAAAAGTCGTGCTCCCCAAAGGGCACGCTACGCCGAGATCGGATCCAACTTTAGGGCCCAAAAAACTTCAATCGAGTTTTCGTCCTCTGGTATTGGCGGTGTCTGCCTTTTGCAGGTTCCCTGTTATTTCATCAAGAACAAACTAAATTTATAGATTTTATATGGTTAAATGAAAGTCCAATTTTGTATCGATGTTTTTTGGGTCCTAAAGCTGGGTCCGGTTTCGGCGGCGTCTGCTCGACTTTTTTAGTGTCAAAATGTACTTGATACAAGTGATTAAACGACAGTCCATTTTTACATGTAGCTTTTTGGGCACTCCAGGCACAGGGGCCGCAAAATCAACGTTTTTTTTTATGGGTCTAGCACACGTGTTGCAGGGAAGTCCCTAAAGCGCTCCAGGAGCGGCATGTGTGCAGAAAAAGCGATTCACGTTGTTCTTGAATCGCTGTAAATTTTACTCGGTGGGAAACACAGCGCTGGGCAAATTATTCCAAAGGGATGATGTTCTCCATATAAAAGACTGCTTGAAAAGCGTTGTACGCGGAGTAACAAGCTGAACCTCATACGGATGTGAAGCACCAGCGCGACGTGTATTTCTAATATGCACCGCTTTGGGAGGAATTAAGCGGGCTACATCCTTCGAACACTTTCCATGAAAATACCTGTAGAACAGACTCAAGTCGCCAACCGTTCTTCGATGTCTCAGCAAATCAAGGCCGCCGGTCAATTCCGGGTCTCCAATCAGACGGACAGTTCTTCTCTGAACAGAATCCAACAAATGCAGCGTATGTTTGGGAGCGAAGCCCCAAACGTGGGGAGCAGTATTCCATCGTTGGTCGAATTTGAGCTTTGTAAAGAATTAACAGTTGTTGTGGGGTGTAAAGCTTTCTGGTTCGAACTTTTGAGAAGCTCTCCTTGCTATGCCTGCAACATGTTCATGCCAGGACATATTTGCTCCCAAACTAACGCCCAACAAATTGAGCGACGATGCTAGGGGAATGGAGTGCCCCGACATAACTATGTCGGGTTCAGCAACGTTAACTTTTTTAGAAATTCGACTCACCCGAAAGAATGAACAAACGATTAGTCAACAGGTTAAAATTTCGGGTCGTCCTCTTGGTTTATGTTTATCTTGGTCACGATGAGAACAATAAACAATATAATGATTAATTTTCATTGATAAAAAGAAAACTTTGACAACCCATGACAAATTTATATATAATATACTTGCATAGGATATAGCTTCAGTAAAAAATGATATCGGAATAAACTCGGACGGTAATTTTGTAAGTGACTTTCTTATTTATAAATTTGATTCCATTAAACTTGGTATGAGATCCGTCGATAAGATATTATTTAAAACGCAAATGCACCTGGTATCCGTAGAGTATTCAATTTGGTTCATACGCACATCAAGGTATCTGAGTGTCTTGTAGAGTGTCACTAGAGGTCTTCGAATATTAATATAACGCGAAACAACTTATCGCAATCCCAATTTTTCAGATACGACCTCACACCTCTGCACACCGATAATTGAATAATAATCTGGATGCTTACCTGGTGTGTAATAATCAATATTTTATAGCAATGTATTATTTTTTTAGACAAAAAGCTGCTAATATGACTGGTAGCATCGAGTTGCATTAATACCCGAAAAATGAATGAATTGAAATTTAGGCAACGGTCAAATTGACAATAAGTTACACAGTATCTTTAAAACAATGTATTTTCCATCGTACGAGGATGGAATGAAAAGTTAGCGGATTATTTTTTTATAGTACCCTGTAAAATTTTGTTGCTGTTTTCCATCGTACGAGAGTCAGACCAAGTGAGCGTTTTTGGAAAAATGGAAAAGTTAGCGGGTCATCAAGTACCTGGATTAACCTCACCACGATGATATGAAAACAACACTAGGGGAATCTGCTCCGTCATATACCTCTTTACGTTTATTTACGTGGATGAGAGAGTACCTCCAGCCGGCCCACGACGTCTACCTGAACTAATCTCCTGAAAACCGTAGATTAAAACAGGGAGATTGCAGACACTATAGGCATCTCGTACGATTTTCAACGCGATTTTCTAAGGTTTGTTTGGAGATGCTTTTTGACGAATTCGACTGATTTTCTCCGCTGTTTTGGAGATGTTTGAGGTTGATCCGCAATATTTTCTTAACAAGTTTGTGACAGTGGACGAAATCTACGTCGAAAAATAAAGATATTTTTGTACGTATTTTATTTTGTTTTCTTGGCTAGGCGGCGAACTTTTCAATCTATCCTCGTATAATGTGTGGGGCAAGTATATAACAGTTTTAGTGAAGGCGACGAACGAAGTGTTTAAAAAGATAACATAGACACAAAGTTTGAAATAGGGTAAAAATAGGATTCTGTTCCTATCTGTCTTTTACTCTTACTTACAAAGTTGTTTTAACTCTAACATAAAACAAATATTATTTTGTGCATATTCAAATTTACTGGTTTAGACTAAACATAACAAAATTGGTTTAACTTACAACATAATAAAATAAATAACCTTCCTGCAATTTACGCAAAAACTTATAAAAATTAGTTAGCAATAGACTCATTAATACTTTCATATTAGGAAACAAAGTGATGATCAATTAGAAGTAATTATTATGTACCAACAACTTAAAATATGTTGATCAATGTAGGATAGAGCTAAACTCTAAAAAGTTGAAAAGTACGATGATATGCTTTAAATATCATGCAAAAATGTATAGATATAACAACATTGTATTAAAGGCCACATCTGAAGTTAATAATTAGTCTGAATATCCTAATGAGTGGATTTATATATTTACTTAGGCACTACTTTAAAAATAATGAACACGTTCAGGCTGAATGCCATACAGGATGTTTAGAAAATAAAAATTGTTGCAATGAAAATTGTATTTTTTACACACTCTTCGACATACAGTTTTCGAGATTTAGTCATGAAACACATTCATATAAAATAAATTTAATAGTCTTCAATATATATCCGATATATTTTCATGTTAGTTAGAAGAGTGAAGATAAAACGGTTGAATATCTACCATTAGAAAGATTGAGATGTCTTCTTCTTCTTTCCTGTATGGTGTATCCTATAAGTAAGCATAATGTCTGTTTTATCTCCGTTAGGCCTCTTCCAATGGGGACGTCCAGCATGCTTTCCACCTTTTCGGAGGTCTACCCCTAGTTCTGCTACCGCAAAGTTTATTGAGTTTGGCCCTTTTTGCCAAAGTTGTCGTCCACCCTACATGTGTACTTCACTATTTTTTTCGAGTTCTGGTTCATTTGGATATTTCTTGGAGATCCAAGAAGTATCCAAATGTAATCTAAGTAAGATTTCTTAGTTCTTGCAGATCTTCGCTGTGGATTTTGTCGTGGATAGTGTTTCCATGTA
The DNA here is from genome assembly GCA_019049505.1 of Pachyrhynchus sulphureomaculatus. Classification (NCBI taxonomy): domain Eukaryota; kingdom Metazoa; phylum Arthropoda; class Insecta; order Coleoptera; family Curculionidae; genus Pachyrhynchus; species Pachyrhynchus sulphureomaculatus. The sequence continues at coordinate 107,608,126 of CM032454.1, read as the reverse complement.
TGTCTCTAGTCACTTTTATTTCTGTATGTATTTTCATAATTGGTGTTGTTTTATATGCGTCAGCTCTTGTTTCTACAGCATATGTGAGGATCGGTTCACTGTAGCCTTGTATATACTAGTTTTGCTTTCCATTGTGAGGTATTTATATTTCCAAACTATATTCTTCAAGCAACCTGCTATTAGTGGTGCCTTCATAGATTGTTGTTTTACTGTTTTTCCCTTCCCAGGTTTTAGTTCAATAATATTTCGTTCTCTCCGCTTGCTTGTTCTTTTCATTGTTCCCATCGCATAATGTGCATGTTCGAAAATAGTCAATTCAACGAGCATTAAAGGTAGTGTTTCGATCTATTTAATTATTTCGTTGCAAAGAGGGACTAGAAATAAAGCCGAGTGTAGTGTTAGAATTAAGAAAATAAGTAATAAAAAACTTTAGAGGTTTATGAGAATAATTCTGTGAAATTGTATGAAGCTAACGAAATGATAAGCGACGATCTTGATCGTTTTACTGCGTATTAAGGTGAGCGAACCACCGGAGAACGGTGATAAGAAATATAAACAACAGTCTTTTTTCTTTTTCTCCTGTGTTTGAAAATAGAATATACGAGGAGCACACGTAAAGTTTTTATAGCAGAAAGAACAATGGATAGCGATGATTATACATTAGGAGACTCGAAAAGAGGAAGGGTCGAAGAAAAAAAGAGCTAATGGGAATATGCAAGAAGAGTAAAAAGCTGATAAGAACACCACAGAAAGAGAAAAACGAAAGAGTAGATAAGATAGACAATTTAATAGAATTGATCAGAGAGCTAATGTCAGATATAAAGGATATAAAACAAGATCAAAAGAGATACCAACAAGAGTTGAAGGAACTAGGAAAGGAGAATGAAGTATTGAAAGAGGAAAATAAGACAATTAGAGAAAACATGAGAAGTATGGATTTGAAGGTGTGTACACTGGAAAAAGACAACGTAAGGAATAATATTGTAATATCGGGAATGCGATTTAAAGCGAATAGCCAACCAGATCTGAAAATGGATATAGACTATTTTATGGAGAGGAGTAAGGACACAAAAGTACAGATTAAAGATGTGATAAAAATAGGAGCGACTATATACAAGACAGAACTTGGAAACACGGCAGATAAAGAATCTGTGATGAAAAATAAAAACAAACTGAGAAACCTGAGAGAGAGAGCTTACATAAACGACGATTTAACAAAAGATAATCGGGGGATTCAAAAGAAATTGAAGTATATAGCAGAGAACGAGAGAATGAATGCAGAAAGGGTGAAAATAGGATATCAGAAAATCATAATCGAAGTAAGAGAATCTAAATGGAAGATTGAGGAAGATAACTTTAAAATACAAACAAAGAATACTACGACCATCAAGTCAAGAAACTGAGAAAAGGAGAGAGATAGGTAGATTGACAACGACCCTGGCAAAGATAAAGGATATGGAAGAGAGGACTAGTAAAAGGAATACAAATAAGAAGATAATCAAAGAAATAGATAGGGAGAAAAAAATGGGAAATAATTATCGAGTTATTAGATTGAGAACATGGAATAATAGGATAAAAGAGGATGAACTGACAGAAAAGCAACAAATGCACTCTGTAGGAAATACAGAAACAGAAAGGAAAGGAAATGGATGCAAAAAAATTAGAAGGAAATGTAATAAAAGAAGAAGACAAAATTATGAAAAGATGGAGGGAATACTACAAAGATGGGAATGACATAGCATACAAAAATCAACATAGAGACATAATACCGGAACAAGATACAGAACTCACACAAACAGAAGAAACTAATACAGAAGAAACAAAAGAGGCAATCGGCAATTTAAACAGGATAGAAAGACATAGAAGGAAATATGAAAATGACAAATATAGAATAACTCAAGTCCACGGGCCTTACACTCCTAAAAAAAGGGGTAGAAAGGCATAAAGATTAAGTAAGTAAGTAAGCTTTTTTGAGATGTCGTGTATCCAACAACAATAAAATCATAAAACAATAAAAAAAATCCGTCAAGTGCAAGTTGAACTTGAAATGAGTTTTCACCAAAGTTTGTTTCCGATTTTTGTTTAAAACTGATGAATTTGAAATTTTTGTTTTTCTTTTTATATACCAGATAAATTATCAAAGGTAATGCACTGATCAGTACTTTTTGAGATAGGGTGGGTGGACAGGGGTTTTTAGTCATTTTTAGGGTTACATATACACACTTATAAGATCACTTCGATTTTCTCTATTTGACGTAGAAAGTTTAAATTTGGTACTAGTATAGGATTTGATGGCCTCATCAGAGCCGTGTACTTTTGAAAGTCAAATTTAAACTTATAGGGAGGGTGAAATCGGAAGTGAAATTTTTTTTTTTACTGGGTCATCGAGTGGAGTGTGAAATGGAAGCTTGTAAAAACACGAGTTCAAACATATATATAATGTAATACTTCCACGCACATTTCTTTGTATTACTTCTAAAAAATCGCGAAAAATCGCTCTCCCCCCTTTATCTCGAAAAGTACTAATCAAAAAATTTTGAAAAAAATCCAGAATTCTCTCCTCGGAGTGTAGATTGAACGAAAATTATCACAAGTACATTACCTTTAATAATTTATCTGGTATATAAAAAAAAAACAAAAATTTCAAGCTCATCAGTTTTCATTAACAATCGGAAACAAACTTTGTTGAAAACTCATTTGGGGTGTGTTTTCCGAAGTCACTGATCATTTTATACTTTCGTTACAATTTTTTTTTATTTTAGAAGCAATCAACGTACGGAACACTAATTGCGCAAGCTCAACTTGCACTTGACCGGTTATTATTTAAAATAATACGAAGAAAAGTGTGTTCAACTTTTTAATCATATATATTTTTGAACTTGCGTTTTCACAAGCCTTCATTTGACACCCCACTTGACGACTTGGTAAAAAATTTTATTTTTTACTTCCGATTTCACGCCCTGGAAAGTTAACCTCTTAAATCAAAATTTAACTCTTAAAACTATACAGCTCTGATTGGGCCATCAATTCTTATATTTGTGCCAAAACTGTCTATGTCAAATAGATTTGGAGAAAATCGGGGGTGTGACAGATGGACTGACGGACAAACGGACGAACAGACAGACACCGCGGTGTTCCGTGTGGAACACTAAAAATACACCTTAGTTGTTAATCCACTATTTTTGTTTTTAGGTGCTGAGAGAAGTTTTTTTTATATTTTTTCTCTATGCTGTACTCGAATGTACATACCCACAAAATAATAAAAACTTTTTTTATTATTAAGGTAGGCATGTAACGCGACTATTCAATGGTTAGGTCTAGGCCACAAAGAAAAGAAATTCATTATATATGAAAATATTCTCAGCAGGTTCGTATTAAGGTTTGTGCTGTAACTCCTAAACAATAAAATATAACACTGCCGTTCAAAAGTTAACTTATTTCTATCGTATAGGAAACGCGGGAATCAGTGAATAAATAAGGCGATGTTATTAAAGTAATTAATTTTTCCCTGTATTAAAACAACGGTGATGGATAAGAGATGCGTATGAAGATATTTTTTATGAATATAGCACATGTGCTATATTCATAAATTCCTTAAGCGCTACAGGAGCGATGCGTGTACGGAAAAAGGGATTCACGTTGGTTTTGAATCGCTGTAAATTGTACTCGGTGGGAAACACAGTCCTGGGTAAATACTTTCAAAGCGATAAGATTCTCCATATAAAAGACTTTTTGAAAAGGCATATACGAGGAGTGACAAGCTGAATCTTATACGGATATGACATATTTTTTCGACGTGTATTTCCAACATGCACTATTCTGAAAGGACGGCTACATCGATCAAATACTTTCCGCGACAGTAATTGTGGAATAGACTAAACTGTTCTTAGATGTTCAAAGTTACTGGTTAGTTCAGGCGAACAGCTTTCTTCTGAATAAGATCTAACAAATGCAGGGTATGTTTGGAAGCGGAGCATTAAACATGGGAGCAGTATTCCATCATTAATCGAATTTGAGCTTTGTACAAAATAAAAAGTTGTTGGGAAGTGTAAAGCTTTCTTGAAATAATAATAATATCTTTGCTATGAATGCAACATGTTCATACCAAAACATATTTGCTTCCAAGTTAACGTCCAGCAAATTGATTGATAAAGTTAGAGAAATGGAGTGTCTCAACATAACTATGCTGAGTTCGGCGACGTTAACTTTTTAGAAAATTTGCTGCCTTGGTGTCACTAGCGTTAAATTGTACTTGGTTGCTATCACCCCAAGGTAGAAGTTTAGTGTTTATTTTACAACAAGTACATTCACGGTAAGATTTCATTACTGGGGGAACGGAAAAGAGTTGAGTTAATTTTAGTCAGTCTTAAGAATTATAGAGCTACGTTAGGTCGAGTAAATTACAGCACTTTCAAGAGGAGCTGAACTAAAAATCGGTAACTTTTTGCTCCTGGGAGTAATATTATCTTAAGGTTAATGGAACCAAGGAAAAATATAATCTTTACAAATTGTTAAATGATTAATGAGAGTTTATTTTTATCTGATGTCAGTGGTAACAGAGTTCTTTGTCTTGCTTTTCTCTTCGGGCTGTAAAGCAGCTCGACGCGATTAGACACAATTTTTCGGAAGTTACTTTTTACCTTTGCTCTCTAGCAAAGATACAAGAAATAACGCTTAATTCATTTTAATTTCAAGCAAGTCATTTCATTTTTAAGCTGAAACGTTTCTAGTTTGACTGAGCATCTAACAGTATTAAACGTTGGAAGTTGCATGTGCAAGCAAGAATTCTAAAAAAAATTGTATTTAATAAATTATTACATAATCTAGGTACAATAATGTACGAAGATCTACAAGATTCGGAAGAATTGAGAAAATCTATCATTGGTAATCAATTTAGCATGCCTGGCAGTCACTGCTCTCAAGTTACAAAACGAATATGCGTCAGTTTTCAGTTGTTGAATCTTTTCTGTGCAAGCAAAATCGGCTTCTAGGACCTAGTCATCTTGGATAGTACTTGGCTGCATCGAATCGAAAGAATGGTTTAATAATTCTGTAAATATACTAGTTGGAATTGATCTTCGCTCCAGGTTTATAAATCTAGCAAACATATAGCTATTGACTCAAGTTCTCAGCCAAATCATTACTATATATTGATGAACCGACTTTTGATATATCAAAATGTCTTTCACAATTTGTCCCTTGATTTGTATTGCAGTGTTTCTTGTAATTTTTACTGCTATTCTTGATGCTGGCCATGGTTGCTATGGTTATCTTCACTTTTTATATTAAAAATCCCTAATTATTACCGAATATGACTGCATAGTCCTTTTTACTTCTTTGGACACCATTTTGAGTATGTTTAATTTAAAAATTTATAGTTCCTTCTTTCTACACAACTATCAAAAATTGGCTTACAGATTTCAAAAGAGGAAATACCGGCATCAATAACGAAGGCCGTGCTGAAAGATCCGTTTGTGCGTCTACCCGAGGAAAAGTTGTTGCTGTGTATGAAGTTATTTTGAGGAATCGGCAAATTAGACTAAAACATTTACCAGGGACTTTAAGCATGTCATAAGAACGCGTTTTTCACCTTGTCCTTTCTGATTTGTATACGAGAAAATTGTCAGCTACACGTCTGAACGCCGACCAAAAATGATAAGTTACTTTTTGAATCAGATGATAACTACGTATAAAATGTGGAGACCATCATAATAATTCAGGGACAACAGACGAGGAAATGATAACATGCTGGTCACTTGGCCCGAAGGAGTTTCGCCTACAGAAAAAGTTCTAGTTTCCGTTTTTTTTGGCACAGACTAAAACTGGAAACATGACAAAACGGTAACTGGAGAATATTGTTCTTTATTATTAGCTAAATTCCGCTAAAAACTGTGGAAAAACGCCAAGAAAATATATTTAAATGGTTGCTGATTTTGCAGGACAATGGGTCTGCTGCTGGTGTTAGTTTCACAAAAAATAAATAAATTACGTTTTGAACTGATGGATCATACCCAATATTTCTCTGATTTGGTTTCGTCGAACCTATTCGCAAAACTTAAAAGAATATTCTAAGAACATAAATTGCATTCACATGAAGAAATAATCAATGTTATCGAAGACTCCTTTTGAAAGGCCTGCAGTTATTTTATAGCCCTTGCACTAGCTTATAGAGTTAAAGAAGTGGACGTTAAATAAACAATTTTTGTTCTTGAGATTTGCTTATTCGAATCTATGCTAGACTAGAAACTTTTCCATATGCCCTCGTATGTCACAGCCTAACATTAGAATATGCTGACCACACAGATTTCGGGTAATATTTTGCGGTACATAATTAGTTGACTATATATTGTATTTCTTCTATAAATAACCGATATTGTAACTTACAAATACAAGTCGTTTTTTTACAAAATTCCTCCGGTCTAATCATTGAACTTCTGTTTTGTAAATAAAACTTTTTTTTTGTTACATTTGTAGATACATATAAGCAAATATGAATATGTATTTAATGACAGATAATTTAACGTAATATGTTTTATTTTCCACAAAGTAAATAATTGTGTTTTCGCTAATTTTATACCCCCGAGATAAAATTAAATTTTCAGTAATGATAATTTATGAACGCAATATGAACTTATTAAGCAAACCTAAAGGCATTTGTTAATTTAAAATTATATATTGTATTTTATATTAACAAAAAAAATTTCGAGTTTATTAAAATTCTCACATATATGTACATATTTCTGCTAAAGATTAAATTAAAATATTAGCTTAAAGTTTTTGCATTTTTTCGTCTTTCAGGATATACAGATCACGAAAAACATAATTTGGACGGTGAACGACTAAATCACTTAAGGTTCGCAGATGATGTCACTTTGATCGCCGACACAAAAAAAGAATTACAAGAAGTGCTAATGGAATTAAATAACAATTCTCGAGAACTAGATGTAAAAATAAACTTCACCAAATCCAAATATTTGAACGGCGAAACTGAAGATAATAACTAGGAACTATTAATAGAAGGTGAAAGAATAGGAAACATTTAGGACAAAAAATGGAAATATCAAAAAAATAATTTAAAGGCTGAATAGAAGAGTCTCGTTAGATTGGTCTACGTTCGGTTACATTCCACATTTAAATTGGATCCCAATATAATAAAAACCAGAGTGTTCGATCAACACGTTCTGCCGGTATTAAGATATGAAACTGAAACGTGAGCTTTAAATAAAAATATATAAACTCCAAGTAACCCAAAGAACAATGGAGAGGGCAATGCTAAATATTAGACTCCAAGATCGTATTCCTAACATCGAGAAACGAAGAAGATCAAAAGTCACAAATATAATACAAAGATTATGTATATTAAGGAGGAATTGGGAGGGGCATAACGCAAGGATGAATAATAACAGATGGATACGCCGTATGGTTGAACGGCGGCCTAGAGAATATGAACGATGTAGAGGTAGACCACAGATAAAATGGCCGGACGATATAAAAGATTACCGAGATACGATTGGATGCAAAAAGCAAACAACAGAGCTCATTGGGAACAATTTGGAGAGACTTACATATGACTATGGATGGAATAAGCTAATGATAATGATGATAATGACACATATAATACTTAAGATAGTAAATAGACTTCAAGTTTTTGAACAAAGAAGGAAGAAAAATGGTGGGGGGTAATGGATACATTTTAAGCATAATTATTTTTAGTAAAACAGTGGTATGCGCGCGGTTGGAGAGATGACTTCGTTTAAAACGTATTAGACGTATGAAATATGAAAATTATGTTATATTTTCATTATTTACAATATTAAAATTGTCACACGCGTTTCTTATTTTTTTCATTATCATCTTATCATAAAATATTTCTCATTTAAAATACAGGATTGTAATGCTTTGATTAATTTATTTTTTAGTATCGGAAAATCAAATTTAGTGTTTATTTTACAACTGCGTGCATTCAAGGGCAATACTGGGTTAAAAAAATTACTTGATCTTTAGTATTATAGTATAAAATAAAACTATAAAAATTAAAAATAAATAATTTTTTGAAGGAAAGAGAGAAGAAAAAAAAAATAGTAATGTAAATACAGTGGCCAATACTTAAATAAAATATTTTATTTAAAAAAACAGAGAAGAAATCTAATTTCTTTAGCGGATTGTTGGTATGTTTTTGTCATTGCATTGAAAGTATGGGTGTGCTAGACCAATAAAAAAAAAAAAATAAAAAAAAAAAAAAAAAAATGGGTGTCCAAGAGTAACAGATAATCCGAGTGTTCCATCTATGAATCACCAAACTAGGTGAAGAGGCAACTGCAATAGAACCGAGACAGTAGTAGAGATATAAAGAGAAAATTTTTAAGTAGTAGCCAACAGTTAAACGTCATCTGATGTAAATTACCAATTGTTCTTAGTGAATTAAGAAATAAAGCAGCTGTATGGAGAACTAACAATCCCTGATTGTATAAGAAGACAGAGAATAAGATGCAAGGAAGAGGAGAAAATAGAAAGGTAAAAAGAATACGAGAAATAAAACCTGGAGCAAATGTAAGACAAAAAGACCAAGGAATAGAGAGCTACAAGCAGTGGAAAGAGATTTAGCGGAAAAAGGGATAAACAATTAGAAGCTCTTTCTTTTTATTTATTTATTTATTTATATATATATATATATATATATATATATATATATATATATATATATATATATATATATATATATATATAGCACATATTTCAGCAGTTTACCCACTGTTCTCTCATTTGTCAATCCATCTCGAGACGCGAATCAACAACCAATAGAGTAGAATTTCTAATATTTATGCCGATACTTACACAACATAATGGTAAGATACAACGAATTGTACCAAATTTGAAACGCATACCTAGTACTCCACCGGAGGCTGACTGCAGCCACAAGCCGACAGAGTTAGATGTTTAACATATTTCCCTTCACTTCTCTCATTTAAAAAGTAGAACGCTCGTACAATTATGAATATTCCACCTTCAGAAATAATGGCGCTACTGGCAATTTTTTGCAAAACTGAAAACCAGTATTTTTTTTAAAAAATTGAAATATTAGAAAAACTACTAGGTTTAGGTATATAACATTATCACTAAAAAATTTATAAAATTTTACACATAATTTAAAAATAAATTAGAAAATAGGATATTCCATTAAAAAAAAAACATATGTTATATCGGTCACACTTTTTTGAAGTATCCTGAATATTGAAAAATAATTTTAAAATATGCACCATGATATTCCCTAAAACTATTGTATTTAATATTTTTTCGTCATTCCCGAAACAAATGAGGTAATGAACTTTACTCTATCGTTGACTCACCCTGTACATAAACAAAACTTTTATGCATTTTACTCTTACAAAAACATGTACGAGGGCTACCTTTTAAATTTTTACAAAAACAATGAGAGAAAAGTTGTTGGTACAAGTCGTTTTATTGTTTCTCAAAATATTTTTAAGATTCTTTAGATTATACACTTTTGCATGCGTTCGATCCAATTCTCGAAACATTTTTTTTCACTCTGAAGTTCGTATCTCAAAAACATTTGGAAGGTTTTGGAAGGATACAACACCTTCTTGAGCTGATGAAACTCGCTGTCCACCCATTTTTTTAACATTCGGGAACAAAAAAAAGTTGTTAGGCGATAAATCAGGTGAATACGGGCAATGAGACATTAATTCAATGTTTTTCTCCGTCAAAAATTGTTTGACGTGCTATGTGAGAGCTGGCATTGTCATGATGAAGAGTGATGCGACGTTTTCGGTTGTTTTTCCTGATTTCATCGAAGACTTCTGGCAAGCAAACTGTTGTATACCATTTGGCATTAACTGTTCTTCGATCCTCTAAAGCTATGGGGGCAACATGTCCAGTATAACCGAAGAAGCAAGCGGTCATTTTCTTAGAAGTGCTTCGCGAACGAACCACTTTTGTTGGATTCAGTTCAACTTGGAACATCCAAACAGTTGATTATTGCTTAGTTTCCGGCTCGTACGAATATATCCAAGTTTCGTCTCCTATTACAATGTTGTATACGAATTTCGTATGTTCTCGGTGGAATTTTTTAAACATTTCCTTACCCTAATTGATACGAGCCTGTTTTTAAGTTTCGGTCAAATTATGCAGTCTATCGGGAACAAATCTTTTTCACAGTGGAATGTTCATGCAAAATCGAATGTACTGCAATCTTCGATATGCCTAAGGATACCTCTATCTCAAGGTAAGTCATATGCCGATCCTCTTCAATCATGTTGTCCACAGCATCGATGTTTTTTGGAACAACAACCGAGTTTGGTTGACCTTCAAGAAATTCATCGCTGACGGAAGCAAGACCATGACAAAATTCTGCAAACCAATTATAAACAGTCTTTTCTGATGGTGATTCATTACCAAAAGTTGAACGAAGCGATTCGAGGTATTGTTGTTGAGTTAGGCCTTTACTAAAATCGTAAAAAATCATTCAACGAAAACCTTCACGTGAAATTTTTTTTAAGAAAACTATTTTAAACGCTCACTCTAAACAAACTACTTAACCAATTTCTGAACTGCCACTGTTTTAGCAAAAACAAATGTCAAATTTTACAACAATGGTAATGTTACATCTAGTGGTCGTTTGTAAAAGCTTGAAAGGCGGCCCTCTTATATTGTATAACTCGGCGGAATAGAATAGAAAATACATATTTAGAACAACTTTAAATTTGTCAAAAAAGTCAAAATTGCTTTTATTTTGACTATTTATTGCATATTTAAAGTTGTTCTAAGTAATTATTTTCTATTTTGAAATCGGCGGATTTCAATAAAATATATTGAATGCAATTTTTTTGTAACACTCTGTACTTCCCCGCTAAATACAAGTGCATCTAGGTTTAATAGTATTGCCTTTACACATGTTTAGTGGATCATAGGGATTGATACAAGGATTTACGTAAACATAATTTAAATTTTAATTCTCTGGAGTTTTCTTTTTTGGGAGAATATTGACTTCCAGGAAAACAAAATAAGGAACACTAGACCAACACAACAACAACCATTGTGTTGAGTTTCTTTGCCGAATGGACCTGAATAGAACACTACATATAGTAATATTTAGTAGTAATTGTTTTTATATAATATCTATTAAGTATTTTTAGAAGGATTGCTTCATTTAAAATTAATAAGTTGTAAACACACTTTAATTCAAGTTTATAGAAAACAAAATAAGGGTGATATAAGGAAGATTTTTCATTTTTCCTTCTCGTAAAATTTTGATCGCAGGGTTGTTCCATGGGGATTAACGTACTTTTGTAGGTAACGTCTTTGAGTTTGATGAAATTTTGTGCATGGATTTGGCTTGATCTAAGAACCCCAGAAACAAATTTATATTTATAACTTTTTGGCCAAGAAATTGAAAAATAATTATGAACAACTGAAGTTTTTAAAAATCATAGATACGTCAAAGATAATCGTACAAAGTATGAAATTAGTTTTTCGAAGAGATAACGTCGAGTGCTTTTAAAATAAACATTCAAAATAAGATTTATATGAATTTTAATATTTCGAAATTTTTAAGGTTAACTTACCCAAAAATGGCATTTTTTAATGTTTTCACAATTTTTAAGCCTATAGCTTAACCTACCAAACTATCAAAATGGAAATATTGATGATGTCAAATAAAGGACCAATTAATTTGTATTTTTAATCATCCGGTAGGTCATTTGCTGTTATACATGTATCCATCGGCATCAGGATACCACGCCTGTTATCGCCATCATACCCTCCGCCACTTCCTTTTTAATATTCCCCATCCTCTTCCTCCCTTCGCCTCACATCCCAGTATATCTTGTAATAATTCGAGCATGGATTTACCAAATCGACATCCCGTCTGCACGTCAATATTTTTCCAAAGAGTAGCCTATTCTAGCAGTTTTAGTTTTTAACGTTCACTATATTTTAATTGAAAAGCAACTTTTGAATTTGGGTTCTTAAAGTCGACCAAAGATACAAATTGTTCTCAAAATCGGAAACGTTGACTACAAAGTACGTCGAATTCCCGAAGGGTAATCCATATCTAGAACATAGGGCTAGTAAATCTTATCTCAGGCGTTCTAAATGAACCTGCATTTAAGTTTGAATTAGCTTAACCTGGACATATAATTATTTAAAGAGTTTAAAAGGTTAGTACTTTTAACTAAAGAAATTGGCATGATATGAGAAAAGTATTTCTCCGAAAATTATAATTTGCAAAATTTCTTATTTGGGGGAATGAAGCAATTAATATTCGGTTCTAAAAATGTGCTTGCTTAGATTAGAAACCATCAAAAATTATTGTTATTTTTGCAAGAATATTTGTTATAAAAACTTTTAACTCTGTAGTTATCTGCCAGATTTTTTTATTGCCCACGTTATTGTAATTCGAAGTTAGGTTGCCATTTATTTCTGATAAACAAAGATTTTTTGACTAATTTGTAAGTTTAAAGTTTGTAATAATCTTTAGATCAACATTTACTGTTGTCTTTAAATTTCAATTTAATTGGGGTAAATAGGAGTATAATAGAGATTTCCTTCGAAATATAGAAATAGTTCCCGTCATCAATATTTCGTACCTCTGAAAAATATATATTTAAAAATTACAGGCATTATTGCCGCTGTTTATTTCTAATTATTTATAGGATCAAAAAATACTTGTTAGCAACTTAATATAAAATAATAAAAGATTTTATAATTCCTTTTTTCTTGACTTTTCAGATTAATTGCGGCATTTTACTAGTAGTCTGCACTAAAAAATTATAAATTATTATGGTTTAGACTTTGGGCAACTTTAATGCAAAGCTATTTAAAAAAACCTATTTTAAAATAGTCAATAATACAAGAAAAGTAATATTTAAATCTATTTTACACATTTACACAGGTATACAAAAAAATAAATCTCTTCTAAGTGGGACACGTGTTTTCTTAAGTATTTTTAGTGTTCCATACGGAACGCTTATAAGATCACCTCGGTGTCTATCTGTCCGTCTGTTCGTCTATCCGTCTGTCCGTCTGTCCGTCTGTCACATCCGATTTTCTCCGAAACTATTTGACATAGAAAGTTAAAATTTGGCACTAATATAGGAATTGATGGCCTCATCAAAGCCATGTAGTTTTGAAAGTCAAAGTTTTTGGGGGTGAAATCGGAAGTGAAATTTTTTTTTTCCAGGTCATCGAGTGGGGTGTCAAATAAAAGCTTGTAAATAGACGAGTTTTAAAGCAATATATAATGTAATACTTGAGCACAATTCTCTTTGCATTATTTTTAATAAAGTGAATAAAAAGCACTGTCCCTCCGTTATCTCGAAAAGTATTCATAAAAAAATTTTGAAAAAAGTCTGGAATATTCTCTACAGGGTGTAGATTGAACGAAAATTATCACGCGTGCATTAACTTTAATAATGTCTCTAGTACAGGGGTGCTCAAACGGTCGATCGCGATCGACACGTCGATCGCGAGTGCTTTTTGAGTCGATCTCGAGAAAAAAATTCCGATATAGAACTATTCACAGATTTTGTTTTAGGTAACTAAAACGAAATGTAATGAATAAACTACTAAAATTTATTCGATCCACAATTAGGCCAGAATAACCCCCTCATCACTTTCTTTTATCGTAATAACCCCCTGCTAGCGGCAAAAGGCGGCTTTATTAAAGGAACGCGCGGTACTTGTCAAAGAAAAGCCGCGTTTTTGATTCCCGCCGATTTTTCTAGAAATTTCGGGCGGCGTGTTTCACGGGAACATTCGAGACTTCGTTCGCGCCGATATAAATGTTGCACCTGCAAGAATAGGAGTCAGTCTGAGTTGTAACTTGAAGGCGATATCGATACAAAGTTTATTAATAAATAGTCCAAAATGAGTGCGGCGAAGAAAAGTAAAACTTATCATTTTAATAACGATTGGGAGGAAGAATTTGGTATGGTAAAGGATAAGTGCATTTGTCTCATTTGCCGTGCGTCAGTTGCAATACCTAAGCTTGGGAACTTAGAGAGGCATCATAAAACGGTTCATAAAAACTACGAAAAGGACACAAAGTGAATTAAGAAAACGAAAAGTACGTGATTTGATAACTTGTTTGAAAAAAGAACAAACCATGTTCACAAGAGCAGCCAAACAATCAAAAGCTGCAACGATCGCGTCATTTAAGAGATCTCATATATTGGCGAAACACAAGAAACCATTTGATGATGGATTGGTTGTGAAGGAAGCATTTATTGAAGTGGGTGAGACTTTACTTGGAGATTTTAAAAATAAAACAGAGATTATGTCTGCTATTAGAGAACTTCAGTTATCTCGTCCGACTGTCACAAGGCGTGTTGAAGTCATGAGTCAGGACATGGCAGATAAACTAAAACATGATATCATGGAATGTACATACTTTTCTTTACAGTTCGACGAATCCACCGATATGACAGACACTGCCCAGCTGTGTATTTTTATTCCAATGGTATTCAATGACATGTCGGCTAAGGAAGAGTTTTTGACAATAATTCCTCTGAAAGGAAAGACCCGTGGCAAGGTCATATGACGTTTTCTTCAATTTTGTAACAAACTACAAGCTACCAATATATAAACTAGTGTGCATTACAACCGATGGAGCACCAGCAATGACCGGAAACGAAAACGGTTTTGTGGCATTGCGTCGAGCTAAGGATGATTTCCCTTCATTTTTCTCCTTCCATTGCATTATACATCAACAAGTTTTGTGTTCAAAAGTTCTAAACATGGAGGAGATTATAGGCATTGCAATAAAAATTGTGAATTCCATCCGTGCACGTAGCTTGCAACGACGGCTCTTTAAATTGCAGTTGGAAGATAGTGAGTCAGCTGAACACACTGATTTAGTTCTTCACACGGACGTCAGGTGGTTGAGTCGCGGAAAATTCCTAGAAAGGTGTCAAGAATTATTGCCCGAAATAACAGCTTTTCTGGACGAAAGAGGTGATGACACTCAGATGCTGAAAAACGGAAAATGGCTGACTGATTTGGCATTTTTGACAGACATCACAATGCATTTAAACACCATTAATTTGGAGCTTCACAGGAAAGGAAAAACTATTATTGAGATGATTAGCGCAATAAACGCATTCAAAAGTAAATTGCAACTTATGATAGATCAACTGAAAAGAAAGGATCTGAAAAATTTTCCGTCTTTGAAAGCAAGGATTCCTTAGTTGAATTATGATATTTATGAGGCAGAATTATCAAATATTTTGGGCCAATTCGAAATACGTTTTTATGATTTCAGTAAATTGGCAAATATCGCATTATTTATGAGTTATCCTTTTTCGTGTAAAAACATTGAGGAATTAGCTACTGAAATAGCAAGTCAGTTTAACATGGACTCATGTTCTGTTGAAAATGAGTTAGTGCAGATTATATCAGATATACATCTCAAAGCCACAGCATCTGATACAAAATTCTGGTGTTTTATATCTGAAGATAAATATCCGAATCTAAGGCAAATCGCCCTTCAACTGACGGCAATGTTTGGGTCAACTTACTTGTGCGAGTCTGCATTTTCTGAAATGAAGATAATTAAGTCAAAATATCGCAATCGACTAACTGACGAACATATGTCATCATGCTTGCGATTAGCACTCGGTAATTACGTACCATCTTATAAAAAGTATGCTGAGGACATGCAGTGCCACACTTCAACATCCAAAGTCACTTTTTAGTTAAGTTTAGACACTAGAACTCGTTTGTTTTGTAAGAACCAATAAACTCGCATTTTTGAATAATTATGAGTTTTTTATTGACATTTTAGAGCAGACCTACACTTACCTTGACTAAAAAATGCATATTGTGCGGAAAACTAATATCTATGCCACGATACACCCTACCTAGACGACAATCCTGCATCACACTTACTTGCAGCCTCTCAGAGTCGATCGATTGTAGTCTAACAATATTGAGGTAGATCGCCAGCAGTTCAAGTTTGAGCACCCCTGCTCTAGTACATAAAAAAAATTTCAAGGTCAAAAATTTTCACTAAAGATCGGAAAAAAACTTTGTTGAAAACTCATTTGGGATGCTTTGTGAAGTCTGATGATTTTATACTTCCGTAATAATTTTTTTTTATTTTAATCAACATACGGAATACTCATTGAGCAAAGTTCAACTTGCACTTGACCGAAAATCATAAAAAAAGACATCCACCGTGAGGTTTTTTCATTTTATTATTTCGGACATCTTTAAATATTCTGAATCTATATTTATTACAAAAACTTAAAATATTAGGTTTTAGTGTTCATGTTTAACAAAAAAAAACACGCATACGCCACCTTTAACTAAGCTACGAAGCAAAATGCTGTTTGAAATAAATATGTGCAACCGCTAAATTAAGAAATTGTTTTAAATTCTTATTAATATTGAACCCTTGTAAGTGTTAAAAGCCAGTTTTTTGTTGAAACTTAACATAAAACTTTATTTTTTTATGTCAAGTCAGAACTAAGACTTGGAAATACTGGAAATAATAGTATTGTTCAATATTAATAAACATTAGATACAATTTTTTAATTTTGCAGTTGCACATCTTTATTTTAAACAGCATTTTGCTACGTAGCTTAGTTAAGGGTGGTGTATGCCTGTTTTTTATTAAACGTGAACACTAATATCTAATATTTTTAAGTTTTTGTGTGATAAGTGTAGATTCAGAACATTTAAAGATGTCCAAAATAATAGTTTATTCCATAATTTTAATGATTATACAGTTTTACATTATTTGTTAAAATTTATTTTTTTCACTTTAATAGTTTTCTGGCAACTTTAAGTGTGTTTTCTGAAAAAACTTCACGGTGAATGTCTTTTTTATGATTTTTTGGATTCAGCGTAAAAAAATACTTAAGACAACACGTGTCTCACTTATAAGATAGAATTTTTTTTGTATACTTGTGTAATAATTAGTTAATTATTTTATCTTCGCAATTACGTTCTATTATTATTTATTTATTTATTTATTTTATTTAGTTATTTACCATATATTACAGAATAGGAAGTTACGTAATATTAAACATAATTAAAATGAAAATAAAAAGATATTTTAAAAGGGTATTCGTTTTATTGTAGCCACGCTGCAGTTGAAAATATCGAGTTGGCTCTGCATTCTGTTATATTTCTCGCAAATTTGAAGAGAGAAAAAAATTTTAGGACATTGGTTCTTGATGGATTAAAAGTTAGTAAATTACGTGCAGTAGATTTAAGCACATGACATAATAGAGAGTGTAGAATTTTGGTTGTATTATGTTGGACATTATTATATATAAAAATATAACTTGTAACTTATTTCGCCGTGCCTCTAGATTTCTCATTAAAAACAGTATCGACTGAGCGAAACTTATTACGAGGGCACTACGTTTGATAATTTATCTGGTATAAAAAAATATATTTGTCTTGGTAATATGGTGAAGTTTTTCTTTGTCGAAAGTTCTGAATTTAACGGTCACTAAAAGTTACAAAATATCAGTACATATTCGATGCTATCAGTAATATCCTCATACACTTTTTAGTACATTACTGCATTTAGCCAATCACAGATAAAATAAATTTTAATGATGACTAGATTGAGCTAGGTTCATTTATTGACCATTAGGCAGCTAAGAAGCTATAACTATTATACATTATTGACTAAGAAAAAACGTGAAAATATATATTGGATCTTATATATATATATATATATATATATATATATATATATATATATATATATATATATATATATATATATATATATATATATATAACTTAGCCTAGGTAAGGATTTTATTTTACTTTAAAAGCAATCACCATACGGAACCCTAATTGCGCAAGTCCGACTTGGATTTGACCGATTTTTTACAATGATCATGGCCGTAAATTATTACTTGAATTTATTTAAAGAGGCTATGGTTATTTTGCTATTTTTAACTAATTGTGAAAATTTTGGTGACGCGACCCTGCGACTATATAAAATAACCGGTCAAGTGCAAGTTGAACTTGCGCAATTAGTGTTCCGTACGTTGATTGCTTTTAAAATAAAAAAAATTGTTACAGAGGTATAAAATGATCAGTGACTTAACAAAATACACACCAAATGAGTTTTCAACAAAGTTTGCTTCCAATCTTTACTGAAATCTGATGACCTTGAATTTTTTTTTTTTTTTTTATATACCAGATAAATTATTAAAGGTAATGCACTCGTGATAATTTTCGTTCAATCTACACCCCGTGGAGAATATTCCAGAATTTTTTCGAAATTTTTTGATAAGTACTTTTCGAGATAAGGCGGCAAAGAAAAGTGCGCGCAAGTATAACATTATATATATATTTTTTACTCATGTTTTCACAAGCTTTTATTTGACACCACACTCCATAAAAAAAATTTTTTTCACTTCCGACTTCACCCCCAAAACTAACCCCTTAAGTCAAAATTTAACTCTCGAAACTACATAGCTCTGATGAGGCCATCAATTCTTGTATTATTACCAAATTTCACCTTTCTGTGTCAAATAGTTTCGGAGAAAATCGGATGTGACAGACAGACAGACACCGAAGTGATCTTATAAGTGTTCCGTACGGAACACTAAAAATACCTTGAATGGAATTTAGCTGTATTGTAAGGAACTTACTTTAATTGAAATACGGTTTTTACAAATTAAAAACACTTGCTCCCATATCGATGAAACTCATTAAATTAACCATAGTAAATATTTTTCATTCATTCAAAATTTACCGAATTTATCAATACAAGACACATTAACCAGTATAATTCTTAAATTGCTTCGTATTTCTATATAGTGATATATTTCGATTTGACTCGACGTTTAAACAATTTCAATAAGTTATATGTAAGAAATTGAAACATGCTAGAAAAAAATAAAATTCCTTAATATAGTACTTTTAATTACATGTGAAAGCTTAATAAGAGAAAAAAAAAATTCAAAACAAGTTATTATTATCTTTGAAAACTAGGTCACAGCTTGATTCTTTACTCAGTTTTCATTTAATATTTTAAATAACAAGACATTACTTCAGAGAGTCCCAATTTAATTACCTTAGGTATACTAGAATTATTCTCTATTTGCATTGTATCATGAAATACGAGTTTAACCTCAAAAATCTTAAAAATTTACAGTTAAAAATTATGGAAAAAAATATCAGGACTTACATAAAATGATTCTACTTTTGCATGGAAAAGAATCGAGACGTTCAATAAAAAATGGGGTTCTATTTAGTATGAATCCAGTTTATATTCATTAAAGAATATGTGTGAGATAAATAAACATCTAAATATTCAGGAAGGAAAGGTAATAATAATGACAATGATTTTTGTAACCATGTATGCCCATGTAGATATTTATAGAAGAAGAGAACAGGTAAGCTCTAGCTTTAGAAAAATCCATTAAAAAAAACCTGCTATATCTTATATCACTTCACTAAAAATGCAGACAAAAAAAAGATATTTACTAGTTTTTCAATCAAACAAGAATTAAAGCCTTGAAAAATTATATTTCTACCTAAAAACATACGGAATGTCCATTACCATGTAATTATGGGTATTCTGATTAGATGAAGCGTAGAAAAGTTGTTTATTTGCATTATATATATATATATATATATATATATATATATATATATATATATATATATATATATATATATATATATATATATATATATATATATATATATATATATATATATATATATATATATATATATATATATATACATATATATATATATATATATATATATATATATATATATATATATATATATATATATATATATATTTGGTCTAGCTACTTAAAGCACTTTTTTTTTGCAAAATTCGACTTTATTCATCAATATAGTCTCCTACGTCCTCAGGAGCGATACAACCAGTCCAACGCTTTTCTAACATTTCTATACCTTTCTTGTAGAAGGATTTATCTTTGCCTTCAAAATATGCCTCAGTTTTGGCGATAATTTCTTCATTTCATTTTTTTGAGTTCTGCGAATAGATAATAGTCACTGGGAGCCAAATCTGGAGAATACGGTAGATGAGGGAGCAATTCGAACTTCAATTTATGCAATTTTGCCATCGTAACCATTGACTTCTGACACGGTGCATTGTCTTGATGAAAGAGCATTTTTTTCTTGTTTATTTGGGGCCGTGTCTTTGCTATTTCTGCCTTCAAATGCACCAATAACTTTATATAAGATTTGCTATTGATGGTTTTTCCCTCAGCATAGTCGATGAAAATTATTCCATGCACATCCCAAAATATAGAGGCCAAAGCCTTCCTAGCCGACTGTTGTGTCTTTGGTCGCTTCTGGCGGCTTTCACCGGCTGCTGTCCATTCAACCGACTGCCGATTTGATTCCGGTGTGTAGCGATGGATCCATGTTTCATCCATTGTCTCATATCGCAAGAAAAAATCCTTTTTATTGTTCTTAAGCAGATCCAAACAGCGCTTAGAATCATCAACACAGGGTGTCAGCTATCTCCCGCAATTTCAGTTTACGGTCATCCAAAACAATTTTGTGAGTTTTTTTATGTTTTCCGTCAAGAGCGTTCAGCATCACTTGTGCCTGCACGACAGCATTTAAATTCAGCATACCAGTAAATGACGAGGGGTTGAGACCCCGTAGCACATATCAAGCCATTGCTTTGCTTAAAGGGTATTTTTTCCCATTAAAAAACAGTGTTTAATCAACACACCAAATTCGATTTTTTCTATTGTTTTGAAAATATCAAAAGTCGCGTCACTAAAACCACTGTAACTTGTAGACTAATCGTTGAAATGTCATGAAATTTTGACCCGTGTCGTTGGAAGGTTGGTACTTCCTAAAAATCATATTGATTTTTTAAAAAGGGGACATCTGTATGTCAGATCAAAAACTTTTCAACCAATGTGTTATACACATATATATATATATATATATATATATATATATATATATATATATATATATATATATATATATATATATATATATATATATATATATATATATATATATATATATATATATATATATATATATATATATATATATATATGTCTAACACATTGAAAAGTTTATTATATTATTTCTATTTTGAGCAAAGCGAGACATAATATAAAAAAAAGCACATTAACATTAATTGTTAAATATGCTAAATGGTAGATCTTGTATATTTTTCAATATTTGGACTTTACGGTTACTGCTAAACCTGTCCTATGTGATATGCATTATAAATATAATAACTAGCTTCTAAGAGCCATTGACAAGATGTGACTGTCTTAAGGAAAAGATTATATGATATAACCGTTCAAATGTAAGTTAAACTTAGAAATTGTTGTTACGGAGGTATAAAATGATCAGTGACTTTACAAAACACACCCCAAATGAGTTTTCAACAAAGTTTGTTTTCGATCTATACTGAAAACTGATGACCTTGAAAGTTTTTTTTTTATGTACCAGATAAATTATTAAAGGTAATGCACTCGTGATAATTTTCGTTCCATCTACACCCCGTGGAGAATATTCCAGTTCTCAAAATTTTTTGATCAGTACTCCTCCTCAAAATGACATCACTTTTCAAAAGCTCAGCAATAAAATTGAGCACGAAAATGAGACTCCTAAGATGTTATGTCTTCAGTATCTTTCTTTATGGTGTGGAATCTTGGATGTTGACTAAAGACACTTCTAAGAAACTTGAGACATTTGAATTATGGCTATATCGCCGAATTTTGAAAATTTCTTATACTGACCATATTGCCAACGAGAATGTATTACGTCGCATGAACAAGAAACTGAAAATTATGGAAACTAGTGGAAAGTAGGAAAATTGGGGTATTTAGGACACATAATGAGAAATCTCCACAGATACGAATTACTACAGTAAATACTCCAAGGAAAGGTATTTGGACGGGGGACCAGGACGCAGACGTATTTCCTGGCTAAACAATTTGCGAAATTCTACACAACAAATACTACCGGTCTTTTCAGAGCTGCAATGGATAAAGTAATAATAGCCAAAATGATTCTCAACATTCAAACCGAATACGCACTTTAAGAAGAAGAAGATATTTTTTATAGTAAAATATATATTAGGTGAAAGGGATGAGATAGGGGGCTAGAAGGAGAATAACGTGTATATCGTAATATACTTAATTATAAAAGAAATGTGAGAAATATACAGACAAAATAACTTTAATCTATAGTAATTAATTTTTATAAGATGACTTCGGTGTCTGTCCGTCTGTCTGTCACACCCGATTTTCTCCAAAACTATTTGTCATAGAAAGTTGAAATTTCGTAATAATATAGGAATTGATGGCGTCATCAGAGCCATGTAGTTTTGAAAGTTAAATTCTGACTTAAGGGGTTAGTTGGAGGGGGTGAAATCGGAAGCGAAAAAAAAATTTTTACTAGGTCATCGAGTGTGGTGTCAAATGAAAGCTTATGAAAACACGAGTAAAAAATGTATATATAATGTAATATTTGAGCGCATTTTCTTTGTATTATTTTTAAAAAATCGCGAAAAATCGCTGGCCACCCGCTTTATCTCGAAAAGTACTTATCAAAAAATTTTGAAAAATTTCTGGAATATTCTCCACGGGGTGTAGATTGAACAAAAATTCTCACGAATGCATTACCTTTAATAATTTATCTGGTATATAAAAAAAAAAAAAATTTCAAGGTCATTAGTTTTCAGTAAAGATTGGAAACAAACTTTGTTGAAAACTCAGTTGTTGAAGTGTGAAGTCACTGATCATTTTATACCTCCATAACAAAATTTTTTATTTTAAAAGCAATCAACGTACGGAACACTAATTCCGCAAGTTCAACTTGCACTTGACCGGTTATCTCTCAGTAAGTCCAAATTTTCTAAACAGTAATAATCAAAGTAAATATGTCGCCATAAATTGTTTTTACTGTTCCGTACAGAACACTTATAAGATCATTTCGGTGTCTGTTTGTCCGTCTGTCACATCCGATTTCTTTCGAAACTATTTGACAAAGAAAGTTAAAGTTCGGCACTAAGATAAGAATTGATGGCCTCATCAAAGCCGCGTAGTTTTGAAAGTTAAATCTTAACTTAAGGGGTTAGTTTTGGGGGGTGAAATCGGAAGTAAAAAAAAAGTGACTCGGTCATCGAATAGGGTGTCAAAGGAAAGGTTGTAAAAACACGAGTTCAAAAATATATATAATCTAATACTTGCGTCCACTTTTCTTTGCATTATTTTTAATAAATTGCGGAAAATCGTTGCCCCGCCTTATCTCGAAAAGTACTGATCAAAAAATTAAAAAAAAATTCTGGAATAGTCTCTATAGAGTGTAGATTGAACGAAAATTGCCAAGAATTCATGACTTTTAATAATTTATCTGTTATATAAAAAAACAAAAACTTCAAGGTCAACAGTTTTTAGTAAAGATCGGGAAAAAACTTTGTTTAAAACTCATTTTGGGGTGTGTCTTGTGAGGCCATTTTATACCTCCGTAACAAAACTTTTTATCTTAAAAGTAATCAACGTACTAAATACTAATTGCGCAAATTCGACTTGCACTTGGTCGGTTTATTTACTTTAAGCTTATAAGACTAAAGAGTGTCGTCATTGGTTAAAAATACCACGTTTAAATGAATATTTTCGTCTCTCTGTTACTAAACTGAAATTAACCAGAAAGAAACAAAATTTCAAATGTTTTGAAAACACGCACTATCTCTGAGTATGGATTAGAGCAAGCAATTGTTTTTCACCCAAGTGCTTTAGCACTAATATAGAACCAGAACAATCATCTAAAAACTTTTTTATTCTTTTTGACAGCCTATTTTTTAAAAATTATTCGACAGTCGAGTCTTAAACTAGCTTTAGTTCAATATCAGCAAATTTTTAAATACAACATGGAACCTGCAAAGAATTTAGAATAAAAGAAATGGGCCTTCCATTTAAATTACCAATGTTAGTTTAGTTATACTTTATGGTGCAACAAGAAACGACTGGAAATTATTTTTTTTTATTTTATGTATGTGTAAATTATATACAACCTTTCCGACAGACTAAATTCTTGTATTTTATTAGAACCGTTTTAAAAAATCGATGTGGATATTATTTTTATCGGTGTTTCAAAATTAGAATATATTTAAAGTAGATAGTAACTCAACAATTTAAAGATGGTTTGAATGCTGCTACTAAATATAAAATTATTGAAAACTATCTGAGAAAATTAAAACAGAAATATTTTTATGTAGAGATAACAGAAGTTACGCATAGTTTGTAACTGCCAGGAAAAAAATAAGAATTCATTATTGATTACAGATTAAAAAATCCGAAGTTACTGGGTGAGTAGGATCGAATAACGAATTCTAAATTGACTGTTTTGTAGGTAATATCATCTCTCTTTTCCTTGATTTGATAATAGGTGGTAAAGAAGACCCCTTTTTATCTAGAATGGAGTCACGTAATATGAAGCGTTAGTCTAGAGGAATTTGTAGAGTAAATAATTAAATGTAATCGATCAGAACTAAACCATATAATTGTCGATTTGTTGGGGTTTCTATTAAAAGTATAAGAAACATATATATGAGACACATGGTTTATAACACAAACCACAAATGTTAAAAATATAAATAGGGGTATGCTTGTCCTAGCTGGATATATGAATGTTTTTTTTCCAAGACAATTTTAATAAATTAGCAACGGTACAGTTGCATGAATAAATTACAATTAGAATTTATCTGTACGTAAACTTTTTAGGAAAATTTTTGTGAAGGCCTAAATTGTTATATCTTTATTAGTTTTAGAAAATATGAGTAGGTGTGTGTGGCGAAAAAAATTGATATTTTTCATGAACAAAAATTATGCAGTTATTACACCGTTAATAAGTAACAAAATAATAATTATAACATTTAGATCTGGGAGCGTAACTCAGATGTTTATATGCCAGATTATTTCAGCATGGTAATACATTAAAAGCACGAAATCTATTTAATTTAAAGATAACAGTTAATAACGTTGCATGTTTCAGTATTTTGATGTTGTGAAAAAACCTTAATGTTGAAAATCTAAAGCCTATCATCTGCAATTTATAACATTGCCTGTGACATTAGAAAAATATTAATTTCCTGTTATATTCTTGGCCTAACTCTTATGTACATATAACGATAAAAAAATAATTATTTTAATTTGTTAATCGAAATTCAAGACGGGAAACTTCTTTCATTTTTCTACATCGCCTACACACGGAAACATACGATATCCAGGTCTTTACAAATATTTTATCTGTTAATATTACTAAATTGAAAGTAATGTTAGCAATATTTTCTTGCTCAAAATTATATACAAAAAAATTGTTGGGTTATCATATATTCAGCACGTATCTAACGGATTAAATTTATAAAATTTATAACATACATTAGCATGATTGGTGATATTTTAGAATAATTATGAGAGAAAATGATCTTGACCATGGTACCCTTTCGTTATAGAAACCTTCTTCTTCTTGAGGTGCCATATCCGATACGGACCTAGGCGACCCGTTCGCCTTTGCCTGCGGTTGGTGCCTTTTTAAGTATTCCCACAGGCAAAGGGGACCTACAGTTGCATGCCGATTCCAAGCGGCCAAAGTAAGAGGACTTTACAGGCATGATACTACGGGTAGTTTATCATTGCCTTCCTGAGAGAGGCGACCGTCAAGTTGCAAATTTTATTTTATTTTATTATTTTTTTATCTTCGTTTTATTCTTATTTATCTAGCCGAGATACGAGCTCGGGTCGCTAGCGTAGGAAGCAGGCACCTTAACCACTACGCTATAGCGAATTTGAATTTTGCTATAGCCGCCATAGAAACTTAAAAAAAAAAATAATATTTTTTTTTTTACCAAAATGTCGATAAAGGTTCGTGCCACGTTAGTTTTTCTTTATACACTATAGTACAAATAATTGCCAAGCATAACTAATTATTCCTTGCTAACTTGGCAATGTGTGTTTCAACTGATGAAAACACCAATAAGTCAACTTAAATTGTCATGTAGAGACCAAAAAATCGGCAAAATGATTTACTTAGTACTTGTATATTACTTAAATAACTGAAACCAAATGCCTGTCGATATTTTATAGGTTAGATACTTTACGGATAGACATTAATTACATAAAAGAGTTAAGTGAAGAGAAAACTCCAGTAATATTTACAACTGACATCTAATATTCTCTCGACACACTACTTACCTTCACGAAAACAATTTTCAGATTCACTGACTCAAAAAACACTGAAAAATATAATACAATATATATGAAGTACCCCTTCCAACTCCCTCTCCTACTTAATTAATTGAAAATCGAAAATAATAAAAAAAAATAACATTATATTCAGGTTTATCGATTCCCAGGACCTTAGAAACACATTATATTCGAGACAACCCCTCTGTTCCCTTCCTCTACCTTATTAATCTCTTGTTTGACCAACTGAAATTAATGGAAAACTAAAATAATTGCAAAATTCGACGACTTCAGGTCCCTGAAATAGGTGTATAACTCTACATATTCTAACCCTTTCCTTACCTCATTAGCACCTTATTTATTTGACTAATTGGAAATAATGAAAACATAATACACTTTTCAGATTTCTTGATTTCAAACTAAAAAGAATTTATAACACGAGGTGACCACTCTAACCGCATCAATCTCAGGAAAAAAAAATTAAAAATAATGTAATTGTCATAGACGTATAACATAATATATTCGAAGCAATCACACTAATACCCCTATCCCATTGCTTCTTACACGATTACTAATGTAACATACTGAAAAATGATTACAATTTTTTGACTCCAAGAACCCTGATAACGTCTATAATACAGTATATAAAATATAACCTCTCTTCTCCCCCTACCTCTATAACCCATTACATGTCAATTGAAAATAATGAAAAACTCCCAGATTAATCAATTCCAGTATCCCTGAAAAAAATGTTTTACAAGATGTATACGAAGCAACCCCCACACCTTCAATATCTCGTACGTTTGAATATAATTAATTATGTTTACAATTGAACTAAAAACCAAGAAATACTCCCACAATGCTTTGTCGACCTCCATCCCTTTCACTACCTTCCCTTTTGGCAATATCGCCAATCGCTAGGTGTGTTTTATGTGTGCTGAATTTAAAATCGATGTATTATCTGAATTATATATATATATATATATATATATATATATATATATATATATATATATATATATATATATATATATATATATATATGGATTGGCCTAGGGTAAAACGAAGCAAGATTTTCAGTCAAAACTGCCTTTAAAACTTACAAGTAAAGTATATAACGCATGCATTATATCAGTAACAATATATGGTAACTAAACATGGGTTCTGACAAGGAAAGTTAATAGAAAATTGCAAGTTCACCAGAGAGCAATTGAAAAGAAAGTCCTAGGTATATCCCTCAGGGACCGCAAACCAAATGATAGGATAAGGAAAAAGCCAGGGATCCACGACATAATTGAAAGAATATCTTCCCTCAAGTGGAACTGGGCTGGCCATGTAGCCAGAATTAGTGATAACTGGAGCGGAAAGTAACCAGATGAAGACAAGAAGTACTGGCAAACCTCAACAACGTTAGTACGGCGATATTAAAAAATCAGCAGGGCTCAATTAGTATCAAATTGCTCAAAACAGGGACATATGGAAGCACATGAGAAAACCCTATATCTAAAGGATAGAGAATGGCTGGAAGAAGAATAAGAAAAGAAGATATGTATATATATATATATATATATATATATATATATATATATATATATATATATATATATATATATATATATATATATATATGTATACGAGGCTGGTTTGAAAAGTCCGTGCAAAATCCGAGAGATTCAGACCGGCGCGTATCGAGGTCATGTTTAGTTAGTAGCATCTCTTGAATGAACGCACACCAAGTTTCAGCCATATTGGTCTATTTCTTTGTGTTTGGCATTCGTGTGAATCAAGGAAGTCGAGTGATTTTCAAGAAATGGACGAAAAAGAATTTCGTGTGGTGATTAAACATTACTTTATGACAGGCAAAACGCCTCAGGAGACTAAAGAGAAGCTTGATAAACATTATGGTGACTCTGCACCTTCGATTAGAACAGTTTATAAGTGGTTTCAAAATTTTCGGACTGGCCATATGGGCACAAGTGACGCTGAACTTTCTGGACAACCTGTGGAGGTTACGACTCCAAAAATCATTAATCAAATCCATGATATGGTGATGGATGACAGAAGAGTTAAGGTGCGTGAGATTGCTAGTGCTGTGGGCATCTCGACTGAACGGGTATATAATATTTTGCATAAACATTTGGACATGAGAAAGCTATCCGCAAGATGGGTGCCGCGATTGCTCACGCTTGACCAAAAACGGAATCGTGTGAAGTGTTGTATGGATGGTTTGCAGCTGTTCCAGAAGAATCCGGAGGACTTTAAGCGTCGTTTCGTCACTGTGGATGAAACATGGATACATTACTATACTCCTGAGACCAAACAACAATCTAAACAATGGGTTACCAAGGGGGAATCTGCACCAAAAAAGGCGAAGACCATTCCTTCGGCCGGAAAGTTTATGGCGACTGTCTTTTGGGATTCGCAAGGGATAATCCTCATCGACTATCTGGAAACGGGTAAAACTATTACAGGTGAATATTATTCATCGTTATTGGACCGTTTGAAAACCGAGCTGCAAGAAAAACGCCCGCGATTGGCCCACAAGAAAGTCCTTTTCCATCACGACAACGCACCAGCACACACCTCAGCAGTTGTGGTCGCAAAATTAATGAAAATAGGATTCCAACTCGTTTCACATCCCCCCTATTCTCCAGACTTGGCTCCCTCGGACTACTATTTTTTCCCCAATTTGAAGAAATGGCTGGCGGGACAAAGATTTTATTCAAACGAGGAGGTGATTGCAGACACTAATGGATATTTTGCAGACTTGGACAAATCCTATTATTCGGAAGGGATCAACAAACTAGAACATCGTTGGACGAAGTGTATAACCCTAAAAGGAGACTATGTCGAAAAATAAAAACACATAAGTAGTTTTTATTTTTGCACGGACTTTTCAAACCAGCCTCGTATATATATATATATATATATATATATATATATATATATATATATATATATATATATATATATATATATATTATAAACAGTTAGTTCGTGATATTGACAATAAAAATATTATATTCTTAAAAAACAAAAGTTAACTGAACAACTAGAGGTTAAATTTCATGACATGGGTTTATCTTTAATATCCCTTTAGTGAAACTGGCTATCAGTGTTTAAATGGGGCATTTCCATTTACTGTTAGATAAGTAAAAATAAAAAAGAGTCTGCTGCTAATAGGTTCAGAATGCATCTAAAATATATTAAAAAATATTAATATTAGATATTTACCTTGGCCCATTAAGTAAG
The DNA here is from genome assembly GCA_019049505.1 of Pachyrhynchus sulphureomaculatus. Taxonomy (NCBI): domain Eukaryota; kingdom Metazoa; phylum Arthropoda; class Insecta; order Coleoptera; family Curculionidae; genus Pachyrhynchus; species Pachyrhynchus sulphureomaculatus. The sequence goes on along the minus strand of CM032454.1, from coordinate 107,578,673 downwards.
AACTCCGAATATAAGAAATATTTTGTGATGTATTGAATATTTTCTATAAAATAATTTTAAAGCATATTAAAAATTTAAATTTAAATATTTGTTGTAACTCTTTCTCAGCCGTAATTTTAAAATTCTATTTCAACTTTTGTTTGAAATGTTCAAAAAAATGTAAAAAATAATTTATTCTTCTAGATCCTGTATCTCGGTAACGAAGTAAGTGCGGACATATATATATCATCTTAATAATTCTGAAACTTTGAACAGCCTGTACGCTGAGTAGCTCAAAATTACCTTTATTATATACCAAAATTATTTTTTATATTTATTAATATTTATAGTATAATCTAAGTCTAAAAGTAACACAGGTAGTTTACGCCTCAAAAAGTATCTCTTAACGAAACTAGTACTTCTCAAAAGAGTTCTTGGTGGGATAAATTTTTTCGGAAAAATTTTTTTGACCTGCCATATTGAAAACGTCTTTTTTAAATATCATGTCTCAAAATCATGCTTTATTCAGTTCTTTTTGTTTTAAAGTTAAATAAATTGCAATATTGTTAAAATTTTTGAATTTGGAGTGCAATGTTGTACCCGTAATACTTTTTTCAATTTTTTTTATTCTATATTTTTTTAATTTTAGCAGCCATTTTGGTACCGCCGTGTTGATTCCTTTTAATTAACCTTTAACGACTAAAAGACTGCTGTATGCTGATACTAATTATGGATTTTGTTGCCAAGTTCGGTTTTTTTGCTCCATAGTATACATTAATTTCATGAATTGGCTGATTCCAGTCGGCATTTTGTAGACGAATTTCGAAATCCACCATAATTTATTTGAAAACTTGAACGTATGAATATCTTGGGACCTTCAAAGATATTTTCCGTTGCGTCTAATTTTGGAGAGAGCAGTGTCTCGGTTGACGTGGAAGGTCCTATATATATATATATATATATATATATATATATATATATATATATATATATATATATATATATATATATATATATATATATATATATATATGTATATATATATATATATATATATATATATATATATATATATATATATATATATATATATATATGTATATATATATATATATATATATATATATATATATATATATATATATATATATATTATATATATATATATATATATATATATATATATATATATATATATATATATCTAATTAATTAATTTGTAAAATAAGAGTATTTTCTGCAATATACCTAAAATTCTGGAAGAAATTTAGAAAAAACCTTGGTATCTAGAAACTTTTTTTACTTCTGCTTTTTTGCTAAATTCGGTATACTGGGAAAAAATTGTTCACCAGAAATGCTAAAAAAATTAATATATTCTGAACTTTCATTACAGGAATCTAAGGGAATTAGAAAACAATTAATTTCATTCTATTTACTCTACGAAATGTCTAATTTGTATAGACTGAACTACGAGTTGAGATTGTTATTTTAACTAACTACTAATTACGTAATTTACAAATTGCCTGCAATATAATCTTAACTAAAGTAATTAAACTTTATACATGAAATTTCACATATGTATCTACTTAAAACCAATTATGAACTGCATGTCGATAATCATACTTATACAAGGTAATTCTTCAGAGGTTAAAAGTGAAATTATGTGGGAAATAAGTTGCTGGCAACAAATAATATTTATCAAAAAATATCAATTATTTGATAACCACTGTTTTATTACACCAAGTATTATATAGTCTTAGGAAATGTCCTTGCTTAGTTTTATCAATTTAGATTTAGAAGTACTCGTAAACATTATACTATGCCAAATAAGGGTTTATTATCTCATTGTCAAAGTTACAACATATCACCTTTCAACGGTCATCGACTATATTCACAACCAATAATACACATGTAGAAAAATTTAATTATGCTGTAGAAGTAACCTTACTTTTCAAATGACATACATATTCTTAGAGAATTAATGGAATTCTAAGTTAAAATAAAAAATTTCGGCAAATGACTAAGAGCCCGTTGTTTGAACGATAGTTAAGCTAACTAGTGGTCAAATTTCACTTGTTAAACTAATCATTAGTTAAAAATGGCTACAGTCCGTTATTTCGTTAGTAGTTAGCTAACTAATAGTTAAATTTCTTGCCTATAGTTACAAAATTTTAACTACTCGAGAAGGCTGTAGTTAACCTTGATTATTAGTTATTTAAATAAAATAGACTTTTGCTAACTGTTGCTTTAACAAGCCAATTTATAACAGTATTGTTTTATAAATCATAGATCTCAATATAGTTAGATACACAGAAGAGTCAGAGAGCTCTTCTGATGACGAACTTGCGGTAGAATACGTATTGTGTCTCCGTCCAAAAACGTTTAGGCCTCGTGTACTACAATTTGAGATGCGGGATGATCAAAATTTTATAGAAAGATATAGACTGTCGAAAAAAACGGTGCTTAGGATACTGGAAAAAATTAAGAATCCATTAGAAAGAAGATCAACCAGGTAGGTAAGCAACATTAATTACATCCTATTAAGGATCAAAGATTTATTTTAATTTTATAATAGGTATGTAGTACATATAAGTACCTAATACCTAAATAAAGAACTCTGAACCAAGCCTAATTTGTTTTTTCAGAAATCATGTAGTCAATCCATTAGACCAGTTACTATTAACTCTGCAGTTTTATGTAGCGGAAATTATTCAGCAATGTTCTGAAGATCTTTTGGATTATTGGACATATGTAGAATAGTGCTCCAAGTTTCTCAAGTAATATGCATGACATATAAATATTTGATAAAAATGCCTGAAAAGGTCATGAAAACGAAAGCAGCTTTATCTACTTTTTATAATATTGGGAAATTTCCTAGTGTTATAGGTGCAATTAATTGCACTCATGTATCTATTATAAATCCAAGAGGAAATAATTCAGAATTAGGAAATAGAAAAGATTATTTTTCCATAAATACTCAAGTAATCACTAGAGCGGATATGAAGATATTGGATATTGTAGCAAGGTGGCCAGGTTCCGTACACGATAGCACAATTTTTAATTGATGTGTAATAAAGATAAAGTTTGAATAAGGGTTTTTTGGTAGTAGCTGCTTATTGGGCGATTGAGGCTACCGTTAAAAAAGTATTGAATAACTCTATTAAATAATTCACAAAGCAGAGTTGAAAATATGTATAACAAGTGCCATATAAGAACAAGAAACGTAGTGGAGAAAATATTTGGTATATGGAAGAGAAGATTTCCTATAATTGGATCAAAATTAATGGTCCATATTAAAAACAGTCAAGCAATCATTGCTGCTACAGCAATTTTACACAATATGTGCATTGAGCACGAAGTAAATATGCCTACTAATTTACAATTGCTAGAGGATGTTGATGTGCCAAATATAGAAATAGCAGAAACTGGTGGGCAATCACATCAAAGAGATCGTAGAGAGTTAATACAACAGTATTTCTCCAGAATAATGGATGAATCCAACTAACTGTTATATTTCACTAAAATTCAAAAGTATTTTATCAGGGGAACGTATCTAAACAACGGAAGCGACATATATGATATAGCTGCTTTCATTTCAAATGAAACCGATCCCAAATTTCCTATAGAGTATTTGGAGAAATGGGTGAAGTAGCTCCAAAGATGATTTGATGTCCAATCTGATTCAGTAGTTGGGACACTCTAGAAGGAAAGAATATTAATCCAAACAACGGCTACGTATAAAACTTTAATTAAGTATTAATTTCTTTCTTTCTCTCTTATATCATTTTACCCTTACGGGTGTCCGATAATAAGTAGTCTATGGATCTGCAATTGTAGGTTCTATCCTTTTTATCCGGTACTTCCACTACTTTGTTTCGCTGATTCCTAACATGTGTATATCATAAGCCTCCATTTCCTCTATAGTTTCTCTCTCTTTGCCAGTCAATAACGTTATATTCCATGTTGCTATCTTTTTACTTTTCTCCCTCATTATTTTCCTTTTCTATGCTATTCATTATTTTCCTGTATTTTCTTGTTTTGGTTATTTCAAGATTCCGTTGCCGTTTCTTTACTCATTGCTTTTTTTTCGGTCCACTTATTCTTCACATTTCCTAATAGTTTTTTACATTCCTCCTAGTGTTTGTTAGACTTCTTATCATTTTGTACGTCCTTCCTTCTTCCTCCTTCCTTCCTGTCTCATTGGGTGATTTTTCGCTAACAGTTCTTTTTGATGTTTGTACCTTATTCACTTGTTCTGTTGATTCATTTCCAGGTTCTTCCTCCAGTTCATCCATCTGGTTCAATGTATATAGCTCTCCATCCATTTTCAGTTTATTGTACATTAATATTGCTTCCTGTCCCTGTTCTCTTGTTGCTTTCAAATATCTTATTAAACTTCTTCTCTAATTTTGTCTCTCTTTCGGGAAGGCTTCGTTAATATATATTTCTGTTCCTATTAGCTTACTCTTTGTATTAATTTAAATCACTAATATGTAAAAAAAAATATTTATTATTTAGTAAAGCCTCTTGCTCTATTTTAAGTTTCTTAAGTTTTTCCTTTTTACGTTCAGTGCCGTGGCAACTCAATTAACTATAGTTGATTTTAACAATGGTTAAAAAATAAATGAAACAACTATAATGTTCTTTAACAAGAGATTAACGATTTAATTATAATTTATAAACTATTTGTTAAAGTAACGATTGTCACTATTTGACTACAGTTCAAAAAACGGGACGTAAATAATAATAAATAAGCTCAATTTATTTTGAGTTCATTTAAAACTAATTTTCCAGCAAATACCGTGGTAACTCTTCCTTTACTTTTAGTCAAATTAAAGCGACCAGCAGTAACATTTCTTGTATGGGCATAGCACACGTACTGAAAAGAAATCCCTAAAGCACTACAGGGCGCAAAAAGCAATTCACGTTGGTCTTGAACCTCTGTAAATTGTACTCAGTGGGAGATACAGTTCTGGGCAAACTATTCTCCATATAGACTGCTTGAAAATGGTTCTATGAGAAGCTGAACTTCATAAGGATGTGAAGTCTTATCGTGACGTGTATTCCTAGTATACACCGCTTTGGGACGAATTAAGCGGGCCACATCAATGGAACATTTTTTATGAAAATACATGTAAAATAGACTCAAGTCGCCAACCGTTCTTCGATATTTCAGGGAATCGAGGTTGCTACTGAGTTCTGGTTCTCCATTCAGGTGAATCTCTTCTGAATAGAATTCAATAAATGCAGTGTATGTTTAGGAGCAGAGCTCCAAGCAGGGGAGCAGTATTCCAACGTTGGTAAAATTTGAACTTTCTACAGAATTAACATTTGTTGAGAAGTGTAAAGCTTTCTAGTTGGAAACAATATTCCCAGCCTTTGAGCAGCTCTCATTGCTATGCATGCAATATGCTCATGTCAAGACATATTTGCTCTCAAATTAACACCCAGTGTCCAGATATAACTATGTCAAGTTCACCAAATCCACCAATCCACCACTCACACGGCCAGATAATTATATTGCAATGACACCTGTTGAGAAAGCGAACTTTTTGGCTGAACTCTTTGCTTCACATTCTACTGTCGATTTTCACGGAAAAACACCACCTAATACTCCCATAGTGCAGTCAAGGATGCCCGATATTGTCTTCAGACAGCGTATCATAAAGCGTATTTTGATGAAGCTAGACACCAAAAAGGCTTCTGGCGCTGATGGAATACCTGCCATAATTCTCAAAAACTGTGCGAGGGAACTAACACCCGTTTTCTGTAGACTTTTCAACCTACCTTACAGAAAGGGAATATTTCCTTCCTGCTGGAAATGTGCCACAGTTCAGCCGATACCTAAAAAAGACAGAAGAGCTTGCCAAATAACTACCGACCAATCGCACTGATTTCAATAATATTGAAATTCATGGAAAAGGCTATCAATCAGCTTCTTCTAAAATATGTTGAAGGATTCAACATTATTAGCGATCACCAATATGACTTTCGTAAAAATAGATCAACGGGAGATCTTCTGACATGTTTGGAAAAACACAATTGAACGCTTTGGAGAATCTCGAGCGGTTGCTCTTGACATATCCAAGACATTCGACCGTGTCTGGCACGATGGACTGTTGGTTAAGCTACGTTCTTATGGTATGTCTGAAAAGTTCGGTTTGTGGCTCTCATGTTTCCCCAGAGAGCGTTTTTTGAGAGTGGCAGTCGACGGATTTCTTTCTAACACCTTCACTATCAACACCGGTGTACCCCAAGGCTCCATACTGTCTCCTACTATCTTTCTCATTTATATTAACGATCTGCTGGAAAAGACAATCTTCAGCTTTGCAGATGACAGTACACTTATCTCTTCATTTACTTTGAACGCTCGGACATCGGCTACTCAGACGAATATCCGCAGACAGCAGGAAATCATTCAACTTAACAAAGACTTGGAAGAAATTCTATCTTGGGGTGACAGTAACCAAGTGGAATTTAACGCTACAAAAACTCAGGCGGCAGTTTTCTCTAAAAAAGATAACATTGCTGAACCCGACATAGTTATGCCGGGGCACTCCATTCCTCTAACATCGTCACTCAATTTGTTGGGCGTTAATTTGGGAGCAAATATGTCCTGGCATGAACATGTTGTAGGCATAGCAAGGAGAGCTTCTCAAAAGTTGGGAATATTATTTTGAATCAGAAAGCTTTCCCTCCACAACAACCGTTAATTCTTTACAAACCTCAAATTCGACCAACTATGGAATACTGCTCCCATGTTTGGAGCTCCGCTCCCAAAGATACACTGCATTTTTTGTTGGATTCTATTCAAAGAAGAGCTGTTCGTCTGATTGGAGACCCAGAACTGACGAGCTGCCTTGATTCGCTGGAACATCGAAGAACGGTTGGCGACTTGAGCCTATTCTACAAGTATTTCCATGAAAAGTGTTCGAAGGATGTGGTCCGCTTAATTCCTCCCAGAGCGGTGCATGTTAGAAGCACACGTCGCACTAATACTTCACATTCGTATGACGTTCAGCTTGTTACTGCTCGTACAACGCTTTTTAAGCAGTCTTTTATATGGAGAACATCATCACTTTGGAATAATCTGCCTAGGACTGTGTTTCCTACCGAGTATAATTTACAGCGATTCAAGAACAACGTAAATCGCTTTCTCCGCACACGTGCGCTTTAGGGACTTCCCTGTAGCACGTGTGCTAGACCCATAACAAAAAAAAAACAAAAAACGTTTTTATTTAGTGTTAAATTCTACTTGCTGACTTTCATCCCAAGATAGAATTTCTTACAGGTCTTTGTTAACTTTCTGCGGATATTTGCATGATTAGTCGATGTTCGAGCATTCAAAGTGAATGAACACATAAGCGTACTGTCATCTCCAAAGCTGTAGATTGGATTCTTGGTATTTTTCAGCAGAACGTTAATGTAAATGAGGAAGGAAGCAGGAGACAATATAGAGCTTTCGAGCATACCGGCGTTGATAGTGAAGGTGTTAGAAAGAAATCCGTCGACTGCTACTCGTAAAGAACTCTCTCTGAGGAAGCACGAAAGCTATAAACAAAACTTCTCAGACATACGATAAGAGCGTAGCATAGCCAACAACCCATCATGACAAACACTGTCGAATACTTTGGATATATCAAGTGCAACTACTCGAGATTCTCCAAAGTATTTAATTGCGTTGGCCAAACATGTATTACATAATTTAGATCTCCTGTTGATCTTTGCTTACGAAATGCTCATAATATTAAATCCTTCTAGATATTTTAGTTACAGATTGATTGCCTTTTCCACAACTTTTTGTAATATTCAAAGCACTGCCGCTGGTCGGTAGTTGTTTGGAAAGGTCTTCTGCCTTTTTTAGGTATCGACTGAACTGTAGCGCATTTCGTGTTGGCAGAAAATATTCTCTTTCTGTAAAATAGGTTGAAAGATCTATAGAAAATTGGTGATAGGTCGTTCGCGCAAGTTAAACATTATATTGTAAACCAGTCAAAATATTTAGTTTTTATAAAGTTCTAAGTTAGTGAATTGTGCGACGTAACGTCGTGGGGAGCTGCGACTTCCTTACAGGAGTACTGTAAAATATTTTAAAATTTTCATAATTTTGTTTCCCTTTTTAATTCATTGTGATAGGACAATTCTAATTTATGAAGTCTAAAAAAATAATAAGGAAAGGGAAGGAAGATCATTTCAAAAAACCGGTCAAGTGCAAGTTGGACTTGCGCAATTAGTGTTCCGTACCGTGATTGCTTTTAAAAATAATTTTTTTCTAATGGAGGTATATGTTCAGTGACTGCACAAAACACACCCCAAATGAGTTTTCAATATAAGAATTAAGAGCCCAGATTACAAACGTGTCTAGTCAGATATTGTCTCAGCAGGCTCATCAGACTAACCAGAATAAGATAAAAAGTTCCTGACTTCAGATCCAATATGTATTTTCACGTTTTTCTTAGCCAATAATGTATGATAGTTATAGCAACTTAGCTCCCTGATAGCCAATAAATCAATCAGCTCAATCTAGAATCTAGTAATAAAAGTATATAACGAATATTTACTAATGTGAGTTTCTTTCTGGTTGGTTAAGGCCGTGTTCTCCAGGTATTAACTTCCTGGCGTTTCGTTGACACTGCTGTCAACATTTTCAAAGGCGATGCAGCAGTGGTCCAAGATTTCTTCTTGGCTGTTCACTCTCAACTGTGTTTGACGACATAGCGCTGTCTGGTTTTGTGTATTGTGGAGTACGTGTGGCAATTTGAACTCTCTAGCAATCAGGTGCCAGCATTATTTCCATGTTTCTTAACGTTTTTGTTTGTCGTAATGCGGGCGTCCAAGTATTGCTGAAATTAAGTCCTTCGTCTTTTTTATTGAAATTCAGTTTGTGCTCGTGGATTTCAATAGCCTCTCTGTATAACCTCGAGTATTAGCTCGATACGTTGGATAGAACTTGAGTCTGGTTGAAAAGTATTTTGTGGTCTTCCTGGGTCAACGTGTGCTCGGCTACGACAGATTTGTCTGGATGTCCTAGGCGGCAACTCCTTTTGTGTTCAGCTAGCCGTGTATTAATGCTACGTTTCGTTGTACTAACATAGACTGAGCCACAACTGCATGAAATTCGATATATTCCTGCAGCGAAAAATATATCTCTCTGGTCTTTGACCGATCTTAGACTTTGTTTTATTGCCCGTGTAGGCTTGTATGTGGTAATAATATCGTGCCGATGTAGCAATTTTCCAATGCGGTCCATTACATTCTTCGCAAAAGGCAAGACAACTCTTTGGCATCCAGTGGATTGTTTGTCTTTGTGGTCCATTTAACTCGATAAAAAATAATGTAAGGTGTGTGTAACCTCTTAAACGTAAATATTTTATATAATCAAAATATACAGGTTGCCCCATTTGTACAGACTAATGTTTCCATAGCATTTATTAATCAGTGTATCGAAAAAATGTTTAAATGAAAGTTATAGTTATACGACGCACATGCTGACATTGACAATAAAATGTTTTGAACTGTCAGTTCGAACAAATTACGCCATCTTCATTTTTTTTAAAATGTATATATGCATGTATGTTATTTTATTTTTGAGTCCTACTAAAAATTATCGATATTATTTGTCTAACATACCATATGTCTAAATTGAACTATTTATGAATTATGGTCATTTGAAATTTAAAATAAAAAAAGACAAAAAAGCTATTAATAAATACTCTGGGTTTATTTTCAAGGTAACGATTGCTCAAAATGTATACCGTTAATAGCCAGGCAATGACCCTATCTGTCGTAAATAGCCCGAACAGAGTTTTGCAGAGAATCCGGGATGATCTATGCTACTTCATATTGAATTCTTTGTTGTAAATCGTCTACAGTTTCAGGTCGACTTCGGTAAACTTTGGTTTTCAAATGATCCCATAAAAAAATCGAGTGGCGTAAGGTCGGGACTTCTTGCAAGCCATTTTTGCCTATTTTAAGTTGTTTTACGTTAAACCACATAAGCCATACATAAGGTCTGAGGTTGATTCCTCGCAAATCTCGCTGCCTGCCTTTAGTGTTAGCTGTGCCAACCACTCTGTCGGCTTGTGGCTGCTGTGTCAGCCTCCGATTGAGTACTAGGTTTGCGTATTTGGTACAATTCGTTGTATCTTACCGTTGTCTTCTATCGTAGTCATATTCAGATAATTCTTGCAGTAGAATGGGTTTGTATGGATCCAATTTTTCTTCATTCAGTATATGACTTAAGGTACCTTTACTTATGTTGTGGTCTAGACAAAGCTGACGAGTGGCTGTATGGGATTTTCTGTAATTTCCAATAAAACATCTAACTTTTTATCATCGCTTGTTTTAACTTTTGGAGGTACAGATTTAGAACGATCCTTAACATGACCTGATTGTCTAAATCGTTTTAATGTTTTGCTAACTACGGATTGGGTAATAGGTTCTCGATTCGGATATTCTGCGTTAAAAAGTTTACACATCTCCTGTTGTGTTCTCCTACGGTCTCCATAACCGACCATCATTAACAAAGTGATTCTTTCAGTCTCTGTTAAATGTACCATTATGATATTACGCTCAAATTGCAGTTTCACAAATTGCAGCAATGAACGTCTTAGTCAATAAATCATTTTTGACGCGTTAAGTCGTTACCTGACAGTAAATGTTTAACACAAGCCAGCTTAATTTTTTTTTTTTTTAATTTGGTCTCCTTAATATCAAATATCAATAATTCCAAAAGAGTTCAATTTAGACATATAGTATTTTTAGTAGGACTCAAAAACAAAACAGGGCTTTCCATTTAAAAAAATTTAAGATGGCGTACTTTCTTGGAACTAACAGTTCAAAACATTTTATTGTCAACGTCAGCATGTGTGCCCTATAACTTTTATTTAAACATATTTTTGATATACTGATTAATAAATGCTGTGGAATCATTATATATAAATCTTTGAGTTGAGTTTACTTTAAAAGAGCCCTAAAAATTAAAAAAGAAGGTTACAATTAAGTATATACAAGATATTATAGAACTAAATACTGTATAACGTGTACCTGTATGTGTCTATGCAAGTATAAGTGGGATGGCGTGGAAATAAAGCACGATTCTTTAAGGAAAAAAGAGAATACTAAAGGCGAAGCTGTTCGTAAAGGGTCGGGGGACATCAATCAATGAACAGGCGTCAAACGGCAAACAGGGGCGAATCCCTTTGGTGAAATGCATCCCTCTTGAATTGGAATTTTAACCCTTTACGACACTTTAAACTAAAAGTAGGTGTCCGAGAGTAGTGATTTTTCATAAAATAGAACCCTTTCATACAATGAAACATTAAAAATTTACACATAGTCTAAAAATAGACGACCGGGCGGGAGGAGATTAGTCACAAATAATCGGTAAAGTGCAAGTTGGACTCGCGCAATTAATGTTCCGTACATGGATTGCTTTTAAAATAAAAATTTTCGTTACGTATAAAATGATCAGTGACTTCACAAAACACATTTCAAATGAGTTTTCAACAAAGTTTTTTTTGGGTCTTTAGTGAAAACTGATGTCCTTGATATTTTTGTTTTTCTTATATACCAGATAAATTATTGAAGGTAATGTATTCGTGATAATTTTCGTTGAATCTACGCCCTGTAGGGAATATTTCAGAATTTTTTCAAAATTTTGTCGGTACTTTTGGAGATAAGGTAGGAGGACAGCGATTTTTCGCACTTCTTTAAAAATAATACAAAAAGAATTGTGAGCAAGTATTACATTATATGTATTTTTGAGTTCGTCTGTTTACAAGCTTTTACTTGACACCCCACGCGATGACCTGATGATAAAAAAAAAATTATTTACTTCCGATTTCACCCGCCTTAAGTAAAAATTTAACTTTCGAAAAAACTACACTATATTATTGCCAATTTTTAAATTTCTATGTCAAATTGTTTCTGAGAAAACCGGATGTGACAGACAAATATACAGACGGGCAAACAGACACCGAACTGATCTTATAAGTGTTCCGTACGGAACACTAAAAAAGAACTCTTATCTACAGTGGAACTCTAAAAACTTACACTACCCTTTTAAATATGGATAATTAAAGGGAACCTGAACATTTTTCACAAAAAAGACTCCAGTAAAAAATCTTGTTTCTACAGGACCCTGTTTGCAATATCCGTAGGGAGACATAGTATAGTAGTACAAGAAGCTGTATTTTTCCGACCTGTTCGAGAAACACTATTTTCTAAATAAATTACTTTTCATAGGTTAATAATTTTATGGGCGAAACGTCATTAAATATATTTGTCAACAGAATGATTAAGGTTTAATGGATTAGCATTATCTAATGTTAATATTTAATGAAAACTCTAGCAATATCTATGTTGTCAGTTAGTAAGAAACAATTAAATTTTGTCCAGTTAAAATTTCTTTTGTAGCTGATTTTCTTTGCTTATCCCATGCTTATAATCCGACGACGCAGTTTCAAATAATTAAAAATAATGTATATTGTACAGGGTGAGACAACGATAGAGTAACGTTCATTATCTCATTTGTTTCGGGAATGACGAAAAAATGTTAAATACAATAGTTTTAGGTAATATTAAGGTGCACAGTTCAAAATTATTTTTGAGTATACAGGGTACTTCAAAAATGTGTGGACGATATAACATATGTTTTTTTTTTTTTAAATAAAGCATCCTATTTTCTAATTTATTTTTAAATTCTGTGTAAAATTTTATAACTTTTTTATATATAATAATGTTACAAAACTAAACCTAGTAGTTTTTCTAATATTTTAATTTACTAGTTTTCAATTTTGTAAAAAATTGCCAGTAGCGCCATTTTCTCTGATGGTGAAATACTCATAATTGGTACGAGCATTCTATATAGATGAAAAAAAAGATATAAGTAAAGAAATTTGAGTTAGATGCTATAGGGTGTTCAAAATAAATTTATACAATTCGACTATTTTAAATTGAAAAATTTCAAATTTTTTAAACGGTGCATCCTGTATATTATTATTTTTTCTGATAGATTTTACAAAACCCTCCAACTTTTATTAAGTATATCATATATCTATTTCTAATAGTTTTCAATTTATTTTGAATTTTTCAATTGTTACCCTTGTTTTTAATACACTTACGCTATAACATCATAGTTGCCAAGACAAAACAAAAATGTAGGCATTGTCAAATTTTGACATGTCTATTAAGCAAGTAAAAATAGTTTAATTTGTTGTAGTAAGTGACGTATAATAGTTACTACCTAGTATTTGTTAAAAAAATTTAAATATTAAAAAAACTACTAGGTTTAGGTATGTAACATTATTAATAAAAAAGTTATAAAATTTTACGAAGAATTTAAAAATAAATTAGAAAATAAGATGTTCCATTCAAAAAAACATATGTTATATCGGCCACACTTTTGTGAAGTACCCTGTATACTCAAAAATAATTTTAAACCTTAACATTCCCTAAAACTATTGTGTTTAACATTTTTTCGTCATTCCCGAAAACAAATGAGATAATGAACTTTACTCTATCGTTGACTCACCTGTACAATATATTTTTGCTAAAAAGTCAATGTGAAAGAATTTAACAAGAATTAAGGAAGTAATCGCACAATTACGATTTGAGCCAACCTATTTAAGACCAAAATTTTACTTGAAAATAAGATAGGACGTCATTTCTGTGCGCCTGGGATATTCTTTTATGAGGCGAGAAACCTAAGACTACATTATTAGCTGTGTAGATCACTAGATTCATAATAATAATTGTATTACATGTTAAACCAAGGATTTCCACGCCGGAACTATCCGAAATAATTGGATATACTTTCTTTTTACCAATAATAAATCAGAAAAGTAAAGGTTGTTAAATGACCCTTATTTTCTATATTTGCATATTTTTATTTGAATGTATAGAGTAGCAAAAACACCTTTCATTAAATTTAATAAAATCATTAATACAAGATATACATTATACAAGTAGAACAGCAACAATCACAAAAAAATTAACGAAATTATTTTCCAACTATTACAGCATTGTATAGGTTATAAGTACACTGGAGTACTTCATTTCCTTTATTCAGCGGGGGCATTTATGACTTTTTTTGTGAAAAGGTATCTTTCCTTGTTGACATGTGTTACATCTGAAATTGTTGGATATTTATTTTTTTTAAATGTAGAATGATATAGTGCATGTCAAGGAGTATACTGAGGTATTTTACATTTGACAGTGAAAACGATGCTGGCTCTGCGACGCTAAATAACTTTTTTTCCATCAACATACATAAAATGGCATTGGAAAGCCCTAATTTTTTTCAACATTTTTTCCTTAAATTGTGTTTTTCTAATTTGTTTTGCAAAAGAGTTATGCAGAAAAAACCCTCTCAAATATTATTTTCTGGTCATCGCGGTTGCCACGTTTGGCAGTTTTCAAACAATTTATCTAGTAGGCGGCTGTCATATTTTAATCTGATAGATTTTGTTTGCATACTTATTCAATTTAATAGAGTTAGACAAAGTTAACATTGTAATAATAGTTTCTGGTTGAAGTAGTTTCCCACGCTGAAGAAGTATATATAATTCTTATTTATGGAGAAGCAAGAAAAAGTTCTCAGGAAGCCGTTAGACTGTATCGAGAACGTTACCTCGACAGGTATATCCCGGATCACATTATATTTTGTCGATTAGAATGAAATTTGAGGAGCAACGTGGATGCATTTTCTGGGTAGAAAGGTATTTCTAAACGAAAAACTGTTTTAACAGATGAAAAATTAGCCGAAATTATGCAATATTTTCAAAACCATTAACGTTGCTGAACCCAACATAGTTATGTCGGGGCACTTCATTCCCTAGCATCGTCACTCAATTTGTTAGGCGTTAATTTGGGAGCAAATATGTCCTGGCATGAACATGTTGCAGGCATAGCAAGGAGAGCTTCTCAAAAGTTGGGAATATTATGTCGAACCAGAAAGCTTTACACTCCACAGCCACTGTTAATTCTTTACAAAGCTCAAATTGGACTATGGAATACTGCTCCCATGTTTGGGGCTCCGCTCCCAAACATACACTGCATTTGTTGGATTCTGTTCAGAGAAGGGCTGTTCGTTTAATTGGAGACCCAGAATTGACCGGCAGCCTTGATTCGCTGGAACATCGAAGAACGATTGGCGATTTGAGTCTATTCTACAAGTATTGTCATGGAGAGTGTTGTAAGGATGTAGCCCGCTTAATTCCTCCCAGAGCGGTGCATGTTAGAAGTACACGTCGCGGTGATACTTCACATCCGTATGAGGTTCAGCTTGTTACTCCTCGTACAACGCTTTTCAAGCAGTCTTTTCTATGGAGAACATCACCCCTTTGGATTGGCTTACCCAGGACTGTGTTTCCCACCGAGTACATTTTACAGCGATTCAAAGAAAAACGTGAATCGGTTTTTCCGCACACGTGTCGCTCCTGTAGTGCTTTAGGAACTTTCCTGCAGCACGTGTGCTAGACCCATAAAAAAAAACATCTATATAATTCAATCAGACAAGCAAGCAGGCAGTTGAATGTATCTTATGGGGCTATTCAGAAATCTCTGAAGGTAACAAATACCATGACTATAAAATACATTTTTAGTTACTAACACAATTAGTTTCGGAACAACCACTGAGTTTTTTAGCAGAAATGATGATTAAATATGACGAAGAAAGTTATTTTCTGAATCATATATTATGGACAGATGAGAGTCATTTTGTAAGAATCCGCAAATCTAACTGAAAGAATTATCATTACTGGGCTGACGAGAATCTATACAACGTTAATCAAATTCAGAATCAAGGCCATTATGGCGTTAATGTATGGTGTGGGATAATTGAGAGACATTTGGTTATACCATACTTTTTTGAGGAAACACTAACTGGAAATAGATACTTTAATTTTTAATACTCTACCAGTTCTATTGGAAAATGTTCCCCTTATTTTAAGAAGGTATATGTGGTATCAATACGACGGAGCACCACCTCATACAACTGCCGCTGTTATAGAGTATTTGAATGAACAGTAAAAGGTTAAAGTATGACAGCCGCCTACTAGATAAATTGTTTGAAAACCGCCAAACATGACATACGTTTGGCGGTTTTCGATGGCCAAAAAATAATATTTTAGAGGGTTTTTGCTGCATAACTGTTTTCCGCAACAAGTTAGAAAAAAAAAACAGTTTAAGGAAAAAATGTCGAAAAAACCTAAGGCTTTCTAATTTCGTTTTACAAAAGGTATTTCGATGCAAAGAAAGTTGTTTGGTGTCACGACGCCCAACGTCGTTTTCACTACCAAATGTCACATACGTCAGTATATTCCTTCATATGCATTATACCATTCTACATTTTAAAAAAAATATATATCAATAATTTTCCACAAATCTGGACCGGGCATCTTAAAATGAGTACCCTATATAGGTGTGCACATCGGTCCGTTGGTGCGAATGAAGTAATATGTATGAGTTTGATAATAGAGTAAGTCACGTTTATGTTTGTCTGACGTGGATATTTTGTTTATATATTGTTTTAGAATTATTTGCCTATCCATATTTATTCTAATCCACTATTTACTTATTTATAATTATATTTGTGTTTTTAGTTATATTATTTATACACATTTTTCTTTATCATGACGAAACCAGTATTTGAAAAATATTATTTATGTGGTTAATAAAACAATTGATTTGATTTGATTTGTATTTATAAAAGAGCTAATTAAGGTAAAATCCCTAAATTCATAATAAAAAGTTCTATTTACAATTAAATTAAAGACAATACTAAAAAACTGGGAGGATATACCTTTGATTGCATAAAAGAATAGATAATTTTTGAATTTATTTGTTTTCATGTAAACTGCCATATAGCTAAAAACTAGTTTGCAAGATCAAGTTCAATAAAGTTATTTCAAACATTTTAAAAGAAAAACTTAAATGCCTACTTCAAATGAATGACAGAAATAAGAGCGAAGCCAATGGATATGGTATATGTGATAGTTATCTTCATCTGTTTAAAATATGGTTCATAAAATGTCTTCATATTCTGGTTACAACGTAACATAATATATTGTCCTCCAGTTTAGCTCTTTATTAATCCAGTAAAAATATATCATAATAAAACTTTTGATTAAAATCTTTATCTTTCTCGTTAGTTCATGAAGGATGCCATAATTAAATTTTAAGAACACAAAGAATAGGGATGTAGAAAATTTCTCTTTTTCATTTTAAAAAGACTATTGAAAGCATGAGCTTAACTTTATTTTGCATGTATATATATATATTATATATATATATATATATATATATATATATATATATATATATATATATATATATATATATATATATATATATATATATATATATATATATATACATATATATATATATATATATATATATATATATATATATATATATATATATATATATATATATATATATATATATATATAGTAAATCCCAAGATATAAGATCCTGCCTTTTTTCTTTTTTCAATGGGGCAATAAACGAAACTATTAAGGTGTTGTGCATAGTTGCCAGATATTACGATAAACGTATTTTTATTTTACCTGCTTTGTATAACACTCTCACTTGCACCTGCAATCATATTGGATCTATTTTTACCTATATATTTACTACCTGGCAACCCGATTTGGAGCCCTTTAAGTATTTGTTAATATAGTCCTAATGACCACAGTTCCCCGTTAAGATTCGAAAGAACCTTTTTATTATTAGTGTTCCGTACGAAACACTTATAAGATCACTTCGGTGTCTGTCCGTCTGTCTGTCCGTCTGTCTGTCCGCCTGTCTGTCCGTCTGTCTGTCCGTCTGTCTGTCCGTCTGTCACACCCGATTTTCTCCGAAACTATTTGTCATAGAGAGTTGAAATACTTGGTATAAAAATATAGGAATTGATGGCCTCATCAGACCATCTAGTTTTGAATTTAAATTTTGACTTAAGGGGTTAGTTTTGGGGGGTGAAATCGGAAGTGAAAAAAAAAATTTTTTACTTGGTCATCGAGTGTGGTGTCAAATGAAAGCTTGTGAAAACACGAGTAAAAAATATATATAATATAATACTTACGCGCACTTTTCTTTGTATTATTTTTAAGAAATCGCGAAAAATCGCTGTCCCTCGCCTTATCTCGAAAAGTACTTATCAAAAAGTTTTGAAAAAATTCTGGAATATTCTCCACGGGGTGTAGATTGAACGAAAATTATCACGAGTACATTACCTTTAATAATTTATCTGGTATATAAAAAAATCAAAAATTTCAAGGTCATCAGATTTCAGTAAAGATTGGAAACAAACTTTGTCGAAAACTCATTTGGGGTGTGTTTTGTGAAGTCACTGATCATTTTATACCTCTGTAACAAAATTTTTTATTTGAAAAGCAATCTACGTACGGAACACTAATTGCGCAAGTTCAACTTGCACTTGACCGGTTTTTTTTATTTTTAGTTTTACTTGCAACGTAACGGTTCTATTTTAATTATGTGGCGTCCGTGGGAAAATTGCAATAATGGCTATCGCAAGAGAAAACATTTATCACTTGACGCTAAACAAATAGCGAAAAATGCTTACGACAGTTTGGTAAAAAGAAATTTGAAGTGCTTTACAAGAAGAAACCAGTAAACTAACAAAAACCCCAATTTCTACGATTAAGGGTATTGTAGGAAAACCAACACTCAGGAACAGGAAAAAACAGAAAAATTTTCAAATGCATCATGTAGATGATTGTGAAAAAGACGTTATGAGGAGAAAAATATATTCTATGTATGCTGTCAACACTAGACAAAATAAAATTAAGACTGGTGTAGGACGAGACCAATAAACATTGTGGCCGATGAATCCTTCACAGAATTCTCTTAAGAATGGGATTCACGTTCCGAAAAATCAACAAAAGGCAAGTAGTGATGGAGTCACAAAGATTACGAATCTTGCGACATACTTATTTACAAGAAATTAAAACGTATCGATCAGAGAATTGACCAATAATTCAAATAATGGTAAACGAGTAACCATTTTGCATGCTGGATCTGAAAAGGGCTGGGTTTCAAATTGTCTACTATTATCTGCAAAAAACATAAAAGATTCTAGTTTGGACTATCACGAAGACACGACCGCAGAACTTTTTGAAAATTGGTTTCAAAATTCGCTCTTGCCAAATGTTCCCAAACAGAGTGTTATAGTTATGGACAATGCAAGTTACCATAGTCTCCTACTACATAAGGTTCCTAATGCAGCCAATACAGGAATATATGTTAGAATATGACATTTATGACTTTAGTTATAAAAAAAGTGATCTTTTGAAAGTTTCGAAAGACTATAAATTGAAAAAGAAATATGTTTTTGATAGTATGGCTGAGAAAATGGGACACTCTGTTTTGCGGCTTCCTCCGTATTATTGTGTGTTTAATCCAATTGAACATATTTAGCATCAAGTTAAATCAAAAATAAGAGCACAAAATGTTTCTCCTACTTTAAACGTGACAGTGGTTGATTGAAGTAAAATTATAAATGTGAAAGCTGGAAGAATTCCATTCAGCACGTTGTTACAGTTGAAGATTCATATATTTATGTAAATAATATAAAACCACTGAAAATTACCTCAGCTCAGCTCAGCTTTTATTTATACAATATGTAAACCCCATTCATTCAAACTGTATATTTGTACTTCTTATCCATTTGTTTTTACATGCATGCATAAATAAGCAACTCCAAAAACACTTATAATTTTATTCATTTGCATTAATGAATAAAATTCTTAAGTCCATTTCTGCAACCTGTCATAAACAAAAGGTCAGAATTTTTATATTGCCCACTTAAAACGGCAAAAATCAGGATCTTATATTTTGGGACAGGCTATATATATATATATATATATATATATAGGCAGGTTATTTAAATGGTGCTGTTTAGAAAAAAAAAGGACATTTATCGGCTATAACGCGGAACGACTTATACGAAGAGGGCGCATGTTGCTAGACCTATAGGAAGGAGGGGACACTGTTCCCCTGGCTATGCCACTGAATGTAGGAGCCAGACACCTATAACGAAATCAGTATTTTTAAAATTTATATAGGGTGTGTTAAACATAATCATGGTTGGTGGTTTTTTAGCCTTTGAAAATGTATTGGAAAATGCAGTGTTACCAGACTGTCTAGTAACATGTGCAATTCTGAAGTTTTTACACGCATTACACTCCATATTTAATTACATATTTAAATTTTGCTCAAAATTTTAGACATGTTCTGTGTAACGTAGCCTATGTTGGTATTCATTTGTATTATAAACTATAAAACTAATTTCACTCTTGCCAGCCTACTGTTTCGAATGCCGTTTCGGGGTATTAGACACACAATAACTAACAACCAATTGTGGACGAGTTGTCCAACATACTACCATGATCCAGCCGATCGAAGGCTTTAGGACAATCGATGTAAATCATATCAATTTGTTGGCCAGCATTAACTGATTCAGCTAGATCTTGCGTAAAAAAATAATATGAACTCGTGTTGTTGATTTGAAACCTGTTGAAAACTGAGTTATATAGATAACCATGTAACAAAATTTTGAAAACTTCTGAAAAATCATTAATAATGTTACTACTCTACAGTGTGTTAAGCAACTATGGCCACCTTTCCGGAACACAGGAGTTATACGAGATATTTTCCATAAGTTTGTCAAAGAGATATATCAAGAAATAAGTTTAATAAAATTGTGAGAGGATGAGCAAAAACGGAGACACAATCTCTTAACAAGAATGCAGAAATGTTATCGGGACCAACAGTAGCTTTATGTCATAACTTCTACTTTTCCGTAGAATACTTATAAGATCACTTCGGTGGTTGTCCGTCTGTCTGCCCGTCTGTCACACCCAATGTTCTCCGAAACAACAAACGCTTCACCCATCTCGCACTCATCTTTTTTATTTTTAGAAATTTATGCAGGATATTATGTACACATTCATATCAGATGCCTACCTTCTCAGTAATCTCACGAAGGTTAAAGCGACGATCTTCCATCACGGTACCATGATTTTTATCTACCATTTCTTCAGAAGACACCTTAATCGGGCGTTCTGAATGAACAGGATCGGCAGTGCTCTCACGGATACGTTTAAATTTTATCTAGAATGCAGTCCACTTTCTCAAATAAAAATGTAACATCGATCACTTACGACAAATGTCAACAAACAACTGCGTGTCGCATCTATTTAAAACGTTGAACGCAACCTCTACAAGAATCACGCTTTTCGCTATTTCGTAGAACTTTACCAGATTTATCAATCCACCCTCGTAAATGCTACTAAACGAGGATTATCTGCTGATCTTTATTTCATTATAAAAAATTAGTTTTGCGTATCTGTACAAAATTTACTATAAATGACAATTTTATTGGCCCTGTTTAAAGTTCAGCCGTCGTGAACTATCTATAAAAAAGACCCATTGCATACCTATAACGGTAGTAGCAATGCAGGATTCTCTCGTGTTATTACTCTTAATAGTTTTTTACCTAGATATGCTATGCTATAAAGATTTACTATACGTTTATGTATGCGGTCGTGTATTTCTACCATGTTCTTTTTATTCTTTTTCTGAATATTTTCCTTACCACGCATTTTTTGTGCAAGTAATTGGTTTTCTTTATATATGTAAACCCGTCTACTCAATTTTATATCTACACAATAAATTGTTTCGTTTTTTCATTTTATCCTCAAAAACAAGTAGTACGTAAAGATTTCGAAAAATCCAAGTATAGAAATGGGAAATTAGGAGGTTTGCTTATATTGTGTGCTATTATATACCATCTAGAGATTGGAAAATTTTGGAGCATTTTTAGGTTTATTATGTTTTTTAGTTTATTTTGACAAAACAATATAAATTCTAAAACATTTTCCTGGTACTAGAAAACAAAATTAAATTAAAACCAAGTTTCTTCAATGACTTTTTAAAGTAGCTATACTTTAATAGAAGTTTTAACAAATTATGAACACATTCGCTAAAATTTGCCAAGCTACGAGTTTACTGTTATTTAGAGAAAAAAAAATACAGTTTATGTTAAACCTAAGTAGAAAACCGGCCCAGTGCAAGTCGGACTTGCACAATTAGTGTTTTGTACGGTGATTGCTTTTATAATAAACAAATTTGTTACCCTAAATGGGTTTTCAACAAAGTTTGTATACGATCTTTGTTGAAAACTTATGACCTTGAAAATTTTGTTTTTCTTTATATATACCAGATAAATTATCACTGATAATAATTTTCATTCAACCTTATGGAAAATATTCCAGAATTTTTTCAAAATTTTTTGGTTAGTACTTTTCGAGATAAGAGGGGCAGCTATATTTGACAATTTTTTAAAAATAATACAAAGAAAAGTGTGCGCAAGTATTACATCATACATATTTTTGAACTCGCGTTTTTACAAGCTTTCAGTTGAACCCCCACCTGATGACCTGGTAAAAAAAATTCACTTTCTATTTCACACCCGAAAATTAATCTCTTAAGTCAAAATTTAAGTTTCAAAACTACGTGGCTCTGATGGAGCCATTAATTCTCATATTAGTGCCAAATTTCAACCTTCTATGTAAAATGGTTTCAGAGAAAATCGGGTGTGAGAGACGGACAGACAGGCAGACTTCGATGTGATCTTATAAGTGTTCCGTACGGAACACTAATAAAAGTTATATTTAGAAGTAAAGTAATATTTTAATGTGTCTGATTCTCATTTTATTTTTATTTATTTCAGTACTACATATACATATTTATAAGAATTCCTTTATACACAAATGAATTGCGTTGATTAACTTCATGGGATAGACTAATATATGCGAAATAGAAAGTATTAATAACGTTTCTAATAAAACATAATTCCTAACTCATAGTTTTAAAGCAATGTTAATATAGACTGAAATAAAATGTTGATGGAACTTCCTTGTTTGCCTAATGTTAATTGGAAACGATATTCTAACAGCTGTTCGTTGTACTGGTGAACATTTAGGAAGCCCCATTGTACCATAGAGCATTTACTATTTGGAAAGTATATGGATATCCAAAGATTAAAATGGTCTGCTAATACTCAACTTTATTTACTTAAATTTGTATCTTCCTCAAAAAATTCTTAAAGGAAATGTACAAAAAAATAAAAGTACAGTACAGCACGTATAATCTAGATAAATACTTTTGTAGTTTACTGAAAAATTCATTAAAAACTGACGCAAATGTACTGACAATGAAAATAATTGTTTTTTTTTTCCGGTTTTCTTTTGAATAATCTTTTTGTCCAAATTATCAATTTGATTTACTGCGAATTAACCGCCACTGATCTGTTGGTTAGAATGAGCAATGCTTGTAATTTACAATCGGTCCAAGAAAAAATAAAAGCGATTTAGCTTTAATTCTTATCAATGACATTAGAAGGATGGTGCACCAAATCAACATGATTAAACAAAATCTCGTATGAAAGTATATTATATATAATAAGGTCTGTACATATACACAATACTTTTTCTGTAGCACATAAATCAAAAAACTGAAAAAATCATTATCTTTTTTTTCTTTACTATTGTCTACTCGCTGAAAAATATGTTCGTCTGCCACAAGAAACTTTGATCTAACTTCATTAAATTTTTGCAAAGATATACCACAGAATATATAGCTACCGCTACAGAAAGACAAACACGCAGTAACAAAACGTCGCCGCAAAACGAAACTAGCTGGCTACCGCCAGCTTCGCAATATGTTTTAACCTATTTCGCTGAGTTTTTGAAAAATACTGTGCAAGTAGAAGTCACTATTTTTATATTTAATAATATGGGAAAATATGACTATATAGATGCAGAAAAATAGGTAGTATAAATGATGAACGATGATATTTATTAAATGTTTTATTTTCTATATTTCAGTTTTAATTATATGATCTAGAAATTTAAATCTAAAAAAAAATTATTTCGAGCCCAAGAAAGATGATTTTTAGAAGCTCTGAAATTAAGAAGTTAGCACAGTAGCTTCTTTGAATAGGTAGATACTTCCATTTCACAAATGGATAAAAATGAAGAGATAGATAAAAGCCGTTAGCTATATATCCTGTAGATACACTACAAAATTCAAAATTTAACTGCCGTCAGTTTGTAGAATGTTTCTTCTCTTAATACGTAATTCTTTTAATGAATTTTAAATATTTTCCTCAAAAAAACCATTGTTTCTGTTTTAGTAGTTATTGGTACTCAAATTTTTAATATGATCCTTTTTTATTTTTTCATTGGAGAAACTTTCTAAAAAATTGGTACATTATTTACTCAGTACTTCGTTTCCAAACACGTAATTCTAAAGTAAATACTGAATTTGACTTCCTCGCGCTCCATATTATATTTTAAATGATGAAGAGCGTCAGAGATATTTACAATAAAATCTGACAATTTCTGTCATAAATAGTATATTTATTTAATTTCTCGACTTCGAGAATCCTGAAAAGTACATATAATACGATATGTAAGAAGCAATACCTGTAGCGCCCTTTCCCACCCCTTTTGCTCCTTATATATTTTGCTATAGATAATTAGGAATGAAATATCTCCGTTAACTAACCAAAGAATAGGAAAAAAATTCTTATATTACTCTTGAAATTATAATATATTTACTTTCTTCATACAGCTTTTAGTACTTCCGCTTTAAAAGATGCAGCTCAGAAACTACAAGCGCCCTTCTTACTTCATTGTATATCAAATTTGAAATCAGTATCTTATTCTATTCTCGAGTTATTGTGCCAACGGCCCGACGGAAATGTGATTTATATTTTTCGTAATCTGAGAACCATGAAACGTGCAGAATTGTAAAAATCTCGTTGGGTAATTATCTCTTTGGAAAGGGAAGTAAAAGTAAATGTACAGTTGCGAGAAACAAAACTAGGAATTCTATAATAACTGATAAGAAAGAAAATTCTAAAAAAATGGACATATTGAAAAAATACTATGTTTTTCTAATTTCTCGGCTACAAGATTTCTAAACAGGATACACTTCCGTAATTCCTACCTCCATCCCGCAAACTTAAAATTTCTGCAATAAAAACCAGAAAAATTCTCAGACTACCATTGAAAACACAAATCAATGAGCATCCCTTTCACTCCCTGCCCCTAAACTATAAGTTTCTTCTTTATGTCATCTATGTTGTGTGTATCAAATTTGATATTACGCTCTTAATTCATTCGAGAACAGAGAAACAGACCGACTGATTGAAGGAAGACTATGATTTTCGTGATCTGGGGACCCTGAAACTGTGATAAAATGCAAAATCTCGATAGGTTATTTTTCAACCCCTTTAACACGGGAGGTAAAGGGAATAGACTAACCTTAAGGTGTTGATTTGGCTAAAAGTTGGAGCATAATTAAGACGTCGCTCTTACTTTTGCCAAACCATAAAGTAATTTTACTACACCTCGCTGTTTGTGTACATAACCACCTGTTGCTCTAACCACTGTTGCAGATATTAAAAATTCTTAAAGAATATTTTATACCGTACATACATTCATCTATTCTTAACCGTGTAGGCAGGCTTTTTTCATTTGCATTTCTTTCACAGCAAACAAGCAAATCTTTTGTAAGTTATACGAGGCGCGTTTTTTAAGTAAATACCGTTTTGAAATATGGCTGCCGTTCCGCGAATGCGGGCTGAGTACCTATCTATTGAGTAGTCACAGACGCCATTACGGAAACATTCGTCTAAGTTTACGTATATTTGTGCGTGTTTAAAATGCCGTATATTATTGAATATCTCGCGGATTGTGAAATACGCGCTGTAATTTGTTTTTTAAGGGCAAAAGACCTGAAAGCAGCCGAAATTCATCGGCAGATTGGGCATATAGCGCTATGGGCTATTAAATGGTAAAAAAATGAGTTAGAGCATTGAAAGATGGCCGTGCAAACGTGCACGATGAGAGACGAAGTGGGCGACCGATGATGCAGAGAGTTGATGAAAAAAATGATAAACTGCGTTGGGCAATCTAAAACAAGAGGCGTGGCATGCTCAGTAGAGGGATCGTCTTGCTTCATACCAATGCTCGTCCACACGTGCATCGCGTCACATGACTGGGAATAACTTGATCATCCCCTGTACAGCCCTGACCTAACACCCAATGATTACTATTTGTTCCTGCACTTAAAGAAGTACTTTGGTGGTCAGCGCTACGACACCGGCGACGACGCCAAACCGGCGGTAGTTACTTTAAAAACGAGCGTCCTATATTCGAAAACTTATGTACTGTATAAAATATTTTAATAAATAGTAGTTTTACTTTCAATAAATAAGAAAATATCTTCAAGGACACAAACTACGAATGTAATTTTTAGAAAAGGGTATCTTATGAAAAACAACTACAACATAAAAAAAATCCGCTGTAAAGGTGGTAAAGTAATGTTATTCTAATATCTTTATGAGGTAGGTTAGGAAATTTCGATGTTTTAACTACAAAACAAACAATTGGCTCTATCTGTGTTTACTAGGACACCTGACTTAATTCCTCCTTAGCATGTCACAACTTGAAATTTACGACATCTTTATTAGCTGTTTTCAGTAAATCCTCAAAACTTAGTTGATTTTGTTCTAAGTCGTATGGACAGAGTATTGTGCTCCAATTAAATTTTGGTTTTGAAGTTGTAAAATTGCTACTGATACTGGATACAGTGACGATGGATCTAAGCTGTAGCAAGGTACTTTAATCGTTGTTAAGGAGCACTGTTTATTTATTTATATATTTATCATGTGCCAGTAGTTTAAATACAAAAGAGAAAATTAATTGATTGATTGAATGAATTAATAATTAATTGAAACAAAAGTGCCAAATTATCGAAGTTAAACACATCGTGTTGGGTACTAAGTTGTGAATGTGGAATTTTTGGCACAATGACACTACTCAGTATATATCACCACTACACAAAACACTTTATTTTTGCATTCGATGCGCGTTTCGCTAACCATGTTAGCTTTATCAGGAACGATGATTGAAGCCAACATGGTTAGCGAAACGCGCACCGAATGCAAAAATAAAGTGTTTGGTGTAGTGGTGATATATACTGAGTAGTGATATCATGTTGGTCGAGAATTTTAATACATTTTTGGCATTTCTGAAAGAGAGGCTAAAATGTTAAGAACATTAGTTCCTGGAGTTGGTAGATTAAAAATCAATAAGTTAGGTGTAGTAGGTCTAGGAAAGAGGCTGAAAAATTTTGTGTACAGAGATTTTACCAGATAGTATTTTTTATCGTGCCTCTAAACTCCCCATTGAGAATCTAGTCAACAGACGTGTGAAATGATGACCTATGTTATGATATTCTATATCAAATTTGACATTAGCATACTTTAAAAGGCGTCAGTACTTTGGATATGTATCTGCTAAAAAGGGCATCGAACAACTACTGAGTATTCTAGATATTCTCTATATCAATTTCAGAATATTAGATCCCACAAGGTCTATGGCAGTGCGTATAATAAAAACTATAGCCTAAAACAATCCAGGTGTACAAGTATGAAATGCAGATTTTTTTCTAAAAAAACATGTTAAATTCGGAAGACTGATAAAAAGTGCTTTATTCAAAGTATGCTCCATCGCTTGTTATACATTTTTCCCATCTTTCGGGCAATTTGTGAATACCATGCCCCTAAAATCTTTCCCTTTTGCTGCTAACCATTCATCGAGCCATTTTTTCACATCTTTGTACGAACCAAAGCGCTGCTCAGCAAGTGCGCGACCCATTGATGCAAACAAGTGGTAATCGGAAAGAGCCAAGTCTGGTGAGTAAGCCGCATGGGGTAGAACTTCCCAGCTGAGTGCTTCAAAGGTGTTGCGAACTGGTTTTGCCGTATGTGATGGAGCACTGTCAAGAAGAAAAATGACTTTGT
Organism: Pachyrhynchus sulphureomaculatus; assembly: GCA_019049505.1. Taxonomy (NCBI): domain Eukaryota; kingdom Metazoa; phylum Arthropoda; class Insecta; order Coleoptera; family Curculionidae; genus Pachyrhynchus; species Pachyrhynchus sulphureomaculatus. Next base: position 107,550,790 of record CM032454.1, on the reverse strand, counting down.
GTTGCCTCTTTCGATATTCTGGCCTTTTTTCAGCAGCAGCGAACGGTTCAAATGGGTCAATTGTTGTTGATAACGTTTAGTATTAACCGTTTAACAGCTCATAATAGACCACGCCCTTCTGGTCCCACCAAACACAGAGCATCGTCTTTCTGCCAAAGCGATTCGGTCTTGCGGTCGATATGGATGGTGCGCCTGGGTCTACCCATAATTTCTTGCGCTTAGGATTCTCAAAATAAATCCACTTTTCATCCCCTGTAACCATACGATGCAAAAACGACTTCTTTTGTACCGAGCGAGCAAGATATCACACGTGTTTTTGCGCTTTTCCATTTGCCTGTCGTTCAACTCATGTGGTACCCCTCTACCGGCTTCTGAATCTTTCCTATCTCTCGTAGCCGATTGGAAATAGCTTATTGACTAACGCCCAATTGCTCAGCGAGTTGTTTTTGTGTTTGTGAATCATCTTCGTCCAACAATGCTTGCAAATTCCATATCCTCGTATTTTTTTGGCGGTTCACCACGTTTCTTGTCTGCAACATCGAAGTCACCACTTTTGAAACGCCAAAACCATCGTTCACACGTTCTTACGATAGAGCATGTTCACCATAAGCTTCTCGAAGTAATCAGTATGATTCAACAGCAGTTTTCTTCAAATGAAAACAAAAAATTAATGCTCTCCGCGAATGCTCTTTGTTCGGTATAAATTTCGCCATATTGAACACAACAGAACACTATGCGCACACTTTTCCAATTTATCACTCGTGCGCGTCTGACACTTGTTGATAATATAACAAAATGGCGCAGTGTCAAATCTTTATAGCACACACTGCATTGGTGCACGATCTGTGCGCCTTTCATACTTGTACACTTGGTAACCTTTGCAATATTGAAATAATTGATCATTGTGGCCGTTACTATGGGATAATTTATCATTTTGACGGGAATAAATCAAACACTTATTATGTATATGAATATGTTCTCTAACATTCCAGCAGAAGAATGCATGCAAATAATCCATAGAATCCTAAACAAATCTAATATACACCATGTGATCTCCTCCAAAATATTATCTGCTTTTGAAACATGCCTTTCTTAAACCTATTTCCAATTCAATCACAAATTCTATCTTCAAAACTCAGGTTTGCCAATGGGATCACACATATAGAAAGATAAATTCTTAACTCTAATCATGGCCAAAACCATATTCATTTTTGGTACAGATATGTTGACGACATCCTCGCTTGTTTTAAAGGTTCCTCAAGACGAGACATTTTCTTAAATTCCATTAATAGCATACACCCAAAAATTCAGTTCACTCTAGAACAAGAAGCAGATAACAAAACTAACTTCCTAGATCTAAGTATCTTACATATAAATAATAGTTGCACGTTTAAAGTGTGCAGAAATCCAACATTCACAGGTATAACAATCACCATCAAAAATCTGGAGTTTATAAGTTAAACTGCTCGGATGTAACAGCATGTATAGTGGGCAAAGGGGAAGGAACTTTAAAACCAGATATACAGAACATTTTAGATCATATTGACAACAAAAAACAGATTCTTTTTTTATAAACCTCTGTACAGAAAATAAACACCCCTTTCCTGATTTACATAACACCGAAATTTTATATTATGCAGAGAAAGGTTTTAAATTAAATACCTTAGATTCATTACAAATTTATAAACATCGGAAAAACCAAAAATGTAATCTGTTAAACGACCAACTAGACCTTTTCTATTCACCGCTCTTTCCCGACATAAACCAAAAAATTACTACCTACCACTTACGAGTAATTGTGTTAACTCTAGAATTAAAAATTATAATGTTTTGTACTTTCCACCTAAGTTTAATTTTAGTATGACTTGTCTATGTAACTTAGTTTAGTACATAAGCTTGATAATGATCACATAGGTCGAAACTGCAGTCGCAAAATTGTGCAATATAGTGGTAATAATACATAATAAGTGTTTCATTTCTTCCCGTCAATTTGCAATATTGTCTCAGAAATATAGTATATAGTCCTCCAATCACAGAATAATTCATACTGCTTTATAACCTAGCCACTTACCCTATAATTATATGATATACGATGTAATTTTTTGATAAAATTGATTACGTGACATTTGTATATATTTAAAAGTAATTTATTTTCTGGGCACATAACTTTACATCTCCGGACAGAACAAGTGTGTGATTCCTGTGGCACCTCCAATGTGTGGTAACACATTCTCTAAAGTTGTGACCTTAACAGTAAACAAGCTGCATGCAATTTACTAACCACGATTACAAAAACTGACAGTAACTTATTGAAAAACCAATTGTGGACAATTTGTCTAACATACTACTATTTAGAGTATCAAGTGATTCAGTTAGATCTTGCAAAAAAAACAATAGGAACCTCTGTTGTTGAGTTATGTAGACAATTATTTAATAAAATTTTGAAAATTTCTAAAAATTTATTAATAATGGTAATTAATCTACAGTGTGTTAAGCAACTGTTACCATCTTTTTTGGACACAAGAGTTATACGGGTTGTTCTGCAATATGTCTGACAAATAGACGTATTAAATAATATTGTAAGAGGATAAGCAAAAACGAGGACACAATCTTTTGATAAGAATGCAGAAATATTATCGGGGCCAACACTAGCTTTAGGCCCAAACTTTTTTCATACTGTTAAAACTAGTTGTTCTGTTATTTTACTTAAATAAATCGAATACTATGAAGGAAATGAATCACTCTTTATATGCCATGTTTCTAAAAACAGAATTTTTAAGCATTACCATATAAGAAACCTCCTCATATACCTACATCGCCGCGTGAAAAACAATATTTCTTTTGTTTGTAGGCAATATTCATAAAGATATGATGGAGGAGTAAAGGCAGCAGGTGCCAAATCCTTCGAATACCGTGAGTGATTATAATAAACGAAGAAGTGAAATTTATGAAAGATGAAAAATAATAACATCACAGTTTTTTTAATAGGCCAAGGGGTTTTTGAAATAACTTGTTACGTGGAGAATCTTATATATACACGTAGGCTGAAAAGTTTTTGGTTGACATTAGTTTTGTTTACATTTTTATAAGAATGATGTAACTCCTAAATAAAATGTTCCGTAGTTGTTTTGAATACTAATCCTCGTTGGTTAAGTTTCAGATATTAATTTAAACATGTTTTCTCATAGTTCCAATTAATTTGCTAAACATAACAGAAAAATAGTATATAGAAAGCAGGTGGTGTATGGAGACTTTTTGGACTGACTGTATATGATTCAGAAAATTATATAAAGTTATAGAAACTTATATAGCAGAGTAACAATTGTTGTTAAACTATATGACTATTAATGAAGTCAAAATAATGACAAGATGTTCAAGAAAACGGAAAATAGATAGGTAATGAAGACTTAATTATTTAGGTAATAGAATTTTGATTACGGGGTGAAGAAAATTTTAAAAAGTGTCATGTGAAGTGTTCATTATACGTAAATAATTTATTTCTTGGGGTAAGAAAAGAAACAGTCATTACATTTTTCTCAATTCACATATTTTGAAAATTTTATGAAAGTATCTTTTACCAGCATTATTGACACGCCTATTAACATTGTTATGAAAGTTTTATCTTTTTTCAGTAATTTGATTAAAAAAATATTTTCTAGAAACCATTAGATTTGTAAATAAAAAATAATAACATGTGTTGTTAATAAAATTATTGTACCAGCATATTTTCTTACATAGGTATTATTAGAAATATTTTTTAAAAAATGAATTAAATTTAGAACACAATCTTAATTTTTACTCTCTGCAAGAAAATTATGAACCTGATTAGTCTATTGAATACTATGGTGTTGTATTAGACAAGCTTCCAATTTCTATTTTTCAAAAACAAACACTAAATACTACGCAGCTTGAGCAGAAAGAACGTCACTTTTAAAAACACTCGACTAAATAAACAACTCGCTTATTGAAATCGAGAAGTCATATTAAAAAGTCACTAAATATTTTTTAAGGTTAAGTGAAGCTTCTTTAATCAGAATATTAAGGAAATGAAAAATACACAGCGAAAACAAACACCCATAACGCAATTGTATATTTATAATGGCTTGAAACTATGGGCCATGTATGGAGTATCATAATATGAATACAACGGGTGTTTTTTTAAGGAAAAAACTAGAAGACTAAAGGCAGAGCTGGTTATAGAGAGAAGCGCTAATCAACAAACAGGGTGGCATTAAACGATAACTGGGGAGCAAAGTCACTTAATCAGAAAAAGGAAAAGATCTCCTTATACTAGAACTGTAAAAGTTTATGCATCCCTAAATACTGTAAACCAAAATTTGTTAACCGGAAAGTGCAGGTTTTTCAGAAAAAAAGAACTACAGTGGCCTTCCCGTGGCTACGCCACAGATATATATATATATATATATATATATATATATATATATATATATATATATATATATATATATATATATATATAAGCCATGTATTATTCAATAAAATACCTTTACAAGTTTTAAGTCTGAAAAGTTGTGATACATATTTATTCTCAGAATGTATAATATATTTCTTGTCGTTTTAATATTAATGTAACTTAAATTTTTATAAGATCCTACAGTCTAAGACGAAATGAATGCAATACTGAAATTTAAATTTGTATTTATTTATTAATGTTGAAACCTTACAGCTTTTGTACTTAGATTTAAACATTGTGAGTATACGGTTCGTTAAATCGATATACTTTTATATTAAATACTAAATTTTTAAAGTACTCCCTTTCAAATTTACAACCAAGAGGAAAAAAATAGCACCGAAACTTCGTCACACCCATCACACATTTTCTAAAGACTCATTGAACATCATCAAATAGCATTGTCTAGAATGAACATGAACTCTAGTGATGGTAAAGAAACGCCTCGTAAAGCGAATAAAATCTGTTGCCGATAATAGGATTTTCCTCACACAACTATATCCTTTACTCGAGGAAGAGGCACACCGCCATCCATAGAACGAGGAGGAAGGGCATTTGTTGAGGCAAAGAAACCACTCAACGCAGACACAACTACCCTAGATTGCTTCGGGACTTACTGCTTACAATTCCAACAGCAGAACGTATGTAATGATACAATCACAAAGGAAGAGGTTGTAGACGCAATTAAAGGCACAAAGAGCTTTGTTGCTCCAGGACGAGATACCTTGCCGCTCCAGGACCTGATACCATCAACAATTTTTGGTGGAAAAAATTCTCTAACACCCACGAACATCTCGTTAGAATATTTAATACCTGGTTAAATGAGAGACAACCAATTCCTAAGTGGTTTGTAGAGGGAAAAACGGTACTGATTTCAAAAAGGGGCGACTTGACCAACCCCAAAAACTATAGACCGATCACGTGCTTAAACTCTTGTTACAAAATATTCACTGGCATTATTTAAATACAACAGATTACCTAGCATGATTGAACCGGTTCTTCATTACATCAATGAGCAGCGTGGAGGAAGGAAAAGATTTGAAAGTTGCAAGGAGAACCTTCTGATTGATAGATGTATCACTCAGGACTACATGCAATACAAAAGAAATTTGTCCATGACATGTATTGATTACCTGAACTAACCTGAAGAAAGCTTAAAGTGGCGCCTCCTTTGATTAACTGCACAGAACGTCTAATGCCGCTCTGGAAAACTAAATTTACCATAACATCAGGTACTCAGCGACTTAAAACCAACGTGAATCAATTTTTCCGCATACGCATTGCTCCTGTGGCGCTTTAGGGATTTCCCTGCAGTACGTGTGCTAGGCCCATTAAAAAAAAATCAGGTACTCAAAAAGTAGAAACTGAGCCCTTGACTTATAGAAGAGGAATTTTTCAAGGGGAGTCCTTAAGCCCACTTTTATTCTGTATTTCGCTGCTTCCTTTCTCGGTTGTTCTACACCGTAAGTATAACTGTGCTTTACCAGGAGATCAGAGGTATAAGGTCACTTACCTATTTTATATGTATGACCTTAAACTTTAAGCTGCTTCAGAACAGGACTTAAGACAATCACTTAAGAATAGTTCAAGAATACATGCGGGGTATTGGTACGGAATTTGGATTAGATAAATGTGCCGTCATTAAGCTCGACAGAGGGCGAAATCATGAACTTCCAGAGGACAAGCAGTTATGGGAACGTTGTGCACCATTTAGATGCCGAAGGAACGTACTACTATCTAGACATCGCATGCAAGAGACAGCAACTATTAAAACAGAACTTCATAGTAAGTACAGGAAACGATTAAAAAAGTGTTGGTGATCAGAACTGACAGGACCTAGTAAAATTGCTGCTACCAATATGCTGGCTATACCGATACTTCTCTATTCCTTTGGGGTAGTAAAGTGGACGAAAGAAGAACTGCGAGATTTGGATGTTAGCAGACGAAAAATCATGCACATGAATAGAAGTCTTCATCCTCGATCCTCTGTTCCTCGAATATACCTTTCACGCCATCAAGGTGGAAGAGGACTTTTGAACTTAGAGTGTCTACATAATCGAATCGTCGTCGGATTAGCATGTGAGGTTGCAAAGAGTTCCAATTCTCTTCTGAACAGAGAGGAGTGGAAGCCTTTCTGTTTAGAGCTGCGGAAGATGCGGCGGAAAAACTTGGTCTGGCAATAAACTTTAGCGACGTCGTCGAACAATCAAATGATAAGGTTAACATTCTAGATTTAGGACCACCTGGACTTAAGACAGCCATTAAAACAGCTGAACAAAAACAATTTTATAGGCAGCACACAAAAAATCCCCAACATAGAGTGTTTTATAGGAATATGAATTCGCTGCAGCTGTTGAAAAAACTAACATTTATTTTTCTACAGTCAGCAAGTCTTAAGTGAGAGACCGAGGGAATTTTACTAGCTTGTCGGGGTGATGTGATTAATACCCATTATATCGTAGTCGATTTATCAAACTAGCCGACATTAAGTAAAAGGATACAACAAAGAACCATTATGACTGAAGCATTTATTTTCAGCGTGTCCTGTTCACGCTATATCATCTTAAATCCATCGTCATAAGGCAGCATTGCGTATCCTAAATTACAATCTGCCGTATCTTCCTGGAAAAACCTAGTCAGTTGTAGAAAATGTCAGGTGACAGGAACTGGAATTTTGCTTTTTCGACCACAAGGCGTTTGCAAGCCAACAAACTCGATATAGTACTTCTCGATAAAACAGCAAAGAAAATTTATGTAATGAGTTTTCGGCATCTGTAGAACTTTGCGATTTGTTCCCTCAATGCAGATGCAGAGGGCAGTTATTGTTGGGTCGCTTAGATTGCTCAGGCAAATAAATTTGAACGATGGTCACTGACCGAACGGACGTGAGGCGTGATCATCAGTTTCGGACCACACACCGAAGCCTCACGCGTCGGATTCTTTTTTATTCTCTTTAGATAATAATAATAACAATGTTGAAACTGTACAACACATCATCAGTGCTTGCCCAGTCATTACAAAATCAGAGTACATAATAAGCCACAACAAAGTATGCCACCACCTACATTATCGCATACTAAAACACTACAAATTGTACGAACATGAAACCAGCTAGCATAATAGACAACGACAAAGCAACAAAGATATGTAACATAAAAATTCAGACAGACTGACCAGTATCAAACAACAAACCAGATATAGTGTTAAAACATAAAGAAAACAGAAGTTGCTTGTTAATAAATGTTGCAATACCAACCGACAAAAACATTATTTTAAAAGAATCACAAAAAGGGTTAAAGTATAAAGATCTAGACATACAGAGAACGTGAAAATATAGAACTGAATAATCTCCATCATAATAGGGTCCACGAGTACAATGGCAGCAGAGCAAACGGAGAAATTAAAGGGGATCTCGGGAAACTACCATCCAAGGTGTATGGTATACACCCGGTACAGACTCGTAAATACCAACTTAACTATGCAACAATAATAATAATAATAAGAAAACACAAACCAAACGCATCCAAACAGAAGAGCTGTATATCAGACGGAGTATATTTCAGGGAGACTCGCTCAGCGCTCTATGGTTTTGCCTCTATCTCAATCCACTCTCAAATACACTGAACAGAACAGACCATGGCTTCTTGGTGATTCAAAAATCAGTCATCTTGTCTACTATGTCTATTTTACGCTACTTTTTAAACTCATCTATATAAATACAATAGCTCTAAGTGTCTTGAGTTACTTCGATACTTACAACCGAACCTACCAAAGTAGAGAAATTTAGCATAGTAATAATAATTGTTTGTTTATAATGTTCCCTCAATGAAAAAATAATATAAATATATACCAAACTTTTCTTGACTAATTACAATATTGTGACAAGGGTATATTTAACTTTTTATTAAAAAGTTTTAATACGATTCATACTTGAAACTTTCACGAGTATTTTAAATATATTAATTATCTCACGCAGGTAACAGACATGATTATAAGCTTTACATAAGAGCATTTTTTCTGCTGAATTTTTGCTGTAGGATACATTTTTAAAATTCTAACGAGATAGAAGTTTTTTTGCTGGCGATTAATAAAATTCCTGAAACCTACTGACCTGAAAACAGCATATTTGGTAATATTTCAGGAATAATAAATTTTCGTGTTATGACTGTGAACTTCTTATTCACGAAAAATATTTAAAATATTCCGAATTATCTGACTAAGAACAGCATATCCCAATATCCTGCAGCTTGCACATTGTTTCGATATTACATATTGACAACATATTTAATTGATGTATTTTTGATTATTTGAACTATTTGAGATATTCTTAACTTTATCTTTCATTGTATAGGCACAATTGCCAGTCTGTTACCGCCTTTGCCTACCTTATATTGGGAAGGTTGTCTTTCCAATGTTTTTGGGGTATACCCATGGTTCCCCTTCCTACTAATGACCAGTCTCTTGCAATTATAACTCTGCTTTCTTCTCTTATTCCCTTTATATTTTAATCCATTCTATCTTTCGGTTCAACAGCCAGTAATTTCTCAAATATATTTTACATGTTTGTCTTGAGTTCTCGATTTTTTTCTCAATAGAATCAGGTCTTTTCCGGTCTTCTGCTAATTATTTTCATTTTTGTGGGTTCAAGTTTTTGTTAGAGTTTTGATGTTTCATTCGGGTTTTCGCTGTGAACGTTAATATACGCTCAATTGTGTTATTGTAGTTTCGAGTTTTAATTTCAATTCTCAGGTGATTTTTTGTACTTTGTTTTAACTGCAGTTATTTTTATATATTTGGTTTAAGTAGAATATTGTCAGTATCGTTTGCAGCTCTTCAGTAAGTTCAGTAAAAATTTAAAACTATGTAATAAATAATACACTTAAGTTGTTCCGTAAGTTGGTGGTACATATACTTATGGATGTTTTTATGTTGGTAAAATTAATATACGATACGAAAGGAAAAGCTTTCATAAAACCAACGGCAACTCTCTATTGCCGATAACTGCAAAATTGTATTTTTATACAATTCATCTTATTTTATTAAACGTACATTTCAGTAAATTATATTTATTTAAATTCTCATTAATTCAACCGATATTAAATAACCGGTCAAGTGCAAGTTGAACTTCCGCAATTAGTGTTCCGTACGTTGATTGCTTTTAAAATAAAAACTGTTGTAATGGTAGTATAAAATGATCAGAATGAGTTTTCAACAAAGTTTATTTCCAATCTTTACTGAAAATTGATGACCTTGAAATTTCTGTTTTTTTTTTATATACCAGATAAATTATTACAGGTAATGCACTCGTGATAATTTTCGTTCAATCTACACCCCGTGGAGAATATTCCAGAATTTTTTCAAAATTTTTTGATAAGTACTTTTCGAGATAGGGCGGGTGGGCAGCGATTTTTCGCGATTTTTTAAAAATAATACAAAGGAAAGTGCGGGCAAGTATTACATTATATATATTTAGTCGTGTTTTCACAAGCTTTCATTTGACACCACACTCGATTACCTAATAAAAAAATTTTTTTTTCGCTTCCGATTTCACCCCCCAAAACTAACCCCTTAAGTCAAAATTTAACTTTCAGGTGGCTCTGATGAGGCCATCAATTCCTATATTATTATCAAATTTCAACTTTCTATGACAAATAGTTTCGGAGAAAATCGGGTGTGACACACGGACAGACAGACAGACAGACACCGAAGTGATCTTATAAGTGTTCCGTACGGAACACTAAAAATATGTTAATTAAAATAAAATTTACTCTTTACCCTAGTTGCAGGAAGTTTGCTTTATTTTCTCTTTTTTAATGTAGCCAGATTTCCACTTTTATTTTTCTGTAATAAAGCCGGTTTCAAAGATTGTGCAGACTGGGTACACTCCCATTATTATAATTTTTTATTTGTAGTTAGCAAAATAATACCTACTTATCTATTTAATTAAAAGAAAAAGGTTAAGAGCAAGTTGGACTTGCGCAATTAGTGTTTCATGCAGTGATTGCGTTTAAAAATAAAAAATTTTGTTACGGAGGTATAAAATGATCAATGACTTCACAAAACACACCCCAAATAAGTTTTCAGTAAAAGAATTGAGAGCCCCGATTATAACCATATCTAGTTAGACTCAGCAGGCTAATTAAACCAACCAGGATAAGACAAAAAGTTCCTGACAGGTATATATCTTAAGATCCAATATGTATTTTCACGTTTTTTCTTAGTCAATAATGTGTATAGCATCTTAGCTACTTAGTTGCCAATAAATTAGTCTAACTCTAGAATCTAGTGGTAAAAGTTTACAAATTTAAACAAATAAAATAAAACACACACACACGCACACACTCGGTATCTGATGCATAAAACAGCAGACTCCTGATTCAGTTCAAAACTTTGGACGAAATAAACCTTTACCATTTTGGCGGGCAACTAGTTTTTTTATACCAGATAAATTATCAAACATAATGCTCTCGTAATAATTTTCACTTAACCTACACTTCATGGAGACCAGTCCAGAATTTTTTCAAAATTTTTTGATCAGTACTTTTCGAGATAGGGTCGATGGACAGTGGTCTTTGACCATTCCTTTAAAAATGATACAAAGACAGGTGTACACAAGTATCATATAATATATATTTTTGAATTCGTGTTTTAACAAGCTTTGATTTGACACCCCACTCGATGATCTAGTAATTTTTTTTTTTTTTTTTTTTTTTTCACTTCGGATTGCATCAAGTAACACCTTAAGTCAAAATTTAACTTTCTGAACTACACTAATTGGGCCATTAATTCCTATATTTCTGCAAAACAGGCGACATACAGACGGACACCGAAGTAATCCCATAAGTGTTCCGTACGGAATGCTAATTAAGTCTGCAGTGTTATATTTTCTTTTCTTAAAAAAATGCCCTTTGTATTTAATGGCACATCCCTGCCCCATCCACTCACTTCCTAAAAAAAATTTTTATGAAATTTTTAATTAACATTATTTTTTATTACTGTTGTTTAATAAATACACTGGTGAACAAAAAAATCGACTCAAACGGTTTTGCATCATTTAACACCGATCCTTGAATTTAATTTTCAAACAGGGGTATTATTTTTGGTTCCATTAGAATGCTGATTTTCTACTCTTTCCAGAAATACCAAAAACATTTGGATTTTGCAAAAAGTTTTACTGATTATTAAAACGGTTTTACTCAATAGAATCGTTTTTGCTCGCCCGGCAACGTACTCGTTGCGTGCTAGCCAACCCTATAAAAACACGTGCAACTGCATTTTCCTATTATTCCGCGCAAGTCATTGCTCTATTGCAAGAAGGGCACAGCCAACTTGTAGTCACTGCGCAACTGCACCTGAGCCATCCAGAGTCTACAGACATTATCAAGATGCTGGCGCCTTTACGCGGAGGCCAGGATCAGGAAGAAGAAGACAGTAAAGCGGTGCGAGACGACCGCTTTACTGTCAACACAACTCTAAGAAATCGTCACTTGACCGGCATTGAGGTCCAGCAGCAGCTCCAACAAGTTCGTCGTCAGTGGACAGTCAGAAGAAGACTTAATAAATCTAACCTAACACCGAGGAGGCCAGCTAACGGTCCCAAATTAACAGCAGCCCATCGACAAGCGCGACTCAGATTTGCCTGAGAATATGTCGAATGGACATTAGAAGAATAGCGCTCCGTTTTATTCTCCGACGAGTCCCGAATGTAGCTACATAGCAATGATAGAAGAAGAGGAGTCTGTAGGAGGCCTGGGGAGCGCTACGCGCAGTGCTACATTACTGAAGTGGTTGCCTAAGAAGGAGTACTGTCATGCTGAAGGTAGGCATCTCACTAGATGGGAAAACCGATTTGGTTTTCGTAACTGATGAGATCCTGCAGGAACACGTCGTTCCTGACACTGGGCTTGTTAGCGATAGCTTCGTGCTAATGCACGAAAATGCAAGGTCACATGCTGCTGGATTAGTGCGGCAATACCTAGCGGAAGTGGAATTACCCATATTAGACTGGCCTTTGCGGAGTCCTGACCTCAATCCAATCGAGTACATGTGGGATGAGCTCAAAAGAAGGGTTCGATCCAGAAATCCAGCCCCTGCATCGCTGAGGTATTAATGGTTGCGATGGCGGAAGAGTGGGGAAGGATCCCACAGGCAGTGGTTAAAAAGCTTACCCGCCCCATGAAAAATCGGCTGGCAGCAGTAATATGGGCTAGGGGAAGGTAATCCAAAAATTTTGGTTTTTATCAATAAATTTACTTGTTAATTATAAAATTTGTTTAACTTTTCCTTTCTCTTACCCCTACTTTCAATCTGTGTTCTATTTGTTTCCCCTTTCAATCATTTTAATCAGTAAAAGGAATGAGGTATGCTATGGAAATGTACATTCAAATGATACTAAAATCCATAAAAATATATGAACACTAAATTCTAGGATCCATGTTAAATGAAGCCAAATAGTTTGAGTCTATTTTTTTTGCTCACCAGTGTATTTAAACAAATTTAGATTCCCCGAAATGTTTAGTAGTTGATAAATAACGAAGAAGAAATATAAATGTTGCCATAATATTATATTTAATATTTCGTTTCAACTAAAACACTTCTATAATTTTTGCCAGAAACTATCGATAATTTGGCCATAACGATTTTAAGGACTTAGAACTAATTTAATTGTCTTGGAAACCTTTAATTTCTATGTTAGCAATACCTATACAATTGGCCATGCTTATTATAAACAAGTCATTAAAATTAATTTTTAAATCAGAAAATAATTGAGAATTTAGATAAATAATTTCAAAATATTAATAAATTTCATTCATGCAAATAATTCTTGGTTATGTAGGATTGTAATTTTAGTATTACATTCCACTATACAGTATTTGCAAAAATATTCACTTTATGTAGAAGTTTTTATTTATTTTTTATTCTTTTAGTTAATAATTTATTGGTTGAAATATGAAATGAATTAAAAATAATAATTTAATACTTCTTCAACGAGGCTACAATTGTAATTTTTTGAACATCTATGTTTTTCAACGCAAATTTTATATTATAAACAAATCAATATGGCTACTTGTAGAGATCATTGAGGCTTGTCTACATACTACCAGGAAACAGTTTTGGTTTTTTATTTTTTACATTAAAAATTTAATTTAATATTAATGTTAAAAAATATAGACGTTCTAATAAAGACACGAAGTCTATCGAGACATAAACCTTAGACTGATAACCCTAGTCCGTTATCTAATAAATTGTGTAGGCAAAAATTAGATAATACATAAAATGTTTAAAAATGTTCTAAATAGCAATGTACTACTTTTAAAATATGATGTTAAATATGTTAGGTATAATGAAAAAACAAACAACATAATATTTTTGCGCTTACTGTACTTTGTGTTTCTCGCTATTTTTAAGTATACTGGATAGTTATTTTTTTACCATATCAAAATATATAACAGTTTCTAATTTAACATCCATGCAATAAATCAAAATAACATAAACCAATAATATTTGTATTTTTTTGAATACGTACCCCTACTTTTTTTAATTTCGTATCGTCCTGAAAAAATATAAATTTTCATATTAAAAATTTGCTCGTTGTAGTCGAGATGCCTGACTGCATAATATGTTAAAATTAATTCCACTACACTATAAGCTAAAAAAGTTTAACCACATTATGAAAATATTAAGTATATTTATCAAAAATACAGTGTAAACCAATCTATTCACAATAAAACTAAAATGTATTTAACCAATAATCTCGCTGAGTATGTTAATTTTTAATATGTCTTTTAAATTGTTCTGTAAGAGATCATATCTTTTGGAATTTAAATTCAAAAATATAACAAAGGATAAAAGGCAAAATGAGATAGACGATATTTTAGTGACTTTTCGCTAAAGGCGATTAATTAATTTAATATATGTATGTAGTTTGTTGTGTTTGCGAGTCTAAAATAGAAGCAAAATAGAACGAAAACTGAAAACGAGTTCCCAAAAGTTGGATGTACCGTCGTTCAGAATTAAATTGCAAGATCACAAAGATGGAAAATTCCTAGAGAAGGATAATTACCAACTTGGACAAACTTACTCAAATAGTGCATATTTTCTACAGTCAACTCTATACTTCACACACGTCAAAATACGCTACACAAGAAAAATCGTAACAAATAAGGGACTAGAAGAACTACTTGAAGTAACAAACTCTACAATAAAAGAAGCCTTAAAACAAATAAGAAATAGAAGATGCCCTAATAACCTCGGAGGTGCTTAAACTCGGGGAGAACACTAACATAAGACTACTTATGAACAGATATCTAGAAGAAGGGAAAATACGCCCAGCTTGAAACAATGCAGAGGTGGTGCAGATATTTAAAAAACGGACATAAAAATATAGGGAACTCTAGACCCATCAGCTTTTTATCTCATTTTTACAAACTCTAACAAAATGGCTAACAAAGAAACTCGACTTTTATCAACCCATAGAACAGGCCGGATTCCGAAAGGGATACAGCACCATCGACCATCTAGATCCAGTGAGATAAAATAATTGAAAAAACAAAGGAATATAACATTCCTCTCCATTTTGCATTTGTTGTTTTTCAAAAGGCGTTCGACAGTATCGAAATATGAGGAAGACGAGAATCACTCCAAAGTGCCGTGATAGATTCCAGATATTGTTGAAAATATCTATGAAATTTTCCACGTAAAAATTAACGAACAACTAAAAACGGACAAAATTTAGGTAGAAAGGGGAATCCGACAGGGCGACACAATCTTACCGAAACTCTTCACTTTGAGTATGGAAGATGTTTTTAAGTAACTCTCGTGGGAAGGTGAGAGCACAAACATTTATGAGACTTAGCTGAACAATCTACGTTTTGCAAACGGCATAGTTTTAAGTTCCTTTGACATCAAGGAAGTAGGACAGATGCTAATAGAACTAAACTCAGCGTCACGTCACGGAAGGCTGATCTTAGGATGAATTTTAATAAAACTAAGATAATGAGTAAGGACAGTCCCCAGATCAAGAGAGATGGCAACAACATAGAAAACGTAAACGAATACATATACCTGGGACAAAATATTACAGTCGGAAAAGAAAGCCAAACATAAGAAATTTCCAGCATAATATGAATATCTTCGAGAGATTGAACTATATTTTAAAGGATCAGAAATCACAGAAATTTAAAAAGACACTTGCATTTTGCCTGTGGCCACCTACGGACTCGAAACTTTGGCTATGATATAAAAAAGTGCAAATAGGTTGAGAAGAATGCAAAGGGCCATGGAGACAACAATGCTGGGAGTTTCTCTCAGAGATAAGATTAGAAATGAAGAGATAAGACACAGGACGGGTACAAAAACGATATTGTTGAGCATATTACAAAATTAAAACGAAGTTGGACAGGACATATTATATTGCAAGGGTTAACGATAATAAATGGACATCAAGGATAATCTTTTGGCGGCCTAGGCAAACACCACGAAGACGAGGAAGATCGCCAGTGAGATGGGTAGACGACGTGCACAGAGTCGGTGGGAAATATTGATGTCGGAGGGCTTAGAATACTATAAAAATAATAATTCGAAAGGTTTTTGACTAACATAAGAAAGAGCACTGGATGACCAAATAGTCGTCCAACAAAACCGGCTACATAAATTTAAAAATGAAAGTCAAGCTATAGGAATTACTTGCAATAGGTTCAAGTCGACAAGAGATTAGTGAGGTAGATCTAATCAATAAATTTAAAGATCAAAACTTACGATCTTATATAATATTGTCAATGTCAGTGAATTTAATTTTTGGCAGATCTGTTCCAGAAATAACGTTATTATTAGAAGAAAGTTTCCTGTAGAGTATAATAAAATAAATATAACCTTATTAAAAAAAGGAAGCAATATGTTAATGACATTTATTTAAAACTTTTTTAATCAGTTAGAAATGTGGCACCTTAATTACAATACATATATTCAAGAAATGCATTCCAATATTACTAAAAATAAACTAAGGAAATTTCGGAGATATATTTATCAAAAGCAAAATAACTGTGATGTACATGCCAAAATGTAATTCCAGAGCAGGATTGTGGAGACACTTGATGATATTTTAGTCATTTGCCGAATATTTGTGACTCTGGTGAAATCGCATCAATGGAGATAATTTAGATACAGCAAAATGTTGGTGATAACGAAGATATTTTAACGTAAGTACAGAGAGCTATATCAGAAAAGGTGTAAAAAACTAAAATTAAAAATGTCCAGAATCCCAGCTTGTGTTCCAAATTTTATGGTAAAAGATACGAGGAGCTTTAGCATAACACTCAAACTAACAGGCTTCTTAATATATCTTTAAAGCATAGAGTATATTCTGAACGCTTCAAAGTAACCAAAATATGTCCTATTTAAAAAAAGAAATGTGAGAATGAATGTTAGTATCATTGCTTACTTAGTTTTTCAAAACTTTTAAAATACTTCTATAATTTTTACAATTATTATTTTATGGAATGGATTATTAAAGGGGCGCACAGTGATTCGGCAAGAACATGCTAGCGGGACAATATTCATGACGTAATTTCCAGGAACCACTGATAACGACTTGTAAACAACCCCCCCCCCCCCCCCATTTAACGAATTCCAAGAATTAATTTGTTTATCACCTCATAAAGTTATCTTATCAGGGGGTCAAAGTAACCCTTATAAGAGAGGTCATTTTCATTTGCAAATCAGTTGCATTTTATGCACACTTGTGATAACATATTTTAAAATTGGTAGCAAAGTGAAACGAGTTTTTTGTGATGAAATATTCTGTTGAAGGTATGTACTCTATTATGACTTATATTTTTTATAAAAAATCTATATACTTTTGGTGTAATATCAATTTGTAAATGTATAGATAAATCCAGCAAATTTTACATTAATTGTAAACTTTAAAAGTAGCAACTTTTTTTATCCACATATATCCACCTAGATTTTTCTATATGTAATACCTACAACATTCAGGCACAGATTCATATATATTATAGACCCCAAAAAGGCCCGAAAGTAAAATTATTTTATTTTTTTCAGAACGAGTCGTGACTATGACGAAAATGGAGTTTTTTGAAGAATGGCTAAAACATGACAAAACTGAACTTAAGAGTGGCATTTTTTATTATATAAGTGAAAAATTCAATATGTCTGATGTTTCTGACGATTCTCTAAAACGACTCAAAATGAAAATATCAAGCCTTTCAGCAAAATTCAATCAAAAGTGGACTTCTTTAAAGTGTAACAAAGAAATGTTTCTAATCAAACATAAAGATTGGTTAGAGGGATCCGGAATCGAAATAAAGATGTGTGTTAACCACTCGTGCACTTCAACATCATCAGCGGCTCTTTCCGTAGGGCGACCCAGAAAATCATTTGAAGACTCATCAACGAAAACGAAGAGACGGAGAGTAAAAGATCTTTTGGAATCGCGAAGTGCAAGTGAGCTTATTACAGCAGCTGAGTTAGCTACTCGAAAAGAAGGGCATCGACGTGTTGCTAAACAGATCCATAACATCGCGGTCAGTGAAACTAGAGAAAAGAATAAGTGATCTGAACAAAGTCGGCAGTTAACACCAGACGAAGCTTTAGCTTATTATGTGGACTCGAAATCGACTTCTCACTCATACAAACAAACAAGAAAATGGTCAATGAAAGCGGGAATCAAGTGTATCCATCGTTTTATAGTTTAGGTAAGTCCAAAGCTTCTTGTTGTCCTTCTGACGAATATATTTCTGTGACTGAATCTCGAGCTGAAATTAAACTTCACGCGATTTTGGATAAAATGGCTGAACGATTAGTTAAAGCTCAGACGGAAGTCATTAGAAGTGTGTTACCTCGTTCATATTATACGTTGGTAAGCAAATGGGGCTGTGATCGGAGTTCGGGGCATAGCACGTATAAGCAGAAATTTGAGAACACTAACGCTACAGACGAATTTTTGTTCGTATACTCATTTGTCCCTTTGAGACTCCTTGATGGCGAAACTGTGATCTGGCAAAATCCAAGACCTTCCTCTACTTTATATTGCCGTCCTATTAAGTTTATTTTTGCCAAGGAGACAACAGAGTTTACGAAAGAAGAAACTTCTAAAATTTTAGATGAAGTAAGTCAGCTTCTTCCAACATTATGTAACGTTGCTGGATCTCAAATCTCTGTTAAACACGATTTGTTGTTGACAATGACTGATGGCAAAGTGTGCAATGCCTTAACAGACACAAGTTCAACACAAAAGTGTTATATTTGTGGTGCCACCCCGTCTACTATGAACGAGGAGTCAAAGAAATATCCCAGCAACGAAGAACGCGTTGCATTTGGTTTATCTACTTTACATGCATGGATCCGCACGTTTGAATGTTTGCTTCACATCAGCTATCGTTTAGAAATAAAAAAGTGGCAAGTCAGGGGAGATAACGACAAAGCTATTGTGAAGCAACGCTCAGAAGAGATACAAAAAGTGTTTAAAGATCGTATGGGTCTCATTGTAGATAAACCAAAACCTGGGTATGATAACACAAACGATGGAAACACAGCACGTAGATTTTTTCCAAAGCTGAATTGAGCAGCGAAATTACAGGATTAGACGTAAACCTTATTCGTAGATTTCATGTAATTTTAAGAACTTTGTCATCGGGATATGACATAAATTATATAGAATTCGAAAAGTTTTGTGTTGATACTAGAAAATTATACCTTGATCTGTATTCGTGGTATTCCGTGCCCGTTACTGTGCATAAAATTCTTGTACACAGCGCGGAAGTTATAAAGTCTTTTCTTCTTCCCATTGGACAACTCTCCGAAGAAGCCCAGGAGGCAAGAAATAAAGACTGTCGTAGATTCCGTGAACGGCACACCAGGAAGCGGTCACGTATTGCCACAAATACAGATCTTTTGAGAATGCTTTTAATTACGTCTGATCCTGTTATCAAGTCGTATAGAAAATTACCGCGAAGAAAATTTACTTCTTTGCCATCGGAGGTTCTGCAGTTGATTATCCCACCTTCATTGCCATCCGAAACACCATCAGTAAGTCATCATCACGAATTAAATGAGGAGGATTATTTACTCTCTGAATATTCTACTGAATGGGAGAGCGGTGATGACGACTCATCTGATGGTGATTAGTAGGTTTAAGTATTTTTTTTATTGTAATTATTATTCTTATTTTATTGTGTGTTGTGGTTGCTTATAACTCATGCCTTAGTATATAAGTTATTTAATATTATATTTCTTTTACTTATACACCTTGTTATTGTAAATAATTGATATATAGATACTGTTATTGTACTAATTTATTTTAAAAGAAATAATATTTTGCAAATTAATAAATGTGGGCTCATTATAATTTTTATTTTTCTCCTAGAAATTTCTTTGTAAACAAACATGATAGTGCTTTTCACACATAATGAGTAGGTAGACGTATGTAGCTAATTAAAGAACAATTAGCGACAATAGTGAACAAATGAGACACATTAGTAAACCACTTCCGTCTTGCAGCTACATATTTCGATTAATACACATACAGTACACATTTTTCAACTTTTTTTTTCTTAAAATAGCTTAAGATACCTGGAATATACATAAACAATTGAAATAAGTGAAGAAATAATATTGTCCCGCTAGCTTGTACTAGTCGAGACACTGTGGGGCGGTCTACGAGAATCAATTCGGAATTATTCAGTAGTTTACATCCAGTGTTATTGACGTGAAGTTAATACGGTGTTCACTGACTTTTCTAAGGCATTTGATAAGATTAATCATAAAATTATACTAGAAAACTCAAAATAATGAAACTTATATACAACTATGCTTTTTTTTAAGATTAATTTATCATAACGAGATCAATATAATCAGTATAGTGGATATAGGTTCATCTAAAACGAGTTCAGATATTTTTTAGGCCTCCAACTACTGTTCTTGTTCTTGTTAATTATATATTAGAAGTTATAAATATCAAATATAAAAGTTTCAAAAAAATTACAGGCTATCTACTGAGAGCCTTGATAATACTGAAATTGTAACACTCTGTAGTTTAATACAACGAAGACATGTAAGAAATCAACAGCTACTCAATTGTATTGAGTGGTCTGTGATGTATTAACTAAAAAATTATATCTTCTCAAAATATATTGTTACATGTAGACATTATTCTTAGCTTACATATTGTGTTAGATTTTAAGCTATCCTGTAGCAATTATAATTACGTTGCGATTCAGAAATTTTTACACAATGGCACTACACACCAGTTAACACCACTAAAACAAGAATTTTATTTTTGCGCTAGACATGAATTCTACTAACCATCTGATCATAATCTAATATATATATATATATATATATATATATATATATATATATATATATATATATATATATATATAATATGATAAGAATGTTTTTTTTAACATATTTAAGGCATATTTTATGTCTTTTATTGCCGTTGATGCCTAGGTATTCTTCAATTTTTCAAACCGAATGTTTGGTTGTAAATTTAAAAGTTTAATTCGAAGTTTTGTTGGATTGTCTATGATAATGTAAAACAATTATATTTTAAAAGCGTTATTACAGAATTGGTACAGAAAGACAAGAAACTTAAAATGCAGGAAAAGTTGTTGATGCACTAAATCCATTTTGGTGTAATTAAAATATATTATCAGATAAAATAATATATTAAAATAGCAATGGTGAAAATGGTACTAATGTATTAAAATGAAGTTTGGACCATAAAGGAGGATAGAAAGGGCAACTTAAACTAGTTGAAATGGACAATCTTCAAATAAATACTTGTGTGTTAAGAAGAGAAAGAGTATAAATTCAAGAAATTAGACATTAAATGAAGAAGATAGAAACAATTATAATTAAAATAGAATTAAAAAGACTCAAGTGGTTTGTTTACCTGCTGCTGACTGAAAATCTTCAAGGAAGATATCCAAAAAAGCGCCATCTGATGGCCGTAAAAGAGGACAGTCACGATAATTCTGGAATGTGGTATTTAAAATAAACGAAGAAACCTACAGAAACTGTTTATGATAGAAAGAAAAAGCTATAATGCTCTTTCGAATTATACGAAATTCGTAGCCACGCAGTTTATTATTATTTGTCTCTGGAATTAAATTATTGGCACTAATTCCTAGTTATTGAGTTCTTGAATATCCACAATGTAATATAGAAATATCAAACTCCCGATAAACATGGAACTGCATTAGAAAAACAAATAATACGCCACCATTACTAGAGTGGAATTCCAAAGTTAATTATTGTCAATATGTTTTTTCAAAATCAATCCTAGCCATTGTTGTTAGTTTCTAAGTAATTCCCCTTATAAAAATTTATTTCTCCTGTCATCACGTGTGATCACCGAATGTGGTGTACCTATATTACAAGTAGTTATATTGCTATATAAGCAATGTACCAAGTACTAAAAATTATGTTAAGTACCGTATAATTATTAAACATCCTAAGCACTATCTTCAACAGAGAAATTGTTTAGAATTTTCATTTTAACCATAAAAAATATATATAAAATACAAAAGAAAATTCACGCAACGCTTCACTATAATTTAAATATAAAAACAAATAAAAGGAAAGATTTTAAATGAAAAATTACGTTTAGTATTAATAAAATGACTTAATGGAATTTAAAAAAAGCAAACGTAAAAGATAAATCGTATGCGAATTTTTATGTCAATAAAGGTTTTTTTTTCAAGCTTGTCTGCAAAAGTGTTTGTAATGTATATTACGTAAATAGAAAGGAATAATTTCACATAAATTAGGTAAAAAAAGATAATTTAATTAAATTTACGTATTAACTGTGGGCGGTCTCTTATTCGAAAAGTATTTCGATTAATATGGAGCAAGGATATTGAGTAGTCAAGAATGACTAGCTAGTACTAGAATTAGACAGATTATAAAAATTAACCTTCATATGACTATTCAAAGCATCTTTTTCATAAAGTGCCTATTCGGTTCGAATGTTGGCAATAATTCTGGCTATTATTACTTTATCCACCGCAGCTCTGAAAAGACCAGTAGTATTTGTTGAGAACCAATTTTGCAGATTGTTTAGCCAGAAAATACTTCTTCGTCCTGGTTTCCTTTTTCCAAATACCAGCATCTGCTGTAGTAATCCATATCTGTGGGGATTCCTCATTATGTGTCGTAAAAACTCCAATTTTCCTACTTTAACATTTTCCGTAATTTCCAGTTTCTTGATCATGAGACGTAAGACATTCTCGTTGGTAATATGGTCAGTATAAGAAAGTTTCAAAATTCGGCGATAAGCCATAATTCAAATGCCTCAAGTTTCTTAGAAGTGGCTTCAGTCAGCGTCCAAGATCCCACACCATAAAAAAGGACAGTGAAGACATAGCATCTTTGGAACCTTATTTTCGTTCTCAATTTTATTGCTGAGCTTTTGAAAAGTGATGCCATTTTGAAGAAGACTGCTCTAGCTTCTTCGATAAGGCAACGAATTTCCTACGTTTTACTGATATTAAGTTCGAGGCCGTATCGATTACTGTCTTCATTTATTTTTGTCATAAGATGTTGCAGACCCTTGAAGTTATCTGCAATAACCGCCGTATCGTCAGCATAATGAATGTTATTTTTTCGCTCCTCAATAAGCAGTATTGTCATCAGCCTTTTCAAGTGCCTCTCTGAAGATTTGCTCAGAGTATATATTAAACAATAGTGAAGACAAAACACAAACCTGCCTTACTCCACGCTCAATTGATATTGGTTCTGAGCGCACCCATTCTGCTTTAATAAACGCTATCTGGCTCCAGTGGAGATTGCTAGTAATCCACAGATCCTTTCCATCTAACCTAAGGTCTTTGAGAATTTTGGCCATCTGGTAGTCGATCAGGCACAAATATACGTCATAATTGACGTCTCTACATCGCTGAATCAAAAACTGCATAGAAAATAAGGCCTGTCTGGTTCCCATGGCATCACGAAAACCGAATTGTGTAGCTGACATGTTTTCTTCACACAAGTTGTATATTCTTCTGTGAATGATTTTCAGAAATGTTTTCAAAAGAGGGCTTATGAGGCTAACTGTTCGATATTCTCCACATTTTTTAGCGCCTGCATTTTTTGGGATCACTATAAACTCAGACTTTAACTAGCTTTCTGGTATTCTGCCTAAATCATAGATTTTATTGTAGATCACCGTAAGCCACTTAATCCCATCCTTATCTAAGAGCTTAAGAAACTTCCCATGGAATTCATCAGGACCGGTGGCTTTTCCATTTTTTAGTTGATTTATTGCAGTACGCACTTTATCTGTGGTAATACAGGGCCCAAACAAGTCTTTTGAGCATGTGGCTGATCTGGTCTTGCATCACAAAATAATTGTAATACAGTTTTGAGATATCTTCTGTTTCTCTTCCTTATCGATAACAACGTTTCCTTGATGATTTATTAAACGTCCATTTGATTTCGTTCTCCATTCACCAGTGAAGTCTTTGATTTTTCGATAGATATTAAAGCTATCATACTTTCCCTGCAACTCCTCTATCTCTTTATATCTTTCACCATTCCACCTATTCCTGCTCGAATTTCTTTCTGCATTTGTGTGTGTATTCTGCTGTATTATCTTTTGTTACCTCTGTTATTGTGTAACCGTCTTTCCTCCATGAGTCTTAGAATGTCAGCTGTCATCCATTCCTTCCTTTTATGTTTTTGTTCCACAGTTAGATACTTATTCTTTAGCCCCCTTGTTATTTCATTGAACTTTTCTATTTCAGATTCTATGTGTTCGTTTAAATCTGTGTCTCGGAGTTCTTTATTAAGATATTTTTTAATTACGTTCGTTACATTTTTATCTTTAAGTTGTCGCATATTGTTTATGTTTTTCTGTTTTCTTTTTAACTTTTTTAAGTTAATTCTTAGAAGCCCTACCAGGGCATTGTGATCCGAGCTTATATCAGCACTGGGATATGTTTTGACAGATACAACACTATTTCTAAAACATTTATTCACTAGAATATAGTCTATTTAATTCCTGATGAGTCTAGTGGAGACTTCCACGTATATAATCTTCGTGGAAGCATGCTTGTGATGAATACTCGGTTGAACGTCTAAATTAGGAATATTACCAGAATTTTTCTTCGTTCCATAAGAATTATCAAGTCCTATCAAGATCCTAAAAAAACTTATATTTATAATATCAATATTAACTTTGGTTCGATTTGAAACTTCCATTTTCTAGAACATTATGAAAATAAACAGTTATTTTTTAAAATTACAACAAGGTAGCTAACTAGAAAAAATGAAAAATAATTTTTGAGGACAACTAAGATGTAACGAAATTTTCAGATAAGCTACGACCGAACACGTTTTAAATTAAAACATTTCCAACAGTGATCAGGCACCAGAGAGACACTGGACGTTCTAATACTTTAGGAAGAATTAATAAACACAGTTTTTTTTTCATCAGTTGTAAAAGTACACGCACGCACAAAACTTATCGGTTATTCAAATATAAATTTGAAATCGAAATAAAAAGAAAGAACAAAAATCAGTTAAGGACGGTCATATAAACGAAGAAGAAAAATAACCTTTAACGAATCAATATATTGATTTAATTTTCATTTCTACAGTGATACACTAACATTCACAAATAAAATAAAACACTAGATTCACATGAATGACGGTCGCTTAGTTTTAACAAATCTAGTACGTATGCATAGAGAAGAAGTAAAATACAAATTAACAAAATATTGAACGAAAGTAACATCCAACGGGTTTTCTCTGCACATCGCCAGTTCAGACAGTTTTGATAAAACCTGGAGGTTCCTGACAAAGAGCACTTACTAATCGATTACCGCAAGCTACACGAACTCATGGTGGATAATAAGTATTCATTACTCAATTTTTCTTATGTCATGGACCAACTAGGCCAGTGCGAGTACTTGACAACACCTGACCTTGCCTAGGAATTCCTCCAGATAAAGATTGACCCACATAGATCGAAAAAGCACCCTTCATGGTAGAACATGGACATTACGAATTTACTCGAATGCTCTTCGATCTTAAGAATGCCCTGTATACATTCCATAGTTTTTTAGAAAATATCCTACTTCGCATTCAAAACAAACGTTACTTAATAATACATGAACTATACTGCAGTCCGTCATTACACGCTTAATTAAAATTGTCCTGAAACTACAATGCTATCTCTCAAAGCCTAAAAGTACATAAATCTTCAACAAATTGCTGATTAAGTAAACCAAAAGTACAATGGATAGTAACTTATAATAAACAATATGATTTTCGTTCAACATGTGGTTTATTTTGCGGAGGAGTAGGGGCTATCTACAAATCTATAACAGGTAATTTTGACGCTTTGGATTGTATATAAAAAAAAAACTCGCTATGAGTATTAAATTGTAAGTTAATAAGAAAAAAAAATTTCTGTCACAATTTAGACTTTTAACTGCGCTATTTGAAAATTACATATAGACGAATAAATATGAAACCATAACATTAAGGACATTTAAAATACCATTTCTAATATTTCAAATCGGGTGGCATTTTACGAGGGTAGACTAAAAAGGCCAATTAATGCGAATTACTGTTGAAAAATTCTCTTAATGTCTCAACACCTAGACCTAATAATTCTAGAAGCTTACCATTTTGAAGCAAAAGTAATTTGTCTTAAAAAAAAATCTCTTTAGACGATAGCGAAACATATACTCTTTACCATGTCTGCCTTCTGCCGACATTAGGTAATCGAACAGATCTCCCAGATTTTAGGTACAGTTTAACCTATTTAAATTCATTCTTCCTTATTTCATCGACAGCGATGATATCTGTGGAATTCAATTATTCCACCAGCTGAGGGAACTTACGAAAGCTTGCCAGCATGTATTCACGATCTCCGACCCTCTGCCAATTACAGTGAAATCTGCTAGAAAAAACATTATTACCAATCCAATAAATATCAATTCCTTATTTTCTTATTGAAGCTGCAATCACAGTGATACTGACAAATATTAGACGGTAATCCACACAATGACTGACGTCAGAAATTTAAACATTGTCAGACATAAACTTGGTCCATATTCCGATAAGTTGGATAAGAATGTTAATAAACCACTCGTAATCAAACACCTTCTTTGATTTACATCTACAAATATGGGCGAAGAACACTGATATTTCGAATGGCCATATAGTGCCATCCTACTCTTGAAAGATTAGGAGATCTGTTATTTAAAAGAAGATCCAGTGGCAGTTTTACCAGAATATTCTGGAAAAAGGAGAAATTTAATTCCATTCCGAATTGCTGGGATTACGGATAAATCAATCTAAAACCAAGTTTATGATCATAGGCAGAGCCAAGAATAACCAACCCAATATCATGAAAATTTTTAACTGTAAAGTTGTTAATAAAATTTACATATCTGGGCTCTTTAATTACAAATTCTAGAAGTTATGAGCCAGAAGTACGCCGACAGATAGAGATTGCCCGTCATGCTGTCGTGAAACTAACAAAAATTTGGTGCGATCGCAATTTATCTAAAACAATAAAAATTCTACTCCTGCATTCTCTAGTTTTTTCTATTTTACTGTACGCCGCAGAGACAGGGACGCTTAAAGAAAGGGATCGCTTAAGACTCAAGGCGTTTTAAGAGCTGGTGTTATCGCAGACTACTGCGTATACCATGGACTGCGCATAGAGCCAATATTTCGATTCTGAGAAAAAACTAAGAGTAGCTAAAAGAATAACTAACACCATCCATGAAAAATATTTGCGAAACTTTAGCCACATAGCTAGGCGGAATAACGATATGGAGCTGCTAAAAAGTAACCGGTCTTATGCCCAGAGGCCGGTCTCCACTTCGCGTTTCTGGTCGGATCAGGTTCGGGAGCGAACGGAAGTTCATCTTGCTTGTCTATAGTACCAATGAAAGGGCTTAATGTCACTGGCAGTAACCACACCTCTGCTAAGACTGAGAAGGATAATTTCCTAGCTTGTGAAACTGGGAAAATTGCCATTTTTGAAACAAAAGCAAATACTGATGGTAAATAAAATTCAAAAATATAGTGCATAAGATTTTCTATTGATGAAATTAGCTTACTACACTTTTTGACGCAACCTATGTATGTAAAACTATTTTCCATCTCTCGAAAGGATACAACTTTGAATAAAGCACTCTCTTTATAAAGCTCAAGATATCCACATAAAAATGAACCACAATCTGTAAATAATAACCTTATTTTAAACACCCATGTATAGTTGTCGACTTATCGAAATGCTAATTCTAAAGTTTGATTATTTGAACTGATACTGTTTACAAACTTTAAATGTTCCACTAACAGTCTTGTATATTAATTAACTTAGAGAAAATTATCATACAGAAAGTTACAATTTATTTAATTTTAGGTTTGCTCTTTCCTGATTATTAAACCGCTTGCCTAACAACATTTGAATGCATATTAATCTCGAAATATGCTGAAACAGAGGGAAGACATCATGCATTCTGTTTTCTGAAGTACAATTTAATTTATTGAATAAAGTAGTGCACTTTAGACCACATTAGAGCACGTTTGTTTTTTTCTAAGACACCTAAAACCTCGTTTACTTTTTAAGTGAGTTTTAATTGTGATAAGGACATCGTTATTTAGAATTATTTCATGAGCGTATTTTCACAATGGAAAAAAAATCGAGTCTAAAATTATTAATGTATATATAAAACTCGTACCGTAACTATAAAATTTTGAAAAACATGAATATAATTAAGAATATTCCTTTTTTATGTTTTTTAATCATATATATCAAAAAGTAATCGAATTCGTATCAATATTAACTATCTCACTGTTATAATACTCGATGTCATTATAAACTAGTCTGTACTCGCCGGCTCCCCCTTAATTATAGATAGTAGATACTTATCTTGTGTATTATTACATATGAAATTTTTATCGTATTAGTAAATTTTTTCAAATTATATATTCTATTTTTACCGCCCACCTATATATTTTTTTTATTTTATTTCTAAACAATAAATATCATTTTTGTATAGTCGAACTGTGTTACTACCAATAGTAAACAATTTAGCAATAGAATATTTGGCTGGCTTCTAGATATCATCGCCAATTATTCTTTCAACCACCACATTATCTAAGATCATTTTGTAACAAGAAAGCGTTACAAAGTAATTTAAAGTAGTGTAATATATAAAAAAATTATGAAATGAGTTAACAATTTCACTTATAGAAAATATTCATTAGAAATATAGAAAAATAATTTTAAAATGTAATGCATTTTTATAGTTTTTTCAGTAACTTATTCTTAAAATGATTATAAAAATGCTACAATCATTTTTTAACAACAGTATAGGAGATATTACATTTGAAATAATAAAATTTCGTTATATCTAGAAATCAGCCATTTTGTTTTCGGTGCAACTTAATATACTGAAACAAAAGACAACTGCAGTACTAATTAATCACTCAAAACAAAGTCGATAAACATTAAATAGTTGGGTATTTCATGATTTCCATTAAAAAATACGCAATAAAATTTTTGCACGTAATTGTGCGATTTTATTTTAACAGATTTGTTTCTGTGCATTGATTATTTTAGGGAGAATTACCTTAGCATCATTTAATGTATATAAAGATCAGAAATATATGAATGAAGAATCACAAAATAGACAATTATTTAGATTCTCCTCTTCTTTACCAATAGAAAACCTTTACTCAGAGTGATATAGAATAATAATTCTTATAGGGTGTGGCACGATTACAGACTATTGTCTAAAGAATTTTGACAAATTCCTTTACAAAAAGGAAACTACCACTTATCTCATGATATTATTATTAATAATATTATAGTATTTGAACACATATAAAATTGAATACATATAAAAAAAGTTTTAAAAAATATACTAATTTGAAAAACTTTCATGGATAATAAAGTAATTATGCATTACTAAATTATATATACTAAATTTATGTTTACCAAAGAATCACTAAATATATTTTTTAAATATCCAAATAAGTATAAATGTTATTCTCTTTCTAGCTAGAAAATCTATAGCAAGAGCATTACTAGTTTCCCGTTAGTATGAAGTAATTAGATTTTAAAAAATGTTTCTTCAATAAAAATTGGATACCCTATAAAGGTTATAAAATGTCCATTGAAGTTACTGGTTTGACGAGCTTTAGACTAAAAAAAATCCTAAAATAATAAATATGATTATACAAAAAAACTTTTTGGCCATTAATAATTAAATTAAATTTTAATTGAATTGAAATTTACTCCTTTGAGAGGAAAATCATATAATGGAAACTAAAAATTCTCAAAATAAGAAAATAAGTAGGAAAAAAAAATTTATGAAAAAGGAATGTCTATGTAAGATAACGTCTCCAAAAATCAATTACTGCCATTGTTTATTAAACATATATGCCGTTGTGAAATTTGCAAGTGGAATTGACTTATATCAATGACCTATTGCATTATTGCTAACATATTATCTACATCCAATTATATATATTTGAATACACCAAAAAGCAAATAAACAAATGATATTAGCCAACAGAAACAAAGTAACTACAATACATGAATTCACAACAATAGCGGTTTCACACTGGACATAGGTTGGCTGACGAACTCTAATATGGAGTGAAGAATGTATGCCCGAGATTGTTTGGTAATTTCATAAATGGCAGGCCTGGATAGCCCGTAAATTTTGATGCAAGAGCAAAACATTTACTTGATGGTCTTTGGTTCGCTAAGCTGATATTCCTGTCTAAAAACATGTAGAATTGTTTTAAAATTCTAAAGCTTTCCAAGCTTTTCGAAGGTCTTGTTTTTCGAATTTTATTTTAAATTTTCTTGTTTAAACATCTCTTTGATGGAATTTTTTCAACATCAAATATAACAATGGCAAAAAAAAAAATTAGATCGTGATGAAATTTTAAATATTTTTAGTACATTTGTTTGGTAGTGATCTCATAAAATAAGAGTGGTGCCAGGTACAGAAATTAAATAAGGAATATCGGCAATATAATATATAGTAATTTTATAACACTATTAACAAACATTTACTCCTAACGAAGAATTATCTTATACGTAGTGACAGATACAAATATGTGTCACCAAGGAATTTAGGTTTTAATTATATGAAACATGTTTTGAAAAATTTAATTAAATGAATGACAAGTTTCAGAGTACTTTTGATATACAGTAAGAAAGTAAGCTAATTTTTAGTTATACAGTGTGGTTTATTTCATAACTTTTATATTTCTTGTTAGAACAGAAAAATACCCTAAAATATGTGCGAATTTTATAAAGGAATCAGCGAGTATAGTTTTTTCTTATGTATGTAGGAGAGTTGTGATGAAATTTTATTTTTATAATTAGTTAGGTGCTTCCAGTAACATAATAATTTCTGACATGGAGAGCACCAGAAATAAAGTAGTAGATGAAAGGGAGTTTTGTCCGTTATTACTTAAATGATGCAAATATATCTATAAAATAACTTAATGTTCCTCATACTGCAAACATATAGATCCTACTAAAACTATGTTCTAGTTTTTATGATACTTTGAAAATATTAACATAATTTTTTAATCTGCGAAGATCTTTTATTTTTCTAGCACAATATTATATTGCATAATACGCATGTTGTCTGTCAACTTATATTTAAGTTACATTTAAATAAAAGATGAATAGGCTAAAGGACATAAGATTCAATATTCAAGGTTGACATTGATTGAACTTTGTGACTAAACATTATCATTAGAAATGAAAAACGTACAAGTATTTATTTTATTAAACAAGTCGCTACATTTAGTTTTTAATTTGAATTCAAGGTTTGCAATCTAGCCTTTGCCATTGATCAACAAACCATCCTTTCAATGCTACTTCAATAAATTATGGAAAATGTATTTTTCTTCATTTTAAATTAATTGCTTATAAAAATAGCATATTATTTAGTTCAAAAAGTTTACTATATTACAAGAACAATGTTTTGGCGTCTTGTAAAGAAAAAAAAAAAACCTGAAATAAAAACTTTTACGGTTACGGTTAGATGAGAAATTATGGTTTTTAGATCTGACCAATCAATTTAGAGTAACTTTCCGACGTCACCACCTACATTGGCATCTGCAGGGATTAGAACACTCAGCTAGTGATCTAATCTCGAAGATTAAAAAACCTGAAGATACCTTGTGCAATCGTATGCCAAATGCCGGAAAGTTTGCTCCAAGTTGCCACTGTATAATTCCAAGACACATGAAAAGAACCATGTTTTATAAAAGAAATCAATTAATAAAATTTTCTTAAAAAGAACAAACTAAAAGAAATAAGAAAGAATTTTAAAATGTTTCTCGAAAAATTGAAAATAAATCCTAAAAAAATGCGTTAAGTAAAATTAAACTATATTTAAAACTTAATGTAACAAGATACTCAAAAGATCCTCTTCTTGAACCAAACAATATTCAATAATTTAAATTATTCGTCTTATTTTTGATTGTATGTATCACGTAACAAAAAAAATTGTATGCGAGAACACTGCTGGCTATAAAATGGTTCCCCTAGTTATAAGTCAATCTAAAGAAGTTTTATGGAGATACGCTGAACCAAATGGCTGTATCCTGCTAGACAATTATTATCTTGGATATAGATCTGAATAAATCTTGATCCTGTTTTTTGTGTATTTTATGTAACAACCTTTTTATCCATTTTCTTATTTCTTTCTCTAAATAGTTCTTACACTATTTCAACTTTAAAAAAAACTATCTGTTCAACACTACCTTATTTTATTTGAAACAAATTTCGGTATATTAGTTTTGAACAATTATATTTAAATTTCGTCAAATTCATGGCATCCAGTCCATTATTAAATAAAGGATGATTCGAAATGAATGTGTTTTTGAAAAGGTCTTAAAAAAGTTTTTGAATAGAAATATATTATGTAATAAAAAATTATGGACCTGATGAAAATTGTGAAGGCAAGGCAAGATAATAGAACAAGTGACTTTTTTTTTTGAAATATATCTTGAAATTGGAAAAACAAAACAAATAGAAAGAAACTGAACTTTTGGCCTCATGAAAGTAGGAGTATTTCAAAAACCTACAATGGAATGAATAAGATATTATTTGCCTAATTCAAATATCTTTACACCGAAAAACAATGCGAAAAAATAATCTTTTAAATTATTATTATCTTATAATTTTTATATCAAGAATTAAAAATATCAAGCGTGAATAATTCATTGTCAATCATAGTTAATTCAAATATTTTTAAAATAATTTCCAAGCGAATAAAAACTAGGGAAATATTTACATGTAATATCTTTTTAAATCATTAAAACGTTATAAAAGATTGTGTTTAGTCCTTATAATAATTTAAGTTTAAGGTTATAAATTTTAATGTCTTTAAAGTTATTTTAAGGACAGAACATTGTTATTGGATTTGACAAATAAAGATAACATAACTAAAAATTCACTTTACTCGACGGATAATGTGTGACAAGATATTACCAAAACCTAATATTACTACAGAATGAGTCACCTATTTTTTTTTTTTCTATTTTTTTTTATGAGCACGACACATACACTACCAGGAAGTGCCTTAATTGCTACAAGAGCGATGTTTGAAAGCAGAGACTCACGTTGATCATGAATAAACTGCAGCTTACACTTGGTCAGAAATACAATCACGGGCAGTCAATTTTAAAGTTTAAATTCAAGTTTCGAAACATTTTGCCGCGAGATATGTACTTTTAGCAAGAAATGTGTTTGGAACTAGAGTTACTGTAAGTGTACTTCCTCTTTTTACTTTCTCCTATTTTTTTTAAACTTTTATTTAAACTGTATACCCGATACCATAGCTCAAACGATAATGAGAATAATCTAATTTTGTCTTATAATATGGTTCAATTTATGTAAATATTCTCCGGATACATTTTCGTAATTTCAAAATATTGGTTATTCTATGATTTAATTGCAATTTAGTAGTTAAGTATTATACATGTAAATTGACCAGCAGTAAGACAATGTTCATCAAAGGAGTGTAACTAAATTTATCTCTTCAATTGGGAACGACTCAAGTACTATCTTTATTGATAAACGGTTTCTCAGAAATATTATTAGTAAGTTTTCTATTAATATAATCCAAAGAATAAATATATTTTGGGATCCATATAATAAAATGAAAATACCCAATATTATATATATTCAAACCATGTAATAATTACACATTCTTGACTTAATCAATGAATATAAATTTACTTACATATTAAACTTGACCAAAATTAATAACGATACATATGATTTAAAACTAGATCAATTAAGACAAGGTATTTAACTAGTTCGGAGTAAAATAACCCACCTTTTGAATCGTCAAAAAGAGTAAATTATTGCAATAAAAGAGACAAATTAGTTTTTTTCCTCTCAGAACATGGGGATGGGTCGGAAGTAATTGATATTATAACATAAGGAACGGTTTCAAGAAAATGACTAGGATTTTCAATAAGAAATATCAAAAAACACGAAAGTATGAATCGTAATTTTATTTTAAATAAATAGTGTCGTCCACGATTCTCGCGAACCCAGAAACGAAATAAGCACCTATGGAAACTATACTAATTATATAAGAAATCAACCTGCTATCTAAAAACACTACAGATTTTATGGCCATGCTAATAGTTAATTTCAAGGACTATTATATATGTGTTTAAACTAGTACATTTCCACAGATATTTTATCAGAACCAGAGATTTTGTCTGGTTTCCTATTGAGAGCGATTAAAATTGATGAGAACCAGCATTTTCGACTTTACATTGATGACATTGGGTACATATTCTTTCCTTTTACAAAATTCGGCCTGTCGACTATTAATTTTCAAGAAACAAGTAGAACTTTTTAAACCAAACATGATGGTTTCATTAGTATTTTCAGATCATAACGAATTTATTGAAATTTTGACCAAGTATTTTAGTCACCGATCAAAAGGATTTTGAACTGTATACCGACAGGCGAGTAATGGTGTTATTATTAAATTTTCTATTTAATTGGTGTTTTATTTGCGCCACATTATTTTGTTTTCATCTGTATATTTAGGGCAGTGAAGATTAAATGACAATAGAGTTTTCGCTCTACATTCGATAAGCAATAATAATTCAGATCTATAAATTAATTACTATCAAATCCTCCTTTCGATTGAAAATTCCGTTAGAAACGACATTTTCTCTGGCCAGTTTGGTTAGAGCCATTGCTAAAATATACACACAGAAAAGGACATTTAATATATCTTCATGGGGGTGCTATTGAAAGTGAAACATCATATGACTTAACCTGCGTAATAATAATGTGATTTTTATATTATCTTAGGAACGCACAACCAATAAAGTATACAAAGTCTCATTACGGGACTGATCATAAATCCAAAAAAATTTTACTTAAAATAAGAGTCAAACTAATACCATATCTTAGAAGTTGCAAAAATATAGCCATATAAGTTTTTATTAAAATAAGAAAAAAGCGTGATAACGACACAGATAAAACATGACGGAAGCGTTCCCCCCCCCCCTTTGGCTGAAATTAGATATGCAAATAATATGTTAAAAAAACTTTCGTATGTCATTAATCAAATTTTTATAGTTTCTAGGAAACTTATAGAATACATATCTATATATATTTATATATATAAATATATATATATATATATATATATTATATACATATATATATTATATACAGATTTATTATATATTTAAGAAATATATATAACAGATATAAATATATTATATATATATATATAATATATTATATATATATATATTTTAAATATATGTATATATATATATATATCTTTATAAAATATATATATAATTATATAGATAACTTGGTTAGTTTTTCTTGGGAAATTAATTCCTTTTAAAAAAAATACATTACTAGTCGATAATTGAAGTTTCGCCGTATTTTATTTAGGTAATTTTTTATTCTTTTCCTGAATGCCAGATAATGGTATGTTAGAGACAAACTATTGTACCATTATTTGACTTTCCAGGAAATGAATAAAAAAAAAAAATTAAACTTCCCTAAAAAAAATAAAAATAAACAACTGGCATTGGTTTTTTTTTTCAAAAGGAAACCAAGAAGAAAAAACAACCAAGTTTATGTAAACAAAAGGATTCAAAATAATATATAAAAATATAAATATATAAATAAATATATATATATATATAAATATTATATACAAATATATATAAAATATAAAA
This sequence comes from Pachyrhynchus sulphureomaculatus, assembly GCA_019049505.1. Classification (NCBI taxonomy): domain Eukaryota; kingdom Metazoa; phylum Arthropoda; class Insecta; order Coleoptera; family Curculionidae; genus Pachyrhynchus; species Pachyrhynchus sulphureomaculatus. Next base: position 107,515,062 of record CM032454.1, on the reverse strand, counting down.
TATATATATATATATATATATAATAAATATATAATATATACATATACATATATACATGTATACATGTATACAGTTGATTTGAAGGTGGTCCGTCACTAAATTTTGGAATTATTTTTTAAAAAAAGGTCAGATTTTGTAGGGACTGTTGTCTTTTCTTTCTCGATAGGAAAATATTGACTCTGGTGAATAAACGAAAAAGTGGTATTTACTTTTTTTATTTCTTTAATCCTACCGTTTTCTTACATTTTAAGTCACTACAATTCACAGCCTCTAAGCCTGATTATATATTTGTCTCATATATTTATTAATCTCGATCACTCGTTATGAGACTTTTCGTATATAATAGTACCAATTGGGGGGGGGGGGCTTATGCTATTCCCTAAATAAAAAATATAAAAATATTTCATCCAATTGTTGCAGTTATAACCCATTAAAAATATTGTTCTATAAATAATTAAAATACTTGATGGTCGAGTTTTTTTTTAAAGCAACATCTGCGTTAAATCGAGATTGCAAAAAGCTCTATTTATCGGAAGTAACAGATATGGGGTGCTTTTCTATAACTATTATTTCTTTATATATTTCAAACAAGAACTGACAAGTCACATGTGTCACTAATAATATATGCAATCATAACATTTTATTTACTTTACCCCAAGGATTGCACATAATTTTTCTGATTACTTTTATTTTTTCATTAAGAAAAACTTTACCAACAATTTTTAATGCTAAAATTATAGATACATGTATTTCGACTGAAACAATTTTTGCAGCTTCACCAAAATATATACCTATTACCGCTGAGATTACTTGTTATTTTATGATATTTACATTTAGACTAAATTTTTACACTTATTGTTGATATGAAAATATATTTTCAAACTGCTTGCTTTTATAAAAAGTATAAATAATATTATAATACAATATGGAAATTATCAAAAACATTTTGAATATAAACTTTTAATTTTGACCTGTCATGAAACTCCAGTAACTAAATATCACAGCACCGTCTTTTTAAAGGGTATGTTACAAGAAAATTTCACTTTTTGCACTTTAAACTAAATTTTGAGATTGATGCTCTCTTCTATTCTTTAAGGGGTTCAAAACAAATGTATTATATTTATTAATAATTATCCTGATAACATTTGTATACAAATAGCCACAACGAAGAGAAGATTGACAAACGTTTACAAAAAAATTAGAATGCTTCCGATAATCTGTAATGAATGTCACATTTCAGCACTGACATATGAAAAATTTACATGGACGTTTACATTTGTTATTTCTAGATTCCAATTTTTTATTTTATTTTATATGACGAAGCAAATTTCTTCTTATATGTATATATATATATATATATATATATCTATATATAAATTATATATAATATAATCCATATATATATGTTATATATATATATATATATATATATATAATATATCCATATATATATATTATATCTTATATAATAATATATATATATAGCATACAATCTATATATATATATATATATATATATATATATATATAAATATATATATATATATTTATATATTATATATATACATATATATATATAGATTATATATACATATATTATATCTATTTTTATTATATATATATATATATATATATATAATATATATATGGTAATGTATATCAAACAAATAAAAATTTATTCTCCTAATTTTCCTTCAAAAATAAATGCCAACTTTTTTTTTCACTTAAACTGGATTTCTACAATAATCTCTTAATGCAACTTACCGCAGCACATTCAGCAAGTAAAAAAAGTGGCTAAAATAGCAGCAAATATAACAAATTTGCGGGCAACGGCATCTTAACGATTTCTTTTTAGGTTCATTTTAATGGACACCATTATTTTCGCTGTTAATTGTAACAACAAAAACTAATTCGAAAGTTTTCTTCGGATGCGGCGGGATAAAGAACTTGTTGCTCCGTGGGGCCAAAGCAGACAAGCAAGAGCAACAGTTTTCAAAGTTTGACTCGCGACCACTCGCCGCAAACAGGCTTGCTTTTATAGCGGATCAGATATGGGGATGAGCCATTGGGGTAGTTGTTGAGTATGCTCTATGCAGACGCCCCACTTAACGTAAAAAATATTCAGCGCCACGTATGTTTTGAGTGCACACTGTTAGACCCAATCTAATACGTCATTTCTTTATCTTCCGTAAAAAGTTACCGTTACTCACTTATATTAAATCCAATCGGAAGAACTGTTCTAAATCTAAAGAATAATTAAAACAGTAAATATATGGTTTTTTGAAACCGCCACTCCTTCAAACAGTCTGTCGCCCAGTTTTGATGGGATAAAATTAGCACTCTAATGCAATATACGCAATAGTCAAAACATAGAAATTTTTCACAAAATATGCCAGCTATGTTTGCAATTCTAGATTTATTACTTCCATCACTGACTAAAATTATGCATACTGATATTGTTATATTCCTTTAAAAAAAAATGCGTTTCTGAAAATTGATTGGCATTTCTTCACGTTCTCGAGTCCCGTAGATCACAAAAATAAAAACCAGGGTGCCCCCCATATGTATGGAATAATCATTCCACAGCATTTATTAATCAGCGTATCAAAAAAATGTTTAGATAAAAGTTATAGGGTGTTATAACGATGCTCATACTGACGTTGCCAATAAAATGTATTTTGAACATGTCCAGTTTGAAGAAATTACTCGAACTATTCTTGTTTTTTTTTTATATGGACTACAGCCCTGCAATATTATTTTATTTTGAGTCCTACTAAAAATTCTATATATGTATTTGTCTAACAATAACATGTATCTAAATTGAACTTGTTTTGGAAATATTGTCATTTGAAATTTAAAATAAAAAAAGACAAAAAAACTATTAATAAATACTTAGGTTTATACTTTTTAAAAATTTTGCGTTAAAAAAAGATCACATACCTCCTGTTGGTGTTCTCTTACCTCCGTAACCAACCATCATTAACAAAGTTGATTTGACGCCTCAAAGTGCAATTTCACAAAATGCAGCAATAAACGTTTTCGCCAATAAATCATTTTTTGACGCGTTAAGTCTTTACTTGACAATAAATGTTAGACACGAGCCAGCTAAATTTTTTTTTTTTAAATTTGATCTCCTTAATTTCAAAATCAATAATTCCAAAACAGCTCAAAGTTTAGACATATGGTATGTGACAAATAATATCTAGAATTTTTACTAGGACCCAAAAATAAAATAATAAACAGGGCTTTCCATTTAAAAAAAATCGAGAATGGCGTGTAATTTCTTCTTCGAACTGATAGTTCGAAACATTTTATTGTCAATGTCAGCATGGGCGCCGTTTAACAACCTATAACTTTCATTTAAACATTTTTTTGATACACTGATTAATAAATGCTGTGAAATCATTATTCCATACATATGGGGCACCCTGTATTTGTTAATTTTGAGTTTTTGGAGTATTGAAACGATCTAAGATGAGAGTCCACCTACAACATCCTTTTTTACACTCTTTTAAAGAAACACAACAGGTTATGTCCCAAATTTTGGTTCACACACAATATCTTAATTTTATAAAAGGTTCTAAATTCAATTTATAGACAAAGTTTTTAGAAACATTATATTGATTGAAAACATATTTTTTCATGCCAGGAAAAGGTAAATTAATGACATTTATTATTATAATTTTGGTAGTTCGATACGGAAAACACTCTAATAAGATCCACTTCGGCGCTATGTCTATCCTGTTCAGTCTGTCTGTCCGTGCTGTCCCCGAATTTTCATCCGAAACTATTTGAAATAGAAAAGTTGCAAAATTTGGCACATAATATAGGAATTAAATGGCCTCATCAAAACCGTGTAGTAGTTTTGAAAGTTAAATTTTGACTTAAGGGGTTAGTTTTCTGGGAGTGAAAATTCGGAAGTGAAACGAAATTTTTAACCATATGTCATCGATCATTTCGTGCCCCAAATGAAGGCTTGCAAAAACATAAGTTCAAAAATATACTATAATGCAAACTTACTTGTGAACACTTCTTTTTACTATTTTTTTAAAAATTGCAAAAAAAAATCGCTGACCCCGGAACGAAAAACTATCAAGAGCACATTACTATTTAATAAACATAGGCCAACGATGCACAAACACATTTTTCTAATCTAATTTTTACGCTGATGATTATCTATGTTTTTTGGTAGTGCTGAGGTCTACCCAATATTTTTACATTTTTTCTAATATTCACAATGTGAAAAGTTTATTTTTTATTCCATTCGAATATTATTAGGCTTGGCAAATAAAATCCACAATTCTTATAAGGTTGGCAATAAAAATCAAATGTTATTAATGTTGGCAGTTCCGATAAATGGTACACAGCTGTTTATCTTCCAGTTAATATAAACCTCGCATTGCAGTTGTTTAGCCCATGTGCTTTAATTCACACTGAAAGTATGAGCTAATCGTTGTTTGTAAAAACTCTCCCAACACTTTTTGAATTTATATGTGGTGAGATTGCGTAGTTAAAAACATCAAAGAAACATTGCTGGAGCGTTATGTCGTAAACATAAAAGTATATACTTTGCATATTTTTGGTGTAGACAAATCGGTAAACAAGAAAAAATGTTTTATGCTCCTCACAAAGTATGTTCTATGTTTGTGTCTCGATCGATCTTAGGAAATAGTATAAAAAAGAGAAAAAGAAAGCATTTAGAATTGCAGTACCCATGGCATGGAGAGAGCAAGAACCTCATATTTTCAACATGATTCTTTTATTTCTTGCGCACGTTGATGTTTCTGGATAAACAATACCCAAAAAATAAGAAAGTAATCAAGACTAATACGCCGTAGACATGGACCCGGGACTTCCTGTTCCTTCTTGCTACCAACAGTCTATTGATGACCATATTACAATCCAGCAGTCACCCGATAATTAATAAAAGTCGAACTCGTCGATGAAATGAATTTTCAATGCGTTCTCTAGAAAATTTAAAACCACAGTCTTGTTGGGAACAACTAAAAAGCTGTAGTTCACACTCTTGAATTTAAGTGAGAATTTGGTTTGACCTACGGACACAATGTAGTATTGCTTAGGTTTCTATAGCTGACAAAAAACATTTCTTGTAATCTGAAACATCCTTTACCATTATAGAACAAGAGATCAGTAGATATCTGCTCAATTTTTCAAAAAGCAAGAAAAAAGGATTTTGGGTTATTGCCATGATATAGGTAAGTCTAATAGAACGAATTTGGTCATTGAGTACAAGAAGGAAGATTGGAGACTTTTTATAGACTCATCAAAAAACTAGTTTAAAGGTGTTCTGTTACACAACTTACGCTTCACTGCCTGTTACTCATTGAGTCCATATGAAGGAAACTTACGAAAATCTTAACATGATTTTACAGAAAATTAAACTATCCAGCTCACGATTGGATGCTATGTGGAGATTTAAAAGTTGTCTCCATGATCCTTGGTCAACAAAAGGGATTCACAAAGTTTCCATGTTTTATATGTGAGTGGGATAGCAGAGCAAGGGATCAACATTGGTCAAAAAAACAATGGCCCGTAAGAAAAACACCTGGCGAGACGAACATTTTGCATAAAACTTTAGTAGACCCAAAAAGATTCTTCTACCACCATACACATCAAGTTAGGCTTAATGAAACAATTTGTGAAAGCCTTGCATAAAGATGGTGAATATTTTAAATATTTGTGTAAAAGATTTCCTCATTTATCAGAAGCCAAACTGAA
>CM032454.1:107492226-107509223 GCA_019049505.1 Pachyrhynchus sulphureomaculatus | reverse complement strand
AAATTTTTTTGACCTGCCATATTGAAAACGTCTTTTTTAAATATCATGTCTCAAAATGATGCTTTATTCAGTTCTTTTTTTTTTTAAAGTTAAATAAATTGCAATATTGTTAAAATTTTTGAATTGGAGTGCAATGTTGTACCCGTAATACTTTTTTCAATTTTTTATTATTATATTTTTTTAATTTTAGCAGCCATTTTGGTACCGCCGTGTTGATTCCTTTTAATTAACCTTTAAACGACTAAAAGACTGCTGTATGCTGATACTAATTATGGTTTTTGTTGCCAAGTTCGGTTTTTTTGCTCCATAGTATACATTAATTTCATGAATTGACTGATTCCAGTCGGCCTTTTGTAGACGAATTTAGAAATCCACCATAATTTATTTGAAAACTTGAACGTGGAACTTTGGGTTGGTTTGGGGATATTTTCCGTTTGCGTCTAATTTTGGAGAGAGCAGTGTCCCGGTTGACGTGGAAGGTCCTATATATATATATATATATATAAATATATATATATATATATATATATATATATATATATATATATATATATATATATGTATATATATATATATTATATATATATTATATATATATATATATATATATATATAATAATATATATATTTATATATATATATATATATATATATATATATATATATATATATATATAAATATATATATATATATATATATATATATATATATATATATCTAATTAATTTGTAAAATAAGAGTATTTTTCTGCAATATACCTAAAATTCTGGAAGAAATTTTAGAAAAAACCTTGGTATCTAGAAACTTTTTTTACTTCTGCTTTTTTTGCTAAATTCGGTATACTGGGAAAAAATTGTTCACCAGAAATGCTAAAAAAAATTAATATATTCTGAACTTTCATTACAGGAATCTAAGGGAATTAGAAAACAATTAATTTCATTCTATTTTACTCTACGAAATGTCTAATTTGTATAGACTGAACTACGAGTTGAGATTGTTATTTTAACTAACTACTAATTACGTAATTTACAAATTGCCTGCAATATAATCTTAACTAAAGTAATTAAACTTTATACACGAAATTTCACATATGTATCTACTTAAAACCAATTATGAACTGCATGTCGATAATCATACTTATACAAGGTAATTCTTCAGAGGTTAAAAGTGAAATTATGTGGGAAATAAGTTGCTGGCAACAAATAATATTTATCAAAAAATATCAATTATTTGATAACCACTGTTTCATTACACCAAGTATTATATAGTCTTAGGGAATGTCCTTGCTTAGTTTTATCAATTTAGATTTAGAAGTACTCGTAAACATTATACTATGCCAGATAAGGGTTTATTATCTCATTGTCAAAGTTACAACATATCACCTTTCAAACGGTCATCGACTATATTCACAACCAATAATACACATGTAGAAAAATTTAATTATGCTGTAGAAGTAACCTTACTTTTCAAATGACATACATATTCTTAGAGAATTAATGGAATTCTAAGTTAAAATAAAAATTTCGGCAAATGACTAAGGGCCCGTTGTTTGAACGATAGTTAAGCTAACTAGTGGTCAAATTTCACTTGTTAAACTAATCATTAGTTAAAAATGGCTACAGTCCGTTATTTCGTTAGTAGTTAGCTAACTAATAGTTAAATTTCTTGCCTATAGTTACAAAATTTTAAACTACTCGAGAAGGCTGTAGTTAACCTTGATTATTAGTTATTTAAATAAAATAGACTTTTGCTAACTGTTGCTTTAACAAGCCAATTTATAACAGTTATCGTTTTATAAATAATAGATCTCAATATAGTTAGATACACAGAAGAGTCAGAGAGCTCTTCTGATAACGAACTTGCGATAGAATAACGTATTGTGTCTCCGTCCAAAAACGTTTAGGCCTCGTGTACTACAATTTGAGGTGCGGGGACGATCAAAATTTTATAGAAAGATATAGACTGTCGAAAAAAAACGGTGCTTAGGATACTGGAAAAAATTAAGAATCCATTAGAAAGAAGATCAACCAGGTAGGTAAGCAACATTAATTACATCCTATTAAGGATCAAAGATTTATTTTAATTTTATAATAGGTATGTAGTACATATAAGTACCTAATACCTAAATAAAGAACTCTGAACCAAGCCTAATTTGTTTTTTTTTCAGAAATCATGTAGTCAATCCATTAGACCAGTTACTATTAACTCTGCAGTTTTATGTAGCGGAAATTATTCAGCAATGTTCTGAAGATCTTTTGGATTATTGGACATATGTAGAATAGTGCTCCAAGTTTCTCAAGTAATATGCATGACATATAAATATTTGATAAAAATGCCTGAAAAAGGTCATGAAAACGAAAGCAGCTTTATCTACTTTTTATAATATTGGGAAATTTCCTAGTGTTATAGGTGCAATTAATTGCACTCATGTATCTATTATAAATCCAAGAGGAAATAATTCAGAATTAGGAAATAGAAAAGATTATTTTTCCATAAATACTCAAGTAATCGCTAGAGCGGATATGAAGATATTGGATATTGTAGCAAGGTGGCCAGGTTCCGTACACGATAGCACAATTTTTAATTGATGTGTAAATAAAGATAAAGTTTGAATAAGGGTTTTTTGGTAGTAGCTGCTTATTGGGCGATTGAGGCTACCGTTAAAAAAAGTATTGAATAACTCTATTAAATAATTCACAAAGCAGAGTTTGAAAATATGTATAACAAGATTTCCTATAATTGGATCAAAATTACGGGTCCATATTAAAAACAGTCAAGCAATCATTGGTGCTACAGCAATTTTACACAATATGTGCATTGAGCACGAAGTAAGTATGCCTACTAATTTACAATTGCTAGAGGATGTTGATGTGCCAAATATAGAAATAGCAGAAACTGGTGGGCAATCACATCAAAGAGATCGTAGAGAGTTAATACAACAGTATTTCTCCAGAATAATGGATGAATCCAACTAACTGTTATATTTCACTAAAATTCAAAGGTATTTTATCAGGGGAACGTATCTAAACAACGGAAGCGACATATATGATATAGCTGCTTTCATTTCAAATGAAACCGATCCCAAATTTCCTATAGAGTATTTGGAGAAATGGGTGAAGTAGCTCCAAAGATGATTTGATGTCCAATCTGATTCAGTAGTTAGGACACTCTAGAAGGAAAGAATATTTAATCCAAACAACGGCTACGTATAAAACTTTAATTAAGTATTAATTTCTTTCTTTCTCTCTTATATCATTTTAACCCTTACGGGTGTCCGATAATAAGTAGTCTATGGATCTGCAATTGTAGGTTCTATCCTTTTTATCCGGTACTTCCACTACTTTGTTTCGCTGATTCCTAACATGTGTATATCATAAGCCTCCATTTCTTCTATAGTTTCTCTCTCTTTGCCAGTCAAATAACGTTATAGTCCATGTTGCTATCTTTTACTTTTCTCCCTCATTATTTTCCTTTCTATGCTATTCATTATTTTCCTGTATTTTCTTGTTTTGGTTATTTCAAGATTCCGTCGCCGTTTCTTTACTCATTGCTTTTTTTTCGGTCCACTTATTCTTCACATTTCCTAATAGTTTTTTGCATTCCTCCTAGTGTTTGTTAGACTTCTTATCATTTTGTACGTCCTTCCTTCTTCCTTCCTTCCTTCCTGTCTCATTGGGTGATTTTTCGCTAACAGTTCTTTTTGATGTTTGTGCCTTATTCACTTGTTCTGTTGATTCATTTCCAGGTTCTTCCTCCAGTTCATCCATCTGGTTCAATGTATATAGCTCTCCATCCATTTTCAGTTTATTGTACATTAATGTTGCTTCCTGTCCCTGTTCTCTTGTTGCTTTCAAATATCTTATTAAACTTCTTCTCTAATTTTGTCTCTCTTTCGGGAAGGCTTCGTTAATATATATTTCTGTTCCTATTAGCTTACTCTTTGTATTAATTTAAATCACTAATATGTAAAAAAAATATTTATTATTTAATAAAGCCTCTTGCTCCATTTTAAGTTTCTTAAGTTTTTCCTTTTTTTACGTTCAGTGCCGTGGCAACTCAATTAACTATAGTTGATTTTAACAATAGTTAAAAAATAAATGAAACAACTATAATGTTCTTTAACAAGAGATTAACGATTTAATTATAATTTACAAACTATTTGTTTAAAGTAACGATTGTCACTATTTGACTACAGTTCAAAAAACGGGACGTAAATAATAATAAATAAGCTCAATTTATTTTGAGTTCATTTAAAACTAATTTTCCAGCAAATACCGTGGTAACTCTTCCTTTACTTTCAGCCAAATTAAAGCGACCAGCAGTAACATTTCTTGTATGGGCATAGCACACGTACTGAAGAGAAATCCCTAAAGCACTACAGGGCGCAAAAAGCAATTCACGTTGGTCTTGAACCTCTGTAAATTGTACTCAGTGGGAGATATAGTTCTGGGCAAATTATTCTCCATATAGACTGCTTGAAAATGGTTCTATGAGAAGCTGAACTTCATAAGGATGTGAAGTATTATCGTGACGTCTATTCCTAGTATACACCGCTTTGGGACAAATTAAGCGGGCCACATCAATGGAACATTTTTTATGAAAATACATGTAAAATAGACTCAAGTCGCCAACCGTTCTTCGATATTTCAGGGAATCGAGGTTGCTACTGAGTTCTGGTTCTCCATTCAGGTGAATCTCTTCTGAATAGAATTCAATAAATGCAGTGTATGTTTAGGAGCAGAGCTCCAAGCAGGGGAGCAGTATTCCAACGTTGGTAAAATTTGAACTTTCTACAGAATTAACATTTGTTGAGAAGTGTAAAGCTTTCTAGTTGGAAACAATATTCACAGCCTTTGAGCAGCTCTCATTGCTATGCATGCAATATGCTCATGTCAAGACATATTTGCTCTCAAATTAACAACCAGTGTCCAGATATAACTATGTCAAGTTCACCAAATCCACCAATCCACCACTCACACGGCCAAATAATTATATTGCAATGACACCTGTTGAGAAAGCGAACTTTTTTGGCTGAACTCTTTGCTTCACATTCTAACTGTCGATTTTCACGGAAAAAACACCACCTAATACTCCCATAGTGCAGTCAAGGATGCCCGATATTGTCTTCAGACAGCGTATCATAAAGCGTATTTTGATGAAGCTAGACACCAAAAAGGCTTCTGGCGCTGATGGAATACCTGCCATAAATTCTCAAAAACTGTGCGAGGGAACTAACACCAGTTTTCTGTAGACTTTTCAACCTACCCTACAGAAAGGGAATATTTCCTTCCTGCTGGAAGGTTCAGCCGATACCTAAGAAAGGCAGAAGAGCTTGCCAAATAACTACCGACCAATCGCACTGATTTCAATAATATTGAAATTCATGGAAAAGGCTATCAATCAGCTTCTTCTAAAATATGTTTGAAGGATTCAACATTATTAGCGATCACCAATATGACTTTCGTAAAAATAGATCAACGGGAGATCTTCTGACATGTTTGGAACAACACAATTGAACGCTTTGGAGAATCTCGAGCGGTTGCTCTTGACATATCCAAGACATTCGACCGTGTCTGGCACGATGGACTGTTGGCTAAGCTACGTTCTTATGGTATGTCTGAAAAGTTCGGTTTGTGGCTCTCATGTTTCCTCAGAGAGCGTTCTTTGAGAGTGGCAGTCGACGGATTTCTTTCTAACACCTTCACTATCAACACCGGTGTACCCCAAGGCTCCATACTGTCTCCTACTATCTTTCTCATTTATATTAACGATCTGCTGGAAAAGACGAGGATCCAATCTTCAGCTTTGCAGATGACAGTACACTTATCTCTTCATTCACTTTGAACGCTCGGACATCGGCTACTCAGACGAATATCCGCAGACAGCAGGAAATCATTCAACTTAACAAAGACTTGGAAGAAATTCTATCTTGGGGTGACAGTAACCAAGTGGAATTTAACGCTACAAAAACCCAGGCGGCAGTTTTCTCTAAAAAAGATAACGTTGCTGAACCCGACATAGTTATGTCGGGGGCACTCCATTCCTCTAACATCGTCACTCAATTTGTTGGGCGTTAATTTGGGAGCAAATATGTCCTGGCATGAACATGTTGTAGGCATAGCAAGGAGAGCTTCTCAAAAGTTGGGAATATTATTTTGAATCAGAAAGCTTTCACTCCACAACAACCGTTAATTCTTTACAAACTTTAAATTCGACCAACTATGGAATACTGCTCCCATGTTTGGAGCTCCGCTCCCAAACATACACTGCATTTGTTGGATTCTATTCAAAGAAGAGCTGTTCGTCTGATTGGAGACCCAGAACTGACGAGCTGCCTTGATTCGCTGGAACATCGAAGAACGGTTGGCGACTTGAGCCTATTCTACAAGTATTTCCATGAAAAGTGTTCGAAGGATGTGGTCCGCTTAATTCCTCCCAGAGCGGTGCATGTTAGAAGCACACGTCGCACTAATACTTCACATTCGTATGACGTTTAGCTTGTTACTGCTCGTACAACGCTTTTTAAGCAGTCTTTTATATGGAGAACATCATCCCTTTGGAATAATCTGCCTAGGACTGTGTTTCCTACCGAGTATAATTTACAGCGATTCAAGAACAACGTGAATCGCTTTCCTCCGCACACGTGCGCTTTAGGGACTTCCCTGTAGCACGTGTGCTAGACCCATAACAAAAAAAAAACAAAAAAACGTTTTTATTTAGTGTTAAATTCTACTTGCTGACTTTCATCCCAATATAGAAATTTCTTACAGGTCTTTGTTAACTTTCTGCGGATATTTGCATGATTAGTCGATGTTCGAGCATTCAAAGTGAATGAACACATAAGCGTACTGTCATCTCCAAAGCTGTAGATTGGATTCTTGGTATTTTTCAGCAGAACGTTAATGTAAATGAGGAAGGAAGCAGGAGACAATATAGAGCTTTCGAGCATACCGGCGTTGATAGTGAAGGTGTTAGAAAGAAATCCGTCGACTGCTACTCGTAAAGAACTCTCTCTGAGGAAGCACGAAAGCTATAAACAAAACTTCTCAGACATACGATAAGAGCGTAGCATAGCCAACAACCCATCATGACAAACACTGTCGAATACTTTGGATATATCAAGTGCAACTACTCGAGATTCTCCAAAGTATTTAATTGCGTTGGCCAAACATGTATTACATAATTTAGATCTCCTGTTGATCTTTGCTTACGAAATGCTCATAATATTAAATCCTTCTAGATATTTTAGTTACAGATTGATTGCCTTTTCCACAACTTTTTGTAATATTCAAAGCACTGCCGCTGGTCGGTAGTTGTTTGGAAAGGTCTTCTGCCTTTTTTAGGTATCGACTGAACTGTAGCGCATTTCGTGTTGGCAGAAAATATTCTCTTTCTGTAAAATAGGTTGAAAAATCTATAGAAAATTGGTGATAGGTCGTTCGCGCATTTTTTAGGTACTATGGTAGGTATTCCGTCAGCGCCAGAAGCTTTTTTAGTGTCTAACTTTAATAAAATACATTTTATGATACACTGTCTGAAGAACATATAGAGCATCCTTGACTACACTATGGGGGTAGTTGGTGGTATTTTTCCTTGGAAAGCGACAGTCGAACGTGAAGCAAAGAGTTCAGCTAACGAGTTGACTTTTACAACTGGTGTTGTTGCACTAGTATTATCTGGTTATGTGAGTAGTGGTATAGTAGCTTTATTGATATTTTGGCTAATGACCTTAGCGACTGACCAAAAGAATCTAGAATTGTTGGGACAAGAAAAAAGTTTGTTTTCAATTCTTTAATTGTATGACTTCTTGGTTTCGTCGATAATTTTTTTGCATCTATTCCGGCCAAGAACAAAGATATTTCGATTTATGACGTTAAGATTTTCACGCTGTTACCGGTAGGCAAGTTAAACATTATATTGTAAACCAGTCAAAATATTTAGTTTTTATAAAGTTCTAAGTTAGTGAATTGTGCGACGTAACGTCGTGGGGAGCTGCGACTTCCTTACAGGAGTACTGTGAAATATTTTAAAATTTTGTTTTCCTTTTTAATTCATTGTGATAGGACAATTCTAATTTATGAAGTCTAAATAATAAGGAAAGGGAAGGAAGATCATTTCAAAAAACCGGTCAAGTGCAAGTTGGACTTGCGCAATTAATGTTCCGTACCGTGATTGCTTTTAAAAATAATTTTTTTCTAATGGAGGTATATGTTCAGTGACTGCACAAAACACACCCCAAATGAGTTTTCAATATAAGAATTAAGAGCCCAGATTACAAACGTGTCTAGTCAGATATTGTCTCAGCAGGCTCATCAGACTAACCAGAATAAGATAAAAAGTTCCTGACTTCAGATCCAATATGTATTTTCACGTTTTTCTTAGCCAATAATGTATGATAGTTATAGCAACTTAGCTCACTGATAGCCAATAAATCAATCAGCTCAATCTAGAATCTCGTAATAAAAGTATATAACGAATATTTACTAATGTGAGTTTCTTTCTGGTTGGTTAAGGCCGTGTTCTCCAGGTATTAACTTCCTGACGTTTCGTTGACACTGCTGTCAACATTTTCAAAGGCGATGCAGCAGTGGTCCAAGATTTCTTCTTGGCTGTGTTTGACGACATAGCGCTGTCTGGTTTTGTGTATTGTGGAGTACGTGTGGGCAATTTGAACTCTCTAGCAATCAGGTGCCAGCATTATTTCCATGTTTCTTAACGTTTTTGTTTGTCGTAATGGGGGCGCCCAAGTTTTGCTGAAATTAAGTCCTTCGTCTTTTTTATTGAAATTCAGTTTGTGCTCGTGGATTTCAATAGCCTCTCTGTATAACCTCGAGTATTAGCTCGATACGTTGGATAGAACTTGAGTCTGGGTGAAAAGTATTTTGTGGTCTTCCTGGGTCAACGTGTGCTCGGCTACGACACATTTGTCTGGATGTCCTAGGCGGCAACTCCTTTTGTGTTCAGCTAGCCGTGTATTAATGCTACGTTTCGTTGTACTAACATAGACTGAGCCACAACTGCATGAAATTCGATATATTCCTGCAGCGAAAAAATATATCTCTCTGGTCTTTGACCGATCTTAGACTTTGTTTTATTGCCCGTGTAGGCTTGTATGTGGTATTAATATCGTGCCGATGTAGCAATTTTCCAATGCGGTCCATTACATTCTTCGCAAAAGGCAAGACAACTCTTTGGCATCCAGTGGATTGTTTGTCTTTGTGGTCCATTTAACTCGATAAAAAATAATGTAAGGTGTGTGTAACCTCTTAAACGTAAATATTTTATATAATCAAAATATACAGGTTGCCCCATTTGTACAGACTAATGTTCCCACAGCATTTATTAATCAGTGTATCGAAAAAATGTTTAAATGGAAGTTATAGTTATACGACGCACATGCTGACATTGACAATAAAATGTTTTGAACTGTCAGTTCGAACAAATTACGCCATCTTCATTTTTTTTAAAATGTATATATGCATGTATGTTATTTTATTTTTGAGTCCTACTAAAAATTATCGATATTATTTTGTCTAACATACCATATGTCTAAATTGAACTATTTATGAATTATGGTCATTTGAAATTTAAAATAAAAAAAAGACAAAAAAGCTATTAATAAATACTCTGGGTTTATTTTCAAGGTAACGATTGCTCAAAATGTATACCGTTAATAGCCAGGCAATGACCCTATCTGTCGTAAATAGCCCGAACAGAGTTTTGCAGAGAATCCGGGATGATCTATGCTACTTCATATTGAATTCTTTGTTGTAAATCGTCTACAGTTTCAGGTCGACTTCGGTAAACTTTGGTTTTCAAATGATCCCATAAAAAAATCGAGTGGCGTAAGGTCGGGACTTCTTGCAAGCCATTTTTGCCTATTTTAAGTTGTTTTACGTTAAACCACATAAGCCATAAGGTCTGAGGTTGATTCCTCGCAAATCTCGCTGCCTGCCTTTAGTGTTAGCTGTGCCAACCACTCTGTCGGCTTGTGGCTGCTGTGTCAGCCTCCGATTGAGTACTAGGTGTGCGTATTTGGTACAATTCGTTGTATCTTACCGTTGTCTTCTATCGTAGTCATATTCAGATAATTCTTGCAGTAGAATGGGTTTGTATGGATCCAATTTTTCTTCATTCAGTATATGACTTAAGGTACCTTTACTTATGTTGTGGTCTAGACAAAGCTGACGAGTGGCTGTATGAGATTTTCTGTAATTTCCAATAAAACATCTAACTTTTTATCATCGCTTGGAGGTACAGATCCTTAACATGACCTGATTGTCTAAATCGTTTTAATGTTTTGCTAACTACGGATTGGGTAATAGGTTCTCGATTCGGATATTCTGCGTTAAAAAGTTTACACATCTCCTGTTGTGTTCTCCTACGGTCTCCATAACCGACCATCATTAACAAAGTGATTCTTTCAGTCTCTGTTAAATGTACCATTATGATATTACGCTCAAATTGCAGTTTCACAAATTGCAGCAATGAACGTTTTAGTCAATAAATCATTTTTGACGCGTTAAGTCGTTACCTGACAGTAAATGTTTATCACAAGCCAGCTTAATTTTTTTTTTTTTTTTAATTTGGTCTCCTTAATATCAAATATCAATAATTCCAAAAGAGTTCAATTTAGACATATAGTATTTTTAGTAGGACTCAAAAACAAAACAGGGCTTTCCATTTAAAAAAATTTAAGATGGCGTACTTTCTTGGAACTAACAGTTCAAAACATTTTATTGTCAACGTCAGCATGTGTGCCCTATAACTTTTATTTAAACATATCTTTGATACACTGATTAATAAATGCTGTGGAATCATTATATATAAATCTTTGAGTTGAGTTTACTTTAAAAGAGCCCTAAAAATTAAAAAAGAAGGTTACAATTAAGTATATACAAGATATTATAGAACTAAATACTGTATAACGTGTACCTGTATGTGTCTATGCAAGTATAAGTGGGATGGCGTGGAAATAAAGCACGATTCTTTAAGGAAAAAAGAGAACACTAAAGGCGAAGCTGTTCGTAAAGGGGCGGGGGACATCAATCAATGAACAGGCGTCAAACGGCAAACAGGGGCGAATCCCTTTGGTGAAATGCATCCCTCTTGAATTGGAATTTTAACCCTTTACGACACTTTAAACTAAAAGTAGGTGTCCGAGAGTAGTGATTTTTCATAAAATAGAACCCTTTCATACAATGAAACATTAAAAATTTACACATAGTCTAAAAATAGACGACCGGGCGGGAGGAGATTAGTCACAAATAATCGGTAAAGTGTGCAAGTTGGACTCGCGCAATTAATGTTCCGTACATGGATTGCTTTTAAAATAAAAATTTTCGTTACGTATAAAATGATCAGTGACTTCACAAAACACATTTCAAATGAGTTTTCAACAAAGTTTTTTTTTGGGTCTTTAGTGAAAACTGATGTCCTTGATATTTTTGTTTTTCTTATATACCAGATAAATTATTGAAGGTAATGTATTCGTGATAATTTTCGTTGAATCTACGCCCTGTAGGGAATATTTCAGAATTTTTTTCAAAATTTTGTCGGTACTTTTGGAGATAAGGTAGGAGGACAGCGATTTTTCGCACTTCTTTAAAAATAATACAAAAAGAATTGTGAGCAAGTATTACATTATATGTATTTTTGAGTTCGTCTGTTTACAAGCTTTTACTTGACACCCCACGCGATGACCTGATAAAAAAAAATTATTTACTTCCGATTTCACCCGCCTTAAGTAAAAATTTAACTTTCGAAACTACACGGCTCTGATGAAGCTATCGATTCCTATATTATTGCCAATTTTTAAATTTCTATGTCAAATTGTTTCTGAGAAAACCGGATGTGACAGACAAATATACAGACGGGCAAACAGACACCGAACTGATCTTATAAGTGTTCCGTACGGAACACTAAAAAAGAACTCTAAAAACTTACACTACCCTTTTAAATATGGATAATTAAAGGGAACCTGAACATTTTTCACAAAAAAGACTCGCAGTAAAAAATCTTGTTTCTACAGGACCCTGTTTGCAATATCCGTAGGGAGACATAGTATAGTAGTACAAGAAGCTGTATTTTTCCGACCTGTTCGAGAAACACCATTTTCTAAATAAATTACTTTTCATAGGATAATAATTTTATGGGCGAAACGTCATTAAATATATTTGTCAACAGAATGATTAAGGTTTAATGGATTAGCATTATCTAATGTTAATATTTAATGAAAACTCTAGCAATATCTATGTTGTCAGTTAGTAAGAAACAATTAAATTTTGTCCAGTTAAAAATTTCTTTTGTAGCTGATTTTCTTTGCTTATCCCATGCTTATAATCCGACGACGCAGTTTCAAATAATTAAAAATAATGTATATTGTACAGGGTGAGACAACGATAGAGTAACGTTCATTATCTCATTTGTTTCGGGAATGACGAAAAAATGTTAAATACAATAGTTTTAGGTAATATTAAGGTGCACAGTTCAAAATTATTTTTGAGTATACAGGGTACTTCAAAAATGTGTGGACGATATAACATATGTTTTTTTTTTTTTAAATAAAGCATCCTATTTTCTAATTTTATTTTTAAATTCTGTGTAAAATTTTATAACTTTTTTATATATAATAATGTTACAAAACTAAACCTAGTAGTTTTTCTAATATTTTAATTTACTAGTTTTCAATTTTGTAAAAAATTGCCAGTAGCGCCATTGTCTCTGATGGTGAAATACTCATAATTGGTACGAGCATTCTATATAGATGAAAAAAAAGATATAAGTAAAGAAATTTGAGTTAGATGCTATAGGGTGTTCAAAATAAATTTATACAATTCGACTATTTTAAATTGAAAAATTTCAAATTTTTTAAACGGTGCATCCTGTATATTATTATTTTTTCTGATAGATTTTACAAAACCCTCCAACTTTTACTAAGTATATCATATATCTATTTCTAATAGTTTTCAATTTATTTTGAATTTTTCAAATGTTACCCTTGTTTTTAATACACTTACGCTATAACATCATAGTTGCCAAGACAAAACAAAAATGTAGGCATTGTCAAATTTTGACATGTCTATTAAGCAAGTAAAAAGAGTTTAATTTGTTGTAGTAAGTGACGTATAATAGTTACTACCTAGTATTTGTTAAAAAAAAATTTTAATATTAAAAAAACTACTAGGTTTAGGTATATAACATTATTAATAAAAAAGTTATAAAATTTTACGAAGAATTTAAAAATAAATTAGAAAATAAGATGTTCCATTCAAAAAAACATATGTTATATCGGCCACACTTTTGTGAAGTACCCTGTATACTCAAAAATAATTTTAAACCTTAACATTCCCTAAAACTATTGTGTTTAACATTTTTTCGTCATTCCCGAAAACAAATGAGATAATGAACTTTACTCTATCGTTGACTCACCTGTACAATATATTTTTGCTAAAAAGTCAATGTGAAAGAATTTAACAAGAATTAAGGAAGTAATCGCACAATTACGATTTGAGCCAACCTATTTAAGACCAAAATTTTACTTGAAAATAAGATAGGACGTCATTTCTGTGCGCCTGGGATATTCTTTTATGAGGCGAGAAACCTAAGACTACATTATTAGCTGTGTAGATCACTAGATTCATAATAATAATTGTATTACATGTTAAACCAAGGATTTCCACGCAGGAACTATCCGAAATAATTGGATATACTTTCTTTTTAACAATAATAAATCAGAAAAGTAAAGTTGTTAAATGACCCTTATTTTCTATATTTGCATATTTTTATTTGAATGTATAGAGTAGCAAAAACACCTTTCATTAAATTTAATAAAATCATTAATACAAGATATACATTATACAAGTAGAACAGCAACAATCACAAAAAAATTAACGAAATTATTTTCCAACTATTACAGCATTGTATAGGTTATAAGTACACTGGAGTACTTCATTTCCTTTATTCAGCGGGGGCATTTATGACTTTTTTTGTGAAAAGGTATCTTTCCTTGTTGACATGTGTTACATCTGAAATTGTTGGATATTTATTTTTTTTAAATGTAGAATGATATAGTGCATGTCAAGGAGTATACTGAGGTATTTTACATTTGACAGTGAAAACGATGCTGGCTCTGCGACGCTAAATAACTTTTTTTCCATCAACATACATAAAATGGCATTGGAAAGCCCTAATTTTTTTTTTTCCTTAAATTGTGTTTTTCTAATTTGTTTTTGCAAAAGAGTTATGCAGAAAAAACCCTCTAAAATATTATTTTCTGGTCATCGCGGTTGCCACGTTTGGCAGTTTTCAAACAATTTATCTAGTAGGGGCGGCTGTCATATTTTAATCTGATAGATTTTGTTTGCATACTTATTCAATTTAATAGAGTTAAACAAAGTTAACATTGTAATAATAGTTTCTGGTTGAAGTAGTTTCCCACGCTGAAGAAGTATATATAATTCTTATTTATGGAGAAGCAAGAAAAAGTTCTCAGGAGGCCGTTAGACTGTATCGAGAACGTTACCTCGACAGGTATATCCCGGATCACATTATATTTTGTCGATTAGAATGAAATTTGAGGAGCAACATGGATGCATTTTCTGGGCAGAAAGGTATTTCTAAACGAAAAACTGTTTTAACAGATGAAAAAGTAGCCGAAATTATGCAATATTTTCAAAACCATTAACGTTGCTGAACCCAACATAGTTATGTCGGGGCACTCCATTCCCTAGCATCGTCACTCAATTTGTTAGGCGTTAATTTGGGAGCAAATATGTTCTGGCATGAACATGTTGCAGGCATAGCAAGGAGAGCTTCTCAAAAGTTGGGAATGTTATGTCGAACCAGAAAGCTTTACACTCCACAGCAACTGTTAATTCTTTACAAAGCTCAAATTGGACTATGGAATACTGCTCCCATGTTTGGGGCTCCGCTCCCAAACATACACTGCATTTGTTGGATTCTGTTCAGAGAAGGGCTGTTCGTTTAATTGGAGACCCAGAATTGACCGGCGGCCTTGATTCGCTGAAACATCGAAGAACGGTTGGCGACTTGAGTCTATTCTACAAGTATTGTCATGGAGAGTGTTCTAAGGATGTAGCCCGCTTAATTCCTCCCAGAGCGGTGCATGTTAGAAGTACACGTCGCGGTGATACTTCACATCCGTATGAGGTTCAGCTTGTTACTCCTCGTACAACGCTTTTCAAGCAGTCTTTTATATGGAGAACATCATCCCTTTGGAATGGCTTACCCAGGACTGTGTTTCCCAACCGAGTACAATTTACAGCGATTCAAGAAAAACGTGAATCGGTTTTTCGGCACACGTGTCGCTCCTGTAGTGCTTTAGGAACTTCTCTGCAGCACGTGTGCTAGACCCATAAAAAAAAACATCTATATAATTCAATCAGACAAGCAAGCAGGCAGTTGAATGTATCTTATGGGGCTATTCAGAAATCTCTGAAGGTAACAAATACCATGACTATAAAATACATTTTTAGTTACTAACACAATTAGTTTCGGAACAACCACTGAGTTTTTTAGCAGAAATGATGATTAAATATGACGAAGAAAGTTATTTTCTGAATCATATATTATGGACAGATGAGAGTCATTTTGTAAGAATCCGCAAATCTAACTGAAAGAATTATCATTACTGGGCTGACGAGAATCTATACAACGTTAATCAAATTCAGAATCAAGGCCATTATGGCGTTAATGTATGGTGTGGGATAATTGAGAGACATTTGGTTAGACCATACTTTTTTGAGAAAACACTAACTGGAAATAGATACTTAATTTTTAATACTCTACCAGTTTTATTAGAAAATGTTCCCCTTATTTTAAGAAGGTATATGTGGTATCAATACGACGGAGCACCACCTCATACAACTGCCGCTGTTAGAGAGTATTTGAATGAACAGTAAAAGGTTAAAGTATGACAGCCGCCTACTAGATAAATTGTTTGAAAACCGCCAAACGTGACATACGATCCATGACAACCGCGATGTCCAAAAAATAATATTTTAGAGGGTTTTTGCTGCATAACTTTTTTCCGCAACAAATTAGAAAAAAAAACAGTTTAAGGAAAAAATGTCGAAAAAACCTAAGGCTTTCTAATATCGTTTTACAAAAGGTATTTCGATGCAAAGAAAGTTGTTTGGTGTCACGACGCCCAACGTCGTTTTCACTACCAAATGTCACATACGTTAGTATATTCCTTCATATGCATTATACCATTCTACATTTAAAAAAAATATATATCAATAATTTTCCACAAATCTGGACCGGGCATCTTAAAATGAGCACCCTATATAGGTGTGCACATCGGTCCGTTGGTGCGAATGAAGTAGTATGTATGAGTTTGATAATAGAATAAGTCACGTTTATGTTTGTTTGACGTGGATATTTTGTTTATATATTGTTTTAGAATTATTTGCCTATCCATATTTATTCTAATCCACTGTTTACTTATTTATAATTATATTTGTGTTTTTAGTTATATTATTTATACACATTTTTCTTTATCATGACGAAACCAGTATTTGAAAAATATTATTTATGTGGTTAATAAAACAATTTGATTTGATTTGATTTGTATTTATAAAAGAGCTAATTAAGGTAAAATACCTAAATTCATAATAAAAAGTTCTATTTACAATTAAATTAATGACAATACTAAAAAACTGGGAGGATATACCTTTGATTGCATAAAAGAATAGATAATTTTTGAGTTTATTTGTTTTTCATGTAAACCGCCATATAGCTAAAAACTAGTTTGCAAGATCAAGTTCAATAAAGTTATTTCAAACATTTTAAAAGAAAAACTTGAATGCGTACTTCAAATGAATGACAGAAATAAGAGCGAAGCCAATGGATATGGTATATGTGATAGTTATCTTCATCTGTTTAAAATATGGTTCATAAAATGTCTTCATATTCTGGTTACAACGTAACATAATATATTGTCCTCCAGTTTAGCTCTTTATTAATCCAGTAA
>CM032454.1:107490459-107492126 GCA_019049505.1 Pachyrhynchus sulphureomaculatus | reverse complement strand
TTTTTTCTGGGTGTCCATCCTGTGATCCGGTATACCTATCTGTCTCTGGATGATCTAGCCACATGACCCGCCCATCACCACCTCGTTTTTGCCGCCTCCATGCCATTGACTTTGGTTCTCCTTACCTGGTTATAATTTTTATCTCTAAGGTAAGATACCAAGCATGCTTCTCTCCATAGCTCTTTGTGAAGTTACGAGCTTTTTAACAAATGATTTGGTGAGGCACAACATTTCCAGTCCATATGTGCTGACAGGTAGGACACAGGTATTGTAGACTTTAGTTTTTGAAATATGTCCTATTTTCTCAAAAGCTGCCCATGACAGCCGTATTCGCTTGGTAATTTCTGCATGCTGGTTCTCCTTTTTGATCTTAATAGTGTAACCTAAGTAGATATACTCGCCGACGGGTTCTTGGTTCTATTTCCTATTTGTATGTGTGTATGTATTCAGGACCCGTTAATTAATTTTATTATTTTTTTATTACTATTAAATCAAATATTTTAACTGATAAAGTGTTGAACAGAATGAAAAAACTGGGCAAAATAAAATGGAAAAAATGTTGAGAACCACGTGATAAACCGCTTGCCAAAAAAAAAAACACGATACGTATTTAAAAGTAATAATGCTTTTCTATACCTTAATACTACTCAGTATATATCACCACTACACCAAACACTTTATTTTTGCATTCGTCGCGCCTTTCGTTAACCTTGTTAGCTTCCCAGGAACGATGATTTTCAATGATAGTCAATCATCGCTCCTGATGAAGCTAACATGGTGAGGGAAACGCGCGTCGAGCGCAAAAATAAAGTGTTTGGGGTAGTGGTGATATATACTGAGTAGTGTCATTGTGCTAAAGATCCGATATTCCCAACATAGTATACCATAATAGATAAAATCTATTTACTTTTGTTAATAATGCTCAAATGGATATTATATAGAGGGGAAAAGCACTATAATATAATTAATAAATACTGTAGTTTAAGCTCTATACTGGCAGCAGTTTTAAGTACCAATTTTAAAACTACATGATTAAAAAATGCTTTTTATGAAAGTTACACTTTCAATTACTAAATAGATTCAACTTTAAAACTGGTCCAATTTGACAATTAGGAGCTTATATTGACAAATTAGTGCAGTAAAAAAAGCATTTGAAATTGCACAGTTTAAATGCAGCAATATTTATCATAGGGTATCACCAGGAGTATTGTCCTGAGTTTTGGACCTCCAAATCTTGTGCTTTTTGTTTAGAAACAATTGAAGTTTTCAAAATGCGTTTTTTGAGCCTTAAATGCGAATAACTCCGGTTATATATGTCGGAGACAAAAAAAACTAAACTCTTCGTAATAAAAATTACAACAAATCCTCGTTAGTTTTTAAGTCGCTCAAATGTGTACATATTCTACAAAAATTGAAAAAACAGGCAAACAACTGATTTTCTTTTTATTTTATTGTACAGGCCGACTAAGTAAACCGATCGGCTTGAAATTTTCAGAAAGCAAAAATACCCTGAAATTTTAGTTCAAAACTATAAAATGAACCCAGTGGGCACAATTGAATTTGTTATTTAAAATTTGAATTGCCCGCCATTAAGCCAGGTTCAAAATGTTTTTTTTTTAAATTAAGGTCTTGACGACAGCTTTCCGATGTTATTAAAAAATGTTTGT
>CM032454.1:107442959-107487959 GCA_019049505.1 Pachyrhynchus sulphureomaculatus | reverse complement strand
GTGTACTTCTAACATGCACCGCTCTGGGAGGAATAAAGCGGGCCACATCCTTCGAACACTTTCCATGAAAGTACTTGTAGAATAGGCTCAAGTCGCCAACCGTTCTTCGATGTTCCAGCGAATCAAGGCCGACGGTCAGTTCCGGGTCTTCAATCAGACGAACAGCTCTTCTCTGAATAGAATCCAACAAATGCAGTGTATGTTTGGGAGCGGAGCTCCAAACATGGGAGCAGTATTCCATAGTTGGTCGAATTTGCGCTTTGTAAAGAATTAACAGTTGTTGAGGAGTGTAAAGCTTTCTGGTTCGAAATAATATTCCCAACTTTTGAGAAGCTCTCCTTGCTATGCCTGCAACATGTTCATGCCAGGACATATTTGCTCCCAAATTAACGCCCAACAAATTGAGTGACGATGTTAGAGGAATGGAGTGTCCCGACATAACTATGTCGGGTTCAGCAACGTTAACTTTTTTAGAGAAAACTGCCGCCTGGGTTTTTGTAGCGTTAAATTCCACTTGGTTACTGTCACCCCAAGATAGAATTTCTTCCAGGTCTTTGTTAAGTTGAACGACTTCCTGCTGTCTGCGGATATTCGTCTGAGTAGCCGATGTCCTAGCGTTCAAAGTGAATGAAGAGATAAGTGTACTGTCATCTGCAAAGCTGTAGATTGGATTCTCGGACTTTTCCAACAGATCGTTAATGTAAATGAGAAAAAGAGTAGGAGACAGTATGGAGCCTTGAGGTACACCGGCGTTGATAGTGAAGGTGTTAGAAAGAAATCCGTCGACTGCCACTCGTAAAGAACGCTCTCTGAGGAAACATGAGAGCCACAAACAGAACTTTTCCGACATACCATAAGAACGTAGCTTAGCCAACAGCCCATCGTGCCAAACACGGTCGAATGCCTTGGATATGTCCAGAGCAACCGCTCGAGATTCTCCAAAGTGTTCAATTGCATTGTTCCAAACATGTGTTACATAAGTCAGAAGATCTCCTGTTGATCTATTTTTACGAAAGCCATATTGGTGATAGCTAATAATGTTGAATCCTTCAAGATATTTCAGAAGATGCTGATTGATAGCCTTTTCCATGACTTTCGATATTATTGAAAGCAGTGCGATTGGTCGGTAGTTATTTGGCAAGGTCTTCTTGCCTTTTTTAGGTATCGGCTGAACTGTAGCGCATTTCTTTTCTGTAAGATAGGTTGAAAAGTCTACAGAAAACTGGTGTTAGTTCCCTCGCACAGAATTTAAGAACTATGGCAGGTATTCCGTCAGCGCCAGAAGCCTTTTTGGTGTCTAGCTTCATCAGAATACGCTTTATAATACGCTGTCTGAAGACAACATCGGGCATCCTTGACTGCACTATGGAATAGTAGGTGGTGTTTTTCCTTGAAAATCGACAGTAGAATGTGAAGCAAAGAGTTCAGCCAACAAGTTCGCTTTCTCAACAGGTGTCGTTGCAATAGAATTATCTGGCCGTGTGAGTGGTGGTATGGTGGATTTGGTGAAATTTTGACTAACTGCCTTAGCGACCGCCCAAAAAAGGACCTTGAATTAGTCAGATGGGTCGTCGGATCGAAAACAAACGTCCAACCAAGGGAAAGTTCGAAAATATACCATGAGATCTTCCCATTTAGCAGACTTGTAGTGCCAAGCAGACTTGTAGTGCCAGCAGACTTGTAGTGCCAAGCAGACTTGTAGTGCCAAGCAGACTTGTAGTGCCATATATATATATATATATATATATATATATATATATATATATATATATATATATATATATATATATATATACAAGCACATTGAACTTATTACAGAAATTAATAAAATTACTGACTTACCCAAAAAGGATTTTTCATTATTCATCAAACAATTATCTAAAAATTTTATTATACGGGTACTAACATATTAAGCGTCATATAAAACATTAATATCACAAATTATTTAAACACACTGTTAATATAAAATAAAATAAAAATTATTTCCACATTTCACTGTAACAGACAGAAACAACACGCATTTGACATATCTAATGTGGAATTAATTTTTATTTTATTTTATATTAACAGTATATTTAAATAGTTTATAATATTAATGTTTTATTTGACTCTTAATATGTTAGTACCCGTATAATAATAAAATTTTTTGATACTTGTTTAATGAATAATGTAAAATCCTTTTTGGGTAAGTCCATAATTTGGTTAATTTCAATAATAAGTTCCATGTGCTCATGGAGTACTTTTCTCATTTATGAACCTTAAAAAATTCCCAAAAAAACTCAAAAACAGGCAAAGCTATTAAAAAGGGGGAGGACGTAAAACGACAAACAGGGTAATAGTAAATGACAAACAGGGGAACAAAATCACTTGATGAAAAAAAAACACCCTCTTGCACTGGAAGTCTAAATGCTGAGACCTCTTAAAATAGTAAATTAAGCATGATAATGATCGGGAGGAGGGACAGATTTTTCACAAAACGGGACCTCTACCTATAGCAAAACTCTAATAACTTACATCTAATATTGAAGACGGCAGAAGGGAATTTCTTACAGAAAAAACGGCTACCTGTATTATCACTTTTAACAACTTAGCATTCAAATTAATTATCGATGACCTGACGGAATATTTCTCACAAAAGACATTTTCTCACAAAAAAGATTTTCGTTTCTAAAAGGCGTATCTTTTAAAATGATATGCTTCTTCTGCACCTCCTGCGTCCCCTCTCTTGACTGCGCCACACAGAGCAGCAACTTTCATATTGTAAATCTGTATCTTACATTATTTTTGCATTCATCCTATATCATTGTGTGTGAACTTGTTTTTGTACTATTTTATACTTATCTCTTACAGCAGCCGAGATTTAAATTATTTTTAATTTTTAACACAGAAAACAGTGTCTAACTAAATATTAAAATATCTATACTTTCAGAAATTCAACTCCAAGTTGAGATTAGTTAGTTAAGGTCCAAAAGTATCTCTTCATATAACAAAATTCTATTTAGAACAAACAGGTTGATCTAGAAACAACTGTGTTGGTTCCGTACAAAAAGTCCGGTTTCTTACAACATCGGTAGCCCAAAAATTATTATTTTTCCTGTTAAAAATTCCTTCACGTACAAATCTCGACCTAACAGTCCAAATTATTTTGTTTAAATAGTCTGAATCTTTGGATATGGACTAGCAAATTTTCACAAAATGTTACCCTCTCTAGATAATAATCAAGTTTTTTAGCTTGGTAAATTTGTAGTAGTGCATATTATGCTTATGCAATATTGTAAGAATAGAGGTGCAGCTTAGACTAGTTTCTTTTTTACTATTCATGAGAAGTTACAGGCCTAATTAAACTTCTGGGAGCTTTCAAAGATGAACCAAAATTTGCGAAATATTTCTGAATTCTTCTAAATTATTGGTAAATCAGGAAAAAATTTCGTTGAATTTTTTTAGAAATGTGATTTATATTTTTTATCACACATCGCAATGTACATGTAAAATTAATAAATTCATAAGAACTGTACTAGAATAATTATTCCCTTATATCTTACCAGATATTTTATTTTACACTTTATACTTAATAGTGAGAAATACAAAGCACCAAAAAAAAATAATAAATAACGATAAATCGTTTAAACTGATGTGATAACAATTCTAGATCTCCATTTTAAAATAATAATTGATACCTTTATTAAAAAAAACTATTATAACCGGCCAAGTGCAAGTCGGATTTGCTCCATTAGTGTTCCGTACGTTGATTGCTTTTAAAATAAAAATTTTTGTTACGGAAGTATAAAATGATTAATGACCCCAAATAAGTTTTCAACAAAGTTTATTTCGATCTTTGGTGAAAACTGATGACCTTGATATTTTTGTTTTTTTTATATACCAGATAATTTATTATACGTTATTACTACTATTACTGGTGAAAATTCTCATTCAATCTACACTCTGTGGAGAATATTCCAGAACTTTTTTAAAATTTTTTGATCAGCGATTTTTTGGCAATTTTTAAAAAATAATATAAAGAAAAGTGGTGCGCAAGTATTACATTATATATTTATGAATTCGTGTTTTCATAAGCTTTCATTTGACACTCCACTCTATGACCTGGTATTTTTTTTTTTGACTTCCGAAATCATCCCCCAAAAGTAACCCTTTAAGTCAAAATTTAACTTTGGGGTCATCAACTCCTATATTAACGCCAAATTTCAACTTTCTATGTCATATAGTTTCGGAGAAAATCGGGTGTGACAGACGGACACCGGACACCGAAATGATCTTATAAAAATTATTATAATTAAAAAAATATTTAAATTAGGTATAGTGAAGATACATGAAAAAAAAATAGCAAATTTCGCCAGCTTTTTGGAACGAAAATAATATAAAGGGTGTTCCATTTAAATAACGGAGCTTTTGTCAATTTTTGTAAGTCACCGATAAAAAGTTTCTGAGCCACTCTGTGTGCTCTAAATAAGATTTGGTTATACAATATGATACCTTTGGGCCTTAACTATTTAATTAAAGAACGTTATATATATATATATATATATATATATATATATATATATATATATATATACATATATATATATATATATATATATATATATATATATATATATATATATATATATATATATATATATATATATATATATATATATATATAAATATATATATATATATATATATATATATATATATATATATATATATATATATATACAGTAATACCCCGCTTTACGCGAGGGATACGTTCCGAAAAAAATCGCGTTAACTGAAATTCGCGTATATCGAGGTTTATGATTAAACATAGTCAAAATTTAATACAAAAAAATACAAATCATTTTAATCAATCACTTTAATTCTAAGAACACTTTATGCAATACATACTCTTATTTTTTACGGAAAAATACATCTATTGTCTTTTGGGTAACGTTTTGTTTACGTTCTTGTAAAATACGTTCATAACACCCAACACTGTTTTTAATTGTTTGACACACGGTCAAGACACGGTCATCATTATTGTCTATACTCTGCAATATGTCCAAACCTGAATAAATTTTTGAAAGTGCATTTTGTATTTCCCCTGAAGATAAAACTTTCTCTTCTACTTGTTCTTCCTCATCGTAGATAGGATTATTCTGTAACTCGATCAGATCTTCATTGCTAATAGGATCGTCGTGCGTTGCTACAAGTTCTACGAGATCTTCTACCGTGACATCTTCAAGTTCAGACCCTCAATCATTGCAGCAATGTCTTCAAGCACTTGTCTCTGCATCTGGACAATTCTTCTAGGTGCTTCCACTACATCTGGCCAAAGATTACGCCACACCCCATTCATACAACTCATTTTAACTTCCTTCCAAGCCTCTTCTATGTTGTGAATAGACTTCATAATGTTGTATGACTTCCACCACTCTCGCATAGACTGTCTTCCTTCCCCGTCAGTTTCATGAATTAGTTGGCTAAAAGTGCGGCGATGGTAATAAGCTTTGAAGTTTGCTATTGCTCCCTGGTCCATAGGTTGTAATATTGACGTAGTGTTTGGTGGAAGGAACTTTACGTACACTTTTAAGTCTCTGGGCGTATCAAGTGAGGTTGGATGTCCTGGGGCATTGTCTAAGAGTAATATAACTTTAGGTTCAAGCCCATTTCTGTCACAGTATGATTTGACTGATGGGCAAAAACTATTAGAATACCATTCTTGAAAAATTTCCCGTGTAACCCACGCCTTTCTGTTTGATCGCCACACAACTGGTAGACTTGTCTTGTCTGTGCCTCGCATTGCACGGGTGTTTCTGAATGGTACACTAGTAAAGGTTTCAGTTTGAAATCACCAGTGGCATTACCACCCAGCAGAAGTGTTAGTCGATCTTTCGTAGCTTTGAAACCACTGGCTTGACGTTCTTCCTTAGAAATGAATGTTCGAGATGGCATTTTTTTCCAGTAAAGTGCGGTCTCATCAACATTGAAGATGAGACAAGCAGGAATTTTCTCTCGTCTAACGAAGTCTGGAAACTCAGCTGCAGCTTGAATGTCCGCGCTGGCCGCCTCGCCTGTTATGTGGATATTGTGAAGATTAGAACGCTGCTTGAACCGATGGAACCAGCCTCTGCTGGCAGCAAAAGTCGGAGTGGCACTCCCTTCTTCTCCTTCTTTTGTTTTCAGCATCTCATACAAAGATTTTGCTTTTGTGCATATGAGATCTTGACTTAGTGGTGTGTTTCTTCTTATTCAAATCTTCGATCCAGACTGACAGTAATTTCTCCATTCTTTCTAAGATAGATGATCTCGAACGAGAAAGTTTTGTTGCACTTATAGGTGTTGAACCTTCGCTGGAGATTTTAATTTTTTCCCCCGATTTTTATAAATCGTTCTCACAGTCGATTCTGAGAGTCCAAAATCTCTCCCAACAATTGTTGCTTTGCCTCCATTTTCCATTCTTCTTAACACTTTCATCTTCAATTCCAAAGTGACGCTTTTACGCTCTTTTTTCTTTACAGGCGGCATTTTTAACGTAGGGTTAAATTATGTATGTATGTATCTCCAATAAATATTAAAACAAAACTGCCAGCCGACCGAACTAACATTACGGAACAAAATGAACACACGAAACGAACGAGGAAATCCCCATAGAACAAAGTCGAAGGACAGGGAATTCCCAATTCTTCAAAGAGAATATTCAGAGAAAGCGGGGATCCCCCCGCGACCATAGAGAAGTTAATGACTACATGAGCGCGAAATTTGAAATTCGCGTTATAGTGAAACCGCGCGTAACGGGGTCGCGCTAAGCGGGGTATTACTGTATATATATATATATATATATATATATATATATATATATATATATATATATATATATAATATTAATACATATATATATATATATATATATATATATATATTTTTTCAATTTCTTGGGCTTTATGGTTCTTTTGTTTTAAGGATAGAGAAATTACATCATGTTCTAGTTAGAATTTATTGAAAACGTTTCGCCCGATTTTCAGGCTTCTTCAGTTCATCTAAAAATTGAATTTTCTGTTTTGGATGTTCAATAGGACGCACAAAATTTTTTTAATTATGAATATATATATATATATATATATAATGCAACGTCTCTCCGTCAGTCTGTCCATTAGTACGCTGATCATTCGAGAACCGCTTATCCGATTTATGTGCTTTTTTTTTTTTAAACTTACATATGTTTTCTGGCCAGATTATACGATATATTTTATTACTTTAGGTAACAATAGGTAAGGAATAATCAGTAGTTATAATAGTGAATCAAGAAAATCAGAAAAAAGTTTGCCGCTAGTACGTTCTCTTGTAATACACTGCCTAAACCATTAAATATGGAACAATATTATGTAGCAAGGAATATAATATATAATAAAATGCTATGTCTCTCTGTCTGTCTGCCTGTCCGTTAGTGCGCTTACGACTTGAGAACCACTTATCCGATTTACATGTTTTTGTTTTTTTAAATTCATACATTTGTTCTCTGGCCGGTTTATCTATAATCTTCTATAATATATATAAAATGCAACGCCTCTTTGTCTGTCTGCTTGCCTGTCCGTTAGTGCGCTTATCACCCGAGAACCACTTATCAGATTTACGTGTTTTTTTTTTTTAATTCATAAATATATTCTCTGGCCAGGTTATATAATAATAATAATAATAATCTATATAGTATATATAAAACTCAACGTCTGTCTGTCTGCCCGTTAGTTGTTTATCGTTCGAGAACTACTTATCCGAATTACTTGATTTTTTTTTTAAATTCTTAACTTAATATTTATAAAAAGAAATCTCTAATATATATAAAGTGCAGCGTCTCTCTGTTTGTCTTTTCGTTAGTGCGCTTAGCACTCAAAAACAACTTATTCGATTTACGTGTTTTTTTTATAAAATACATATGTTCTCTGGCTAGGTTATAGGATATATTTTATTATGTTAGGTAACATAAGGAATAAGCAGTAATGATAATAGTGCATCAAGTCCACGCGAACGGAGCTGCAGGGCCGGCTAGTATATATATATATATATATATATATATATATATATATATATATATATATATATACATATATATATATATATATATATATATATATATATATATATATATACATATATATATATATATATATATATATATATATATATATATATATATATATATAATATATATATATATATATATATATATATATATATATATATATATATATATATATATATATATATACATATATATATATATATATATATATATATATATATATATATATATATATATATATATATATATATGTATATAGGGAAGTCCCTAAAGCGTTGTTGTTCTTGATACGCTGTAAATTGTACTCGGTGGGAAACACAGCCCTGGGCAAATTATTCCAAAAGGATGATGTTCTCCATGTAAAAGACTGCTTGAAAAGCGTTGTACACGGAATAACAAGCTGAACCTAATACGGATGTAAAGTATTAGCGCGCCGTGTATTTCTAACATGCACCACTCTGGGAGGAATTAAGCGGGCTACATCCTTCGAACACTTTCCATGAAAATACTTGTAGAACAGACTCAAGTCGCCAACCGTTCTTCGATATTCCATCGAATCAAGGCCGCCGGTCAGTTCCGGGTCTCCAATCAGACGAGCAGCTCTTCTCTGAACAGAATCCAACAAATGCAGCATGTGTTTGGGAGCGGAGCCCCAAACTTGGGAGCAGTATTCCATAGTTGGTCGAATTTGAGCTTTGTAAAGAATTAACAGTTCTTGTGGAGTGTAAAGCTTTCTGGTTCGAAATAATATTCCCAACTTTTGAGAAGCTCTCCTTGTTATGTCTGCCATATTCATGCCAGGACATATTTGCTCCCAAATTAATGCCCAACAAATGAGTGTCGATGCTAAGGGAATGGAGTGCCCCGACATGACTATGTCGGGTTCAACAACGTTAATTTTTTTAGAAAAAACTGCCACTGTCACTCCAAGATAAAATTTCTTCCAGGTCTTTGTTAAGTTGAACGACCTCCTGCTGTCTGCGGATATTCGCCTGAGTGGCCGATGTCCGAGCGTTCAAAGTAATTGAAGAGATAAGCGTACTGTCATCTGCAACGCTGTAGATTGGATTCCCGATCTTTTCCAACAGATCGTTAATGTAAATGAGAAAGATAGTAGGAGAGAGTATGGAGCCTTGGAGCACACCAGCGTTCATAGTGAAGATGTTAGAAAAAAATCCGTAGACCACCACTCGTAAAGAACTCTCTCTGAGGAAACATGAGAGCGACATCGTGCCAAACACGGTCGAATGCCTTGGATATGGCAAGAGCAACTGCTCGAGATTCGCCAAAGTGTTCAGTTGCGCTGTTCGTATGTTTTATATATATATATATATATATATATATATATATATATATATATATATATATACATTTATATATATATATATATATTATATATATATACATTTATATATATATATATATATATATATATATATATATATATATATATATATATATATATATATATATATATAATCTTTTTATGTCGTCCGCCTATCTTGTCTGTGGTCTACCTCTGCATCTTTTATGTTCTCTAGGCCTCCATTTAACTATAGCGTGTTCATTTGTTATCATTCATCCTTGCTATATGCCCCTCCCAATTCCACCCTAATATACATATTCGTTGTATTGCATCTGTCACTTTTGATCTTCTTCATATTTCGATGTTAGGAAAACCATCTTGAAGTCTAATATTTAGCATTCTCCTCTCCATTGCTCTCTGGCTCACCTGGAGTTTATTTATTATACTTTTATTTAAAGCCCACATTTCAGTGACATATGTTAATACCAGCAGTACATATTGATCGAATACTCTTGCTGTTACTGTATTTAGGATGTCTAATTTAAATGTAGATTGTAACCTTCCTAACGCATACCAAGCTAACGAGACTCTTCTATCCAAGTAAACCTTTAATTTTTTTTTTTTTTTTGATATTTTTTTTGTTCTAAATATATGAATAGGTTTATACCTTTCTTATTCTTTCTCCTTCCTGGCTGTTAGCTTCACTTTTGTTGTTTAAGTATTTGATTTTGGTGAAGTTTATTTTTAGACCTATTTCTCGAGACTTGTTACTTCATTCCATTAGAATTTCTTGTAATTTTTCTTTTATGTTGGCGATCAGACTGACATCATCTACGAACCTTAAGTGATTTAATCTTTCACCGTCCATTAGTATTCCATTATTTTCCCTCTTTACCGATTTGAACATATCTTCTAGAGCCAACGTGAACAGCTTTACGGATATCGAGTCGCCTGGTCTGATTAATTCCTCTTTTAATTTTGATTTTATTTGTTTTTTCTTCAAGCGTTATTTGCGATGTGGCATTTTTATGTACAAATTCAAGAAGAGTTGTCTATCTTTCATCTACTCTGCTGTTACTTAAGGCGTTGAGGACTGCCCATATCTCTAAAGCATCAAATTCAACTTCCTTATAGGGGTTCAGCAAAGGACCTTGGGGTTGTTTTCTTACTTACTTTTACAAGGCATATATCTACCTTTAGCCAGAAAGGGCTAAGCTGGGTTTTATTTTGAGAAATTATGGGCAGTTTTCTGTGACTATTTTGAGAGTGTTGTATTGTGCTCTTGTGAGAGCAAACTTGGTGCTACGGTAATTTGGTCTCCATTTTATGAGTTGTATAAGGGAACAATCGAAAGAGTGCAAAATAAATTTTTGAGATTTTCTGTACTCAAGTGCAACGGTACACTTGTGAATTATCATAAGACTATCATGAGGAGGACCTTAGGGTTACATACTTTGGAAATGAGAAGATCACTTTATGACGCATGTTTTATCTTCAAACTTATTAATGGAATCACTGACTGTCCTCAGCTACTCGCTAAAATAAACTTTAATATACCCAGAGGCAATCGTCGTATCATGATCTCTTAGGCATCCCCTTCCATCGCACGAATTGTGGGAGGCACTCTGCCATTCATAGAGCTTTGAGGACTTGAAAATCATTGGATGGGCGGCTTGATATATTTAACTGCTCTGTCTCGGGATTTAGGTCCCAGCTGCTGAGGGCTCTGTAGAGGTTCTACTTGATCAGTGTTTACTATTGTCAACCCAGTTTTTATATTTCTGAGGTTAGTTTTTTCATTAAATGTATCTATTTATGTATTTTGTTATTCAGGATGTTTTTGTGTTTGATGATTATTTTTATTTAGATATAGTGTTTGTACGTGTTTGTTTTTTTCTCTCTTCTTATAATTTTAAATATTTTTGTATTTGGGTTTGTACCTGTTTTAAAATTGTACTACAATAGGGTTTCCCGTAAAATTTTGTATGGATAAATAAATAAATGCATTTTCGTAGGTAAGTATTGCTATCCACAAGTCATCTTATATTCTCTCTCTCTCTCTCTCTCTCTCTCTCTCTATATATATATATATATATATATATATATATATATATATATATATATATATGTATATATACATGTAGTTCCAGCCTTGGCCAAATGTATGTGCCACCTAACAAAAATTTAAAAATCTTAAGACCCTGGTGGAATAGGGCAAAATGAAAGACATATGTCAAATTAATCTGTATATCTATTATAAAAATCAATATTTTATATAATTTCCTTTGAGTTTTGTTGCCTCTGTGATTCTTCTTGGCAATGAAAAAAACTACCTTTTTGCATTTTCCTTCGGAAATAGAGTTTCATTCTTCTAACAAGACACATTTAAGAATATCTTTTGATGTTATTAAGGGTTCCTTGATTTCTCGCTCGAGAACCTACCACACATGTTCTATAGGGTTGACATCTGGTAACTGTAGGGGCCAATCCAGAAGCTCCACCCTATTCCCCTGGAACCTTCGCTTTGTGATACCGTGTAAGTTTATCTCATCATATAATTTACAAAATATACAATTTATAATGCAGTATTTAGAACTTCTATATACTTTTGTGAATTCATTCGCCCCTTGTAAACTATCATTTCGCCCACGCCACATGCTCCCGCACACCAAAATCCTGCCGCTCCGTTTTTTTTAGAATGGGTACTATGCAATAGGAGTTATTCTTCTTTCCTATCCGGCGCTTTACGTAGGTAGCGCCAGACGTATTTAAAACCTGGAACGAGAAAAAACAAACAGAAGAAAATAAAAAAATGTTTTTTTCTAATGTTTTTTCTGGTATTTTATATAAAAACACACTTAACCTTATTAACAATGTGCACACTACGAGATTTCGAAGTAAGCTAAATAATTACGACAATAAAGTTCGGCGAGAAATAAGAGACATTTAGTTTCTAAGAAAAGGCACCTATAGCGTAGTGAGTAAGGTCTTTGCTTTCTATGCCAGCGACCCGCGTTCGTATCTCAGCTCGTGAAAAATAATAAAAAAAACCTTTTACAACGTGACAGTCACTTCTCTCGCCACCCGAAATATCATACCTAATAAAGCCATCCCACTTTGCTGTTCGGAACCGGCATTAAACTGTAGGTAGGTAGGCAAAAGAGAGATGGGGTCACCTACGTCCGTATCGGATAGTGTACTTCAAAAAGAAGTTTCTCAGAATTGGAGAAGGTAGAATATATATGTACATATATATATATATATATATATATATATATATATATATATATATACATATATATATATATATATATATATATATATATATATATATATATATATATATATATATATATATATATATATATATATATATATATATATATATATATATATATATATATATATATATATATATACATATATATATATATATATATATATATATATATATATATATATATATATATATGCAGTCAGTCCAAAAAGTCTCCATACACCTCCTGCTTTCTATGCTATTTTTCTGTTATGTGTAACTAATTATTTGAAACTATGAGAAAACATGTTTAAATTAATATTTGAAACTTAACCAACGAGGATTAGTATTAAAAAACAACTACGGAACATTTTATTTAGAAGTTACATCATTGTAATAAAAACGCAAACAAAATTAATGTCAAAAAAGTCTCAATACACTCAAGAAATGCACTGAAAAAAACACGTTATAATCAGCCGGATTTTATCAAGCTATGTATTGCTCGCTAAACTGAAAAAAAAATGAATAATTTTCGGCCATACTTTATAATCTGTCATTTGTTGCTAGTAATTTTGCAGTGGGTTTTCAAAGTAGTATTAAAAATGAGCCAGAGAAATTGGAATTTCATTTCAAGTTCGAAAGATCATAATTGATTTGTGGAAAGATGGAAAATCGTATAAAAAAATTGTTAAAAAGTCGCATGCTACTGTTCAGTACATTGTAAACAAGTATAAATTAACGGGTTCCTATAAAATTCGACCATGCTCCGGTCGCTCTAAGAAACTGACTCCACGTGAAGAGACCAGTATTATAATAATAATAATTATAGATTCAAAGAAAAGTGCACCAAAATTAAAAGAAACTACAGGAACTATTTTCGAAAAATGTTTGTTCACAAACAGTGAGAAATTGTTTACACAGGGCAGGCTACAAGGGATGTGCAGCCAGGAAGAAGTCGTTAATTTCGGAAGCTAATCGCAAAAAGAGGTCAGCTTTTGCTAGGAAATATGTTATTAAACCTCCTGAATTTTGGGAATCTGTAATCTTTAGTGAAGAAGCCAAAATTAACCTTTTTGGGTCTGATGGCAGAATTAAAGTTTGGAGAAAGAAGATTACCGCATTTGATGTTAAAAACATTTGTTCCACGGTGAGAAAAGAGGGTGGCAGTGTTCTGCTTTGGGGATGCAGGTCCGCTGGAAGGGTTGGAAATTTACATTTTATTAATGGTATCATGGACCAACATGTTTATCTGAACATTTTGAGAGAAATTTTAAAGAAAGTGTTCAAAAATTAGCACTCGAAAAAGATACATTTTCCAACAGGACAAAACATACTGCAAACTTGGAGCGAGAATGGATGATCCACAATGTGCGATAGCAGCTTCATACACCCCCGCAATCACCCCGATGTTAACCCCATCGAGCACTTATGGGAGGAACTTAATTAGCGCGTTCACAAATATAATGTTTCAAATAGAGAAGAATTAAAAAACAGTATATCGAACGAATGGGAGAACATGCTACCAGAAGTTACTAGAAAGCTGGTTGCGAGCATGACAAAAAGGTTACAGGAGATTATCAAGACCAATGGCGGTCCCACTAAATATTATTTTAAACAAAGTTGTGATTTTCCGTTAAACTCCGTCAAACTATTATTGGTAATTGTTAAGTGTATGGAGACTTTTTTACAACAATGATGTAACTTCTAAATAAAATGTTCCGTAATTGTTTTTAATACTAATCCTCGTTGCTTAAATTTCAAATATTAATTTAAGCATGTTTTCTCATAGTTCCAATTAATTAGTTAAACATAAGAGAAAAATAATATAGAAATCAGGTGGTGTATGGAGACTTTTTGAACTGACTATATATATATATATATATATATATATATATATATATATATATATATATATATATACATACATATATATATATATATATATATATATATATATATATATATATACATATATATATATATATATATATATATATATATATATATATATATATTACATATATATATATATATATATATATATATATATATATATATATATATATATATATATATATATATATTTCTTCGACTATCACAGTCAACTTTCTCTATCCTGAATACGATTTCTTTTCCCGGTTTAGGCATAACTTAGAAATCTTTCTTTTTGTCAGAAGAGATCTCGCTTGCTAACGAGAGGAGACCCTGGAGCCCCGAAACTTTGATATTATGTGGTTAAAAATAACGATTCAACAAATAATAAGGTATCTGCTGCCTCTATCCAGCACCAAGTAATACTAACTTTAGAACAGTTTTTGCTTCTCTTGCAGACACCATCGTTCATTCAGAGATTAACTATTTAAGTGCTGAAATTGCCATACTGGGCGACTTTAATGTCCACAACATCAACTGAATTAAGTATTCAAATATGACCGACGAATAACGTCGTGAAGCTGAATCATTCTCAGTCAGTTGTGGTTTTACTTAGTTTATCGATGAACCGACACGGATCCCTCATTGAGACGGAGAGTTCATCAGTTTTCTTGATTTGTATTTAGCCTCGAATTCAGAGATTTACACTGTCACCATAAATCCACCGTTAGGTTCTTCTGACCACCAACTGTTTTCGACATCGAGTATCTTACCGATTAAAGGCGCCTAAACGGCGCAAGATTTGGCATTACAAATCTGCTCGATGGGAAAAACTCATGGAATATTTTCGAACTTTCTCTTGGTTAGACGTTTGTTTTAGATATGAGGACCCATCTGACTGCCCTAAGCTGTTACTTCTTAACATCTTGCCTACCGATAATAGTGTGAAAGTCTGAACGTGATAAATCGTAATATCTTTGTTCGTGCCCGGACTAGATGCAAAGAAATTACATACGAAACCAAGAAGGCACACAATCAACGAATTAAAAAGAAACTTCTTTCTGTCCAAAAAATTCCAGGTCCCTTTGGTCAGTCGCTAGGGCCATTAGTCAAAATTTCAATAAATCTACTATACCACTACTTACATGGTCGTATAATACTATTAGAACAACACCTGTTGAGAAGGGTAACTTGTTGGCTGAACACTTTACTTCACATTCTGCTGTCTATTTTCAAGGAAAGACACCACCTAGTATTCCCATAGAGCAGTCAAGGATGCCCAATATTGTCTTCAGACAGCGTATCATAAAACGTATTTTAGTGAACCAGATACCAAAAAAGCTTCGGACGCTGATGGAATACCTTCCATAGCTCTCAAAAAATACACAAACGAACTAACTCCAGTTTTGTGTAGACCTTTTAACATATCCTACAGAAAACGAATATTTCCTGACTCTTGGAAATGTGTTACAGATCATCCGATACCTAAAAAAGGCAAGAAGACCTTACCAAAAATCTACCGACCAGTCGTACTGCTTTCAATAATATCGAACATTATGGAGAATGCTATCAATCAGCATCTTTAAGACATCTAGAAAGTTTTAATATTATTAGATATAATCAATATGGCTTTAGTACGCAAAGATCAAGAGAAAATCTTCCAACTTATGTAACACATATTCGGAATAACGCAATTGAACATTTTGTAGGATCTCGAGCGGTTGCACTGGATAAATCCAAGGCATTCGATCGTGTTTGGCATGAGGGGTTGTTAGCTAAATTATGCTCTTATAGAAGGTTTTTGTTTATAGTCTCGGGTTTCCTCAGAGAGGGTTCTTTACGAGTGACAGTCGACGGATTTCTTTTCTAATAACTTTACTATTAAAGTCGGTGTGCCCCAAAGCTTCATAGTATCTCGTACTTTAACGATCTACTGGAAAAGACCAAAATCCAATCTACAGCTTTGCAGAAGACAGTACGCTAATTTCTTCATTCACTCTTAACGCTCAAATATGGGCTACTCGTACAAATATCCGCAGATACCAGGAAGTCGTTCAACATAGAACCTCCTATGCCTAATTCTTCCCAGAGCGGTGCATGCTAGGAATACATGTCGCGCTAACGCATCACACCCGTATGAGATTTAGTCTGTCACTTCTCGTACAACTCCTTTAGGAATTCTTTTATATGGAGAACCTCATCCCTTTGAAATCATTTTCCAAGAACTGTGTTTCCCACCGAGTGCATTCTACAGCGACTCAAGACCAACGTCAATCGCACACGTCGCCTTTGTAGCGCTTTAGGGATTTTCATGCAAGACATGTGCTATGACAATAAAAAAAAACAGTTTTATTACGCTAATAATATAATTATTAATGTATTAAACATGTATACAAGGTGTATTTTAAACTTGAAATCATTTTTTCAGAGGTTATAATCCTAAAATATTATTTATACCTATAAAACATTGAAGAAATGAAATTTTTATAGTTTCTCTATGTAAAACTACAACGCCATAGCTAAAAAACAAAAACATATTTGTGTAAGCAAAATTGGATAACAGAAAAGGAAGTTTTAATTTTTTTCTTTTTTTTTATTTCGGACATGTAAATTTTCAATTTTCGACAAGTGTGGATAAATGAGATTGTACGTTTTGAAACTAAGTTTACTTTTCTGTTTGTTTGCCAAGAAAATAACAGCTTTTTAACTTTAAATTAAGCCCTGCTAGTAGCACTTAAGACAACATTTTTTTACTTAACCTTTCAAAAAATAATAATTGTACACTTTCAAATTGAATCTCTAAATTTTTAGTAGAATGGTTTTTATACCAATATTTCCATAAGTTTACGGATTTTTCATTACTTTTTTGTTGACTAAACGAATCGAGAGAAAATTAATTAGAGAACAAAAAACTTTATATTTTTGTTCGATTGTATGATTTGAATCAAAATACATTAAAGGAGGGTGAGTCAATTGTGTTTGTATTTTCGAAAACAGCTTCGCATGGTAATATGGATGATAATAGACGGCGTCCTAAAAATTTATAAAAAAAATCTTTATATATATATATATATATATATATATATATATATATATATAGATATATATATATATATATATATATATATATATATATATATATATATATAATATATATATATATATATATATATATATATACAGGTATCCCAGCATTCCGTGTATATAGAGTTACTGTGGATTTCTGGGATGAAAATATGACCATTTAATCCAACTTGCCTTAGTCTAAAAATTCGTAATTTTTTGAGATACAGGGTGACAAAGTTATACTTTTATTTTAGTTTTTCTTATGTAGCCTTCTTAATAAATAAAAATACTATTTGTACAGGATTCCGTCCTGAGAGGTTTCTGGAGATGAGAAATCGAAATCAGCTCACCGTTTTGTTGTAAATTGTGGGGGGGCATCACTTATTGCACTGTCTATAATTTTAAATTATCATCACTTTTTATACCACTCCATATGATATTTTTAATTAAATATTCGTATTTTCCGCCTTCTCCTGTCTAAAAAAAGCTTCCTTGGTAAATGTTGCTCTCCGAGCAACAGTTTCTGAGATAGTGGGATGTTTTTATTTATTGATTACAAATTTATCATTGTGGTTAAACTTTTATGCCCTTTGCCAGTTGGTTTTTTACAGTCTTACTGTTGTTGGCCCGTTGGTTTAAATTTATTATTGTTGTTAGCCTGTTTGTCTGCATGCTACAAAATTTCAAAGACTATGCTTTTGGACCTGTCCTAAGCCTGGATGAAGGGTGGATCCAATTAAAAAATGGAAACAAACGTCCCTTTATCTCAGAAATTGTTGCTCGGAGCAACATTTATCAAGAGAGATTTTTTAGACAGGAGAAGGCGTAAAATACGAATATTTAATAAAAAATATCATACAAAGTGTTATAAAAAAGTTATGACAATTTAAAAGAATACACAGTACAGTAAGTGGCGTCCGCTACAATTTATAACAAAACTGTGAACTGATTTCGATTTCTCATCTCAGAAAACCCCTTAGCACTGAATCTTGTATAAATAATACAATTATTAAGAAAGCTACTTAAGAAAAACTAAAATAAAAGTATAATTTTTGGACTAAGGTAAGTTGGGTTAAATGGTCATATTTTTATCCCAGAAATCCACAGTTGTTCTATGTACAGAGAATACTGGGATACCTTATATATACATATATATATATATATATATATATATATATATATATATATATATATATATATACTTTGACCGCTCGGACATCGGTTACTCAGGCGAATATCCGCAGATAGCAGGAAGTCGTTCAACTTAACAAAGACCATCTGGAAGAAATTCTATCTTGGGGTGACAGTAACCAAGTGGAATTTAACGGTACAAAAACCCACGTTGATGAACCCGACATAGTCATGTCTGGGCACTCCATTCCCGTAGCATCGTCACTCAATTTGTTGGGCGTTAATTTGGGAGCAAATATGTCTTTGCATGAACATGTTGCAGGCATAGCAAGGAGAGCTTCCTCAAAAGTTGGGAATATTATTTCGAACCAGAAAGCTTTACACTCCACAACAACTGTTAATTCTTTACAAAGCTCAAATTCGACCAACTATGGAATACTGCTCCCATGTTTGGGGCTCCGCTCCCATACACACACTGCATTTGTTGGATTCTGTTCAAAGAAGAGCTGTTCGTCTGACTGGAGACCCGCAACTGACCGGCGGCCTTGATTCGCTGGAACATCGAAGTACGGTTGGCGACTTGAGTCTGTTTCTACAAGTATTTTCATGGAAAGTGTTCGAAGAATGTAGCCCGCTTAATTCCTCCCAGAACGGTGCATGTTAGAAATACACGTCGCGCTAATACTTCACATCCGTATGAGGTTTCAGCTTGTTACTCCGCGTACAATGCTTTTCAAGCAGTCTTTTTATATGGAGAACGTCATCCCTTTGGAACAATTTGCCCAGGGTTGTGTTTCCCACCAGGTACAAATCACAGCGATTTAAGAACAACGTGAATTGCTTTTTCCGTACACATGCTACTCTTGGAGCGCTTTAGGGACTTCCCTGTAGCACGTGTGCTAGACCCATAATATATATATATATATATATATATATATATATTATATATATATATATATATATTTAGGTATATATATATATATATATATATATATATATATATATATATATATATGTATGTGTGTGTGTGTGTGTGTGTGTGTGTGTGTGTGTGTGTGTGTGAGACAGACAGACCGACACCGAAGTGATTCCATAAGTATTTCGTACGGAACACTAAAAACACTTAATGATTTTAGGGTATGCTTACGCTGCTCCCCTGATAAAAAAAAAAAAACAAAAATATTGATTTATTAAATATTTTTGACTTTTGTTGTACGAGCATTAACATATAAATATGTATGTATATATATATATATATATATATATATATATATATATATATATATATATATACATATATATTCATATATATATATATATATATATATATATATATATATATATATATATATATATATATATATATATATAATATATATATATATATATATATATATATATATATATATATATATATATATATATATATATATATATATATATATATATATATATATATATATATATATATATTTATATATATATATATATATATATATATATATATTTATATTTGTATT
Organism: Pachyrhynchus sulphureomaculatus; assembly: GCA_019049505.1. Taxonomy (NCBI): domain Eukaryota; kingdom Metazoa; phylum Arthropoda; class Insecta; order Coleoptera; family Curculionidae; genus Pachyrhynchus; species Pachyrhynchus sulphureomaculatus. Next base: position 107,467,749 of record CM032454.1, on the reverse strand, counting down.
TATATGTTAACGCTCGTAAAACACAAGTCAAAAATTTTTAATAAATCAATATTTTTGTTTTTTTTTTTTATCAGGAAAGCAGTGTAAGCATACCCTAAAATCATTTAGTATTTCCAGTGTTCCGTACGAAATACTTATGGAATCACTTCGGTGTCTGTCACATCCGATTTTCTCCAAGAGATAGAAAGTTGAACTTTGACACAAATATAGGAATTGATGATTCAATCAGAGCTGTGTAGTTTTGAAAGTTAAACTTTGAACTAAAGGGTTAGTTTTGGGGTGTGTGAAAGTAGCTTGTGAAAATATGAGGTCAAAAATATATATGCTATTATTTTTACGCAGCAATTATTAATGAATTATACAATAACCTTACTTTCAAATAAGTATTAAAGGCACCACAACTGTTTTGACTTTAACAGACATATATTTATTAAGAAACCACACATAACATATATGGAAAATTTGTGTAAGACCAAAAGCTAAAAATTGGCGCGAATATTACGTTACATATATTTTTGAACTCATGTTTTCCCAAGCTTTCATTTGATACCCCAGTCGATGACTTCGCAAACATTTTTTTTCACACTCCCCAATACTAACCCCTTAAGTCAAAGATTAACTTTCAAAATTACACAGCTTCCATTGGGCCATCAATTCCTATATTTGAGCCAAATTTCAACTTTCTATATCAAATAGTATCGGAGAAAACCGGATGTGACAGAAAGACAGATATACAGACAGACACCGAAGCGGTTCCATAAGTGTTTCGTATGGAACACTAAAAACACTAAATCATTTTAGGGTATGGTTATGCTGCTCTCCTAATAAAAAAACCAAAAATATTGATTTATTAAATATTTTTGACTTTTGTTTTATGAGCATTAACATATAAAAATATCTGTGCTTTTTGGATACCTTGAATTTGGGTTTGCACCACCATGTTCCAAACATATATATATATAATATATATATATATATATATATATATATATATATATATATATATAACATATACAAATATATATATATATATATATATATATATATATATATATATATATATATATATATATATATATACACACATATATATATATATATATATATATATATATATATATATATATATATATATATATATTATATAGACGCCTAGACAAAATTAACGCAACAATATATTAAATCATACAAATCTCTATAATAAATTAATTTTAATAATTTTTTATGAACATTGGTTACACTAAAAGTTAGAAAAAACTTATTCGGATACTTTGAAAGTGAATTAGCTACCAAATTTCTCTCTAAGATTCGAATTAAAATTATTCTTAAGACCTAATAACAAAATCGTTGAAATTATGTAATAATGAAAAAAATAAACTGGGGCACTAGTAGCAAAATTACTGGTGTAACTGGGACACTAGTAGCGTGTGTTGCCTCCTCTACTTTGCTCCCATTCTGTGATAACTGCGTTTTCAAGCTCCCTCAGGTTTCTAGGTGCAAGTATATGACATTTCACATTTTTCTTAAGGTGATCTCATACATGTTCTATCGGATTCAGATCCGGGCTTTTGGGTGGCCATTGCATAATCGGTATATCAACTTGATTAAGATAACCTCCCTAGCCACGTAAGGTCGAGCGTTATCTTGTATAAAACAGGAAATTGGGCTCCACAAAATGACCGAAAGGCATCACATGTTCTATTACAATATTCTCAAGATAGTAGTCAGCATTCATGGATCTCGTACGGACAGGAACTAACTCTGTGCGAGCATCAAAGCAGATGCCACCCCAGAACATAACAGAGCCACCGCCGAATGGAATCCTTGCAGAGATATTGCAAGGAGCAAACCTCTCTCCTGGTCTTCGCCATACTCACTCACGACCATCTGGATGTTTTAGACTAACCCTAGTTTGATCTGTGAAGAAAACTTGTTTCCAATCATCCACAGACCAGTTTTCGTGATTTTGAGCAAAACGTAACCTGGCAACTCTGTTCTCTCTAGTAAGCAAGGGCGCAGTGGCTGGTCTCCTACTGTTTAATCCAGCTTCATTTAACCGTCTTCTAACTGTTTTAGAAGAAATTGTGACATTGCGAGCAGCTTCGAGTTTGTTTCTTATTATAGAACTAGTGACAGTCCTGTTTCTTAAGGCATATTGTCTTATAAAACGTTCATCTAGGTCGCTAGTGCATCGTTTTCGCCCTTGCCCTAGCCTTCTAGAATAAGTTCCTACTTCATTCAAGCGTCTTACCATACGACTTAATGGGGAATGATATTTGCCTAACAAATTGGCAACGTATTACTTTGAAAAAGGGAACAATTTATAAGCTTACTTTTAAAGAAAATCAATCGCATTATTACAGAAAATTGTTTATCTTCTAAAAAAATTTTTTAAAACTGTAAATCTAAACGAATTGTTTTGATTTCTGTCATAAACAACGAAACAAAATATGCATAGCCTACTATTCAAATACTCGATAAACTTTAAAACTGACATAAGAAAAAGATGAATTAATTTTCAGATTGTTGCGTTAATTTTTGTCCAGGAGTTTATATATATGAGTAAATCCGAAAAACAATTGTATTTAGAGCAGTCAGAAAACCGAAAAAATTTGTTTGACAAGCACACTAATTTAGCAGTTTTTTTCGAAAGTCTGAAATGTTTGGAACATTTATAATATAAATAAATAATAATTTTTAGGACTCCGTCTATTATCATCTATATTACCATGCCAAGTTATTTTCGAAAATACAAACATCCTTGACCCATTCTCTATTAATGTATTTTAATGCAAATCCTCGTACTGATATAGATTACACAATCGAATATTTGAACAAAAATATAAAGTTTTTTGTTCTCTAATTAATTTTCTCTCAATTTTTGTTTAGTCAACAAAAAAGTAATGAAAATCCCGTAAACTTATGGAAATATTGGTATAAAACCATTCTACTAAAAATTTAGAGATTCAATTTTAAAGCGAACAATTATTATTTTTAGAAAGGTTGGGTAAAAAAAATGTTGTTTTAAGTGGCACTAGTAGCGCTAAATTGGCAAACAAACAGAAAAGTAAACTTAGTTTCAAAAACCTACAATCTCATTTATCCACACAGTTAGCATATTGAAAATTTACATTTACAACGGAAAAATTCAAAACTCCCTTTTCTGTTATCCAATTTTGCTTACAAAATATATTTTTGTTTTTTAGCTATTGGCATTGCAGTTTTATATACAGAAACTATAAAAATTTTATTTATTCACTGTATTATAGGTATAAATAATATTTTAGGATTATAATCTCTGAAAAAATGATTCCAAGTTTAAGTACACCTTGTATACATGTTTAATAGATTAATAATTATATTATTAGCCTATTATATCTGTTTTTTTATGGTCATAGCACACGTTTTGCAGGAAAATCCCTAAAGCGCTATAAAAGCGACGCGTGTGCGGAAAAAAAACTACGTGACGTTGGTCTTGAGTCGCTGTAAATTGCACTCGGTGGGAAACGCAGTCCTCGGAAAATCATTCTAAAGAGATGAGGTTCTCCATATAAAAGAATTCTTAAAAGAGTTGCACGAGAAGTAACAGACTAAACCTCATTCATGCATCGCTCTTTGAGGAATTAGGCTTAGGAGGTTTTAAGATGAATATAAATGAGAAAGGGAGTACGAGACAATATGGAGCTTTGGGGTACACCAGCTTTGTTAGTGAAGATATTAGAAGGAAATCCGTCGACTGTCACTCGTAAAAAATGCTCTCTGAGGAAACCCCAGACCCACAAAAAAAACCTTTCAGACTTTCCATAACAGCGGAACTTAGTTAACAATCCGTGATGCCAAACATAGTCGAATCCCTTGGATATATCCAGTGCAACCGCTTAAGATTCTCAAAAATATTCAATTGCGTTGTTCCAAACATGTGCTACATAAGTTGGAAGATCTCTTGTTGATCTTTGCTTTCGAAAGCCGTATTGATGATAGCGAATAATATTAAATCTTTCTAAATGTTTTAAAAGATGCTGATTGATACCATTTTCCATAATTTTCTATATTATTGAAAGCAGTACTACTGGTCCGTAGGTTTTTGGTAAGGACTTCTTAACTTTTTTGGGTATGGGCTGACTTGTAGTACATTTCCAACAGGAAGGAAATATTCCTTTTCTGTAGGATATGTTGAAAAGTCTACAGAAAATTGGAGTTTGTTCGCTTGTGCATTAATGAGTGCTATGGCAGGTATTCCATCAGCGTCAGAAGCTTTTTTGATCTCTAGCTTCATTAAAATACGTTTTATAATACGCTGTCTGAAGACAATATCGGGCATCCTTGACTACACTATGGGAATAATGGGTGGTGTTTTTTCTTAGAAATCGACAGCAGAATATGAAGCAAAGTGTTCAGCCAACAAGTTGTCTTTCTGAACAGGTGTGGTTGCAATAGTATTATCTGGCCGTGTAAGTAGTGGTATAGTAGAATGAGTGAAATTTTGACTAATAACCTTAGCGACTGATCAAAGGGACCTGGAATTTTTGAGGCAGGAAGAAGTTTCTTTTTAATTCGCTGATTGTGTCTCCTTGGTTTCGTCGGTAATTTCTTTGCTTCTGTTCCGGAACCGAACAAAGATATTACTATTTATCACGTTCGGATTTTCACGGTATTGTCGGTAGACAAGATGTTAAGAAGCCACAGCTCAGCGCAGTCAGATAGGGGATCTAAAACAAACGTCTAACCAAGAGAAATTTCGAAGATATTTCATGAGTTCTTCCCATTTAGCAGATTTGTACTGCCAAATCTTTCGCCGTTTAGGCGCCTTTCTGCCACTAATCGGTAGGATACTCGATGTCGAAAGTAGTTGATGGTCAGAAGAACTTAACGGCTGATTTACGGTGACAATGTAAATCTCTGAATTGGGGGTTAAAAACAGATCAAAAAGACTGGTAAACTCTCCGACTCGATCAGGGATCCATGTTGCTTCATCGATAAGCTGAGTAAAATCACAATTGAGTGAGAATGATTCAGCTTCACGACCTTGTTCGTCGATTATATTTGAATACTTAATTCAGTTAATGTTATGATGTTGTGGACATTAAAGTCGCCCAGAATAGAGTCCTTATTTTTAACCATATTATATCAGGTTCAAGGCTCCAAGGTATACTCTCTTTAGCAAGATAGACCGTTTCTGACAAAAAGACATATTCCTAACTTATGCCTAAATCGAGAAAAGAAATCGTACTCAGGATAGAAAAAGTTGACTGTGCTGGTCGATGAACTGACCTTGGCAGGTAGCGAGTACATGAGGCTTATTCGATTGCCAATGTTGGTGCACTGAATATATTTTTGCGTTTAAACCCGTAGGTCATAAAAAGCCATTTTAACATTGGGATCTCGGCATATTGACGCTCTTGAATCAGTCCCCACCCGAAGATTCGAATGGGGGCTATTTTACCTCCAGATTTTTTGATGCTGTTTTTCACCACATTAAATCCGGAGACATTGGCACAGCTACAAAATGTTAAACAATTTTACGCAGCCTAAGCCGAGGCGATGGTGTCACACCGGGCGATGGCTGGGGGGATCAGAGCATCTACCATCTAACTTTAAGTCGTGTTCTATGATAGGCAGAACGTACCGGAGGTGGTATTCTATCCTGCATCCCTACGGGTTGAATATTACATGAATATATATATATATAATATATATATATATATATATATATATATATATATATATATATATATACATATATATATATATATATATATATATATATATATATATATATATATATATATGTATATATATTTATATGTAAGTATATATACAGTTAGTCCAAAAAGTCTCTATACACCACCTGCTTTCTATGCTATTTTTCTGTTACGATTAACTAATTAATTGGAACTAAGAGAAAACATGTTTAAATTAATATTTGAAACTTAACCAATGAGGATTAGTATTAAAAACAACTACGGAACATTTTATTTAGAAGTTACGTCATTATTATAAAAATGTAAACAAAATTAATGTCAAAAAAGAATTTAAGAACTGCATTAAAAAAACGCGTTATAACAGCCGCATTGTACCAAACTATCTATTGCTCGTTAAACTAACAACAAATAAATAATTTTCGGCCATACTTTAAAATCTGTCACTTGTTGCTAATAGTTTCAGTGGATTTTCAAAGTAGTATTAAAAATGAGCGAGAGAAATTGTAAAATTCCATTTCAAAGTCGAAAGATCATAATTGATTTGTGGAAAGATGAAAAATCGTAGAAAAATATAGGAAAAATTGTTAAAAATTCGCATGCTACTGTTTAGTACATTGTAAACCAGTATAAATCAACGGGTTCCTATAAAATTTGACCACGCTCCGGTCGTCCCAAGAATCGGACTCTACGTGAAGAGGCCAGTATTGTTAGACAAATAATTATAGATCCCAAGAAAAGTACATCAAAATTAAAGGAAGTACGGGAACTATTTTCGAAAAATGTTTGTTCACAAATAGTGAGCAATAGTTTATACAGGGCAGGCTATAAGGGGTGTGCAGCCAGGAAGAAGCCGTTAATTTCGAAAGTTAATCTCAAAAAGCGGTTAGCTTTTGTTAAGGAATATATTACTAATTCTCCTGAATTTTGGGAATCCGTAATCTTTAGTGATGAAACTAAAATTAACCTTTTTGAGTCTGATGACAGAACTAAAGTTTGGAGAAAGAAGAAAACAGCATTCGATATTAAAAACATTTGTTCCACGGTGACACAAGAGGGTGGCAGTGTTTTGCTTTGGGGATGCACGTCCGCTGGAGGAGTTGGAAATTTACATTTTATTAATGGTATCATGGATCAGCATGTTTATATAAACATTTTGAGAGACAATTTAACAGAAAGTGTCCAAAAATTAGCACTCGAAAAAAGATATATTTTCAAACAGGACAATCATCCGACACATACCGTAAACTTAGTGTGAGAATGGATGATCCATAATGTGCGACAGCAGCTTCATACACCTTCGCAATCACCCGATGTTAACCCCATCGAGCATTTATTGATGTAACTTCTAAATGAAATGTTCCGTAGTTGTTTTTAATGCCAGTCGTCGTTGGTTAAGTTTCAAATATTAATTTAGACATGTTTTCTCATAGTTCCGATTAATTAATCAAACAAAAATAGTCTAGAAAGCAGGTGGTGTGTGGAGACTTTTGGACTGACTGTATGTATATATATATATATATATATATATATATATATATATATATATATATATATATATATATATATATATATGTATATATGTATATATGTATATATGTATATATATATATATATGTATATATATATATATATATATATATATATATATATATATATATATATATATATATATATATATATATATATATATATATATATATATATATATATATACTAGCCGTGCCCGCAGTTTCGCTCGCGTGGACTTGATTCACCTTTATCGTCACTGCTTATTCGTTATGTTTATATTATTATATAGTCATAGAGGCCCATGGCTTGGTTGTATACTTGTCTCCGCTTCTTTTTGTCTCCTATTAGCTTTTCCCAGTGCGGGATTCCCATCAACTCCAGACCTTGCTTTACTGCAAGAATCCATCTAGATCGAGATCTACCCTTGCCTCTTCTTCTAACCACTCCTCTTATTAGGGCTTGCTTTGCCTGTCTTTCTCCCTTCATCCTTACCACGTGTCCCAACCATCTTAATCGCTGGCTTCTTATAATTTGGCTTATAAAGGGTTTCGTATATAGGCATTTTAATACGTAGTTTGTTTTTTTTCTCCACAGTCCCTCTTCTTTCCTTCCTCCGTAGATTCTTTTCAAAGCTTTCCTTTCCCACACCTCCAACGTAACTCGAAAATCGGATAAGTGGTTCTCGACAGATAAGCGCGCTAATGGACAGACAGACAGACAGAGAGACGTTGCATTTTATATATATTACATATATTCTTTGCTACATGATATTGTTCAAAATTTGATGGTTTAGGCAGTGTATTGCAAGAGAACGCGCTAGTGGCAAACTTTTTTCGAACTTGATTCACTATTATCGTCACTGCTTATTCCTTATGTTATCTAACGTAATAAAAATAGCCTATAAACCTGCAGAAACATATGTATTTTTTTTAAAAAAAAGCACGTAAATCGATAAGTGGTTCTTCAGTGATAAGCGCATTAATGGACAGACAGACAGACAGAAAGACGTTGCATTTTTATATATATTATAGACATATATATATATATATATATATATATATATATATATATATATATATATATATATATATATGTATATATACTCTGGGGAATAAACTGTACAAAATAAAAAACATTTACGTTAACTTTTTCTACTGAATTATTAAATATAGTTGACACAAAATGCCTCCACTTAGAACTCTACAAGCATCCTTTATTAATTTTTATAACACAGATCTATTTTAGTTTTAACAATAGGTCTTCTTTTTTTGAAAATAAGTTTTTTTAGATTTCTTCAACTTTTTATAATATAGTCTTTAAGTTTTATATTGTGTTTCAATTCAGAAGCGTACCAGGTAGGAGAACAATGCTTGTTAATATTGCCAAATAAAGGCTCAAACTAATCTGGCACAAAATATAGTTTATAAATATCCTCTAAAAGTCCATAATATCGATATAGTTACACAGAAATAACCAATCGATGGCACAAAATAACAGATTCAAAACCAGAAAAATCAGCTTTCCTAAAATTGTAAACTACATTTGATGTATTGGATATAAAGATATTAGAGGTGCTCAGACGCATTTGATGTATTAGCGCGACGTGTATGCCTAGTACGCACCGCTCTGGGAGAATGAAGTGAACTACATACATTGAACACATTATATGATAATACGTGTAAAGTAGACTAAAGCCGTCAACGGTTCTTCGATGTTTCAAGGAATCAAAGTTGCTGGTGGGTTCTGGGTCTCTAATCATGCAAATCGTTCCCTTCTGAATAGAATCCAGCAAATGCAGCACATATTTGTGAGCCTAGCTTCAAATATGGGAGCAGTATTCCATCGTTGGTCGACACTCAAGTAATTTACAGTTCAAAAATGTATATGATGTATTACTTGCGCATATTTTCTTTTTCTTTTTAAAAAAAAATTGTTAAAAAAATCGTTGTTTCTCCCTTTATTTTGAAAAGTAGTGATCAAAAAATTTTGAAAAAATTCTGGAATATTCTCCACAAGGTGTAGATTGAACGAAAAGTATCACGAGTCGTCAGTTTTCAACAAATATTGGAATCAGACTGTTGAAAACTCATTTGGGGTGTGTTTTGTCATGTCATTGATCATTTTATACATCCGCAACAAAAATTTTTATTTTAATTGCAGTTACCGTGCGGAAGTCCAACTTGCATTTGACAGGTTTTTTTTACCATTAAAAGTATTATCAGTGGTTTTCTCAAATGAGGACTCTAAATTTGATGTGTTTCAGTTTTTAGCAAATTGTGTAGCTTATAATGGTTGCTTTATTTGTTACTTTTCTGAAAAAATGCTACACAAGGATCTCGTAACAAGGATGGAAGGAATTTTATTATTATAAGAATAAAATATTTGTTATATCAAGATTCTTTTATTATTAGCAATAATAATTGTTTTGGATATGTATACAGTAATACCCCGCTTAGCGCGACCCCGTTACGCGCGGTTTCACTATAACGCGAATTTCAAATTTCGCGCTCATGTAGTCATTAACTTCTCTATGGTCGCGGGGGGATCCCCGCTTTCTCTGAATATTCTCTTTGAAGAATTGGGAATTCCCTGTCCTTCGACTTTGTTCTATGGGGATTTCCTCGTTCGTTTCGTGTGTTCATTTGTTCCGTAATGTTTAGTTCGGTCGGCTGGCAGTTTTGTTTTAATATTTATTGGAGATACATACATACATAATTTAACCCTACGTTAAAAATGCCGCCTGTAAAGAAAAAAGAGCGTAAAAGCGTCACTTTGGAATTGAAGATGAAAGTGTTTAAGAAGAATGGAAAATGGAGGCAAAAGCAACAATTGTTGGGAGAGATTTTGGACTCTCAGAATCGACTGTGAGAACGATTTATAAAAATCGGGAAAAAAAATTAAAATCTCCAGCGAAGGTTCAACACCTATAAGTGCAACAAAACTTTCTCGTTCGAGATCATCTATCTTAGAAAGAATGGAGAAATTACTGTCAGTCTGGATCGAAGATTTGAATAAGAAGAACACACCACTAAGTCAAGATCTCATATGCACAAAAGCAAAATCTTTGTATGAGATGCTGAAAACAAAAGAAGGAGAAGGGAGTGCCACTCCGACTTTTGCTGCCAGCAGAGGCTGGTTCCATCGGTTCAAGCAGCGTTCTAATCTTCACAATATCCACATAACAGGCGAGGCGGCCAGCGCGGACATTCAAGCTGCAGCTGAGTTTTCCAGACAAGTTTCAAGACTTCGTTAGACGAGAGAAAATTCCTGCTTGTCTCATCTTCAATGTTGATGAGACCGCACTTTACTGGAAAAAAATGCCATCTCGAACATTCATTTCTAAGGAAGAACGTCAAGCCAGTGGTTTCAAAGCTGCGAAAGATCGACTAACACTTCTGCTGGGTGGTAATGCCACTGGTGATTTCAAACTGAAACCTTTACTAGTGTACCATTCAGAAACACCCCGTGCAATGCGAGGCACAGACAAGACAAGTCTACCAGTTGTGTGGCGATCAAACAGAAAGGCGTGGGTTACACGGGAAATTTTTCAAGAATGGTATTCTAATAGTTTTTGCCCATCAGTCAAATCATACTGTGACAGAAATGGGCTTGAACCTAAAGTTATATTACTCTTAGACAATGCCCCAGGACATCCAACCTCACTTGATACGCCCAGAGACTTAAAAGTGTACGTAAAGTTCCTTCCACCAAACACTACGTCAATATTACAACCTATGGACCAGGGAGCAATAGCAAACTTCAAAGCTATTACCATCGCCGCACTTTTAGCCAACTAATTCATGAAACTGACGGGGAAGGAAGACAGTCTATGCGAGAGTGGTGGAAGTCATACAACATTATGAAGTCTATTCACAACATAGAAGAGGCTTGGAAGGAAGTTAAAATGAGTTGTATGAATGGGGTGTGGCGTAATCTTTGGCCAGATGTAGTGGAAGCACCTAGAAGAATTGTCCAGATGCAGAGACAAGTGCTTGAAGACATTGCTGCAATGATTGAGGGGTCTGAACTTGAAGATGTCACGGTAGAAGATCTCGTAGAACTTGTAGCAACGCACGACGATCCTATTAGCAATGAAGATCTGATCGAGTTACAGAATAATCCTATCTACGATGAGGAAGAACAAGTAGAAGAGAAAGTTTTATCTTCAGGGGAAATACAAAATGCACTTTCAAAAATTTATTCAGGTTTGGACATATTGCAGAGTATAGACAATAATGATGACCGTGTCTTGACCGTGTGTCAAACAATTAAAAACAGTGTTGGGTGTTTATGAACGTATTTTACAAGAACGTAAACAAAACGTTACCCAAAAGACAATAGATGTATTTTTCCGTAAAAAATAAGAGTATGTATTGCATAAAGTGTTCTTAGAATTAAAGTGATTGATTAAAAATGATTTGTATTTTTTTTGTATTAAATTTTGACTATGTTTAATCATAAACCTCGATATACGCGAATTTCAGTTAACGCGATTTTTTTCGGAACGTATCCCTCGCGTAAAGCGGGGTATTACTGTATTGCAATATGTGTTTATGTAACTATTAAACCTTTGCAACTCATACATTTTACATATTGTTGGCTTTTTAATTTTTTCCAGTGTTCATATTGTCATATTTTTATTCTATATTTAGTCACTGATATATTTATTTCCGGTGCCAAGGATTTTGTATACCTAAAATATTATAAATTACCTCCTAGAATTTTTCGCAGGCTTATTTTACATTCATAAATTTAGATAAAAGTCCCAATTTATATATAAAAAAGTTGATATAGATTTATATATATATATATATATATATATATATATATATATATATATATATATATATATATATGTATACATATATATATATATATATATATATATATATATATATATATATATATATATATATATATATGTATATATATATATATATATATATATATATATATATATATATATATATATATATATATATGGGGTATTCTTTGTCCAATGCTCTCCAAAATTGGTTTAACCTAAAAAAAAACAACCCGGGGTGCAAATAAAAGCTTGAAGTCTCTACTTTCGATTGCCGTGTGGCACTTTTTGAAATTCGCAGTAACGGACTCAATATGACGGCTTAAACTGTCAAAATGTCAGAAAAATTACCGTTACAAGGTTTCTCTCTACAATTCTTTCCAAATCCGTTGTAATATTTTGGGAATGTCTGATTGAAGGATTCAGGGGTACTCGATGATCGATTTTATTCCAGAATTCTGGGGATGGAAAAAGAGGGTATGGGGGTTGAATTTTGATTTTTAGTCTGACTAGGATGAGATTCTGTACCTGAGGGTTTTTGGGGTCATTGATAATTAATCTCAGGGTTTTTTCTACTTCCACCTTCTAGAAGTGGAAAAAGAGGGTACGGGGGTTGAATTTTTATTTTCAGACAGACTAGGATGAGATTCTGTACCCTGGGGGTTTTTGGGGTCGTTGATAATGCATTTGAGATCGTTTTCTACTTCCACCATTCTAGGGGTGGAAAGGAGGGTACGGGGGTTGAATTTTGATTTTTAGTCTGACTAGGATGAGATTCTGCACCTGGGGGTTCTTGGAGTCATTGATAATGAATCTGAGATCTTTTTCTATTTCTACCCTTCTAGAGGTGAAAAAGATGGTACGGGGGTTGAATTTTGATTTTCAGTCTGACTAGGATACGATTCTGTACCTGGGGGTTTTTAGGGTCTCTGATAATGAATCTGAGGTTTTGTTCCATTTCAATTGGGCTATGCAAGTGGGGTATTTGGACACCATATTCGATCCGCCATCTTAAGTTTGAAAGTTTGTATATTGTGGAATTGATTCCTACACGATTAGTCAATAAACTATCCAAATCACTATATTCAAGTTAATCTGATGAGTTTTCAATGGATCGCAGCACGTGTTTAGGATGTTCGTCTGCCATATTGTCTCCTCCATTTTTGATTTTGGTATTCTCTAATAAAATCGATATATATATATATATATATAAATATATATATATATATATATATATATATATATAATATATAATTTGGAGCCACATAGAGGGGCCCCCGCAGGCTCAAATTAAAGCTTAAATACTCTAGTTTTGAAAGCTGTTGGGCGATTTTGAGAGTTCTTCGAAAGGAGACTGTTTCCCACAAAAATTATTAAAAGAGAAAAAAAGACAGGTAGAATGGCATTTTTTAATAACCTCACTATATGTTTTCAAAAAAACAAAAAAATGACTCCCCGTGGATTTTTTTTGGAAGTCCCGATCGCGAAATTACAACAGGTTTCGTTGGTGCAAAAATTCAAAATTTGAAAAATCGCTTGAAAAAATTCTAAAAAAAATCATACGTATTCTTCCCTGCAAAACTTTCTTATTCTATGAACTTGGATTATATATATATATACATATATATATATATATATATATATATATATATATATATATATATATATATATAACATATATATAGTAAATATCTATATATATATATATATATATATATATATATATATATATATATATATATTATATATATATATATATATATATATATGTATATATATATATATATATATATATATATATATATATATATATATATATATATATATATATATATATATATGGTACACTCTTCTTAAGTAGAGACCAGATCTCCTTTAAGAAAGTGACCCTGCCCTGGAATATCACGAGCATGACTAGAGCAGTTTTTTAATGATTGTGATGCTGTGATAAAGGAGGCTAGGGGCTGACCACCTTATTATTTTGCACAAGAGAATTTGATATTTTATGGTCTATGGATGCTTCATATGTTAGAGTGATATATTGGGAACCGGCTGACAACCGGCGTCTCTTCGAGTCCGGGTTGGGAGGAGTGAAATTGACTACCGAGCACATAGAAATAGGAGTATCCGATTTACGTACTTTTTTTTTTAAAACATACATATGTTCTCTGGCCAGGTTATAGGCTATATTTTATTACGATAGGCAGCATAAGGAATGAGTAGTAACGTAAAATAGTAAATGATGTCGGAAAAAAGTTTGCCGCTAGCGCGTTGCCTTGCAATACACCGCCTAAACCATTAAATATGGAACAATATTATGTAGCAGAGAATATCTATAATCTATAATCTATAATATATATAAAATGCAATGTCTCTCTGTCTGTCTGTCGGTCCATTAGTGCGTTTATCACGCGAAAACCACTTATCCGATTTATGTGTCTTTTTTTAAATTTATACATATTTTCTTTGGCCAGGCTACATAATAATAATAATAATCTATATCTATAATATATATAAAATGCAACGTCTCTCTGTCTATCTGTCTGTCCATTAGTGCGCTTATCCCTCGAGATCCACTTATCCGATATACGTGATTTTTTAAATTCATACATATGTTCTCTGACCAGGTTATAGATATATATTTTATTACATCTATAATATATATAAAATGTAACGTATATCTGTCTGTTTGTCCGTTTGTGTGCTTATCACTGGAGAACCACTTATCCGATTTATGTGCTTTTTTTAAACATGCTAAATCATTAAATATGGAACAATATCATGTAGCAAAGAATATCTATAATATATATAAAATGCAATGTCTCTCTGTCTGTCTGTCTGTCCGTTAGTGTGCATATTACTGGAGAACCACTTATCCGATTTACGTGCTTTTTTGTTTAAACATACATATGTTCTCTGGCCAGGTTATAGGATATATTTTATTACGTTAGGTGACATAAGGAATAAGCAGTGACGATAATAGTGAATCAAGTCGGAGGAAAGTTTTCCGCTAGCGCGTTCTCTTCCAATACACTGCCTAAAGCATTAAATATGGAACAATATCATGTAGCAAAGAATATAATATATATAAAATGCAACGTCTCTCTGTCTGTGTGTCTGTCCGTTAGTGCGCTTATCACTCGAGAACCCCTTATCCGATTTATGTGTTTTCTTTTTAATTCATACATTTGTTCTCTGGCCAGGTTATCTATAATCTTCTATCTAGAATATATATAAAATGCAACGTCTTTCTGTCTGTCTGTCTGTCTGTCCGTTAGTGTGCTTATCACTTGAGAACCACTTATCCGATTTACGTGTTTTTATAAAATTTAAACATATGTTCTATATAATTCGATATAAGCCTAGATAATGGGAGATAAGGAGAAATAATGGGAGATAAGGAGAAATAATGGGAGATAAGTCGAGATAAGGCTCGATAATGGGAGATAAATATAAATAATGGGAGATAAGGAGAAATAATGGGAGATAAGCAAAGATAAGTCTAGAAAATGGGAGTTATGGTGAGATAATGGGAGATAAGGAAAAATAATGGGAGATAAGGAGAAATATTGAGAGATAAGTCGAGATAAGCCTAGATAATGGGAGATAAGGTGAGATAATGGGAGATAAGGAGAGATAATGGGAGATAAGGAGAAATAATGGGAGATAAGGAGAAATAATGGGAGATGAGCAGAGTTAAGCCTATATAATCGAAATTATGTAGAGATAATGGGAGATAAGGAGCAATATTGAGAGATAAGGGGAAATAATGGGAGATATTTTATTACGCTGGGTAAATTAAGGAATAAGCAGACGATAGTGGTGAATCAAGTCCACGCGAGCGGAGTCGCGGGCCCGGCTAGTATATATATATATATATATATATATATATATATATATATATATATATATATATATATATATATATATATATATATATATATATATATATATATATATATATATATATATATATATATATATATATATATATATATATATATATATATATATATATATATGTTATATATATATATGCGTTTCCCTAAATTGTTGGTATGTCAGCGGTTCAAAAAAAAAATTTTTTTTGGGAAAGTGATACTCATTAGACTCTATTTAAATTGTTCCTTGGACCTCCAGAGACAATTATTTACGGCTGTACACGACTTTTTTAAGAACCTTTTTTTTACAGCTCAATGTGCAAATTTTGCGGAAAAAAAATGGAAAAAACTGGAAAAAAAAAAAAAAAAATAAAAAAAAAACTCGCTAAATTGCCCTAAAAAGCATCAAACGTCAATATGTAATGTACCGTATTATAAGTTTATTCAAGCGATTTATTGAAATTATTCATCATGTATCTTGACAACGTTTTCCTCTTTTATATAATGGCCGTTTTTGCCTATTTTATATCTTTTAATCAAATAGCATCCAGGTACACATTTCTTATGTTCTTTGACCTGCTGACTTCGAATTTTTATGTACCTTGTTGATATTAGGATATCGTTTCCAAGTTATGGTCAGATTTTAGCCATTTCTTGGTCAGAAATGACCGTAAATTAAAAATGGTTTATTTAAAGATCTTACATTGGCTGATTTTAGCAAGAATGTTATTTCACTGTTTTACTACTGTTTGCTGTCAGGAAAAATCGATGAGACCAAAATAAAGGAACTTGCATTATTTAAAAAACCAACAATAACGCATCTAATAAAAACATTGTCAGATTAGTTGAAAAAGATAAAATATCATAGAAAGCCATTTAAACCTTCTGTCATGCCGTAATGCTCAAAAATTTGATAGAAAAATTTTAGAAATTAATAAGCTGCCATTTTACCAAATTCTTTGTAACGGAGATACTTTTTTAATTAAGAAGTATTGTAGAGTTTATTACTTAATAATGTCGACAGCTGACAGACAGATTTTCCAAGTTGAGGGATGATTGTTATTGATGTTTTTTAAGGGACAGAGGCACACAGAGGTTGATTTTCATTGCACATTTTAAATTTCAAATTTAAGATTTTTATTGCTATAGACGTGATTAGTATGATAAGAATTTTTCCATTTTGTTGTCGGTTAACTAACATGTAACTTCTACATTTTTACTGAATAGGATTGTTGTTTTGACAGTCTTAGATTACATGAGTTTTATCACAAAAAAAAATTTAAACAACGTTTTTTTGGAGTTATGGTTCAAAGTATTCTAATAAAATCACCATACACGGTATAACAACGTATAACTTTTATGTTGCTGGTTTCCAAAACCACTTGAATTGCTGCCGAATCCAAGTAGAAGATAATGAGAAAAAAAACTGTTTTCTCTCGAAATGTACATATAACTAAAAATGACAACGTTCTGCAATGCTAAACGAAAAAAAACATATATATAAAATAGCTTTTGTTTCAATTTATGAGTATAAAGAATTTTTTTTTTCATTTTTGTGAAAATTAAATTTTCCGAAATAAAAAAACAGATTTCAGTAAAGTATATTTTCATAATTTTTTAATATTCTTTTTTAATATTTACTATTTTAACTTATCTTCTATATATTCTAGATCATGCACTGGCTTCATTTTCTACCAACTTTCCTTTTATTCTATGGTATTCACTGTCACGTGGCAATCCGTCCACGTGAATTTCTTTCCCAGGGCGGTAGATATCATGAAGAACATAATGATTTTCAATCACAGAGAAAGGAAATTAAAGGTTAGTATCGTCAACATACATATATTATTAGCGTAGCGACAGAGCATAATTTAAAAAATACTATGAAGTTTAGCTGACAATGGAATGTTTCTAAAATTAATTTCACATTCTGAGAAAAGTTATTTGGTAGAAAGAAAATTCATATACTACCATTAAGTAAATGATTTGAAGCACTTGAAATATGGATTTTAGAATTAGGTAATTGTTTCTTTAAATTTTGTCGAAAAATGTAAGGAAGTGTGACTGGTTTGTTACTTAAAGTATATTTTCAATAGATTGAGAATTTAGAAAATATAAAAGTTTCATAATAGCGGTGGTAATGAGCTCTGAAGTTGCGAAAAAACAATTGCTACATATATAAACGAGGATCCTGCTGTTTCTGCCGCATCTCGCATTTCGACCGCCATGCCCCTCTGCGTCTCCGATCATTCTCGTTAATAGCTCTATCTCTCAATATCTCCATTATTCCGTTGATCCATGTTAATACTGATCTTCCTTTCTTTTTTGTATTTGATGGAATATATTTAAATGCTCTTTTTGACCATATATTATCATTCTTTTCACACGTTCGTACCAAATTAACTGTCTGGTTTCAATTTTTTCTGCTGTTGTATGGATTCTTCCTGTCCATCTTCTGATTTCTTCATTTTTGATGTGTTCCCGTCTAGATATTCTACACGCTTTCCTTAAACAATCCATTTCTACCACATCTATCCTTTACTAATATTTTTTTTGTCATTTGCCAGCATTCAGATCCATACGTCAATATCGGCTCTACAATTACCCTGTAGATTATCGTTTTTCTTTTGTTTTTATTCAGTTTAATCAAAATAAAGAGTTTAGAATCCCTACATATTTTTAACCTGTTGAGTCACACCCGATTTTCTCCGAAACTATTTGTCATAGATAGTTGAAATTTGGTAATAATATAGGAATTGATGGCCTCATCAAACCCGTGTAGTTTTGAGAGTTAAATTTTCACGTGGGGGGTAAAATCGGAAGTGAAAAAAAATTTTTTTTTACTAGGTCATTGAGTGTGGTGTCAAATGAAAGCTTGTGAAAACACAAGTAAAAAATATATATATAACGTAGTACTTGGACTCACTTTTCTTATTATTATTTTTAAAAAGTCGCGAAAAATCGCTGTCCCGCCACCTTATCTCGAAAAGTACTGATCAAAAAATTTTGAAAAAATTCTGGAATGCTCTCCACAAAAGACAAATGGTTTCTTGATGAAGATATTCAGGTGTTAATGCAACTCGATGTAAAACACCGAGGAAGTAAAACATTGCTATTTAGTCCAGTCATAATACGACCAAAAGAGGCCAAAAATAGAAATCGTCAGATACTGCTACTTTGTTTTTGAATACTCGTCTTGAGTACATTACGATAAAAATATTAGGACCGTTGAAAAATTGGGGCAACGCTCTCAAAAATGGGAAAATTGGCCCGTTTTGGGTTTTTTTTTTAGCGTATTTTTGCAATTTTATTATAAATTTATGGAAGATAAATTAAAAATTCTGACCGACTAATTAAATATGTGAACTTGCAAATTTTAAGCTAATTTTTTTAGTTAGCTCTGGAAATATATTCCATGGACATTACTTTAATTGCTCCAAACATAATTTTAGTAATTTTTTACATATTTTTCACTCCTTATAATATTGATAAATTTGATTCACGTTTTTTGTTCTGACGAATTTTTGAAACAACTTTTTTTCCGTATACTATTACCTTACCTAAAATATCAAAAAATGTTCCTTAGTCTCTGAGCTTTCATTTCAGGTACTTAAGAACTCATTTAAACAATTTAGGCCTGAGAAATTGGCCATTTAAGTCTCAATTTTTTTTTAATGCAAATTTACGATTTCCTTTTAAAAAATTCTTCTTCTTGAGTTTTATGATATTTTCAGTAACTAAAGTTATTTTTAACTATTACACACAGGTTACTGTATATATTTCAGCTGAAAAAGCTGGCCATTTTACTTTCAATTTTATGCTTTTTTTTTCAAATTTACAATTACTTTTAAAAAAATTAATGTTTCATGAATTTTATCATAATTGCCGCAACGAAGATCATTTTATTAGTTATAAAATGATCACCATATATCTTACAAGGAGAGGCCAGAGCATATGAGTCACCGATTTGGATGAAAATTGATGGAGAGTCAGGTTTCACTGATATATTAAGAACCCCGTTTTATGTTTTATCTTATAGGATTAAAAAAAATATATATATATTTGGCTTCATAATGTTTTGAAAAAGTAGTAAAATTTCTATTAAATAAAAAATACATTACTACAACAATTTAAATATAGTTTATTATTTTACTTAACTAGTTAAACTTGTATCATTAAAATTAATATTTTGCGCAGTAACTTTATTATATTTATAAATTAACTTAATATATCTTTACATAAAATTCACATTTAGGCCGTCCCTAAGTTTTCGGTGCGGTATCGTTTTTCTCGGTGTACTCAGTACCGATTCGGTAATGAAAACATGCCGGACGCCTATATTTCAATGAAACCACCTGACTTGCTCCGCGCCCGCGCTACCCGCACATCCCGCGCAAGTCAAGCACACGAGAAAAACGATACCGCACCGACAAATAAAGGAAGCGACCTTACAAGTAATTTAAGAGTTTTTCTATTTAACAAAAAGAGAAAATGAATTGTTACAAGAGAACTATTTTTTGCTCGTTTTTTTGCAAAACGTCACTACTATACTATAGTGTACTATTAGTATGTATTATGGGGCAGTATGGTCTTAAATGCACTAGAATTATATCTAGTTATATATTTAAGGCTACCGTTTCTCATTGGATGAATGTCGCTGAGTAACTAGACGTAAGTAAAGTAGGAGCAATAGCAAAAAAAAAATCTAGTTATAAAGCAACATTATACATTACTTTATAAAGATATAAAATCAAAATTGATCAAAATAAAACGGGGGGATAATTATATTTTTAAATGTAGTAATTATTAAATAATAGAAATTAAATAAATACGTTAATAAAAATATTTACAAATTATACAATAAATTATTTAATAATAATTAAAAATGAGTTTATGCTCATAAATCGGTAATAAATTATGGTTTACTTTCTCGTAAAGGTTCAAATTACTTACCGAGACTTATGCTCAGGAGAGGAATGAGGATTTGGATCACCAATTAAACAGCCACACAACAGTAACCTGTATATAACTCAGCCACTCAACAGTAACCTGTATATAATAATAAAAAATAACTTTGGTTACTGAAAACATTATAAAACTCAAGAAAAAATAATTTTTTAAAAATAAATCGTAAAAATTAAATTTGAGTTTAAAATGGCCAATTTCTCCAGCCTAAATTGTTTAAATAAGTTCTTAAGTACCTCAGATGAAAGTTTTGGGACTAAAGAATATTTACTGATATTTTAGGTGAGATAGTAGTATACTGAAAAAAAGTTGTTTCAAAAATTCGTCAGAAGAAAAAAACGTGAATCGGTAAAATTTATCAATATCATGAAGAGTGAAAAATATATCTAATATGTAAAAAATCGCTAAAAAATTATGTTTGGATAAATTAAAGTAATGTCCATGCAACATATTTCCAGAGGTAACTAAAGAAAATTTGCTTACAGTTTGCAAGTTCACCTATTTAATCATAAGAAATAACAAAAAAAAAAACGACAAAATGGCCAATTTCTCCCGACCAGAAGTCTCAAATGACATCCCATTAAATTTTTCGTTTTATGTCTAGAATTAAAATCTCTCAAAATTTTTAGTTTATTTTCCATAAATTTGTGATAAAATTGCAAAAATACTCTAAAAAATCCCAAAAAAAACGGACCAATTCTTTCATTTTTGAGGGTATTGCCCCAATTTTTTAGCTGTCGCAATATTTTTTTTAAAAAAAGTAGTAGTATCCGACGATTTCACCTCAAAATCGTATTCTGACTGGGGTAATTATTAAAATAAGAAAATGTAACATGTAGGCTGAAAAGTTTTTGGTCTGACACATAGACGTCGCCCTTTTCAAAAAAGCCATATGATATTTAGGAAGTACCAACATTCAAACGATACATGTCAAAATTTCATGTCATTCCGACGATTAATTTACAAGTAACAGTGGTTTTACTGACGCTACGTTTGATATTTTCAAAACAATGGAAAAATCGAATTTCGTGTATTGATTAAACACTGTTTTTTGATGGGAAAGAATACCGGTCAAGCAAAACAATGGCTTGATGACATGATGCTAAACGCTCTGGACGTCCAAATAAGGTGATTAGAAAACGTAAAACACCAAACTGTTTTGGATTACCGTAAAGTGAAATTGCGTGAGATAGCTGACATCCTAAAGATGTCAAAAGAACGTGTTGGTCATATTTTGCATGAACATTTGGGCATGAGAAAGCTCTGTTCGAAATGGGTACCGCGTTTGCTCACAGTGAACCAAAAACAACAACGCGTTGTTGATTCTGAGCGCTGTTTGGTTCTGTTCAAGCGCAATTAACAGGCTTTTTTCATGTGATATGTGAAAATGGATGAAACGTGGATCCACCACTACACACCGGAATCAAATCGGCAGTCAGCTGGGTGAACAGCAGCCGGTAAAAGCCGCCCGAAGCGTCCAAAGACACAGTCGGCTGGGAAGGTTTTGGCCTCTGTATTCTGGGATGCGCATGGAATAATTTTTGACCGACTATGCTGAAAAGGGAAAAACCATCAATAGTGAATATTATATATAAAGTTGGTGTGGTTGAAGGCAGAAAGGGAAAAGAAACGGCCCCAAATAAACAAGAAAAAAGTGCTCTTTCATCAAGACAATGCACCGTGTCACAAGTCAATGGTTACGATGGCAAAATTTCATCAATTGTAGTTCGAATTGCTTTCTCATTCACCATATTCTCCAGATTTGGTCCCAGAGACTATTATCTGTTCGCAGACCTCAAAAAATGCTCGCGGGAAAGAGATTTGGCTCGAATGAAGAAGTTATCGCCGAAACTGAGGCGTACTTTGAAGGCAAAGACAAATCCTTCTACAAGAAAGGTATAGAAATGATAGAAAAGTGTTGGACTGATTGTATTGCTCTTGAAGGAGACTATATTGATGAATAAGGTCGAATCTTGTAAAAAAAATGTGTTTTTAGTAGCTAGACCAAACACTTTTTAGCCTATTGTTACATTCGAAAGATATCGAGTATGTCATACAGTAAGTGGCGAGCAGAGTTGACAAGTCGTGCCTAAAAGTTGTAGGTGCAATTAGTTATGTCGTGTTGCATTAACATCCAAAGATAAATATAGTACTTTTATGGTGGTGCACACTTTATGGTCATAGGGTCAGTTTACAAACAAATGGCTACTCAGACTATTAAAAATTGCCATATAAATTTATTCAAAATCCTCTAAAATTTCTTCCAAATGTAACAGTAATATTTCCACATAATTGGTAGATGAACTTCCACATCATCAGAAGGAATTTGTGTGCACACCTCTTGTTAGTTGCCCTGCCCACGTAAAGACTGAAAGGAATGAATTTTGTAAGACCAAAACCAACAGAAAAGGAGTGTATTGTACTACTGGGCAAAATCACACAGGTAAAAAATTAGTAAAAGTGCGAAATAAAAGTTCTGCTTTTTAAATTTAAATAGAGAAGTAGGTAATAATGTTAGGTGTGACTGTATACTAATGATTTATATCTAATTTATAAGTTTATAGGAGTAAGTTATGAAAAAACTGTAGAAACTAAGTAGTTACGCTATTAATAGCTGTTCGAGGATAAAATTCATGCCCATGTCACTTTTAGACTTCATTAAATTTCGGCATTATAAAAAAGAGTGAATTATAGAAGTGGCCGAGAATATTTGAATTAATTTAAACTAACGAAATAAATTATACTAACATTTAAAATATTATATATTTCTTACAGTGGCATAATTAGATTTTAAGAGTATTGGAAATGTATCCAAAAGACTTTTTATGGGAAAAAAAGGAAAATATTAATTGTTTATAGTAACAGCGACAGAAAGTGCAAGGGCAAGCATGCTTGAATAAATGATTTTCTATAGCGAAATAATATTTGGTACAATGGTTTAAGGAGGTACATATTTTGAATAGAACACAATCCACGATCGCTTCTGATCTTGACGGAAAACTAGTAAATTTTAATATTAATAAATATTAGAATTCTATGGAAAATTCTAAACAAATTTTATATGGCATCTCCACGTTCAATCTGAACAATTTCTTAAATAAAGAAAAACATCCAATTTTTAATTTTATTCGATTTTTTAAGAACATATTTCATAATTGGAACCAAAATGAGATTAATTTTTATTGTTATTTAGAAATATCAGAATTTAAGCTAGGTTTAGTATCAAAGGGGCTAATGTTAATACCCGTATTTAGTTTAGTGACATCTAACTAACTTTAAAGAAATCAACGTATAAATAAATTGAAGCCTAAAATCGGACTAACTCTATATTACCTATAATTTAATTTTTATAATATCTGTACTTTCTAAACAAAATTGAGCAATATTGCTTAAGTGTAAGATTTTTCTTGTTTTACTTAGATTTTCTCTTCTTATCATATATTCTAAGTTCAGTTTAAGAACAATTAACTAATTGAAAAGAAAAAGAGGCGACAACTCTGTAATCCCATAGAGATAGATAGGTTAAAACGTACATAAGTTTCTATAAGCTGCTAAATCTTTTTGGCTAATATCAAATTATATCCCAGAGATTGATAAAGCGAATGTACCTCGAAAAAAAGCACAATTTTAAAATTTTCAATTTTTGGTAAAAAAATAATAGTTTTCCGCTAAGGAAGAAAAAGTTAAAAAAGGTTTACGGATGACATATCTTCCACATCTGGTCTTAATTATCTACCTTTACTTAATTTTTTTCTTCCAATCGAGTCGACTTTGTTCTGTATTAAAAAAAAATAAACTTTTTGAAAAAACAATAGTTATAGTAATATATATATATATATATATATATATATATATATATATATATATATATATATATATATATATATATATATATATATATATATATATATATATATATATATATATAT
>CM032454.1:107427835-107442859 GCA_019049505.1 Pachyrhynchus sulphureomaculatus | reverse complement strand
AATACTAATCCTCATTGGTTAAGTTTCAAATATTAATTTAAACATGTTTTCTCTTAGTTCCAATTAATTAGTTAATCGTAACAGAAAAATAGCATAGAAAGCAGGTGGTGTATAGAGACTTTTTGGACTAACTGTATATATACCTTACATATAAATATATATACATATATATATATAATATATATATATATATATATATATATATATATATATATATATATATTCATGTAAATTCAACCCGTAGGAATGCAGGATAGAATACCACCTCCGGTACGTTCTGCCTATCATAGAACACGAACTTAAAGTTAGATGGTAGATGCTCTGATCCCCCCAGCCATCGCCCGGTGTGACACCATCGCCTCGGCTTAGGCTGCGTAAAATTGTTTAACATTTTGTAGCTGTGGTGTGCCAATGTCTCCGGATTTAATGTGGTGAAAAACAGCATCAAAAATCCTGGAGGTAAAATAGCCCCCATTCGAATCTTCGGGTGGGGACTGATTCAAGAGCGTCAATATGCCGAGATCCCAATGTTAAAATGGCTTTTTATGACCTACGGGTTTAACGCAAAAATATATTCAGTGCACCAACATTGGCAATCGAATAAGCCCCTCATGTACTCGCTACCTGCCAAGGTCAGTTCATCGACCAGCACAGTCAACTTTTTCTATCCTGAGTACGATTTCTTTTCTCGATTTAGGCATAAGTTAGGAATATGTCTTTTTGTCAAAAGTCTCTCTTGCTAAAGAGAGTATACCTTGGAGCCTTGAACCTGATATAATATGGTTAAAAATAAGGACTCTATTCTGGGCGACTTTAATGTCCACAACATCACAACATTAACTGAATTAAGTATTCAAATATAATCGACGAACAAGGTCGTGAAGCTGAATCATTCTCACTCAATTGTGATTTTACCTCAGCTTATCGATGAAGCAACATGGATCCCTGATCGAGTCGGAGAGTTTACCGTCTTTTTGATCTGTTTTTAACCCCCAATTCAGAGATTTACATTGTCACCGTAAATCAGCCGTTAAGTTCTTCTGACCATCAACTACTTTCGACATCGAGTATCCTACCGATTAGTGGCAGAAAGGCGCCTAAACGGCGAAAGATTTGGCAGTACAAATCTGCTAAATGGAAGAACTCATGAAATATCTTCGAATTTCTCTTGGTTAGACGTTTGTTTTAGATCCCCTATCTGACTGCGCTGAGCTGTGGCTTCTTAACATCTTGTCTACCGACAATACCGTGAAAATCCGAACGTGATAAATAGTAATATCTTTGTTCGGTTCCGGAACAGAAGCAAAGAAATTACCGACGAAACCAAGGAGACACAATCAGCGAATTAAAAAGAAACTTCTTCCTGCCTCAAAAATTCCAGGTCCCTTTGATCAGTCGCTAAGGTTATTAGTCAAAATTTCACTAAATCTACTATACCACTACTTACACGGCCAGATAATACTATTGAAACCACACCTGTTCAGAAAGACAACTTGTTGGCTGAAACACTTTGCTTCATATTCTGCTGTCGATTTCTAAGAAAAAAACACCACCCATTATTCCCATAGTGTAGTCAAGGATGCCCGATATTGTCTTCAGACAGCGTATTATAAAACGTATTTTAATGAAGCTAGAGATCAAAAAAGCTTCTGACGCTGATGGAATACCTGCCATAGCACTCATTAATGCACAAGCGAACAAACTCCAATTTTCTGTAGACTTTTCAACATATCCTACAGAAAAGGAATATTTCCTTCCTGTTGGAAATGTACTACAAGTCAGCCCATACCCAAAAAAGTTAAGAAGTCCTTACCAAAACCTACGGACCAGTAGTACTGCTTTCAATAATATAGAAAATTATGGAAAATGGTATCAATCAGCATCTTTTAAAACATTTAGAAAGATTTAATATTATTCGCTATCATCAATACGGCTTTCGAAACCAAAGATCAACAAGAGATCTTCCAACTTATGTAGCACATGTTTGGAACAACGCAATTGAATATTTTTGAGAATCTTAAGCGGTTGCACTGGATATATCCAAGGGATTCGACTATGTTTGGCATCACGGATTGTTAACTAAGTTCCGCTCTTATGGAAAGTCTGAAAGGTTTTTTTTGTGGGTCTGGGGTTTCCTCAGAGAGCATTTTTTACGAGTGACAGTCGACGGATTTCCTTCTAATATCTTCACTAACAAAGCTGGTGTACCCCAAAGCTCCTATTGTCTCGTACTCCCCTTCTCATTTATATTCATCTTAAAACCTCCTAAGCCTAATTCCTCAAAGAGCGATGCATGAATGAGGTTTAGTCTGTTACTTCTCGTGCAACTCTTTTAAGAATTCTTTTATATGGAGAACCTCATCTCTTTAGAATGATTTTCCGAGGACTGCGTTTCCCACCGAGTGCAATTTACAGCGACTCAAGACCAACGTCAGTAGTTTTTCCGCACACGCGTC
The DNA here is from genome assembly GCA_019049505.1 of Pachyrhynchus sulphureomaculatus. NCBI lineage: Eukaryota > Metazoa > Arthropoda > Insecta > Coleoptera > Curculionidae > Pachyrhynchus > Pachyrhynchus sulphureomaculatus. The sequence continues at coordinate 107,440,403 of CM032454.1, read as the reverse complement.
GCTTTTATAGCGCTTTAGGGATTTTCCTGCAAAACGTGTGCTATGACCATAAAAAAAACAGATATAATAGGCTAATAATATAATTATTAATCTATTAAAACATGTATACAAGGTGTACTTAAACTTGGAATCATTTTTTCAGAGATTATAATCCTAAAATATTATTTATACCTATAATACAGTGAATAAATAAAATTTTTATAGTTTCTGTATATAAAACTGCAATGCCAATAGCTATAAAAAACAAAAATATATTTTGTAAGCAAAATTGGATAACAGAAAAGGGAGTTTTGAATTTTTCCGTTGTAAATAAAATTTTTCAATATGCTAACTGTGTGGATAAATGAGATTGTAGGTTTTGAAACTAAGTTTACTTTTTGTTTGTTTGCCAATTTAGCGCTACTAGTGCCACTTAAAACAACATTTTTTTTACCAACCTTTCTAAAAATAATAATTGTTCGCTTTAAAAATTGAATCTCTAAATTTTTTAGTAGAATGGTTTTTATACCAATATTTCCATAAGTTTACGGGATTTCCATTACTTTTTTGTTGACTAAACAAAAATTGAGAGAAAATTAATTAGAGAACAAAAAACTTTATATTTTTGTTCAAATATTCGATTGTGTAATCTATATCAGTACGAGGATTTGCATTAAAATACATTAATAGAGAATGGGTCAAGGATGTTTGTATTTTCGAAAATAACTTGGCATGGTAATATAGATGATAATAGACTAAAAATTATTATTTATTTATATTATAAATGTTCCAAACATTTCAGACTTTCGAAAAAAACTGCTAAATTAGTGTGCTTGTCAAACAAATTTTTTCGGTTTCTGACTGCTCTAAATACAATTTTTTTTCGGATTTACTCATATATATAAACTCCTGGACAAAAATTAACGCAACAATCTGAAAATTAATTCATCTTTTTCTTATGTCAGTTTTAAAGTTTATCGAGTATTTGAATAGTAGGCTATGCATATTTTGTTTCGTTGTTTATGACAGAAATCAAAACAATTCGTTTAGAATTACAGTTTTTAAAAATTTTTTTAGAAGATAAACAATTTTCTGTAATAATGCGATTGATTTTCTTTAAAAGTAAGCTTATAAATTGTTCCCTTTTTCAAAGTAATACGTTGCCAATTTGTTAGGCAAATATCATTCCACATTAAGTCGTATGGTAAGACGCTTGAATGAAGTAGGAACTTATTCTAGAAGGCTAGGGCAAGGGCGAAAACGATGCACTAGCGACCTAGATGAACGTTTTATAAGACAATATGCCTTAAGAAACAGGACTGTCACTAGTTCTATAATAAGAAACAAACTCGAAGCTGCTCGCAATGTCACAATTTCTTCTAAAACAGTTAGAAGACGGTTAAATGAAGCTGGATTAAACAGTAGGAGACCAGCCACTGCGCCCTTGCTTACTAGAGAGAACAGAGTTGCCAGGTTACGTTTTGCTCAAAATCACGAAAACTGGTCTGTGGATGATTGGAAACAAGTTTTCTTCACAGATCAAACTAGGGTTAGTCTAAAACATCCAGATGGTCGTGAGTGAGTATGGCGAAGACCAGGAGACAGGTTTGCTCCTTGCAATATCTCTGCAAGGATTCCATTCGGCGGTGGCTCTGTTATGTTCTGGGGTGGCATCTGCTTTGATGCTCGCACAGAGTTAGTTCCTGTCCGTACGAGATCCATGAATGCTGACTTCTATCTTGAGAATATTGTAATAGAACATGTGATGCCTTTCGGTCATTTTGTGGAGCCCAATTTCCTGTTTATACAAGATAACGCTCGACCTTACGTGGCTAGGGAGGTTATCTTAATCAAGTTGATATACCGATTATGCAATGGCCACCCAAAAGCCCGGATCTGAATCCGATAGAACATGTATGAGATCACCTTAAGAAAAATGTGAAATGTCATATACTTGCACCTAGAAACCTGAGGGAGCTTGAAAACGCAGTTATCACAGAATGGGAGCAAAGTAGAGGAGGCAACACACGCTACTAGTGTCCCAGTTACACCAGTAATTTTGCTACTAGTGCCCCAGTTTATTTTTTTCATTATTACATAATTTCAACGATTTTGTTATTAGGTCTTAAGAATAATTTTAATTCGAATCTTAGAGAGAAATTTGGTAGCTAATTCACTTTCAAAGTATCCGAATAAGTTTTTTCTAACTTTTAGTGTAACCAATGTTCATAAAAAATTATTAAAATTAATTTATTATAGAGGTTTGTATGATTTAATATATTGTTGCGTTATATATATATATATATATATATATATATATATATATATATTATATATATATATATATATATATATATATATATATATATATATATATATGTATATATATATATATATATTATATATATATTATATATATATATATATATATATATATATATGTTTGGAACATGGTGGTGCAAACCCAAATTCAAGGTATCCAAAAAGCACAGATATTTTTATATGTTAATGCTCATAAAACAAAAGTCAAAAATATTTAATAAATCAATATTTTGGTTTTTTTTATTAGGAGAGCAGCATAACCATACCCTAAAATGATTTAGTGTTTTTAGTGTTCCATACGAAACACTTATGGAACCGCTTCGGTGTCTGTCTGTATATCTGTCTTTCTGTCACATCCGGTTTTCTCCGATACTATTTGATATAGAAAGTTGAAATTTGGCTCAAATATAGGAATTGATGGCCCAATGGAAGCTGTGTAATTTTGAAAGTTAATCTTTGACTTAAGGGGTTAGTATTGGGGAGTGTGAAAAAAAAATGTTTGCGAAGTCATCGACTGGGGTATCAAATGAAAGCTTGGGAAAACATGAGTTCAAAAATATATGTAACGTAATATTCGCGCCAATTTTTAGCTTTTGGTCTTACACAAATTTTCCATATATGTTATGTGTGGTTTCTTAATAAATATATGTCTGTTAAAGTCAAAACAGTTGTGGTGCCTTTAATACTTATTTGAAAGTAAGGTTATTGTATAATTCATTAATAATTGCTGCGTAAAAATAATAGCATATATATTTTTGACCTCATATTTTTCACAAGCTACTTTCACACACCCCAAAACTAACCCTTTAGTTCAAAGTTTAACTTTCAAAACTACACAGCTCTGATTGAATCATCAATTCCTATATTTGTGTCAAAGTTCAACTTTCTATCTCTTGGAGAAAATCGGATGTGACAGACACCGAAGTGATTCCATAAGTATTTCGTACGGAACACTGGAAACACTAAATGATTTTAGGGTATGCTTACACTGCTTTCCTGATAAAAAAAAAAAAACAAAAATATTGATTTATTAAAAATTTTTGACTTGTGTTTTACGAGCGTTAACATATAAATACAAATATAAATATATATATATATATATATATATATATATATATATATATATATATATATATATATATATATATATATATATATATATATATATATATATATATATATATATATATATATATATATATATATATATATATTTATATATATATATATATATATATATATATATATATATATATATATATATATATATATATATATATATATATATATATATATATATATATATATATATATTATATATATATATATATATATATATATATATATATATATATATATATATATATATATATATATACATACATATTTATATGTTAATGCTCGTACAACAAAAGTCAAAAATATTTAATAAATCAATATTTTTGTTTTTTTTTTTTTATCAGGGGAGCAGCGTAAGCATACCCTAAAATCATTAAGTGTTTTTAGTGTTCCGTACGAAATTCTTATGGAATCACTTCGGTGTCGGTCTGTCTGTCTCACACACACACACACACACACATACATATATATATATATATATATATATATATATATATATATATATATATATATATATATATATATATACCTAAATATATATATATATATATATATATATATATATATATATATAATATTATGAGTCTAGCACACGTGCTACAGGGAAGTCCCTAAAGCGCTCCAAGAGTAGCATGTGTACGGAAAAAGCAATTCACGTTGTTCTTAAATCGCTGTGATTTGTACCTGGTGGGAAACACAACCCTGGACAAATTGTTCCAAAGGGATGACGTTCTCCATATAAAAGACTGCTTGAAAAGCATTGTACGCGGAGTAACAAGCTGAACCTCATACGGATGTGAAGTATTAGCGCCACGTGTATTTCTAACATGCACCGTTCTGGGAGGAATTAAGCGGGCTACATTCTTCGAACACTTTCCATGAAAATACTTGTAGAACAGACTCAAGTCGCCAACCGTACTTCGATGTTCCAGCGAATCAAGGCCGCCGGTCAGTTGCGGGTCTCCAGTCAGACGAACAGCTCTTCTTTGAACAGAATCCAACAAATGCAGTGTGTGTATGGGAGCGGAGCCCCAAACATGGGAGCAGTATTCCATAGTTGGTCGAATTTGAGCTTTGTAAAGAATTAACAGTTGTTGTGGAGTGTAAAGCTTTCTGGTTCGAAATAATATTCCCAACTTTTGAGGAAGCTCTCCTTGCTATGCCTGCAACATGTTCATGCAAAGACATATTTGCTCCCAAATTAACGCCCAACAAATTGAGTGACGATGCTACGGGAATGGAGTGCCCAGACATGACTATGTCGGGTTCATCAACGTGGGTTTTTGTACCGTTAAATTCCACTTGGTTACTGTCACCCCAAGATAGAATTTCTTCCAGGTGGTCTTTGTTAAGTTGAACGACTTCCTGCTATCTGCAGATATTCGCCTGTAGTAACCGATGTCCGAGCGTTCAAAGTATATATATATATATATATATATATATATATATATATATATATATATATATATATATATGTATATATAAGGTATCCTAGTATTCTCTGTACATAGAACAACTGTGGATTTCTGGGATAAAAATATGACCATTTAACCCAACTTACCTTAGTCCAAAAAATTATACTTTTATTTTAGTTTTTCTTAAGTAGCTTTCTTAATAATTGTATTATTTATACAAGATTCAGTGCTAAGGGGTTTTCTGAGATGAGAAATCGAAATCAGTTCACAGTTTTGTTATAAATTGTAGCGGACGCCACTTACTGTACTGTGTATTCTTTTAAATTGTCATAACTTTTTTATACCACTTTGTATGATATTTTTTATTAAATATTCGTATTTTACGCCTTCTCCTGTCTAAAAAAATCTCTCTTGATAAATGTTGCTCCGAGCAACAATTTCTGAGATAAAGGGACGTTTGTTTCCATTTTTTAATTGGATCCACCCTTCATCCAGGCTTAGGACAGGTCCAAAAGCATAGTCTTTGAAATTTGTAGCATGCAGACAAACAGGCTAACAACAATAATAAATTTAAACCAACGGGCCAACAACAGTAAGACTGTAAAAACCAACTGGCAAAGGGCATAAAAGTTTAACCACAATGATAAATTTGTAATCAATAAATAAAAACATCCCACTATCTCAGAAACTGTTGCTCGGAGCAACATTTACCAAGGAAGCTTTTTTTAGACAGGAGAAGGCGGAAAATACGAATATTTAATTAAAAATATCATATGGAGTGGTATAAAAAGTGATGATAATTTAAAATTATAGACAGTGCAATAAGTGATGCCCCCCACAATTTACAACAAAACTGTGAGCTGATTTCGATTTCTCATCTCCAGAAACCTCTCAGGACGGAATCCTGTACAAATAGTATTTTTATTTATTAAGAAGGCTACATAAGAAAAACTAAAATAAAAGTATAACTTTGTCACCCTGTATCTCAAAAATTACGAATTTTTAGACTAAGGCAAGTTGGATTAAATGGTCATATTTTTATCCCAGAAATCCACAGTAACTCTATATACACGGAATGGTGGGATACCTGTATAGGGATACCTGTATATATATATATGTATATATATATATATATATATATATATATATATATATATATATATATATATATATATATCTATATATATATATATATATATATATATATATATATATATATATATATAAAGATTTTTTTTTTATAATTTTTAGGACGCCGTCTATTATCATCCATATTACCATGCGAAGCTGTTTTCGAAAATACAAACACAATTGACTCACCCTCCTTTAATGTATTTTGATTCAAATCATACAATCGAACAAAAATATAAAGTTTTTTGTTCTCTAATTAATTTTCTCTCGATTCGTTTAGTCAACAAAAAAGTAATGAAAAATCCGTAAACTTATGGAAATATTGGTATAAAAACCATTCTACTAAAAATTTAGAGATTCAATTTGAAAGTGTACAATTATTATTTTTTGAAAGGTTAAGTAAAAAAATGTTGTCTTAAGTGCTACTAGCAGGGCTTAATTTAAAGTTAAAAAGCTGTTATTTTCTTGGCAAACAAACAGAAAAGTAAACTTAGTTTCAAAACGTACAATCTCATTTATCCACACTTGTCGAAAATTGAAAATTTACATGTCCGAAATAAAAAAAAAGAAAAAAATTAAAACTTCCTTTTCTGTTATCCAATTTTGCTTACACAAATATGTTTTTGTTTTTTAGCTATGGCGTTGTAGTTTTACATAGAGAAACTATAAAAATTTCATTTCTTCAATGTTTTATAGGTATAAATAATATTTTAGGATTATAACCTCTGAAAAAATGATTTCAAGTTTAAAATACACCTTGTATACATGTTTAATACATTAATAATTATATTATTAGCGTAATAAAAACTGTTTTTTTATTGTCATAGCACATGTCTTGCATGAAAATCCCTAAAGCGCTACAAAGGCGACGTGTGCGATTGACGTTGGTCTTGAGTCGCTGTAGAATGCACTCGGTGGGAAACACAGTTCTTGGAAAATGATTTCAAAGGGATGAGATTCTCCATATAAAAAGAATTCCTAAAGGAGTTGTACGAGAAGTGACAGACTAAATCTCATACGGGTGTGATGCGTTAGCGCGACATGTATTCCTAGCATGCACCGCTCTGGGAAGAATTAGGCATAGGAGGTTCTATGTTGAACGACTTCCTGGTATCTGCGGATATTTGTACGAGTAGCCCATATTTGAGCGTTAAGAGTGAATGAAGAAATTAGCGTACTGTCTTCTGCAAAGCTGTAGATTGGATTTTGGTCTTTTCCAGTAGATCGTTAAAGTACGAGATACTATGAAGCTTTGGGGCACACCGACTTTAATAGTAAAGTTATTAGAAAGAAATCCGTCGACTGTCACTCGTAAAGAACCCTCTCTGAGGAAACCCGAGACTATAAACAAAACCTTCTATAAGAGCATAATTTAGCTAACAACCCTCATGCCAAACACGATCGAATGCCTTCGATTTATCCAGTGCAACCGCTCGAGATCCTACAAAATGTTCAATTGCGTTATTCCGAATATGTGTTACATAAGTTGGAAGATTTTCTCTTGATCTTTGCGTACTAAAGCCATATTGATTATATCTAATAATATTAAAACTTTCTAGATGTCTTAAAGATGCTGATTGATAGCATTCTCCATAATGTTCGATATTATTGAAAGCAGTACGACTGGTCGGTAGATTTTTAGTAAGGTCTTCTTGCCTTTTTTAGGTATCGGATGATCTGTAACACATTTCCAAGAGTCAGGAAATATTCGTTTTCTGTAGGATATGTTAAAAGGTCTACACAAAACTGGAGTTAGTTCGTTTGTGTATTTTTTGAGAGCTATGGAAGGTATTCCATCAGCGTCCGAAGCTTTTTTGGTATCTGGTTCACTAAAATACGTTTTATGATACGCTGTCTGAAGACAATATTGGGCATCCTTGACTGCTCTATGGGAATACTAGGTGGTGTCTTTCCTTGAAAATAGACAGCAGAATGTGAAGTAAAGTGTTCAGCCAACAAGTTACCCATCTCAACAGGTGTTGTTCTAATAGTATTATACGACCATGTAAGTAGTGGTATAGTAGATTTATTGAAATTTTGACTAATGGCCCTAGCGACTGACCAAAGGGACCTGGAATTTTTTGGACAGAAAGAAGTTTCTTTTTAATTCGTTGATTGTGTGCCTTCTTGGTTTCGTATGTAATTTCTTTGCATCTAGTCCGGGCACGAACAAAGATATTACGATTTATCACGTTCAGACTTTCACACTATTATCGGTAGGCAAGATGTTAAGAAGTAACAGCTTAGGGCAGTCAGATGGGTCCTCATATCTAAAACAAACGTCTAACCAAGAGAAAGTTCGAAAATATTCCATGAGTTTTTCCCATCGAGCAGATTTGTAATGCCAAATCTTGCGCCGTTTAGGCGCCTTTAATCGGTAAGATACTCGATGTCGAAAACAGTTGGTGGTCAGAAGAACCTAACGGTGGATTTATGGTGACAGTGTATGTATCTCTGAATTCGAGGCTAAATACAAATCAAGAAAACTGATGAACTCTCCGTCTCAATGAGGGATCCGTGTCGGTTCATCGATAAACTAAGTAAAACCACAACTGACTGAGAATGATTCAGCTTCACGACGTTATTCGTCGGTCATATTTGAATACTTAATTCAGTTGATGTTGTGGACATTAAAGTCGCCCAGTATGGCAATTTCAGCACTTAAATAGTTAATCTCTGAATGAACGATGGTGTCTGCAAGAGAAGCAAAAAAACTGTTCTAAAGTTAGTATTACTTGGTGCTGGATAGAGGCAGCAGATACCTTATTATTTGTTGAATCGTTATTTTTAACCACATAATATCAAAGTTTCGGGGCTCCAGGGTCTCCTCTCGTTAGCATGCGAGATCTCTTCTGACAAAAAGAAAGATTTCTAAGTTATGCCTAAACCGGGAAAAGAAATCGTATTCAGGATAGAGAAAGTTGACTGTGATAGTCGAAGAAATATATATATATATATATATATATATATATATATATATATATATATATATATATATATATATATATATATGTATATATATATATATATATATATATATATATATATATATATATATATATATATATATATATATTATATATATATATATATATATATTATATATATATATATATATATATATATATATATATATATATATATATATATATATATATATATATATATATATATATATATATAGTCAGTTCAAAAAGTCTCCATACACCACCTGATTTCTATATTATTTTTCTCTTATGTTTAACTAATTAATTGGAACTATCAGAAAACATGCTTAAATTAATATTTGAAATTTAAGCAACGAGGATTAGTATTAAAAACAATTACGGAACATTTTATTTAGAAGTTACATCATTGTTGTAAAAAAGTCTCCATACACTTAACAATTACCAATAATAGTTTGACGGAGTTTAACGGAAAATCACAACTTTGTTTAAAATAATATTTAGTGGGACCGCCATTGGTCTTGATAATCTCCTGTAACCTTTTTGTCATGCTCGCAACCAGCTTTCTAGTAACTTCTGGTAGCATGTTCTCCCACTCGTTCGATATACTGTTTTTTAATTCTTCTCTATTTGAAACATTATATTTGTGAACGCGCTAATTAAGTTCCTCCCATAAGTGCTCGATGGGGTTAACATCGGGTGATTGCGGGGGTGTATGAAGCTGCTATCGCACATTGTGGATCATCCATTCTCGCTCCAAGTTTGCAGTATGTTTTGTCCTGTTGAAAAATGTATCTTTTTCGAGTGCTAATTTTTGAACACTTTCTTTAAAATTTCTCTCAAAATGTTCAGATAAACATGTTGGTCCATGATACCATTAATAAAATGTAAATTTCCAACCCTTCCAGCGGACCTGCATCCCCAAAGCAGAGCACTGCCACCCTCTTTTCTCACCGTGGAACAAATGTTTTTAACATCAAATGCGGTAATCTTCTTTCTCCAAACTTTAATTCTGCCATCAGACCCAAAAAGGTTAATTTTGGCTTCTTCACTAAAGATTACAGATTCCCAAAATTCAGGAGGTTTAATAACATATTTCCTAGCAAAAGCTGACCTCTTTTTGCGATTAGCTTCCGAAATTAACGACTTCTTCCTGGCTGCACATCCCTTGTAGCCTGCCCTGTGTAAACAATTTCTCACTGTTTGTGAACAAACATTTTTCGAAAATAGTTCCTGTAGTTCTTTTAATTTTGGTGCACTTTTCTTTGAATCTATAATTATTATTATTATAATACTGGTCTCTTCACGTGGAGTCAGTTTCTTAGAGCGACCGGAGCATGGTCGAATTTTATAGGAACCCGTTAATTTATACTTGTTTACAATGTACTGAACAGTAGCATGCGACTTTTTAACAATTTTTTTATACGATTTTCCATCTTTCCACAAATCAATTATGATCTTTCGAACTTGAAATGAAATTCCAATTTCTCTGGCTCATTTTTAATACTACTTTGAAAACCCACTGCAAAATTACTAGCAACAAATGACAGATTATAAAGTATGGCCGAAAATTATTCATTTGTTTTCAGTTTAGCGAGCAATACATAGCTTGATAAAATCCGGCTGATTATAACGTGTTTTTTTTCAGTGCATTTCTTGAGTGTATTGAGACTTTTTTGACATTAATTTTGTTTGCGTTTTTATTACAATGATGTAACTTCTAAATAAAATGTTCCGTAGTTGTTTTTAATACTAATCCTCGTTGGTTAAGTTTCAAATATTAATTTAAACATGTTTTCTCATAGTTTCAATTAATTAGTTACACATAACAGAAAAAATAGCATAGAAAGCAGGAGGTGTATGGAGACTTTTTGGACTGACTGCATATATATATATATATATATATATATATATATATATATATATATATATATATATATATATATATATATATATATATATATATATATATGTATATATATATATATATATATATATATATATATATATATATATATATATATATATATATATATGTATATATATATATATATATATATATATATATATATATATATATATATATATATATATGTATATATATATATATATATATATATATATATATATATATATATATATGTATATATATATATATATATATATATATATATATGTATATATATATATATATATATATATATATATATATATATATATGTACATATATATTCTACCTTCTCCAATTCTGAGAAACTTCTTTTTGAAGTACACTATCCGATACGGACGTAGGTGACCCCATCTCTTTTTTGCCTACCTACCTACAGTTTAATGCCGGTTCCGAACAGCAAAGTGGGATGGCTTTATTAGGTATGATATTTCGGGTGGCGAGAGAAGTGACTGTCACGTTGTAAAAGGTTTTTTTTTTATTATTTTTCACGAGCTGAGATACGAACGCGGGTCGCTGGCATAGAAAGCAAAGACCTTACTCACTACGCTATAGGTGCCTTTTCTTAGAAACTAAATGTCTCTTATTTCTCGCCGAACTTTATTGTCGTAATTATTTAGCTTACTTCGAAATCTCGTAGTGTGCACATTGTTAATAAGGTTAAGTGTGTTTTTATATAAAATACCAGAAAAAACATTAGAAAAAAAAAAACATTTTTTTATTTTCTTCTGTTTGTTTTTTCTCGTTCCAGGTTTTAAATACGTCTGGCGCTACCTACGTAAAGCGCCGGATAGGAAAGAAGAATAACTCCTATTGCATAGTACCCATTCTAAAAAACGGAGCGGCAGGATTTTGGTGTGCGGGAGCATGTGGCGTGGGCGCAATGATAGTTTACAAGGGGCGAATGAATTCACAAAAGTATATAGAAGTTCTAAATACTGCATTATAAATTGTATATTTTGTAAATTATATGATGAGATAAACTTACACGGTATCACAAAGCGAAGGTTCCAGGGGAATAGGGTGGAGCTTCTGGATTGGCCCCTACAGTTACCAGATGTCAACCCTATAGAACATGTGTGGTAGGTTCTCGAGCGAGAAATCAAGGAACCCTTAATAACATCAAAAGATATTCTTAAATGTGTCTTGTTAGAAGAATGAAAACTCTATTTCCGAAGGAAAATGCAAAAAGGTAGTTTTTTTTCATTGCCAAGAAGAATCACAGAGGCAACAAAACTCAAAGGAAATTATATAAAATATTGATTTTTATAATAGATATACAGATTAATTTGACATATGTCTTTCATTTTGCCCTATTCCACCAGGGTCTTAAGATTTTTAAATTTTTGTTAGGTGGCACATACTTTTGGCGAAGGCTGGAACTACATGTATATACATATATATATATATATATATATATATATATATATATATATATATATATATATATATATATATATATATATATATATAGAGAGAGAGAGAGAGAGAGAATATAAGATGACTTGTGGATAGCAATACTTAACTACGAAAATGCATTTATTTATTTATCCATACAAATTTTACGGGAAACCCTATTGTAGTACAATTTTAAAACAGGTACAAACCCAAATACAAAAATATTAAAAATTATAAGAAGAGAGAAAAAAAAAACAAACACGTACAAAAACACTATATCTAAATAAAAATAATCATCAAACACATAAACA
>CM032454.1:107420335-107422835 GCA_019049505.1 Pachyrhynchus sulphureomaculatus | reverse complement strand
TATTCTCCACAGAGTGTAGATTGAATGAGAATTTTCACCAGTAATAGTAGTAATAACGTATAATAAATTATCTGGTATATAAAAAAAAAAAAAATTTCAAGGTCATCAGTTTTCACCAAAGATCGAAATAAACTTTGTTGAAAACTTATTTGGGGTCATTAATCATTTTATACTTCCGTAACAAAAATTTTTATTTTAAAAGCAATCAACGTACGGAACACTAATGGAGCAAATCCGCTGCACTTGGCCGGTTATAATAGTTTTTTTTTAATAAAGGTATCAATTATTATTTTAAAATGGAGATCTAGAATTGTTATCACATCAGTTTAACGATTTATCGTTATTTATTAATTTTTTTTGGTGCTTTGTATTTCTCACTATTAAGTATAAAGTGTAAAATAAAATATCTGGTAAGATATAAGGGAATAATTATTCTAGTACAGTTCTTATGAATTTATTAATTTTACATGTACATTGCGATGTGTGATAAAAATATAAATCACATTTCTAAAAAATTCAACGAAATTTTTTCCTGATTTACCAATAATTTAGAAGAATTCAGAAATATTTCGCAAATTTTGGTTCATCTTTGAAAGCACCCAGAAGTTTAATTAGGCCTGTAACTTCTCATGAATAGTAATAAAAGAAACTAGTCTAAGCTGCACCTCTATTCTTACAATATTGCATAAGCATAATATGCACTACTACAAATTTACCAAGCTAAAAAACTTGAATATTATCTAGAGAGGGTAAAATTTTGTGAAAATTTGCTAGTCCATATCCAAAGATTCAGACTATTTAAACAAAATAATTTGGACTGTTAGGTCGAGATTTGTACGTGAAGGAATTTTTAACAGGAAAAATAATAATTTTTGGGCTACCGATGTTGTAAGAAACCGCTCTTCTCAAGAAATGTTTAGTTTTAATATATTTAGTTTAATGATTTCAGAGGCTGCTCAATTAAAAATCCATTTTAAAACAATATGTGACATATTTATTAAATAAATGGTATAATTTAAAAAATATTCGAGTTAGGTCTAGGAGCATTATACAGGAAAAAAATAATAAATTTCAGCAGCTTTTTACAACAAAAATAATATACAGGATGTTCCATTGAAATAACGGGACTTTTTGTACGGAACCAACACAGTTGTTTCTAGATCAACCTGTTTGTTCTAAATAGAATTTTGTTATATGAAGAGATACTTTTGGACCTTAACTAATCTCAACTTGGAGTTGAATTTCTGAAAGTATAGATATTTTAATATTTAGTTAGACACTGTTTTCTGTGTTAAAAATTAAAAATAATTTAAATCTCGGCTGCTGTAAGAGATAAGTATAAAATAGTACAAAAACAAGTTCACACACAATGATATAGGATAAATGCAAAAATAATGTAAGATACAGATTTACAATATGAAAGTTGCTGCTCTGTGTGGCGCAGTCAAGAGAGGGGACGCAGGAGGTGCAGAAGAAGCATATCATTTTAAAAGATACGCCTTTTAGAAACAAAAATCTTTTTTGTGAGAAAATGTCTTTTGTGAGAAATATTCCGTCAGGTCATCGATAATTAATTTGAATGCTAAGTTGTTAAAAGTGATAATACAGGTAGCCGTTTTTTTCTGTAAGAAATTCCCTTCTGCCGTCTTCAATATTAGATGTAAGTTATTAGAGTTTTGCTATAGGTAGAGGTCCCGTTTTGTGAAAAATCTGTCCCTCCTCCCGATCATTATCATGCTTAATTTACTATTTTAAGAGGTCTCAGCATTTAGACTTCCAGTGCAAGAGGGGTGTTTTTTTTTCATCAAGTGATTTTGTTCCCCTGTTTGTCATTTACTATTACCCTGTTTGTCGTTTTTACGTCCTCCTCCCCCTTTTTAATAGCTTTGCCTGTTTTTGAGTTTTTTTGGGAATTTTTTAAGGTTCATAAATGAGAAAAGTACTCCATGAGCACATGGAACTTATTATTGAAATTAACCAAATTATGGACTTACCCAAAAAGGATTTTACATTATTCATTAAACAAGTATCAAAAAATTTTATTATTATACGGGTACTAACATATTAAGAGTCAAATAAAACATTAATATTATAAACTATTTAAATATACTGTTAATATAAAATAAAATAAAAATTAATTCCACATTAGATATGTCAAATGCGTGTTGTTTCTGTCTGTTACAGTGAAATGTGGAAATAATTTTTATTTTATTTTATATTAACAGTGTGTTTTAAATAATTTGTGATATTAATGTTTTATATGACGCTTAATATGTTAGTACCCGTATAATAAAATTTTTAGATAATTGTTTGATGAATAATGAAAAATCCTTTTTGGGTAAGTCAGTAATTTTATTAATTTCTGTAATAAGTTCAATGTGCTTGTATATATATATATATATATATATATATATATATATATATATATATATATATATATATATATATATATATATATATATATAGCACTACAAGTCTGCTTGGCACTACAAGTCTGCTT
>CM032454.1:107407835-107415335 GCA_019049505.1 Pachyrhynchus sulphureomaculatus | reverse complement strand
CAAATGCTTTTTTTAATGCACTAATTTGTCAATATAAGCTCCTAATTGTCAAATTGGACCAGTTTTAAAGTTGAATCTATTTAGTAATTGAAAGTGTAACTTTCATAAAAAGCATTTTTTAATCATGTAGTTTTAAAATTGGTACTTAAAACTGCTGCCAGTACAGAGCTTAACTACAGTATTTATTAATTATATTATAGTGCTTTTCCCCTCTATATAATATCCATTTGAGCATTATTAACAAAAGTAAATAGATTTTATCTATTATGGTATACTATGTTGGGAAAATCGGATCTTTAGCACAATGACACTACTCAGTATATATCACCACTACCCCAAACACTTTATTTTTGCGCTCGACGCGCGTTTCCCTCACCATGTTAGCTTCATCAGGAGCGATGATTGACTATCATTGAAAATCATCGTTCCTGGGGAAGCTAACAAGGTTAACGAAAGGCGCGACGAATGCAAAAATAAAGTGTTTGGTGTAGTGGTGATATATACTGAGTAGTATTAAGGTATAGAAAAGCATTATTACTTTTAAATATGTATCGTGTTTTTTTTTTGGCAAGCGGTTTATCACGTGGTTCTCAACATTTTGTCCATTTTATTTTGCACAGTTTTTCATTCTGTACAACACTTTATCAGTTAAAATATTTGATTTAATAGTAATAAAAAATAATAAAATTAATTAACGGGTCCTGAATACATACACACATACAAATAGGAAATAGAACCAAGAACCCGTCGGCGAGTATATCTACTTAGGTTACACTATTAAGATCAAAAAGGAGAACCAGCATGCAGAAATTACCAAGCGAATACGGCTGTCATGGGCAGCTTTTGAGAAAATAGGACATATTTCAAAAACTAAAGTCTACAATACCTGTGTCCTACCTGTCAGCACATATGGGCTGGAAATGATGTGCCTCACCAAATCATTTGTTAAAAAGCTCGTAACTTCACAAAGAGCTATGGAGAGAAGCATGCTTGGTATCTTACCTTAGAGATAACATTATAACCAGGTAAGGAGAACCAAAGTCAATGGCATGGAGGCGGCAAGAACGAGGTGGTGATGGGCGGGTCATGTGGCTAGATCATCCAGAGACAGATAGGTATACCGGATCACAGGATGGACACCCAGAAAAAACAGGAAGAGGCGTGAGACGTTCACAGAAACGATGGGTCGATGATATAAGAGTAATAGTCCAAGAGTGGACAAACTTGGATTGAGAAGAAGAAGAAAATTTAATAGTTCATTAACATCAAAAGACATTTTGGAACCACAAGCACTTAAAAATGCTGAGAAACCATATTTCTTGAGATTAAAATGTGTTGATTAGGACATACTTTCAGATGTTTCGCCTATTATTACACGAAGCATCTTCAGGGAGTTTTACTTTTCGAAATTAGAGAACAGATTGACCATTCAATGTTCTAATTTTGACGAGTAAAGATGTCTAAAGATGCAATCATGCAATCGTAGATCAAACGTCGGAGAGTCACTCCAAATCGGCACGATATAATCCCAAGAGCCATTATTTCTAATCTCATCAAGACCGTGAAAGCTTCCGTTCTCTGTTACTTAAAAATGCTCCTAACCAGGCATTGTATTTTTTGACGATCGGTATATTACATTTTAAAGTTCATATTACAGTTTTTTTTTATTCCTTTCATTTTTAACATCAATTTATTTCTGGAGTTTCCATTTAATATTTTTTTTATTTTTTATGCACTTAAATTACAAATGCAGAGGTTAAAAGCAAAAGCATTCAAAGTATGAGAATGTTTATTTGGAGTGAATTTTTACACGTTTAAACAAGGTATGTGGGCGGCTATAGAAACAGTATAGGAATTTAATACAAAAAAAATCTTTCATAAAATTTTTCCTTTACGAAAACCAATATCTTTTTACTTATTATTTCTTCGCAAAAAATAGCATTGTAACGTCACGTACGAAACATATTACTTTAACTGCTATAACAACCTATACTCTTCTAACAATATTCCACGGTAGAAAATGAAACTTCTTATGTCTAAAGTGAAATACCGACCTATAAATGTAATTAAATTTTATAAAAAGTTCAATGTATATTTTATTTTGTTTACTTACAATTACTATATAGAAACATGAATAGCAGGATGGAATCCCGTAAGTCTCTTAGTCTCAAGTATTCAACCTTTATTTTTTCTCAACATTAAATTAAATTTCTTATGGTTCACTTTGTGCAAAACATGACACAAAAGTAAGTTTTGTATATTAGTCGTGATACTAATAAAAACCCTGAGATAACTAATTATTTGTAAATCACTGTTTTTGTAATCCCTTTGTTTTATTTCAGCATAGTTAAAGAAAATATTTATAATACTACTTACCTCTTCTTGGATTGTCACACATACACTAAACCTTTTCGATAATTTTTTTCTTGTTGGAACTATTTGTATTATTTTTTATGCTAGTAAATACCATTTAGTAAAGGTATTTAAATACAGACAAGTTTAACATCTAGATAGCTATCTAGAAGGTTAATACAGATATTATAATTTAATGTGAACATATTATTTTTTTAATAATTTTGTATATACAGTCTGTTAAGTAAGAACTTGTCTGCGATAATTAATTTTAGTAGATGCGATTGTAGCGATTCAACAAAAAAATGTAGAGGGAACCTTTGGCTACCAGTCGGTTCCGAACTTTCGCCGAAACCACGTAAAATCCAAAATGAGTCACTTGTTTGCACGTCAGTACGAGGCAATTTTTTTTTGTTCCCATCCAAAGGGACATAAAATGACACATTCCGCGGCCGCTAAATATATTAAAAATTCGGTGTCGTTTGTAAAGAAGTGGGTAAATCATTTTAACGAGACGAAAAATGTCGACGACTTACCAAAACGTGGCTAGGTAGGGAAAGTCACTCTGAAAGTCGAAAAAAAAAAAAAACGAATCGTGTCTTTGTTTTTAATGGACCCGAAATTGACGCTGCGTCAAGGAGAGCGGCAAAATTAAGAAAATCAGGTTTAAATGTGTCCTTCGACAACATCTTCGTGCTCATGATATCAAATTCCTAAGCACGTTGAAGAAACCTTTGCTGGGCAAAAATCACGTCGCGAAGCAGGTCGCTTGGCGCCACGAAAAGATACTAGAGTGGCCCTCACAATCACCGGACGTCAACCCTATTGAAAACGTTTGATTCTTTGTAACTCAGTTGTCTCGCAAGATTCGAAAAATCCGCAGAGTGTGCAGAATATCTCGTGGACAGCATGTCCTCCATTCCATTAATGCAGGAGGCGATTGGACATGTTTATATATAATATATTAAATGCAACGTCTCTCTGTCTGTCTGTCCGTTAGTGCGCTTATCACTGGAGAACCACTTATCCGATTTACGTGCTTTTTTTTTAAACATACATATGTTCCCTGGCCGAGTTATAGGCTATATTTTATTACGTTAGATAACATAAGGAATAAGCAGTGACGATAATAGTGAATCAAATCGGCAAAAAGTTTGCCGCTAACGCGTTCTCTTACAATACACTGCCTAAACCATAAAATATATAACAATATCATATAGAAAAGAATATATGTAATATATATAAAATGCAACGTCTCTCTGTCTGTCTGTCTGTCCGTTAGCGCGCTTATCTCTTAAGAACCACTTATCCAATTTACGTGTGTTTTTTTTTAAATTCATACATTTGTTCTCTGGCCAGGTTATCTATAATCTTTTATAATATATATAAAATGCAACGTCTCTCTGTTTGTGTGTCCGTTAGTGCGGTTATCACTCGAGAACCACTTATCCGATTTAGGTGTTTTTTTTTTTTAATTCATACATATATTCTCTGGACAAGTTATACAATAATAATAATAATAATTATTATTATTATCTATGTAATATATATAAAACCTAGCGTCTCTCTGTCTGTGTGTCCATTAGTGCGCTTAGCACTCAAGAACCACTTATCCGATTTACGTGTTTTTTTTACAAAATACAAAGGGAATAAACAGAGACAAGTTTAGCAGTAAACTTGGCAGAAAGACTGAATAGATGGGCGGAATACTTTAAAGAAACATTAAATGGAGATGAAAATGAGGAGTTGAATCAGAAATAGGAAGCACAATTAACTGAAGGGCAGGAGGGGACAAACAAACCCTGCAAAGAAGAAATAAGAGAAATAACCAGAACCCAAAAAAAAGTAAGGCCCTGGGTGGAAATTGTATAACAGCAGAAATGATAATAGCTGGAGGAGTAGATCTGGAAAATGAAATATGCCGGTTGGTGCAAGAAATATGAGAAACGGAAAAGATGCCAGTGAGCTGGAGAGAGTCGCTCATTTGTCCAATATACAAAAAAAGGAGAAAAAACTATATGTGCTAATTATGGACCAACGACTGGATGTCGTGTACAAGATAGTAGTGGTGACTATCAAAAACAGAGTAGAAGAGGAAGCCGAATCTATTCTGGGAGAGTACCAGTGTGGATTCAGGAAAAATAGATCGGTTACAGACCAGATATTTTCGATTAAGCAAATCCAAGATAATAGCTTAGAACAAAATTTGGCACTACACTTGGTCTTTGTGGATTTTAGAGAAGCATATGACTCTATAAATGGAGAAGGACTCTACAAGATAATGGAAGAACTAAAAATTCCAAGTAAATTGATTCGCATGGTGAGAATGACCCTGAATGACACAGAAAATAGAGTGTTGGTTGAGGGCAAAGTATCAGACAAGTTTAAGGTGAAGAGGATTAAGACAGCAGGATCCAGTGTCGACATGTCTATTTAATTTGGTACTAGAGAAGACAATACGGGAGTCAGAAATAAAAACAAATGGAACTATATACCAACAAACCTATCTTACAGAAAGGGAATATTTCCTTCCTGCTGGAAATGTGCCACAGTTCAGCCAATACCTAAAAAAAGCAAGAAGACCTTGCCAAATAACTACCGACCAATCGCACTGCTTTCAATAATATCGAAAGTCATGGAAAAGGCTATCAATCAGCATCTTCTAAAATATCTTGAAGGATTCAACATTATTAGCGATCACCAATATGGCTTTCGTAAAAATGGATCAACAGGAGGTCTCCTGACTTATGTAACACATATTTGGAACAACGCAATTGAACACTTTGGAGAATTTCGAGCGGTTGCTCTTGACATATCCAAGGCATTCGACCGTGTTTGGCACGATGGGCTGTTGGCTAAGCTACGTTCTTATGGTATGTCTGAAAAGTTCTGTTTCTGGCTCTTATGTTTCCTCAGAGAGCGTTCTTTGCGAGTAGCAGTCGACGGTTTTCTTTCTAACACCTTCACTATCAACACCGGTGTACCCCAAGGCTCCATACTGTCTCCTACTCTCTTTCTCATTTATATTAACGATCTGCTGGAAAAGATCGAGAATTCAATCTACAGCTTTGCAGATGACAGTACACTTATCTCTTCATTCACTTTGAACGCTCGGACATCGGCTACTCAGACGAATATCCGCAGACAGCAGGAAGTCATTCAACTTAACAAAGACCTGGAAGCAATTCTATCTTGGGGTGACAATAACCAAGAGGAATGTAACGCTACAAAAACCCAGACGGCAGTTTTTTCTTATAAAGTTAACGTTGCTGAACACGACATAGTTATGTCGGGGCACTTCATTCCTCTAACATCGTCACTCAATTTGTTGGGTGTTAATTGGGGAGCAAATATGTCCTGGCATGAACATGTTGCAGGCATAGCAAGGAGAGCTTCTCAGAAGTTGGGAATATTATTTCGAACCAGAAAGCTTTACACTTCGACCAACTATGGAATACTGCTCCCATGTTTGGGGCTCCGCTCCCAAACATACACTGCATTTGTTGGATTCTATTCAGAGAAGAGCTGTTCGTCTGATTGGAGACGGAACTGACAGGTGGCCTTGATTTGCTGGAACATCGAAGAACGGTTGGCGACTTGAGCCTATTCTACAAGTATTTTCATGGAAAGTGTTCGAAGGATGTGGCCCGTTTAATTCCTCCCAGAGCGGTGCATGTTAGAAGTACACGTCACGCTAATACTTCACATCCGTTTGAGGTTCAGCTTGTTACTCCTCGTGCAACGCTTTTCAAGCAGTCATTTATATGGAGAACACCATCCCTTTAGAATAATTTTCCCAGGACTGTGTTTCTCACCGAGTACAATTTACAGCGATTTTAAAAACAACGTGAATCTCTTTCTCCGCACACGTGTCGCTCCTGTAGCGCTTTAGGGACTTCCCTGTAGTACGTGTGCGCGACCCATTAAAAAAAAAAAAAAAAAAACCTGCCAATGCTTGGCCTATGCGGATGATGTAGCAGTGATTGCAAGAGCAAAAGAGAAGCTCAAAAAAGCCATAAGTAGGATAGAAGAAAGGGGAAGGAAGAGAGGACTAAAGATAAATGAGGAAAAAACAAAATACATGGAAATTACAAAGAAGAAGGATAATAAAAACAACAAAAGTTTAGATTAATAAACCACTTAGGAAAAAGATATATGTTTGAAAAAGTAGACAAATTTAATTATCTGGGAGTAACAATAATAAAGAGTGGACAAGAAAGGACGGAGATACAAGAAAAAATAGCGAAAGGACAGAGATGTTTAGGGGCAATGAATTCAATATTGAAATCAAAAAATGTATCAAAGAAAGCAAAAGGAAAAATCTATACGACAGTTGTCAGACCCACGGTGACATATGGATGCGAAACGTGGAAACTGAATGCAAGAGAAAATGACACGTTGGAGGTGTGGGAAAGGAAAGCATTGAAAAGAATCTACGGAGGAAGGAAAGAAGAGGGACTGTCGAGAAGAAGAACAAATTACGAATTAAAATGCCCATATATGAAACCCCTTATAAGTCAAATCATAAGAAGCCGGCGATTAAGATGGTTGGGACACGTGGCAAGGATGAAGGAAGAAAGACAGGCGAAGTAAGCCCTAACAAGAGGAGTGATTGGAAGAAGGGAAGACGTCGATCTACATGGATTCAGGCAGTAAAGCAAGATCCGGTGTTGAGGGGAATCCCGCACTGGGAAAAGCTAACAGGAGACAAAAAGAATTAGAGACAAGTATGCAACCAAGCCGTGGGCCTCTAAGGCCCTTCGAGTTATATAATAGTATAAACATAACGAATAAGCAGTGACGATAAAGCTAAATCAAGTCCACGCGAGCGGAGCCGCGGGCACGGTTAGTATATATATATATATATATATATATATATATATATATATATATATATATATATATATATATATATATATATATATATATATATATATATATGCATATATATATATATATATACATATATATATATATATATATATATATATATATATATATATATATATACATATATATATATATATAGATATATATATGTATGTATTTCATTTATATATATATATATATATATATATATATATATATATATATATATGAAATTACTTGTAAAATAGTCCCAAGTCGCCAACTGTTCTTCAATGTTCC
>CM032454.1:107347835-107405335 GCA_019049505.1 Pachyrhynchus sulphureomaculatus | reverse complement strand
CTAAATCTTGACTACACCCGAAATCGAAGAGTCGTGATTTTCACTTCGCGATTTTTTCAGTTCAAATTGCTGTTAAAACACTTATTTGCGGGGAATATATTTATTGATGTATGTTCTGGTAACTTACGGTTTTCCTATGGGCTTCTAGGCCTTCAATGCAACACAAAACCGATTTCACACTTTTGAGAAGAGCCTACTTTAGCTACTCCAATTAGAAAACACACAAAGCCCACTACGGCTTTATGATAAAAAAAAACTCGTGCTTAACTTGGCTCTCGTAGGTATTGTCGTATGCCTCTACTGCGGCTCGGTGGAAATTAGCCTGCTGCGGCTTGATGTTACTGCCTGGCGGCGGCTCGGTGTTCTCAGCCTGGCTGCGGCTTGATGGTACTAAGCCTGGCGGCGGCTCGATGGTACTCAGCCAAGATTCCTGTCCTCCGGACCCTTAAATAAGCCGTGGGCACGCTGTCTGTAATATGGCGACGCCGGAACCAAAACTCCGGATACAAACATTTGACCAATCCCGGCGTATCGATAGATTCGGTCGCAAACCCGCACAGCACACTATATACCGAGCGGCTAAGAATTTCTGATTAATATACCGCTCGATACAAAAATGAAAAGAAGTACATTATTAAGAGGAAAATCAGTAACATTATATGGTCTTAAAATCTAGGAAAAAATGAATGTTACATTACCCCCTTCCAAAAAGAAATAGACTACACTAGTCTATTAAACTAAGGCTACTTATGAAAAGGTACAAAGTGGTACACTATCACTTAATACTAAGGTCAGAACTTAAAACAAAATTACAAACTTCGGACCTTACTACTAGACTCAATTCAATTAAGCACTAATATTAAGTACAATGAAAACCAAATGAAAATCTTTGCATGTACACAAGAATCTTATAACTAGACTTAACTTAATTAAGCACTAAGGTTAAGTACATCAAAAAGTAAATAAAAATCCTTGCATGAACATAAGAAATACCTGTTCAAAGTAACAGTCGCGATCTTCTTATATAAAAGAATCAGCTCTGTTATTGTTACCAAAACAAAAAAAATATAACTTTGTCTAGACTCTTGTCTAAATCAAAAAAAAATGAACTGAAACAAAGTATGAACACTCCCCTTAAAATATTTTAAGGATTGTCTGAAAATTTTCTATTTCAGCAAAAGAAATTTATAAAAATTCTTAAATAAAGAAAAACAAAAAAATAAGTGATTCTAGTGCAAACACTAACACTAAAAGGAGAAAGTCTTGTAAGACCATTTAGCACAAGGCTAAGAAAAACACCTGGATGAAAATCCAGACAAACGCTCGAAAAAAATCGCCATCAATGCTCTAGCTCACCGCTAAGAGAACATTCTAAATCTAGTATCACTACTAGTCGCATCAGAAAATAATCGCACTCTATCGCGCAATGTCGACGTCCTAAGACATCTAGACATGCTAAAATCACCAGGGAAAACGCTCTGGTTGATCGCCAGAAAACACGTCAGCTCATCGCCAACTAAACACTCTGGTACATCGCCAGAAAAAAGCCTCGGCTCCTCGCCAAGAAAACATTCTGGTACATCGCCAGAAAAAAAGCCTCTGCTCCTCGCCAAGAAAACACTCTGTAAATAGTCCTCGACTACACAAAGTCTGCGTTCTAAAAGAACAAACTCGCCATTAACATAGTGAGCAGCTATAAAAGCTAACAATATCACTATAGGCACAGTGAATAGCTATAAAAGCTAAAATTCACTCTAAACACAGTGAATAGCTATAAAAGCTAAAATTCACCAAACTGAATGATCCTGCTTCAAAAGGCAATGTTCACAAAGAACAGAATGATTAGTCCACGCGCAACTAACATTCAAGGAAACATTCCTAGCACAACTATGTGAGACAGCTAGTCTCTAAATAGGACCTCCCTAAAGTCATAATCCTATATATAGGAGTCCTTAAACAAAACGACTCAAAATCACACATTTTGAGCACATGCCCTCAGGCAACCAACATACACTGAAATATATACAGAAATATATACAGGAGTTCAAATCCCAAACTCTTGGTTATGATAACTCCATACTGAGCTTGCTGAAAGCTCTTAGCAAAAGCTAATCAAATCTCCGGCACATCGCACCAAAGTGACAAATCTGCCTAGAAACATGAGCCAGAAAAAACGCCCTCCGTCATTCTTCAGGGTGGCTACACAGAGATATAAAATTTAACCAGCATTGCGCTTCTCCAAGTTGCATGAAGAACCCTCGTGTACTGGTCTCGCCCTAGAACAACAACGAAAAACATTCAATCCATCCCACATAACAGGAGACAAACACCTCACTACGATATACTGAAAGGTGGAGACAATAAAATACGGAAATGGTGACCCTGGTGTCCACCAACGAAAGGGAGTAGATTATAGCATCCACTAAACTAAAACGGTGTCTACCACACCACCATAAGTCAAAAAAATTAATCAATAGGGTGTTCCGAAACACACTACTGCCAACAGCCTGTCACCACTAATAGGCTAATTGGAGCTGAGGTCGACTACAGTAGCTAGGCTCTCCTTTGGCTCAAATAGAAATAACCATTGAGTAACAAAACCTCTAAAGGTCCCAAAGGTCAAACGTTCGCCCCCCATAGACCACCCTTCCAATCAGTCTGTTCCTCAGGAAGATTAACTCCTTGCCAAACGTCGTAACGGCATCTGTTAGCACCCGGTGCATCACAGCCTGTAAAAACAAATAACTTATGGGATACAACCTAAAAGGTTTACAAGGTTGACTTAACCGAGCTTCTAACGGAAGTTTCCAAACTACGAAAATGAGCTTAAAAAGCTACATGAAGCAAAAATTTCTCTATTTTTCGGTGGCAACGCTAACAAAACTGTTGAAGACGACAAGAGCTTTTCCAGCTTAATCAGAGACAAGAAGAAAACATCGTTGACAGCTAGAATATTCGATCATGGTGTTAATCGTCTTCCTAGACAATAGCCTCTAGAAGAAACTGCTACAGGTATCAGGCATAACCGTTTTCTGTCAGCCCAAACTTCTAGATTACCTCTTGGAAATCTAAAAATTCGGTTAGGAATCTTCCTTCACTGCGCTTAGCCTCTCTTGACAAGGTTCTCATCTCGGTATCAGATTTTGATCATTTCTTTGTGAAACGACTGTCTTACTCTGCTCTCATCTCCTGTAAATAATCAGCCTTTAGTTCTCCTGCAGGACTTCAATTTCCTATCAATCTGACAGTATACCGAAAAAACTCATCAGACGCCTATGAGTCTATGCAAAAAAAATTTTTAAAAAAAAATTAGTGACTCAAAGGTAACGTTTAAACGGCCCTGAAAAGAATAGAGTATACCCTCAGTTTGTCAATTCAGAAGAAGATCTAAATCAAAATAATCCAAGTCTTAGACTCACTGGATAAACCAAAATCAATTTACTCTTAATTGCACCCAACATATACCACTAAGGTAATAGAAATCCACCCACTCGGGTAACAAACTTTGAAATTGCTCATAAAAATTTTGACTCTACATCACACTACACGAGCTACATCTTGCGCTTGTCCTAACTCAAGATCCCTTGGATTGCCTCTAATCAAAATTTCGCTTCCAAGTGTCAAGAACTGGATATTATTTGGGGTCATAAGCAAATCAAATCCCGCGACCACCGACATACCAGTCTTATGATATATCCTGAGTGTGACTCCTTCGCAAGCTCGCTAAAACTGAGTCGATGCTAAACATCAACCACAATCAACCTAAGTTTGGGATATGGCCAATACCCAAAACCTTAGCGTTAAACAATAAAAGTAAGCTATTCTCTGCTCAACTTTTATAACAATCAAAAAAAACGAGGTCGTCACCTCTACAGAGCAACATCAAAAAAATAAAGTAAAGCAATTAAGATAATGTAGTTAAATATAAATTATTCTTCTTCTGACAAACTTTCATTAGGGTTAGGTTCATTGAATGGTTTTAAGTCTTTAATATGCCATCGTCCTATTTTAGTCCCATCTAAATTAACCAAACCATAAACTAAGTCTGAAATCTTTTCTCTTATCACGCAATGCACATACTTAGGTACCAACTTAGATGTGAATTTATCGGCTGCACTGGAAAGAATTTTATTTTTTCGCCAAACGTGATCACCTATATTAAAGGCAAAATCCCTTTTTCTAAGGTTGTAAGACTTACTGTTCTGTTCATAAGCCTTATGTATCCTACTACGCACGTCGGTGAAATTAAAATTTACTAAAATTCCGAATTTTTGTGCAAAATCACATCCCAAAACCAAAGTATGTGATAGAGAAGGTACTACTAGAGCAGAGATTACTAAACAATGACTATTGCAGACTAGCGGCAACTCAACCGTACCTAAAACTTTTAGACGGCTGCCATCTGCAGTGGTAACACTTCTATTTTCGATATGGCATATTTTTATTCTTAAACGACTTAAAATTTTAATACCATTCTGACCTACTGAGGTATTTGCACGAGAGTCAAATAAAGCCGGGAAATGGGCACTTAATGGATTTATCTTTATATGCGGTCTATTATCTAAATATTTATGCACGAATAAAGGAGATATGTGACCATTTGGAGAAGCAGGAGTTTTAACTTGAGAAGGAGGATTTTTATTAGACTTAAAAAAAATCAGAAACTTTTGTAACTATTTAGTCCAATCTGATCTATTGGATTATTTCTTTACTTCAGATCCTCGTTGGAATCTTTCTTTTATCCGCGACCGGACGTTCTGAGAAAATACGACGGATTTTCATTTCATAGTCTAACTCATATTCCAGTAGGACTTTAAAATTGAAAGCTTCCATGATAAATGAATACAATTTAAAAGAATTGTTTAAAAGGTCGTGAAAATATTTCTCCTGTGCTCCCAATAGTCAAAATAAAAAATATGTAAAGGCACTTAAAATATGTAAACTTCTTTACCAAACATTTAAAAAATCTTCAACAATTTCAAAAAAATTTCTAAGTATTGCCTTGTATTAAAATTCTTTTACCAAATATGTTAAGAATTTTCAACAAAAAAAATTTCCAAATATCGTTTCATATCAGCAAAGTATTTTTAATATTCATGCAAAACATCGGTGAGAAAAAAGTACAGTTTTTTCTTCGGTTAACCGCAAAATAAATCTAACACTGCAAAAATTAAAGTAAACCAGCACATCTGCTAATCTGAACTATAAAAGTAGCTTTTAAGAAAAAAGTAGGAATCTCTTATCTTAGAGTCGATTAACAAAATTCAAATATCTAAACCACCATCAGATAAATTGAAATAAATAATTCTACAAATTTCCTGCTTTTGTCTTATTGCTATAGTGTAGTTTCG
The DNA here is from genome assembly GCA_019049505.1 of Pachyrhynchus sulphureomaculatus. Classification (NCBI taxonomy): domain Eukaryota; kingdom Metazoa; phylum Arthropoda; class Insecta; order Coleoptera; family Curculionidae; genus Pachyrhynchus; species Pachyrhynchus sulphureomaculatus. The sequence goes on along the minus strand of CM032454.1, from coordinate 107,399,984 downwards.
TTTAATTAAATATTATGAAATAAAAATATTTGAAAAGTTAGAGCTTTTACTTTGTTCGAAAGCTAGTACACTGAACCCTTTAAAAAATAAAATTCCAAAAGCCCCGCGTTGACAGCGCTATTTTGTAACCTTTTGTACTTGGTCGGTTTTTGAGGCGTTATTTTGTACCGTGTATATTAATTGGTCGCTTTTTGCGGCGTCTTTTTGTACCCTGTGAAAATTGTTTTTCCCACGCTTGGGCGCAATTTTCTTGCAACCTCTTTTTAATTTCTGATAATGAATTGAGTGAATCCTGATTTTAAAAGAACTAAAGAAATTAAACACACACTAGCTCAGTTTTCCTTGGTAGAAAAATATGGGTAAGAGATAATTGTTATACGTCTTTTTGGAATTATTTTCTATCAGTTGTACAGATTTTGGGCACCATTCATTTTAAAATAGAAAGGATCTAACTTCAGTTAAGAAAATGAAAAAATACTGAAGTGTTTTACGGGTATTACTAAAAAGAATTATTCTAGTACAACTTTTCTTATCCTGAAAAGAAAAATAGGTATTCAGTGAGACACTAGCTTTAATCAACAAAAAAATTTATTCATGATTTAAAATAAAAGTTCCAACCTTTGCAGTTTTAAGGAATACAAAAAAAAATTCTAGCCTAAAAGTAGTTTTTATAAATTAGAGTCCCTAAATCAGAGATTTTACTTCTAAATCTTGACTACACCCGAAATCGAAGAGTCGTGATTTTCACTTCGCGATTTTTCAGTTCAAATTGCTGTTAAAACACTTATTTGCGGGGAATATATTTATTGATGTATGTTCTGGTAACTTACGGTTTTCCTATGGGCTTCTAGGCCTTCAATGCAACACAAAACCGATTTCACACTTTTGAGAAGAGCCTACTTTAGCTACTCCAATTAGAAAACACACAAAGCCCACTACGGCTTTATGATAAAAAAACTCGTGCTTAACTTGGCTCTCGTAGGTATTGTCGTATGCCTGTCGAGCCCTGCGGCTCGGTGGAAATTAGCCTGCTGCGGCTTGATGTTACTGCCTGGCGGCGGCTCGGTGTTCTCAGCCTGGCTGCGGCTTGATGGTACTAAGCCTGGCGGCGGCTCGATGGTACTCAGCCAAGATTCCTGTCCTCCGGACCCTTAAATAAGCCGTGGGCACGCTGTCTGTAATATGGCGACGCCGGAACCAAAACTCCGGATACAAACATTTGACCAATCCCGGCGTATCGATAGATTCGGTCGCAAACCCGCACAGCACACTATATACCGAGCGGCTAAGAATTTCTGATTAATATACCGCTCGATACAAAAATGAAAAGAAGTACATTATTAAGAGAAAAAATCAGTAACATTATATGGTCTTAAAATCTAGGAAAAAATGAATGTTACAATATATATATATATATATATATATATATATATATATATATATATATATATATATATATATATATATATATATATATATATATATATATATATATATATATATATATATATATATATATATATATATATATATTGTAACATTCATTTTTTCCTAGATTTTAAGACCATGTAATGTTACTGATTTTTCACTTCAAATTGTACTTATTTTCATTTTTGTATCGAACGGTATATTAACAAGAGATTCCAAGCCGTTCGGTATATTAGTGTGCTGTGCGGGTTTCTGACCGAATCTATCGGCACGCCGGGATTGGTTGAAAATGTGTATCCGGATTTTTGGTTCCGGCGTCGCGATATGACCGAGAGAAGGCCCACGGCTTATTTAAGGGTCCGGTAGGACAGGGATCGAGGGCTGAGTACCATCAAGCCGCAGCCAGGCTAATTTTCATCGGAGCCGCCAAGTAGGCTTCCTTCTACAGAGCTGCAGTAAAGGCTCATAACAACAATCATGAGAGCTAAATAAAGCACAAGTTTTTTAACGAAAAGCCGTAGTGGGCTCTCTAAGTGTTTACTAGAAAAGTGTGAAATCGGTCGTGTTCCATCGAAGCCGAAAATAGAAACAGTAAGTTACCAAAACATCCTTCCATAGACTTATCCCTGAGTAGTGCCTCAACAGCATTTTGAACTGACTAAAAAGTGAAGTGAAAAGCACTATTTTTCGTCTTCGGGAGTAGTCAGAGTTTAGAATTTAAATGTCATAACTACCTGTTAGGCTAAAATTTTTAGTAATCCTGTAAAACTGCAAAGGTTAGAACTTTTTATTTTTAAAAACATGAATAAATTTTCTTTTTGTTGATTAAAGCTAGTGTCTCACTGAATACCTATCTTACTTTTCAGGATAAGAACGGCTGTACCAAACTGATTTTTTTATTTTAACAACAGTACACCCTTTCAGTATTTTTTCATTTTTTTAGCTGAAGTTAGATCCTTTCTATTTTAAAATGAATGGTGCCCAAAAAGTCGTACAGCTGAGGTTTCTTTAAAAATAGAAAATAATTCCAAAAAGACGTACAAAAATTATCTCTTACCCATATCTCTCTACCAAGAAAACTGAGCTAGTGTGTGTTTAATTTCTTTAGTTCTTTTAAAATCAGGATTCACTCAATTCATTATCAGAAATTAAAGCGGGGGCAGCAAGAAAATTGTGCTCAAGCCTGGGGCAACCAATTTTTCAAACGGTACAAAATAGCGCTGTCAACGCGGGGCTTTTGGAATTTTATTTTTAAAAGGGTTCAGTGTACTAGCTTTCGAACAAAGTAAAAGCTCTAACTTTGCAGATATTTTTATTTCATAATATTTATTAAACGAAACTACACTATAGCAGTAAGACAAAAGCAGGAAATTTGTAGAATTTTTTTTATTTCAATTTATCTGATGGTGGTATAGATATTTGAATTTTGTTAATTGACTCTAAGATAAGTGATCCCTGTTTTTTTCTTAAAAGCTAGCTTTATAGTTCAGATTAGCAGATGTGCTGGTTTACTTTAATTTTTTGCAGTGTTAGATTTATTTTGCGGTTAACCGAACAAAAAACTGTTCTTTCTTCTCACCGATGTTTTGCATGAATATTAAAAATACTTAGCTGATACGAAACGATATCTGGAGATTTTTTGTTGAAAATTCTTAACATATTTGGTAAAAGAATTTAAATACAAGGCGATACTTAGAAATTTTTTTTTGAAATTGTCGAAGATTTTTTTTTAATGTTTGGTAAAGAAGTTTACATATTTTAAGTGCCTTTACATATTTTTTATTTTTTTTTGACTATTGGGAGCACAGGAGAAATATTTTCAAGACTTTTTAAACAGTTCCTTTAAATTTTATTCATTTATCATGGAAGCCTTCAATTTTAAAGTCAATCACCTACTGGAATATGAGTTAGACTATGAACTGAAAATCCGTCGTACTTTCTCAGAACGTCCGGTCGCGGATAAAAGGAAGATTCTAACGAGGATCTTAAGTAAAGAAATTAATGAGCCCGGAAAAACGATAAAAATAGGGGATGACACTCTGTCTTTTAAAGAAGAAACGGCTGGTATCGAAAAGAGTTTAAACTCTATCCAAAACTTAATCGATAGTTATGACGGCGATCCAAATGATTCACTTGTACACCGGGTTAAGTCACGTTTATCGCATGTTGCGGGTTGCGTACAAAGAATTCCCATGCCGGATGACGAAGAGGAAGCGTCGAAGTTTTCCAAATATGTTCAGGAAACAATAGCTACGTGTGTGCTCATGGAAGCAAATCTTGCAGAAAAGATAGCTCCTGGTTATGAGTTACCACAGTTGCCTATTACAACCCCAGTCATAAATGTACCAGCTCCAATCGTGAATTGCGCAGCCAGAAATATTCCTGTCAGCGAATGGCAATTGAAATTTAATGGAGACTCAAAGAGACTCTATCCTTTTTTGGAGAGGCTGACTGAAATAGCACAAGCTAGGAAAGTATCGGAAGATGAACTTTTCAGCTCTGCTGTTGAATTTTTCACTGGCGATGCCTTCATTTGGTTTAGAAGCATAAAATCAAGTGTCAACGACTGGCATTCCTTGGTAGATAGGCTAAAGAAGGACTTCTTGCACTGTGATGATGATGAAGAATTGTGGTCGGAAATAAAGAGGAGGCGACAAAAGAAGAATGAGTCCACTGTGATTTTTATTGCCCACATGGAATCTTTATTTGGTAGGTTGTCCACCAAGCCTTTGGAAAGTACCAAAGTTAAATTTATACGTAGGAATGTTCTGCCTAGCTTCGTCAATCGGTTAGCTCTACTAGATATTAATTCGGTAGCCGAACTCGCCGGGTTATGTAGAAAACTTGAAGAGTCCGATTATTTGTTGGAAAAGAGCAGACCAAAAAGCGAAACTAATATACATCAAGTAGAGTATAATCCAAATGGCCGAAGTGGAGTCTCGACAAATAAGGTTGGGAATGTAAATCGGAACCCTAGGAGTAACCAGAAAACGGGTAAAAGAAAAGATAATGACTCTAAAATTAGCGACACTGCAGCTAAAGTGAACGACAAGCCGGTTTCACCTAAGGCAATTTTCACGTGTTGGAATTGCACAGGCCCGAACCACACTTACCAAAATTTGTACAGCACCAAAGAGGGTATTTTGTTTCAAATGTGGAACAACTGGTGTGAGACTAGCATCATGCCCCAAATGTACAAAAAACGAGTAAGGACGGTATATTACCGAGGCGGATACCCTAAGTCCAACAAAAAAGCCTCTAATCATTCGGCTAAGTCACAAGCTCATGTTCGCAGTAAAGCCCCAAATCCAAAACGTTCTAGAAACACGGACGAACAAAAATATTCCAATAGATCAGATTGGACTAAATGGTTACAAAAAGTTTCTGATTTTTTTAAGTCTAATAAAAATTCTCCTTCGCGAGTTAAAACTCCTGCTTCTCCAAATGGTCACATGTCTCCTTTATTCGTGCATAAATATTTAGATAATAGACCGCATATAAAGATAAATCTATTAGGTGCCCATTTCTCGGCTTTATTTGACTCTGGAGCAAATGCCTCCGTTGTAGGTCGGAATGGTATTAAAATTTTAAGTCGCTTAAGTATAAAAATATGCCACGTCAAAAATAGAAGTGTTACCACTGCAAATGGCAGCCGTCTAAAAGTTTTAGGTACGGTTGAGTTGCCGCTAGTCTGCAATGGTCATTGTTTAGTAATCTCTGCTCTAGTAGTACCTTCTCTATCACATACTTTGGTTTTAGGATGTGATTTTGCACAAAAATTCGGAATTTTAGTAAATTTTAAAAATAATTCGTGGTATCCACAGTCCCTAGAAGTCAATTCTCATACAAATTTTAAAGATTGTTATTCAGAAAGTTCTTTAGAAAACCTTTCTCGCGTCTATGTACCCTAGATGATCTCTCGCGGACGGAACGCTTAAAAGCAGAAAAAATAATAAGCTCTTTCAATGAAATAAGTAGTAAAGATAGGTTAGGCCGAACGAATAAAATCACCATGTCTATAGATACGGCTGATGCCAGTCCTGTAAAGACAAGGCCCTTCGCCATGTCTCCTTATATGTCAAAAGTATTAAAATAAAGAGTTAGACGAAATGTTGAAACTCGGAGTGATTGAAGAATCAAACAGTCCCTGGTGTTCTCCAATCTTATTGGTGAAAAAGGCCGATGGACAGTATCGTCTATGCTTTGACGGAAGAAAGCTCAACGAGGTCAGCAAATTTGATAACTATCCATTACCGAACATCGATAGAATTTTGACATCACTCAGGAATGCTAAGTATGTATCCTCGATAGATCTTAGAAAGGCTTTCTGGCAAATTCCTTTGGACAAATCCTCTAAGGAAAAGACCGCTTTTGCAGTAGTAGGCCGAGGTCTATTTCAGTTCGTCACTATGCCGTTTGGTCTAAAGAACGCTGCTCAAACTCAGCAACGTTTAGTAGACGCTATATTTGGTCCGAAATATGAGCCACATATTTTTACCTATCTCGATGATATTTTAGTAACATCGGAAGACTTCGAATCGCATATACGTTTACTTAAAGAAGTAAAAAATAAATTGAAAGAGGCCGGACTGACGATAAATTTGAGCAAATGTGATTTTTTCAAAACTTCTCTAAAGTTTTTAGGCTATATTGTAGGCTCAAATTCCTTGCGTACCGATCCGGATAAAGTAGCAAGCATGGTTAATTATGCGAGACCTACTAATACTACGGAAGTTAAGCGCTTCGTAGGAATGTGTTCATGGTACAGACGTTTTATTGAGAATTTTTCTACCCTGTTGTCGCCTATCAATGATCTTTTGAAAGGACGAAAAAAAGGACTATCGATAGATTGGACAAAGGCAGCCGAAGAATCTTTTATAAAGATTAAAGAGCTATTGGTTTCAGCTCCCATTTTATCCCAACCAGATTTTTCCCAACAGTTTTATATTTCTAGTGATGCTTCTAATACCGGTTTAGGGGGCGTCCTAACACAGAAAATCAATGGTGAGGAAAGAGTGATAGCGTATGCCAGTAGAACTTTATCAAAGGCTGAACGTAACTATTCGGTTGTTGAAAAAGAATGTTTAGCAGTACTTTTTAACATCGAAAAGTTTCGACCTTACATAGAAGGTGTTCCTTTCACGGTCATAACAGATCATTATAGTCTATTGTGGCTTAATTCTATTAAAAACCCTAGTGGCAAACTAGCGCGTTGGGCGATTAGGTTGAGACAACATACGTTTAATTTAATTCATAGAAAAGGAGTCCACAATGTTATTCCTGGCGCTTTGTCAAGAATCCCAGATCATACAGTGGACGAAAACAGTCTTAATGCACAAATTGACGTAAGAATAGATACAGTTGATATAGATCGCATTGATCCATGGTACGATAATTTACGGCAGCAAATTAAAGAATTTCCTCAAAATTTTCCGCAGTGGAAGGTGGAAAATGATTTCGTGTACAAGTTTATCCCAAACCAGTTGCCTTTAAAAGTTAATGTACCTGAGTGGAAAATACTAGTTCCTAAACCACAGAGAGAGGAAATTATAGACATGTGTCACACTCCTCCTACTTCTGGTCATTTTGGTTTTTATAAAACTCTTTACAGGGTTCAGGAACAGTATTATTGGCCAAAAAATGCGTTTTGATATCTTAAAGTTTGTGAGGACTTGTGAAGTATGTGGAGCGCAGAAATCTCCAAATACACTACCTATGGGACTGATGGGAAAAGAGAAAACGGTCAATTACCCTTTCCAAGTCATAGCAGCTGATCTAGTAGGCCCATTCCCACGTTCAAAAAGGGGAAATAAATGGCTTCTCGTGGTTTCTTGCTGGTTTACAAAGTATACCATGCTATTTCCTTTGAAAAGCTCTAAAGCTGGATATATAGAGAGAATTTTGGAAAATAATGTCCTTCTAATCCACGGTGTTCCATCGCTCTTAATATGCGATAACGGTACTCAGTTTACCTCTAAAAGTTTTAAGAGCCTAAGTGAAACTTATGGTTTTAATATCCGTTTTAATCCCGTGTACTCTCCACAATGTAATTTTGTCGAACGTAATAACCGAACAATCGGGACCGCTTTAAGAAGTTACGTTGATTCACATGACACTTGGGATGGCAATATTTCCAAAATTCAACAAGCAATAAATACCGCAAGAGACGAAGTAAACCGGGTTCACACCGTCTTTCTTAGTTTACGGCAGACATATACCTCTATCCGGATCGTATTATAAAAATTTAGATTTGGATGTCAATGTTGACAGCGAAATAATTCCGGGTAACAGGGGTGCGTACGCGGAAAATTTAAAAGGTTTAAAAGATATTTTCACCGACGTGCGTAGTAAGATACATAAGGCTTATGAACGGAACAGTAAGTCTTACAACCTTAGAAAAAGGGATTTTGCCTTTAATATAGGAGATCACGTATGGCGAAAAAATAAAATTCTTTCCAGTGCAGCTGATAAATTCACATCTAAGTTGGTACCTAAGTATGTGCATTGCGTGATTAGAGAAAAGATTTCAGATTTAGTTTATGGTTTAGTTAATTTAGATGGGACTAAAATAGGACGATGGCATATTAAAGACTTAAAACCATTCAACGGACCTAACCCTAGTGAAAGTTTGTCAGGAGAAGAATAATTTATATTTACATTATCTTAATTGCTTAAATTTTTTTTGATGTTGCTCTGTAGAGGTGACGACCTCGTTTTTTTTGACTGTTATAAAAGTTGAGCAGAGAATAGCTTACTTTTATTGTTTAATGCTAAGGTTTTGGGTATTGGCCATATCCCAAACTTAGGTTGATTGTGGTTGATGTTTAGCATCGACTCAGTTTTGCGAGCTTGCGAAGGAGTCACACTCAGGATATATCATAAGACTGGTATGTCGGTGGTCGCGGGATTTGATTTGCTTATGACCCCAAATAATATCCAGTTCTTGACACTTGGAAGCGAAATTTTGATTAGAGGCAATCCAAGGTGATCTTGAGTTAGGACAAGCGCAAGATGTAGCTCGTGTAGTGTGATGTAGAGTCAAACTTTTTATGAGCAATTTCAAAGTTTGTTACCCGAGTGGGTGGATTTCTGTTACCTTAGTGGTATATGTTGGGTGCAATTAAGAGTAAATTGATTTTGGTTATCCAGTAAGTCTAGGACTTGGATTAATTTGATTTAGATCTTCTTCTGAATTGACAAACTGAGGATATTTTCTATTTTTTTTCAGGGCCGTTTAAACGTTACCTTTGAGTCACTAACTTTTTTAAATTTTTTTGCATAGACTCATAGGCGTATGTTGAGTTTTTTCGGTATACTATCAGATAGATAGGAAATTGAAGTCCTGCAGGAGAACTAAAGGCTGATCATTTACAAGAGATGAGAGCAGAGTAAGACAGTCGTTTCACAAAGAAATGATCAAAATCTGATACCGAGATGAGAACCTTGTCAAGAGAGGCTAAGCGCAGTGAAGGAAGATTCCTAACCGAATTTTTTAGATTTTCACCAGATAATCTAGAAGTTTGGGCTGACAGAAAACGGTTATGCCTGATACCTGTAGCAGTTTCTTCTAGAGGCTATTGTCTAGGAAGACGATTAACACCATGATCGAATATTCTAGCTGTCAACGATGTTTTCTTCTTGTTTCTGATTAAGCTGGAAAAGCTCTTGTCGTCTTCAAAAGTTTTGTTGCGTTGCCACCGAAAAATAGAGAAATTTTTGCTTCATGTAGCCTTTTAAGCTCATTTTCGTAGTTTGGAAATTTCCGTTAGAAGCTTGGTTAAGTCAACCTTGTAAACCTTTTAGGTTGTATCCCATGAGTTATTTGTTTTTACAGGCTGTGATGCACCGGGTGCTAACAGATGCCGTTACGACGTTTGGCAGGGAGTTAGTCTTCCTGAGGAACAGACTGATTGGAAGGGTAGTCTATGGAGGGCGCACGTTTGACCTTTGGGACCTTTAGAGGTTTTGTTACCCAATGGCTATTTCTATTTGAGCCAAAGGAGAGCCTAGCTACTGTAGTCGACCTCAGCTCCAATTAGCCTAGTAGTGGTGACAGGCTGTTGGCAGTAGTGTGTTTCGGAACACCCTATTGATTAATTTTTTTTGACTTATGGTGGTGTGGAAGACACCGTTTCAGTTTAGTGGATGCTATAATCTACTCCCTTTTGTTGGTGGACACCAGGGTCACCAATTCTGTATTTTATTGTCTCCACCATTCAGTATATCGTGGTGAGGTGTTTTATCTCCTGTTATGTGGGATGGATTGAATGTTTTTCGTTGTTGTTCTAGGGCGAGACCAGTACACGAGGGTTCTTCATGCAACTTGGAGAAGCGCAATGCTGGTTAAGTTTTATATCTCTGTGTAGCCACCCTGAAGAATGACGGAGGGCGTTTTTTCCGGCTCATGTTTCTAGGCAGATTTGTCACTTTGGTGCGATGTGCCGAAGATTTGATTAGCTTTTGCTAAGAGCTTTCACCAAGCTCAGTATGGAGTTATCATAACCAAGAGTTTGGGATTTGAACTCCTGTATGTATTTCTGTATATATTTCTGTACATATTTCTGTATATATTTCGGTGTATGTTGGTTGCCTGAGGGCATGTGCTCAAAATGCGAGATTTTGAGTCGTTTTGCTTATGGACTCCTATATTTAGGATTATGACTTTAAGGAGGTCCTATTTCGAGACTTGCTGTCTCATATAGTTATGTTGGGAATGTTTCCTTGAATGTTAGTTGTGCGCAGACTAATCATTCTGTTCTTAGTGTACATTGCTTTTTGAAGCAGGATCATTCAGTTTGGTGAATTTTAGCTTTTATAGCTATTCACTGTGTTTAGAGTGAATTTTAGCTTTTATAGCTATTCACTGTGCCTATAGTGGTATTGTTAGCTTTTATAGCTGCTCACTATGTTAATGGCGAGATTGTTCTTTTAGAACGCAGGCTTTGTGTAGTCGAGGACTATTTACCGAGTGTTTTCTTGGCGAGGAGCCGAGTTTTTTCTGGCGATATACCAGAGTGTTTTGTTGGCGATAAGCTGACGTGTTTTCTGGCGATCAACCAGAGCGTTTTCCCTAGCGATTTTAGCATGTCTAGATGTCTTAGGACGTCGACATTGCGCGATAGAGTGCGATTATTTTCCGAGTGCGACTAGTAGTGATACTAGATTTAGAATGTTCTCTTAGCTGTGAGCTAGAGCATTGATGAGATTTTTCCCGAGCGTTTGCCTGGATATTTATCCAGATATTTTTTTTTTTGGCCTAGTGCTAAATGGTCTGACAAGACTTTTTCTTTTAGTGTAAGTGTTTGCACTAGAATCATTTTTTTATTTTTTTTCTTTATTTAAGAATTTTTATAAATTTCTTTTGCTGAAATAGAAAATTTTCAGACAATCCTTAAAATATTTTAAGGGGGGTGATCATATTTTATTTCAGTTCACTTTTTTTGATTTAGACAAGAGTCTAGACAAAGTTATATTTTTTTGTTTTGGTAACAATAACAGAGCTGATTCTTTTATATAAGAAGACCGCGATTGTTATTTTGGAAAGGTATTTCTTATGTTCATGCAAGGATTTTTATTTGCCTTTTGATGTACTTAACCTTAGTGTCTAATTAAGTTAAGTCTAGTTATAAGATTCTTGTGATCATGCAAAGATTTTCATTTGGTTCTCATTGTACTTAATATTAGTGCTTAATTGAGTTAAGTCTAGTAGTAAGGTCCGAAGTTTGTACTTTTGTTTTAAGTTCTGACCTTAGTATTAAGTGATAGTGTACCACTTTGTACCTTTTCATAAGTAGCCTAAGTTTAATAGACTAGTGTAGTCTATTTCTTTTTGGAAGGGGGTAAATGTAACATTCATTTTTTCCTAGATTTTAAGACCATGTAATGTTACTGATTTTTCACTTCAAATTGTACTTATTTTCATTTTTGTATCGAACGGTATATATGTGTATCCGGATTTTTGGTTCCGGCGTCGCGATATGACCGAGAGAAGGCCCACGGCTTATTTAAGGGTCCGGTAGGACAGGGATCGGGCTGAGTACCATCAAGCCGCAGCCAGGCTAATTTTCATCGGAGCCGCCAAGTAGGCTTCCTTCTACAGAGCTGCAGTAAAGGCTCATAACAACAATCATGAGAGCTAAATAAAGCACAAGTTTTTTTAACGAAAAGCCGTAGTGGGCTCTCTAAGTGTTTACTAGAAAAGTGTGAAATCGGTCGTGTTCCATCGAAGCCGAAATAGAAACAGTAAGTTACCAAAACATCCTTCCATAGACTTATCCCTGAGTAGTGCCTCAACAGCATTTTGAACTGACTAAAAAGTGAAGTGAAAAGCACTATTTTTCGTCTTCGGGAGTAGTCAGAGTTTAGAATTTAAATGTCATAACTACCTGTTAGGCTAAAATTTTTAGTAATCCTGTAAAACTGCAAAGGTTAGAACTTTTTATTTTTAAAAACATGAATAAATTTTCTTTTTGTTGATTAAAGCTAGTGTCTCACTGAATACCTATCTTACTTTTCAGGATAAGAACGGCTGTACCAAACTGATTTTTTTTATTTTACCAACAGTACACCCTTTCAGTATTTTTTCATTTTTTTAGCTGAAGTTAGATCCTTTCTATTTTAAAATGAATAGTGCCCAAAAAGTCGTACAGCTGAGGTTTCTTTAAAAATAGAAAATAATTCCAAAAAGACGTACAAAAATTATCTCTTACCCATATCTCTCTACCAAAGAAAACTGAGCTAGTGTGTGTTTAATTTCTTTAGTTCTTTTAAATCAGGATTCACTCAATTCATTATCAGAAATTAAAGCGGGGCAGCAAGAAAATTGTGCTCAAGCCTGGGGCAACCAATTTTCAAACGGTACAATATATATATATATATATATATATATATATATATATATATATATATATATATATATATATATATGTATATAGGGAAGTCCCTAAAGCGTTGTTGTTCTTGATACGCTGTAAATTGTAGTCGATGGGAAACACAGCGCTGGGCAAATTATTCCAAAGGGATGACGTTCTTCATATAAAAGATAGCTTGAAAAGCGTTGTACGCGGAGTAACAAGCTGAACTTCATACGGATGTGAAGCACCAGCGCGACGTGTATTTCTAACATGCACCGCTTTGGGAGGAATTAAGCGGGCTACATCCCGCAGCTCTTTCCATTAAAATACTTGTAGAACAGACTCAAGTCGCCAACCGTTCTTCGATGCTCCAGCGAATCAAGGCCGCCGGTCAATTCCGGGTCCCCAATCAGACGGACAGCTCTTCTCTGAACAGAATCCAACAAATGCAGTGTATGTTTGGGAGCGGAGCCCCAAACGTGGGAGCAGTATTCCAAAGTTGGTCGAATTTGGGCTTTGTAAAGAATTAACAGTTGTTGTGGTGTGTAAACCTTTCTGGTTCTAAATAATATTCCCAACTTTTGAGAAGCTCTCCTTGCTATGCCTGCAACATGTTCATGCCAGGACATATTTGCTCCCAAACTAACGCCCAACAAATTGAGCGACAATGCTAGGGGAATGAAGTGCCCCGACATAACTATGTTGGGTTCAGCAACGTTAACTTTTTTAGAAAAAACTGCTGCTTGGGTTTTTGTAGCGTTAAATTCCACTTGGTTACCGTCACCTTAAGATAGAATTTCTTCCAGGTCTCTGTTAAGTTGAACGACCTCCTGCTGTCTGCGCATATTCGCCTGAGCAGCCGATGTCCGAGCGTTCAAGGTGAATGAAGAGACAAGCGTACTGTCATCTGCAAAGCTATAGATTGGATTTCCGGTCTTTTCCAGCAGATCGTTAATGTAAATGAGAAAGAGAGTAGGAGACAGTATGGAGCCCTGGGGCACACCGGCGTTGATAGTGAGGGTGTTAGGAAGAAATCCGTCGACCAAAGTGTTCACTTGCGTTGTTCCAAACATGTGTTATATAAGTCAGAAGATCTCCTGTTGATCTATGTTTACGAAAACCATATTGGTTATCGCTAATAATATTGAATCGTTCAAGATATTTTAGAAGATGCTCATTGATAACCTTTTCCATGACTTTCGATATTATTGTAAGCAGTGCAACTGGTCGGTAGTTATTTAGCAAGGTCTTCTTACCTTTTTTAGGTATCGGCTGAACCGTGGCACATTTCCAGCAGGACGGAAATGTTCCCTTTCTGTAGGATAGGTCAAAAAGTCTACAGAAAACTGATGTTAGTTCCCTTGCACAGTTTTCGAAAACTATGGCATGTATTCCGTCAGCGCCAGAAGCCTTCTTGGTGTCTAGCTTCATTAAAATACGCTTTATGATGAGCTGTCTGAAGACAACATCGGGCATCCTTGACTGCAATATGGGAATAGTAGGTGGTGTTTTTCCTTGGAAATCGACAGTAGAATGTGAAGCAAAGAGTTCAGCTAACAAGTTCGCTCTCTCAACAGGTGTGGTTGCAATGGAATTATCTGGCCGTGTGAGTGGTGGTATGGTGGATTTGGTAAAATTTTGACTAACTGCCTTAGCGACTGCCCAAAAGGACCTGGAATTGTTGGGACAAGCGAGAAGTTTGTTTCTAATTCGTTGATTGTGTGCCTCCTTGATTTCGTCGATAATTCCCTTGCATCTGTTCCGGGCATGAACAAAGATGTTATGATTTACGGTGTTAGGATTTACACGCCATTGTCGGTAGGCAATATGTTTAGAAGCAACAGCTTCTTTGTATTTTCGGTCGAACCAAGGCTTGCCGTTGGAGGAGCATTTCTTCGACAAAGGGATGTAAGCTTCCATACCAGCCAAAATAACATCGGAGACCTCCCTGGCGCAGTCAGATGGGTTATCGGATCGAAAACAAACGCCCATCCAAGGGAAAGTTCGAAAGTATTCCATTTAGCAGATTTGTAGTGCCAAATCTTGCGCGGCCTAGGCGCCTCTCTGTCACTGATTGGCAGGATACTCGATGTCGAAAGCAATTTATGGTCGGAAGAACCTAACGGTGGATTTACGGTGACCGTGTAAATCTCCGGATTAGTGGTTAAAAACAGATCACAGATCAAGAAGACTGGCGAACTCCCCGTCTCGATCAGAGATCCGTGTTGGTTCGTCAATAAGCTGAGTTAAGGCATAACTGATTGAGAATAATTCAGCTTCACGACCTTGTTCGTCGGTAGTATTTGAATATTTAGGCCAGTTGATATTGTGGACATTAAAGTCGCCCAGGACGGCAATTTCGGCACTTCGATAGTTACTTTGTAAATGTTCGAAGGTGTCTGCAAGAGAAGCGAAAAGTGTTCGAAAATTGGTATCACTTGGTGGTCGATACAGGATACAGATGAACCTTGTGGTTTGTTGAGTCGTTATTTTTAACCACATAACATCAAAATTTGGGGGCTCCAGAGCTTCTTCTCGTTGGCAAGAGAGGTCGCTTCTGATAAAAAGACAGATTTCAAAGTTACGCCTAAATCGGGAATAGAAGTCGTACCCAGGATAAAGATAGTTGACCGTGCTGGTCGATGGACTGACCTTTGTTTCACATAGAGCGAGTATATTTATATATATATATATATATATATATATATATATATATATATATATATATACATATATATATATATATATATATATATATATATATATATATATATATATATATATATATATATATATATATATATATGTATATATATATATATATATATATATATATATATATATATATATATGTATATATATATATATATATATATATATATATATATATATATATGTATATATATATATATATATATATATATATATATATATATATATATATATATATATATATAATATATATATATATAGTAACATTCATTTTTTCCAGGAAAGGCCAGGTAACGTACGGAGAACCCACGAGGAGAAACCAATCGTAAGTCATAAGCACACCAGTCTAAAAATCTCACTTCCTGTCTACAAGTGCGTTTCCATCGACTACTCTACACGTGTAATTCGCGGCGTTAATTTAACAAAAACTTATAATAACGAGTTTTATCAAGCCTTTTATTAAAAACTTAATAATCATAAATTAAAGACTCTATGCCATATTGTACCCTTTTCTAGCTTAAGGGGCTTTTATTTAGTAGAAGTAATTTTTAGGAGTGTAATAGAGGTATGAATTTCTATTTTGTTAATAAATATACCCTTTTATATTTAAATGTATAGTGTCTTATTAAACTCCTGCTCTTTCTTTCAGGACAGAACAGTTGTACCTAAATTATTTTTATTTTAACGACTAAATAACTCTTCAGTATTTTTTCATTTTTTGAGCTGAAATTAGATTCCTTTTATTCTAAAAAACGAATGATGCCCAAAAAAAAAATAGTACAACCAAGTTTCGAATAACTATAGAAACTATTTTCAAAAGACGTACAAAAATTATCTCTTATCCAAAAAAAATGAGCTAGCTGATACCTTAATTCTGTCCTCTATCAGTATTAATTCCAGTCAATCCATTCTCAAAATTAAGATATATATAAGAGGCAAATAACGGCTTCTATTTAATAAATGAAAAATTTAAAGAAAGTTAAGACGTTTCTATATATATATATATATATATATATATATATATATATATATATATATATATATATATATATATGACAAAATAGGTGCTAATACTGCACTCTGTCGATGACTTATTTAAAGTCTATCCGAACAGAGCAGCCAGATCACAACTGACACTGAATTGCAGAAGCGCACCTTCTCAAGCTTCCCACTTGAATATATATATATATATATATATATATATATATATATATATATATACAGGGTACCCCATATGTATGGAATAATGACTCCACAGCATTTATTAATCAGTGTACGAAACACATGCTGCCATTGATAATAAAATGTTTTGAACTGTCAGTTTGAAGAATTTACGTCATCTTGATTTTCTTTTAAGTGGAAAGCCCTATATTTTATTTTTGAGTTCTACTAAAAATTCTAGATAATATTTATACCATATGTCTAAATTGAACTGTTTTGGAATTATTGTCAATTTTGAAATTAAAAAAAAAAAAAAAACAAAAAACTAATAATAAATACTCCAGGGTTATTTTTAAGGTAACAATTGCTCAAAATGTCTACCATTAACAGCGAGGCATTGATCCAATCTGTCATAAACAGCTTGAATAGAGTTTTGCACAGAATCTGGGGTGATGCTTTTTAAATTTTCCCTTGGAAGCCGTGTTCTTCCTGACCAGTGGAAATATAGTTTTATTACTCCAATATTCAAATCCGGCGACCAGTCAGACGCTAAAATTATAGACCTATTTATATTCTAAGTTCTATCTCAAAATTGTTCGAAAAAATTGTTTGTGATAAATTAAAACACTTCATAAAACCTCTTTTAGTTCAGGAACAGCACGGTTTCGTTGGGGGTCAATCGACACCTACAAATTTAATCTTGTTGGTTTAAAATACTACTGATGCAATAGGGGCAGGTGGTTAGGTTGACGGGTTTATACGGATTTCAGCAAGGTCTTCGACACTATCAATCACGATATTTTGATAAGGAAATTAAGAAGTTATGGCTTTTGTGGATCACTACTGAATTGGTTAACCTGTTACCTTAGATATAGGAAACAATTTGTTAAAGTAAAGGGCTTTTTGTCGAGTGAGGTATCTGTTACATCGGGTGTACTACAGGGCAGCCACCTGGGCCCGTTGTTGTTTAATGTATTTGTTAATGACCTCCGTGAGATGATTCTATTTCCAAGGCCTCTGTTTTTTGCAGATAATTTGAAATTATTTATCATTCTGTTGATGATGCTGTGAAACTACAGGGAGACTTGGATAGAATGAGTGAGTGGTGCAGAAAAAACAAAATGAATCTCAATATTAAAAAAATGCAAGTGAATGTCGTTCTTTCAGGTAAAAACTCCGCTTTTATATGACTACAGTATTAATAATATATATATTATATATATATATAATATTAGGAAAATAATAAACCCCGTGGGGAAGAGGGATAGAATATCTCCCCCGGTACGTTCTGCCTGTCGTAGGAGGCGACTTAAAGAACAACCTAGATGGTAGATGCCCAGATCCCACCAGCATCGCCCGGTGTGACACCATCGTATCGGCTTAGGCTGCGTGAAGTTGCTTAACGTTTCATGGATGTGCCGATATCCCCGACTGTGGAATCAAATAGCATGATGAAGCACCTGAATACAAACAATTCCGGAGGTAAAATAGCCCCCCATTCGGATCTCCGGGTGAGGGCTGGTTCAGGTGCGTCTACATGCAGAGATCGGAATTTTAATGTGGATTTTTGCAACATACGAGGTTTAAACTCGAACATAAATTGAGTGCACCAACACGTGCAATCAAATAAACTTCATGTACTCGCTCTTTGTGAAACCAAGGTCAGTTTATCGACCAACACAGTTAACTGTCTTTATCCTGGGTACGAATTCTATTCCCGATTTAGGCGTAACTTTGGAATCTGTATTTTTGTTAGAAACGACCTCTCTTGCCAACGAAAAGAGGCTCTGGAGCCCCCAGACTTTGATGTTATGTGGTTAAAAAAACGACTCAATCAACCACAAGGTTCATCTGTATCCTCTATCGACCACCAAGTGATATTAACTGTAGAACACTTTTCGCTTCTCTTGCCGACACCATCGATCATTTACAAATTAACTATCCAAATGCCGAAATTGCCATCCTGGGCGACTTAAATGTCCACAATATCATCTGGCTTAAATATTCAAATACTACCGATGAACAAGGTCGTGAAGCCGAATCATTTTCAATCAGTTGTGGCTTAACTCAGCTTATTAACGAACCAACATGGATCCCAGTCTTCTTGATCTGTTTTTAACCACCAATCCGGAGATTTACACGGTCAGCGTAAATCGACCGTTAGGTTCTTCCCACCATAAACTACTATCGACCTCGAGTATCCTACCAATCAGTGACAGAGAGGCGCCTAAACCGCGCAAGATTTGGCACTACAAATCTGCCAAATGGGAAGATCTCAAGGAATATTTTCGAACTTTCCCTTGGTTAGACGTTTGTTTTCAATCCGACGACCCATCTGACTGCGAAAGGGAGGTTTCCGATGATATTTTGGCCGGTATGGAGGTTTACATCCCTTTTTCGAAGAAATGCCCTTCCAACGGTAAGCCTTGGTTTGACCGAAAATGCAAAGAAGCTGTTGCTTCTAAACATCTTGCATACCGACAATGGCGTGAAAATACTAACACCATAAATCGTAACACCTTTGTTCGTGCCAGGAACAGATGCAAAGAAATTATCGACGGAACCAAGGATCGGCACACAATCAACGGATTAGAAACAAACTTCTCGCTTGTCCCAACAATTCCAAGTCCTTTTGGTTAGTCGCTAAGGTAGTTAGTCAAAATTTCACCAAATCCACCGTACTACCACTCACATGGCCAGATAATTCTTTTGCAATGACACCTGTTGAGAAAGCGAACTTGTTGGCTGAACTCTTAGCTTCACATTCTACTGTCGATTGCCAAGGAAAAATACCACCTAATATTCCCATAGTGCAGTCAAGATATTGTCTTCAGACAGCGTATCATAAAACGTATTTTGATGAAGCTAGACACCAAAAAGGCTTCTGGCGCTGACGGAATACCCCACCTCAAAAATTGTGCGTGGGAACTAACACCAGTTTTCAATAGACTTTTCAACCCATCTTACAGAAAGGGAATATTTCCTTCCTGCTGGAAATGTGCCACAGTTCAGCCGATACCTAAAAAAGGCAAGAAGATCTTGCCAAATAACTACCGACCAATGCTTTCAATAATATCGAAAATCATGGAAAAGGCTATCAATCAGCATCTTCTAAAATATCTTGAAGGATTCAACATTATTAGCGATCACCAATATGGCTTTCGTTAAAACAAATCTTCTGACTTATGTAACACATGTTTGGAACAACGCAATTGAACACTTTGGAGAATCTCGAGCGGTTGCTCTTGACATATCCAAGGCATTCGACCGTGTTTGGCACGATGGATTGTTGGCTAAGCTACGTTCTTATGATATGTCTAAAAAGTTCTGTTTGTGGCTCTCATGTTTCCTCAGAGAGCGTTCTTTACGAGTAGCAATCGACGGATTTTTTTCTAACACCTTTACTATCAACGCCGGTGTACCCCAAGGCTCCATACTGTTTCCTACTCTCTTTCTCACTTATATTAACGATCTGCTGGAAAAGACCGAGAATCCAATCTACAGCTTTGCAGATGACAGTACACTTATCTCTTCATTCACTTTGAACGCTCGGACATCGGTACTCAGACATATATCCGCAGACAGCAGGAAGTCATTCAACTTAACAAAGACCTGGAAGAAATTCTATCTTGGGGTGACAATAACCAAGTGGAATTAAACGTTACAAAAACCCAGGCGGCAGTTTTTTCTAAAAGAGTTAACGTTGCAGAACCCGACATAGTTATGTCGGGGCACTCCATTCCTCTAACATCGTCACTAAATTTGTTGGGCATTAATTTAGGAGCAAATATGTCCTGGCATGAACATGTTGCAGGCATAGCAAGGAGAGCTTCTCAGAAGTTGGGAATATTATTTCGAACCAGAAAGCTTTAAACTTCACAACAACTGTTAATTCTTTATAAAGCTCACATTCGACCAACTATGGAATACGGCTCCCATGTCTGGGGCTCCGCTCCCAAACATACACTGCATTTGTTGGATTCTGTTCAGAGAAGAGCTGTTCGTCTGATTGGAGCCCCGGAACAGACAGGTGGCTTTGATTCGCTGGAACATCAAAGAACGGTTGGCGACTTGAGCCTATTCTACAAGTATTTTCATGGAAAGTGTTCGAAGGATGTAGCCCGCTTAATTTGTCCCAGAGCGGTGCTTGTTAGAAGTACACGTCACGCTAATACTTTACATCTGTATGAGGTGCAGCTTGTTACTCCTCGTACAACGCTTTTCAAGCAGTCTTTTATATGAAAAACATCATCCCTTTGGAATAATTTGCCCAAGACTGTGTTTCCCACCGAATACAATTTACAGCGATTCAAGAACAGCGTGAATCGCTTTCTTCGCACACGTGTCGCTCCCGTAGCGCTTTAGGGACTTCCCTGTAGCACGTATACTAGATCTATAAAAAAAAAAAAAAAAAAAAAAAAAAAAAAAAAAATAATAATAGTCTTCTGGAAAAAGTTTCTTCATTATGTGACTTAGGTATATATTTGTACACTTTTTATATTCACTATAACTTTATTGCTAACAAATGTTTAAAACTCCTTGGCTTCGTCTGTAGGAATACTGGGGATTTTCAGACTGTGGATAGCATGAATATTTTGTATAAGGCCTTGGTAAGATCTTCTGTAGAGTATCTGTCATGTGTATGATCGCCTTCATAGGCTATACATATTGAAGGTATTGAAAGGGTACAGTAGAAGTAAGCTATATATGTTTCTTACAAATTTAAGTAGAACATCACTGCCTATGAGGACCTGCTGCGAAGACTTCAGCTGCAATCGCTTTCAAGACGTAGGAAATTTGCTGATATCTATTTCTTATTTCGACTTGTAAATGGTCCTATAGACTGCTCTGATCTTCTGAGTTTGATAAATGTCCGTGTTCCACCAAGATCAACAAGGGACCACTTACTCTTCGCCCCGGAGTACCATAGATGTAACTATGGCCTATTCTCGCCGATCACTAGAATCACTAATGGAGCCGGTGAAACGATTTTTTTTTTTTATCTCTTTTTACCACTTTTACAAAAAGAGCCGTTAACAGTCCACTGAGTTCTGTTAGGATATTTGCTGGTGTTGTTATTGTATTGTTATAATTATTGTATTATTATAATTTCTGCAGAAACTATGTATAAAATGGTTCTGCCACTTACATAAAAAAATAAATAAATCTGTGTTACTTCATATTGAATTTTTTGTTGTAAATATTCTACAGTTTCAGGTCGACTTTGGTAAATTTAGGTCTTCAAATGACCTCATAAAAAAAATCTAGTGGGCGTAAGGTCGGGACTCCCTGCAAGTCATTCTACAGCACCTCTTCTGCCTATCCATGGATTAGGACAAATCGCATTCAAATATCTACGAACGTTGACTTCATAGTGAGGAGGTGCTCCGTCCTGTTGATACCACCGATTCCTGTTAGGGATATCCAAATTATTTGCATCGGGAAAAAGAACTGCACAAGTTGGAATAACTTGCTCTTGGAGTAACTGTAAATACCGCTGACCCATAAGATTTTCATCGATAAAAAAGGGACCAATGATATGACGTCCACAAATCCCTGCCTACATGTTTATCTTTTGTCGTCTTTGAGAATGACTGCCAGTGGGGATTGTCAGTAGGTCAGTACCGGTAGTTATGCCTGTTAACTCTTCCGTTGATATAAAATGTGGCCTCGTCAGAAAAAACAATATTATGAATTAAGTTAGGATCATTATTGATTCGTTCCGTCATGACCTCGCAAAATTCAACACGTCTATTGTAGTCACCTTGCTTTGCTAACTACGGATCGGGTAATAGGTTCTCGATTCGAATATTCTGCGTTAAAAAGATCACACACCTCCTGTTGTGTTCTCCTACTGTCTCCGTAACCAACCATCATTAACAAAGTGATTTTTCAGTTTTTGTCAAATGTACCATTATGATATTACGCTCAAATTGCAGTTTCACCAAATGCAGCAATAAACGTTTTCGGTAATAAATCATTTTTGACGCCTTGTCTTTACCTGACAGTAAATGTTTAATACAAGCCAGCTTTTTTTTTTTTAAATTCAAATATCAATAATTCCAAAACAGTTCAATTTAGACATATCGTATGTTAGACAAGTCATAGCTAGAATTTTTAGTAGGACTAAAATATAAAATAATATAGGGCTTTCCATTTTAAAAAATTAAAGATGGCGTAATTTCTTCGAACTGACAGTTCAAAACATTTTACTGTTAGCGTCAGCATATGCTCCGTATAATACCCTATAACTTTTATTTAAACATTTTTTTGATACAGTGCTATGGAATCATTATTTTATAAATATGGGACCCCCTATATATATATATATATATATATATATATATATATATATATATATATATATATATATATATATACATATATATGTATATATATATATATATATATATATATATATATATATATATATATATATAAATATATATATACATATATATATATATATATATATATATATATATATATATATATATTTGAATATCTTGCCTTTTTTTGGCTTTTCAAAATATTTGGAGGTGTTAGAATTTACGTTTATTTAATTTTTTTGATTTATGTCTTTATTCTCATATTCAGAATTCATATGGAATGCCCAGAATAGAATTCTTTATTACGTTAATTCAGACATGTTATAGCCAGAAAAAAATTAAAGGCAAAATTCTATTTTTGTAGGAAATTTTGGGAATATGCTGCCATCAGTTGCAGAATTTCATTTCTCTACAAATGTTTCTAAATATTTGACCTAATAAATGTATAATAATGTAATTTAAGATCATGAATAATTTTATAAAAATATCTGTTCAGTGCCTCACAGTGAAATCTGTTAGTATGACAAGATTTTACTAAATATTTGTAAAATCAATAGAAGAAAGATTCTCTATAGTTTTCCGAAACGTATTAAGGGATTTTTATACCAGATGGCATTAGAAGCTCTAAAAAATATATTTAGCAAATAGCAAATAAGTACCATACGGTAAAAATGGAACGAATCATACATAGGCCAGTATAAATGTCTTTAGGAATGCCATGTATCGTTCCTGATGTTGCTAACGTGGTCAGCGAATCGCACGTCGAGTACAAGAATAAAGTGGTGTAGTGATTTTTTTTATGGGTTTAGGACATGTGCTGCAGGGAAATCCCTAAAGCGCTACAGGAGCAACATGTGTGCGGAAAAAGCGATTCACGTTGTTCTTGAATCGCTGTAAATTGTACTTAGTGGGAAACACAGTCCTGGGCAAATTATTCCAAAGGGATGATGTTCTCCATGTAAAAGACCGCTTAAAAAGTGCTGTAGGAGGAGTAACAAGCTGAATCACATACGGATGTGAAGTATTAACGCGATGTGTATTTCTAACATACACCGCTCTGGGAGGAATTAAGCGAGCTACATCCTTCGAACACTTTCCATAAAAATACTTCTAGAATAGGCTCAAGTCGCCAACCGTTCTTCGATGTTCCAGCGAATCAAGGCCGTCGGTCAGTTCCAATCAGACGAACAGCTCTTCTCTGAACAGAATCGAACAAATGCAGTGTATGTTTGGGAGCGGAGCCCCAAACATGGGAGCAGTATACCATAGTTGGTCGAATTTGAGCTTTGTAAAGAATTAACAGTTGTTGAGTATAAAGCTTTCTGGTTCGAAATAATATTCCCAACTTTTTAGAAGCTCTCCTTGCTATGCCTGCAACATGTTCATGCCAGGACATATTTGCTCCCGAATTAATGCTCAACAAATTGAGTGGCGATGTTAGAGGAATGGAGTGCCTCGACAGAACTATGTCGGATTCAACAACGGTAACCCTTTTACACCGGCGTTCATAGTGAAGGTGTTAGAAAGAAGTCCGTCGACTGCCACTCAAAAAGAACGCTCTCTGAGGAAACATGAGAGCCACAAACAGAACTTTTCAGACATACCATAAGAACGTAGCTTAGCCAACAGTCCATCGCGCCAAACACGGTCGAATTCTCCAAAGTGTTCAGTTGCGTTGTTCCAAACATGTGTTACATAAGTCAGAAGATCTCCTGTTGATCTATTTTTACGAAAGCCATATTGGTGATCGCTAATAACGTTGAATCCTTCAAGATATTTTAGAAGATGCTGATTGATAGCCTTTTCCATGACTTTCGACATTATTGAAAGCAGTGCGATTGGTCAGTAGTTATTTGGCAAGGTCTTCTTGCCTTTTTTAAGTATCGGCTGAACTGTGGAACATTTCCAGCAGGAAGGAAATATTCCCTTTCTGTAGGATAGGTTAAAAAGTCTACAGAAAACTGGTATTAATCCCCTCGCACAGTTTTTGAGAACTATGGCAGGTATTCCGTCAGCGCCAGAAACCTTTTTGGTGTCTAGCTTCATCGATTCATCTGAAGACGATATCGGTCATCCTCGACTGCACTATGGGAATAGTAGGTGGTGTTTTTCTCAACAGGTGTCGTTGCAATAGAATTATCTGGCCGTGTGAGTATGGTGGATTTGGTGAAATTTTGACTAACTGCCTTAGCGACTGACCAAAAGGATCTGGAATTGTTGGGACAGGCGAGAAGTTTGTTTCTAATCCGTTGATTGTGTGCCTCCTTGGTTTCGTCGATAATTTCTTTGCATCTATTCCTGGCACGAACAAAGGTGTTACGATTTATGGTGTTAAGATTTTCACGCTATTGTCAGTATGCAAGATGTTTAGAAGCAACAGCTTCTTTGCATTTTCGGCCAAACTAAGGCCATCCATTGGAAGGACATTTCTTCGGGATGTAAGCCTCCATACCGGCCAAAATAACATCGCAAACCTCCCTGGCGCAGTCAGATAGGTCGTCGGATCGAAAACAAACGTCTAACCAAGGGATGGTTCGAAAATATTCCTTGAGATCTTCCCATTTAGCAGATTTGTAGTGCCAAATCTTGTATGATGTCTTATGTTAAGTTAGTCTAAGCTGCCTTAGGTTAGATTAGGTTAAGCTGCCTTTTGTTAGGTTAAGATAATTTGCCCTTCTGTTGTGTAAGCTATTATGCCTTAAGATATGTTAGCTTAACTTGCCTTTCCGACGTCTAAGCTTTATGTTTTGTTTCAATTAACATGCCTTAGGCTAAGTTAGATTAAGCCAACTTAGGTTAATTTAGGTTAAACTGCCTTAAGGTAGGTTAGAATCTTTGCATTAGATTAAGCTCTTTTTCTGCTTTGTAAGTTATAACGCCCAAAGTTTTATTACGTTAATTTTCCCTTCTGTTGTGTAAGGTATGATGCATTAAGTTTTGTTAGATTAAGTTGCCTTTTTGTAGTAGATTAGGCCTGGTTAAGTTACGATAGGTTGTTAATTTATATTATATGAAACTGCTCCAGTAAGAAAAAGTGCTATCTCACTGCGAAATTTCCATAATCGCTCATTTTTCGTGTAATTTTTGGTTTTTTGCGCCATATTGGATCCGCTATGTTGGTATTACATAAAATTATGTTGGTTACTCTAATTATTACATCAATATTATATTTTGTCCCAGTTTTAAAGTTCAGTTAACTTAATTCCACTTAGAAATCATCATTCGTTTGTATTTGATCCTGAATTTTTTGTTTCTAGCCGCCATCTTGTTTTTTCAAAAGAGCCACGTTTCATTTGAAAGCTTACGTTTAAACGAAGAAATTGACACCTTTGAATTTTCATTTCGTTAATTCTATTTCCGGGTATGGATGTGGCCTCGTTGACGCGAAACGTCCCATATATATATATATATATATATATATATATATATATATATATATATATATATATATATATATATATATATATATATATATATATGTATATATATATATATATATATATATATATATATATATATATATATATATATATATATATATATATATATATATATATATATATATAATATATATATATATATATATATATATATATATATATATATATATATATATATATATATATATATATTCAATTTTGTCTTCGGCTTTTCTTATAATAGATTACATTTCTCTAGTGGTTTGTATACAGCTGATATGTTTTGTATCCTCAGAAGCCATCCAATCTTCTAGGTAGTCCCTCTAATAGATGATAGAATGGCGATTGATCTCTAGTTCGAGTCTTCATTTCATTTTCCTCATTGAATTTGTTCCTACTATATGGTTTTGTTTATTCAATGTTGTTAGTATCTATAGGAGTATGGTGACCTTAGCTCCTAGGCTTTTCGAGTCTGTAAGGTAAATTAATCTGGCATTTAATATAATGCATTAGCAGCATCATGCAGTTTTAACAGACAGTGGTAGGATTTCACGTTCTTGCCTCTGTTTTTATGTGTCAGTTTCCTGTATACACTAGGTTCCGAAACTCCGTCTTGAGTTTTGGTGACATGTATATCTCGGAGAAGCTACTGGTTATCTTGTTTCATTTTAAGGTAAACTAATTTCTCGAATCTGGTGTTTAGATGGTCTAGAGGACCTGGTATTTAACGAACTACCTTACGGCGTATATGTGATCGACCTATCAAATCCATAGTTCTGGTATCCGTGAAGCCATCTCTATTGATTTCCTGTCATAATGATAAGATTGATGACTTCTGGCCATAGTTATGATCCTAGGATCCTAGGATTCTGTTTGTCGGTATGTTCCTTGTCGTACATAAAATAGGCGTCATTTAGGCAATCTTTTGATAGATGTAATATATGGGTTGGAATTCTCTCGTTTCCTACTATTTTTTTTAATGCTTCATCATACTAATGGATGTCGAAAAATTATGACTACATCGAAACCAGCAATAATATTGTTTAAGAACTTCTCGTAAGCAAATGTAAGATCTGCATGAAATGTTCTGAGTTTCATATGTATGACTTGGCTTTTGCCGCTATAGGTTTTATAATGCTTGTTAGATATTTCTACATTTTCTGTATTAGAAAATTAAAAGCGCTGCTTATTTGCCATAAAAAAAAACATTGATTTTTTGCATTTAGGGAAGCTCGTAAAATTTCAGACATCCACTTGATTTTTTTTGAGATAAGTTTTTCCTTCTTATTCAGTCGAGGGCAGGTTGCAGTTTCAAATTGAGGCAGATTATTGGAAAGCTAAGATGGCATAAGAGGGTGCATCTCTTTGCTGTCTGTTTTTCGAGGCCATGCATTAGATCCGTCAGGACTTGCCAGAACAGCGCCTATTTCATGTACGATAAGCAAATGTATCCATACTTGCAACAGTCCACACAGCACAAGTACATAGGTGTATTACTTAGCGCATATTCAGAACTTCCTCTCTAGTTCCTCTGCATCTGACGAAACCCGCCTCTTCCTGTTTCAGAATAATTGGTTCTATTCTTGCCTGTATTATATACAAGAATATCTTGCGGGCATGAAATAACAGAGCGAGAAAGCCGTAATTGTCGCAAGTTTTAGTAAAGCCCTTTCTATGGAGCCGAATGATTAGAGATGTAGTCCAATCTCTAGGCCATTTTAGTGTGCGCCAGATAGACTAGCACAGTTTATGGATCACCTGGACCACACTTTCAGGCATTTGTTTCAATGTTACAGCAATAATACCATCGACACCTGATGCCTGATACCTGATGCCTGATACCTGATGCCTGATACCTGATGTCCGATGCCCGATGCCCGATGCCCGATGCCCGATGCCCGATGCCCGATGCCCGATGCCCGATGCCCGATGCCCGATGCCCGATGCCCGATGCCCGATGCCCGATGCCCGATGCCCGATGCCCGATGCCCGATGCCCGATGCCCGATGCCCGATGCCCGATGCCCGATGCCCGAATGCCCGATGCCCGATGCCCGATGCCCGATGCCCGATGTCCGATGCCCGATGCCCGATGCCCGATGCCCGCTGCCCGATGCCCGATGCCCGATGCCCGATGCCCGATGCCCGATGCCCGATGCCCGATGCCCGATGCCCGATGCCCGATGCCCGATGCCCGATGCCCGATGCCCGATGCCCGATGCCCGATGCCCGATGCCCGATGCCCGATGCCCGATGCCCGATGCCCGATGCCCCGATGCCCGATGCCCGATGCCCGATGCCCGATGCCCGATGCCCGATGCCCGATGCCCGATGCCCGATGCCCGATGCCCGATGCCCGATGCCCGATGCCCGATGCCCGATGCCCGATGCCCGATGCCCGATGCCCGATGCCCGATGCCCGATGCCCGATGCCCGATGCCCGATGCCCGATGCCCGATGCCCGATGCCCGATGCCCGATGCCCGATGCCCGATGCCCGATGCCCGATGCCCGATGCCCGATGCCCGATGCCTTATAATTAGCCACTCTATCTATGGCATATTCAACCTCTTCCATAAGAATATCTGGTTCTCTTTCAAAATTCCGAAGGTACAAGATTCGATTCGGTTCGTCAAAGTAAACAGTTTTCCACTGTTTAAGGTTTCAGAGTGTTATTATATTTCTGCACAGATAAAATTCAGATGAATATTCTTATCTTGCCTAGATTTTGCTTGTATTGCTGCAGCAGTCGCCGATCTTTTTATGATCTATTTCGAGAGGAAGGCAATGGAGATCTCAACCAAACCGAAGTTATGAATTTGAGACGTGCATGATGTATTCGTCGTATGGCCCTTCAAACCAGCTCCCCCTGTATCAGACAATTTAATTCACCACAAAAATGGAACAAAACAAATAGCTACCTTTTTTAATCGCGCCTCTCACAAAAACATAAGAGGGAAACTTATTAAAAAGTGCCGAATCTCACTAGTGTCCCTCACAATTACAGGTCGTGTTGAACATACTATTTTCCACTTAGCAGACGACGCTTAGAAAGCAAAGGAGCTAAAGAAGATCACTACAGCCCTAAAATAAATGGAATAAAACATCATGCAATAATACAGAAATTCATAAAACAGCAATAAAAGTCTCAAAGAAAATTTAATAAACACAGACAATATAAAAAGAAAATTTACCATACATTAGAAACACCACCAATAGGATGGGCGTCTTCTGCGGACATTACGGACAATAAAATCTATTATAAAAAATTCCGAACATAAGATCCAACTGGAAAACAAATGGCAAAAACGGAATCAACCAAAAGCACTAGTGAAGGTAAAATCTATTATCGCCCGATAATAGATTTTACCTGTCGATGGCAATCAACCTATCAATAAATTTAACTTATCATTATATCGATAACTATCGATACACCAACATATCGATAACTGCTTATATATCGATAATTATCCTTGCATCGATAGTTATTATCTGGAAATCGAATTCCAGAGCGGGGAGAGACTTCAAGAAATAACATCTACCCTAAGAAAATTTTTATCACCTTCTAAAAGTGGAGATATAGTCTGTCAAGTAAGAATGTGACCGCCTGTATTCTTGAAAAAACATGTTTCGAGATCATTTTTACCGTCAATGTATGATGTGCTAACATCAGCGCAATTACCTCAGTAAGTTGTCCAATCGCCTCCTACATCAATAATCACCTGGCATCTTCGAGGCATGCTGTCGACGAGATTTTCTGCATACTTCGAATCTCTCGAAAGAACTGAATAAAATCCTCAGAGTCTTTCCTGTGAGCTTTTTCTTTACAAGAGTCCTAACGTTTTCAATAGGGTTGGCGTCCGGCGATTGTGAGGGACACCCTAGTATCTTATCGTAGGCCCAAACGAGCCACTTCGCGACGTGATTTTCTCCTAGCAAAAGTTTCTTCAACGTGCTTCAGAATTTGACATCATGAGCACAAAGATGTTGTCGAATGATGTCATGGGATACATTCAAATCCGATTTTCTTAATTTAACCGCTCCTTGACGCAGCGTCAATTTCGGATCCCGTGAAAGCAATGACAAGGTTCGTCTTTTGACATTCGAAATGACTTTGCCTATCGAGCCACATTTTGGAAAATCATCGACATTTTTCGTCTCATTAAAATGATTTATCCACTTGTTTACAAACGACACCTACTTTTTAATATGTTTAGCGGCTGCGAAATGTGTCATTTTAGGCCCCTTTGGATGGGAATAAAGAAAGACTGCGTCGAACCGACGCGCAAACAAGTGACTTATTTTGGATTTTACGTCATTTCGACGAAAGTTCGGAATCGACTGATACTTTTACTAAAATGTATCGTAGACCAATTTTTTGTTGAATAGCTAGAATCACATCTATCAAAAATGAGTGATCGCAGACACATTCTTACTTGACAGACTGTAAGTATATGGATATAGTGATAACAATAGATATATTGTTAACTATTAATTTATCCATAACTATCGATATATCCACCACTATGGATTATCGACAACTAAACTTTTAAATTATACAAAAAAAAATAGTTACGTTTTACTTTGTTGTAAATGATAATATGACAGGGAAAAATGCAAATTTCATAACTGATTAGATAATCCTACATCAATTTATACGAACACTTTCTCAAGGAATTTCTTTCAATGTTTTGATAGTTTCCATTATTATTCAGTAATATATACATATATGAACAGTAATAAATACATCTAGATATCCAAATATATTTTCCACCGTGTTTTACTAATAAGAAGACTTTTAAATATTTTTATATAATTATTATTTTAATGAAGAACACGAAGTGCAATTAACCTTTTTTTCTTTGACTTTCAAAATGTCGTCATTTGAATACTTTGTCACATATATCATGTTGGGTTCATTAGCAATTAAAACCTCTTCATAAACATGCAGGGGCTAAAAAATAAAGAACAATGTTATCATACAACATTTATAGCGGGCAAGGATTTTATTATATAAAGACCCTTGGTTTTAAATATTAAGCAGTGTCAAATTATAGTGACTTTCCAATATTTCGCCTACGATTTCCAAGAAGTCTTTAGGACTCTTTATTATTATAGATTAGATCAGGGAATGAGCCCGAAGAGGAACAAGCCAAGATTTGGAAAAAATATTATTTAATTGTAGGTAAAGCATCGAAAAGTTATTTCAATTTGATATATGCTGATTCCAGGCCTCAACTCATCTATTACACAGGGCAACAAAAAAATATTTTTGTTTTGGTGCCTGGGATTTTAGAGCTGATTTTAACTATATTTGGGACGCTAAATCTATACATGCAATCCGTTTTTCTCTATCAGCTCTACTTTTTTAGATACATCAACTTATCTACCAATGTGGTTTTTATTCAGTATATTCATTTATGAGAGTTCTAAAATTATTATATATTCATTAATGTAGGTACAATGGTTTTATTGTCAGTCTGTAATTGAGTAAATTCCAGGTAAATCTATCAGGTACCTGAACTGACCCTTTTAATCACCTAACTCGGGTAAGTCTCGTCAGTTTGTGCGTTCTTACTAATGAGAGTAGATCGAATTCGGCTTGTTATTTTATGTTAAGAAAAGAGTGTTTTTGTGTTATTGAACAGAATTAAAATGAGTTCAGGTTCCAGTTCAAGAAGAAGTTGTGTAAATCAACCTGATGTGTTTTGCTATATATGCGGAGAATACATGTTTCAACAAAACAGACAAACTATTACTGACTTTGTAAAGCGAGCGTATCTTGGATACTTTGGAGTTAAGCTTGGTGATCAGGACAAAATGTGGGCCCCGCATCTCGTATGTAAAACTTGTACAGAGCATTTACGGCAGCGGACTACCGGGAAAAGAAAATGTCTAAAATTCGGCTTACCAATGGTTTGGAGAGAACCAAAAAACCACTTCAATGATTGTTATTTCTGTTTAGTAAATACTAATGGAATCAATCGAAATAACCGCAGTAAGTGGACTTATCCCAATTTAGACTCGGCAATACGCCCTATCCCGCACTCAGATGAAATACCGATTCCAACATTTCATCAGCTACCACATATCTCTGATGAGGAATATTTTCCCTCTGATCGCTCTTTTGATGCTAATAAAAGTTCTGATACTAATAAAACTAACAGTGACTATGAGGGGACGTCATCAGTTCCTCAACGCTTCAATCAAAATGAATTAAATGATCTCACCAGGGATCTCAATTTATCGAAAAAAGCTTCTGAAGTACTGGCTTCTAGGTTGAACGACAAAAATTTACTGGAACAAGGAACCAAAATTACCTTTTACCGTACAAGAGAAAAAGATCTGCTACCGTTCTTTTCTCAAGAAGACAATCTTGTATTTTGTCACGAAATTAGGGGACTCATGAAAGAAATGGGACTTTCTGAATATATTCCAGATGATTGGCGCCTATTTATTGACAGTTCAAAGCGAAGTTTAAAATGTGTCCTTCTACATAATGGGAATAAATATGGTTCAATACCACTAGCTCACTCAACGAAACTGAAAGAAGAATATAATACCATAGCTTTGGTCTTGCAGAAGATAAAGTATTACGAACATCAATGGATGATTTGTGTAGACTTAAAAATGGTAAACTTTTTTCTTGGGCAGCAAAGTGTTTACACGAAATATCCGTGTTTCTTGTGCCTCTGGGATAGTAGGGACAAAACACACCACTGGGTTAGAAAAGATTGGCCTCAGAGAGAAAACATGGACGTTGGGGAAAAGAATGTCATTAACGACGCTTTGGTTGAAAGAGAAAAAATCATACTTCCTCCGTTACATATAAAGTTGGGCTTAATGAAGCAATTTGTAAAGGCTCTTGATAAGAATGGGTCTTGTTTTGCATATATAGGGGTAAAAATGCATCAGTTGAGCACAGAAAAAAAAAACTCAAAGCAGGGATATTTGACGGCCCACAAATAAGACAATTAATTAAGGATCCTGCCTTCATAAATTCAATGAATCAAGTTGAACGAGAAGCTTAGACATCATTTGTTGCAGTTGTAGAAAAATTTCTAGGCAAACATAAAGCTCAAAACTATGTTGAAATGGTTAACAAGATGCTTAATAGTTTCAAATCCTTAGGGTGCAATATGAGTATTAAAATATACTATTTACACAGCCACTTAGACCGTTTTCCAGAAAATTTAGGAGACATGAGTGAGGAACAAGGTGAAAGATTTCACCAAGATATTAAAGTTATGGAGGACCGCTACCAAGGAAGATGGGACATGCACATGATGGCAGATTACTGCTGGAGTTTAAAAAGGGACTGTTTAAAAAACATTCAAGAATGTCGCGGAAAAGAAGCTTTCCAAGTGTTGAGTGACTATTTCATTTCTTCAATGTTTTTTTTTTTGTTTGTAAGTACGACATAATATTGTATTTTGTATAACTAAAATAAAAATTTCGTATCTACTTTCGTTTACTACACTTACGGATTTGAGTTACAATAATGTAACTTATATTTCTCTAAAATTGTATATCTTAAAAATTTGAGCTCCTAGGTACAAATGAATACGTTATTTGAATTCAGGACATCAAATTGATATAGAATCAGCTCAAAAAACCTCGACACCAAAACAGCTGTTCCCTGTGTTATATATACTATATAAATAATGAAATTAAAAGAAAAAATTATTAAATTATTTTCTAGTATAGTATACTAGCAACCTATGTTTTAACGCCCTACGTTTAATTGTTCTAATTCATTCAATAAAACTACTGAACTTGATTGAATTACCAGAGTAACATTTTCGAGAAAAGCTACCATTAAGCTAGAATCTGTGTTTGGATACACATTTCGGTACATGTGTAACCAAAAATGTATTACTGAAAGTTTTCTATGTATATGAGAAATTGCTCAGAAAGGAGCCATAAAAGTAAAATTTCCAATTTCATATTTAGCAATTATTACTAATGTAGCCTGCAATGACATGTACCTTCGTGAATACGAAAATCGGATATAATGATCACAGTATCAGTGATTGTTTGTAAGTTCCTAATATTTCAGCACTGCCCCATAAAAATGTTAATTTTTTTAACAAATTTTACATTCATACTTCATCAATAAGAATAAAAGCAGAAAGCTAAGTTTCCGGGACCTGGAGACAACCCGGGAGAATTGTTCAAATATAGAACAGACAAGTTATACGAACATCTTAGACAACTATTTCAGAAATGTATAAGTCAGTGTCATATCTAACCACTAAACACAAGAAAGGGGATAAAAACAATTGCGATAATTGCCGAGGAATAGCAGTTACGGCATCCATGAGTAGAATCAATGGAAAAGTTTTAAAGAACAAAATGGAGAAGAAATATCAAGATTTTGATGCAAAACAAGCAGGTTTTAGCACGAGACGGTCCATATTAGACCACATTTTCTGCTCAACTCAGTTAATAGGAAAAAAGACGGCACGATACCAAGAAGTCTACTTACTGTTCGCTTAGTTGAAAAAAGCATATGACAGCGTTCCTCTGCAGAAATTGTGGCAATCATTGGAAACTAATATTAACATAGAGTGTATGGAAGAGATGGAAACAGAAATGTAGACCAGTGGGGATACCATTAATTAACACCATGTTGTACACGCTATGCTTCGCAGATGACCAAGTGGTAATGGCTCAAGATCTCCACTACCTGAATTACACGACGAGAAAACTATTTGATGAATACAAAGATTTAGAAATCAATATAGAGAAGACAGAATATCTATGAATTGGAGAGCAACAAAAAAATCTTATATTGGACGATCGAACCACGATAAGACACCGAGGTGAATACAAATATCTGGGTATAAAAATGCGGAGGATGGAAAACTGGACAGAGCAATAATAAAAAGAAATACGGCAGGAAGAAAGGCCATTAAACTGATAAACATTATTCTATAGAATAAATCTATAAATAAAACTTACACAACAAAAAGAGGACATATGAAACCATAGTAAAAAGTATCACATTATAATTTTTTATAAAAAACATTAGCCACGCTGAGAGTAACGGAAATGGACTTCTGGAGAAGAGCAGCAGGAATGTTCAGAAGAGAAAAAATCACCAAGGAACTTATTAAAGAAATCATGAAAATCAAACACAGTATAACAGACGACATCCTAACCAAGCAACTTATATGGGTTGGGCACATCTAAAGAATGGACAAAGATCGAATCCCAAAACAAATACTAAAATCGCAACCAGAAGGCAGGAAAAAGCGGGGTGCCGAAAATAAGTTGGAGAGAGGGAAATTGAGGAAAAAAAAACCTGGAAGATCTATGGAACGACCGAAAGAGATGGAGATTGTAGGTCGGAAAACGTCAGAGAACATTGTAAATCGATATAGACATAGACGATATAGACATTCATACTTAAAAATACAGTAAGTTAAAATTTTAGCAATTGTCCATGTCAAGACATTTTAACGATTTTTGCAATAATGGCTCAAATTGTGTGAAATTGATCTATAAGTAACGAAGATTTTAATTTTAGTTAATGTCAATGTCTATTTTTCTCACAGTTGGCCTGCCATACAGAAGATCCAAATCGGTTCATGCACTAAAAGATCTATGCATTAATATCTCCAATAAAATTCACGTGAGTCAAATAAAAGAACATGATTTATTTTGAAACTACTTCAAAATTGAGGAATTTGTTTATATTCCTGACCAGAACATTTTTTAACTTACGGTTAGTCCTGACGATGATCTAATCAGACCAAAACCCGTAAAAATAAATCTTTTTAAAAAAGGGATAATAGGACCTATCCTTTTACATTAAATCGACCTTCGATTAACTTGAATAATATTTATATTCATAACCAACTCTTATTGCCTGTTCAAACGAGCCTTCACTTAGATCATAGTAAATAAAATATTTCTTGTTAAATTTTCTAACGTGTCGAACAGTAAAGTTTACCTATTGTCATCTGTGACTAATAATATTACATTAATTAGATTATTAACTTAAATAATAAATGATGTTACGTCAATTTTTTTTGGCAATGATTCGGTGCATGTAAATTTGTAGAAAATGTTTGGAAGTAAAAAAATTATATTGTAGTTTAAAATTATAGGTAATATAACATAGTAAATAAAATATTCCTCTACAAAGGAAAGTGACGTCTCTTAGCATTTGATGGGAATTCGTTAGTTTGTAAAGTTTCTCTCACTTTAATCGGAGGTACATGACCATAAAACAAAACTAGGCTATAAAAAAACCGGCTAAGTACAAGTCGGACTTGCGCAATTAGTGTTCCGTACGGTAGTTGATTTTGAAATTAAATTATTTTTACGGAAGTTTAAAATGATCAGTGATTTTTCAAATCCACCTCAAATGAGTTTTCAACAAAGTTTATTTCCGATCCTTGTTCCTAAATACCAAATAAATTATCAAAGGTAATGCACGCGTACTAATTTTCATCCAATCTACATCTTATGGAGAATATCCCAGAATTTTTTCAAAATTTTTTGATTGGTACTCTTAGAAATAGATTTAAGCTTTTATTTGACGCACCACTCCACCACCTTGAAAAAATTATTTTTTTATATACCAGATAAATTATCAAAGGTAATGCAACGCGATAATTTTCGTTCAATCTACACCTTATGGAGAATATTCCAGAATTTTTTAAAAATTTTCTGAGTAGTACTGTCAGAGCTAGGGTAGTGGACAGCGAATTTTGGCGTTTTTTTTTTAAATAGTATGAAGAAAAGTTTTATATCATATATATTTTTGAACTTGTGTTTTCACAAGCTTTCATTTGACACCCTACTCGATGAATAAAAAAAAATCAAAAAATTTTACTTCCGATTTCACCCCCCCCCCAAACAACCTTAAGTTAAAATTTAACTCTCAAAACTACGGTTCTGATTAGGCCATCAATTCCTATATTTGTGACAAATTTCAACTTTCTATGTCAAATAGCTTCGGAGAAAATCTGGTGTGGCAGACGGACGGACGGGCGGTCGGTCAGACGGACGAACAAACGGGGGGACAGACGAACGGACAGACCGGCGAACAGGCGGGCTGATAGACCACGGACAGACGACGATGAGACGGACTGAAAACTCACGGATATACGGAAGGACAGACGGACGGACACCTTCGTGATCCCACAAATGTTCCCTATGAAACACTAAAAAAGTATATTCATAAAAAATGTTGTTGTTGTGTATTATAGAATCTATTAAATGTACACAATTTGCTTATTTTGAGTGTCCCGATATACTATAACTAATGATAATAACAATAAAATATTCTATTCAGACACAATGATATGTTCTATGTTTTCCAATAATCCCAAGAAGACCTAACAAAAAATTATGTAACCAATAATATTAATAATTCAGGGAGTCTTAATATTTTTCCTACAGTTTTATAATTATTTACTTTCTCAACTTACAACAAATTTTTTTAGTGGAAGAATATTAGCTGGCGGTAATTTCGTAAAAGGTTCTCTAATTTTTCTATTTTGTAACATGAGAAGGATAAACCACATATAGTCACTACGAGTAACCATTTGGTCCATATTTTTTATCCATATGCAGTAATTTGTCAAACCAAAGTTCAATCATTTTCCTTTCTAAAAAATAAATGCAATAATTAGCAAATTATTAAATACGATGATAAATTAGGGAATAGTTTGAAGATTGCTTTATTAGCAATATGAAAATTTTTAAAAAATTAAAAAGGGGACAATTGGATTTTGCCAGCCCAACCTACCCGCTCCTAAGAGGCCGAATGGCAGAAGTAGCTTAAGCGCAGGTCTGTGTTGCCAAACATACGATTTACAATTACAGATTTTCCAATTTCAGGTAAAATTAATCTAATAACAAATGAAAATAATAATAGGAAACCCCTAGGAAACGATACCAACCACCATATTTGCTGCTATATTCTACACTTTCTACATATTCCTTCATTAACACCACTATATTAGTATATGGATACTTTTAAAAAAGCTTGCAATAATATTGATCTTTACCTCACTTTACCCACGACATATTGCAAAATTTGTAAACTTTCGCTGTAGAGAAACAAACTAAACGTGAATTTGACGTTTTGGTAACAGGCCTTGTTACTTGGCCCCCGTCAAGCAGAGAGAGATCCACTAAAAAGCTACCGACAAAGTCAGTCGTGTTTTTTACAAAGAAGGAAATAAAATTTTAGTGAATTACATGTATTAAAATTTTTACTTATAATAAAATGTAGTAATATAATACTTATGTAATTAATTTGTTGTGTCATGAAGTAATTATTCTAAAAGTTAACAATTTTTATAATATATAGTTTTATTAAATTTATTTGAAGAAAGCCTAGTCAAATCTGATCAACACTGTAGACCTTAAATTCTGGTTAACTAGCAGCGATATTGTAGAGTTGTATGATTCACCAATGGCAGCACGAAAAAAATATTCATATCATCATTTATCTGGGTCGATTTTTTCTTTTATTATTGATATTTGCTATTTAAGATGAATTTTCTGCAATCGATCTTGCTACAAGGAAACGCTAGAACCAATATATGGAGTGGAGTTTATAATATCCCCTATATATATATATATATATATATATATATATATATATATATATATATATATATATATATATATATATTATATATATATATAATATCGCCGGTTCATACTTACACCATTCAAAATACTTAAATAATTTATGTAACAGGAAATAATGACGAAGGATGTTTATACTGTTTTGTTTGGAACATGACTTTGTCATCAAAAATATATATTATAACTTATCTCCCCGAGAAACCATATATATGGAAAGCGCTGAACGATAGCAATCAGCACGTAGTAAACAATCAAAATGGCCACTTTTTAGTAAATAATACCATTATGACCCTGTCACATATATCCTATTGTACCACAATCTTGCAATAGGTACATTTTGATTTAGGGGGAAACTACCGTTTTGCGAGCCTAGAGACTTACAAACTCGATATCAAAGCAAGATCCAGAGAAACGTCAAAAAATTAAAAAAGTGAATCCAATATTAACAACCTTATGGAAAGAAACATTGAAGGCCAATGGACCATTTTAAAACCAGTATACAAAAACAGTGTAAGTACTAGCATAAAGACCATAAAGTGCTTTCGACATCGAGTATCCTACCAATCAGTGACAGGAGGCGCCTAAACCGCGCAAGATTTGGCACTCCAGATCTGCTAAATGGGAAGATCTCATGGAATATTTTCGAACTTTTCCTTGGTTAGACGTTTGTTTTAAGTCTGACGACCTATCGGACTGCGCCAGGGAGGTTTCCAATGTTATTTTGGCTGGTATGGAAGCTTACATTTTTCGAAGAAATGTCCTTCCAACGGCAAGCCTTGGTTTGACCGAAAATGAAAAGAAGCTGTTGCTTATAAACACCTTGCCTACCGACAATGGCGTGACAATCCTAACACCATAAATCGTAACACCTTTGTTCGTGCCCGGAACAGATGCAAAGAAATTATCAACGAAACTAAGGAGGCACACAATCGGCGAATAAGAAACAAGCATCTCGCTTGTCCCAACAATTCCAGGTCCTTTTGGTCAGTCGCTAAGGCATTTAGCCAAATTTCACCAAATCTACCATGCCACCACTCACACGGCCTGATAATTATATTGCAACGACACCTGTTGAAAAAGCGAACTTGTTGGCTGAACTCTTTGCTTCACATTCTACTATCGATTTCCAGGGAATCACACCACCTACTATTCCCACAGTGCAGTCAAGGATGCCCGATGTTGTCTTCCGACAGTGTATCATAAAACGTATTTTAATGAAGCTAGATACCAAAAAATCTTCTGGCGCTGACGAAATACCTGCCATAGTCCTCAAAAACTGTGCGAAGAAACTGACACCAGTTTTCTGTACACTTTTTAACCTATCGTACAGAAAGAGAATATTTCCTTTCTGCTGGAACTGTGCCATACCTAAAAAAGGCAAGAAGACCTTGCCAAATAACTACCGACCAGTCGCACTGCTTTCAATAATATCGAAAGTCATGGAAAAGGCTATCAATTCAACATTATTGGCGATCACCAATATGGCTTTCGTAAACATAGATCAACAGGAGATCTTCTGATTTATGTAACACATGTTTGAAACAACGCAACTGAATATCGAGCGGTTTCTCTTGACATATCCAAGGCATTCGACCGTGTTTGGCACGAAGGACTGCTGGCTAAGCTATGCTCTTATGGTATGTCTGAAAAGTTCTGTTTGTAGCTCTCATGTTTCCTCAGTGAGCGTTCTTTACGAGTGGCGGTCGACGGATTTCTTTCTAACACCTTCACTATCAACGCCGGTGTGCCCCAAGGTTCCATACTATCTCCTACTCTCTTTCTCATTTACATTAACGATCTGCTGGAAAAGGCCAGAAATCCAATCTACAGCTTTGCAGATGACAGTACGCTTATCTCTTCATTCACTTTGAACGCTCGGATGTCGGCTGCTCAGGCGAGTGTCCGCAAACAGCGGGAAGTTGTTCAACTTAACAAAGACCTGGAAGAAATTCTATCTTGGTGTGAGAGTAACCAAGTGAAATTTAACGCTACAAAAACCCAGGCGGCAGTTTTTTCTAAAAAAGTTAACGTTCCTGAACCCGACGTAGTTATGGCGGGGCACTCCACTCCTTTAGCATCGTCACTTAATTATGAAAGAAACTTAATTACTAATTAAAACTTCGAAAATTGAACAAAATCTATATTTTGGCAATTAACACGTAGGCTGAAAAGTTTTTGGTCTAGCTACTTAAAACACATTTTTTTTGCAAAATTCGGCTTTATTCATCAATATAATCTCCTTCAAAAGCGATACAATTAGTCCAACGCTTTTCTAACATTTCTATTTTTTTTTGGGTCTAGCACACGTGCTGCAGGGAGGTCCCTAAAGCGCTACAGGAGCGGCACGTGAGCGGAAAAAGCGATTCACGCTGCTCTTGAATCGCTGTAAATTGTACTCGGTGAGAGACACAGTCCTGGGCAAATTATTCCAAAGGGATGATGTTCTCCATATAAAAGACTGCTTGAAAAGCGTTGTACGAGGAGTAACAACCTGAACCTCATGC
The DNA here is from genome assembly GCA_019049505.1 of Pachyrhynchus sulphureomaculatus. Taxonomy (NCBI): domain Eukaryota; kingdom Metazoa; phylum Arthropoda; class Insecta; order Coleoptera; family Curculionidae; genus Pachyrhynchus; species Pachyrhynchus sulphureomaculatus. The sequence continues at coordinate 107,358,965 of CM032454.1, read as the reverse complement.
GGATGTGAAGTATCAGCGCGACGTGTATTTCTAACATGCACCGCTCTGGGAGGAATTAAACGGGCCACATCCTCCGAATACTTTCCATGGAAATACTGGTAGAATAGGCTCAAGTCGCCAACCGTTCTTCGATGTTTCAGCGAATCAAGGCCGCTGGTCAGTTCCGGGTCTCCAATCAGAGGAACAGCTCTTCTCTGAATATAATCTAACAAATGCAGTGTATGTTTGGGAGCGGAGCCCCAGACATCGGAGCAGTATTCCATAGTTGGTCGAATTTGAGCTTTGTAAAGAATTAACAGTTGTTGTGGAGTGTAAAGCTTTCTGGTTCGAAATAATATTCCCAACGTTTGAGAAGTTCTCCTGCAACATGCTCATGCCAGGACATATTTGCTTCCAAATTAACGTGAGTGACGATGTTAGAGGAATGGAGTGCCCCGACATAACTATGTCGGGTTCAGCAACGTTAACTTTTTTAGAAAAAACTGCTGCCTGGGATTTTGTAGCGTTAAATTCCACTAAATCTTTCTTGTAGAAGGATTTGTCTTTGCCTTCAAAATAGGCCTAAGTTTCGGCTATAACGTCTTCAATGGAGCCAAATCTCTTTCCCGTGAGCACTTTTTTGGGGTCTCCGAATAGATAATAGTCGCTGGGGGCCAAATCTGGAGAATATGGTGGATGAGGAAGCAATTCGAACTTGTACGACCGGGTTTAAATTTCCCGTAACACTTATCAAGCCATTGCTTTGCTTAAACAGTATTTTTTCCCACCAAAAAACAACATACGAATTTCGATTTTTTCCATTGTTTTGAAAATATCAAAAGTAGCGTCACTAAAACCACTGCAACTTGTAAACTAATCGTCGAAATGTCATGAGATTTTGACACGTATCGTTTGAACATTAGTACTTCCTAAAAATCTTATGGATTTTTGAAAAGGGCGACATTTATGTGTCAAACCAAAAATTTTTCAGCATACGTGTTATTTACTGCTCATCGATCTCTCAAACCACCTGGGGACGCGAATTTTTGCCTGTCACTACTCACCATCCGGTTTAGAATTTACAAAGAGAATAATGAGCTCAGTACTGTGCTCTCATATGATTAGTAGCAAGATAGAAGATCTGTAATAGTGATTCGACTTCAGCTTAAGATACTCCTTACTGTAGTTTACTACAATATTTTTATTTACTATTTCTATGACAGATGTATTCCTCAAAATAATGATTGTGTAAGAAGTAAAAATAACATGTAGAAAATGTTTTTCGTTTAAATGGTATTTAAGATACCAGAGAAAGGATTTTTAAACATATGTATGCGGACTTGTCTTACCGTTCGGAGGCAAAAATTGCTGCAATGCTCTTGCCATCTTATTGTTGTAGAGAAAAATGTCATTTAAAGCTATCATTGGGTTAGACATGATGAAAAGAATTTTGGTAAACTTATTAAAATGAATAATTTAAATATTGACTGAAATAATGGCATTTAATGGCAAACTATAACCGTAAATTTTTGATAGGTTCACGAGTCAACGTCATTTTCATCAAAGTGTCAAAATAATCTTCTAAATTCTAGTGAATATGTCCACCGATGCTAACTTTTTCTATAACAGCATGTTAGCTAAATCACTGGTGCAGCTTATACCTGCACATGGTAAGAAAAAAAATTATTTATTATCTCCTGGTTAACTTCAAAAGATTTTTTTATTACTTACAAGTTGTTGTTCATTCTGGTTAAAGGTTTTCGATAATTATATACAGTGACTCACAGCTTAAATGATGCAGTCGCTATAAGAAAAGACTAACTGGTCTCAGTGCCTCTTTATTTATTTGGAAAAAACAACTTGTTGAATTTAAATTAGTAAAGAGTCTTCTAAAAAAGTATGAATTACTTTTTGTCTTAAATATGCCTTACTTCATTAACAAAAAATAATTAATTAAATTATATGCGATTTTAACGTCACAGCTTAAATGATGCAAAATTCAATATACCAAAATTATTAGAGAAAACAAACTGTAGAATTTGAAATAAGCCTGCTAATATTTGGTCGGGGCCTCCCTCATTATCAATAACGGCTTGTAATCTTCTGGACATTGATTCAACTAACTTTCTAGTATACTCTGGGAAAATAGTGTTCCATGCTTCAGTAATTTTTACTTTTAATTCAGTTTTATTTGCTATTGGGGCACTATTTACTTTACTTTTTAATGTCAGCCACAAATTTTCAATTACATTTAAGTCTGGTGACTGGGCTGGTGTTTTAATAACATTTGGACAGTTATAAAGCAACCAACTGCAGACTCGAAATGACGTGTGCTTTGGATCATTATCGTGATAAAATTGATAATTGTTTTCAATATCTAATTTTTGGGCACTAGCGACGAGATGCTGCCTTAGTATATCCAAATACACATATTGGTTCATATTCCCTTCGACGAAATACATGTTACCTACTCCTGCAGATGACAGACAGCCCCATAACATCACTACACCTCCACCGTGCTTTACCGTAGCTTTCATATTTTTCAATTTTAATTCTTCGTTAGGCTTTCTTCACACTGATATTTTTCCATCGGACCCAAGTAAGTTTACTTTGGTCTCATCAGCAAATATTACTGAATTCCAGAAGTTCAAGTCTTTATTGATATGCTCTCTGGCAAATTCCAATCTCACGCGTCTATTTCTTTGGCTAATGAAAGGCTTATTTCTAGCAGTTCGACCATGTAAATTATTATTTCGCAAGATCCGTCAAACTTTTTCGGGGTTACACCTTTTTCCAAACTGTCTTTCCACCTCGGCGCACAACTTTGGCGCACTTTTTTTTGGATTATTTGATACCTCTCTTAAAATCCATTTTTATTCACGTTCATTGAAGATCTTATTTGGAGCTAACCTTGACTTATTCTCGACTCTATTTTCATTCCGGTAACGTTCAATGATATGCTGAACAGTTGACGGACATTTATTTACCATTTTGGCTATGTCTCTTTGGCTGTATCCATTCCTGTAATGAGTAATAATTAAATTTCTCTCAGAAATTGTAGTTCGACGACCTATTCTTAAACAATTTCGTTTTATTGAATGAAAAAATGTCAAACTAAACAAAAAACAATTGCACTAAGAAATCAAAGCAACGCCGCCTTCGTAAATTTCAAAATGCGATAAGTTTTGACCCCTGTTGTTATTTTGCATCATTTAAGCTGTGACGTTAAAATTGCATATGATTTGATTAATTATTGATTATTAATAAGGTAAGGCATATTTAAGACAAAAAGTAATTCATACTTTTTTAGAAGCCTCTTTACTAATTTAATTTCAATAAGTTGTTTTTTCCAAATAAATAAAGAGGCACTGAGACCAATTAGTCTTTTCTTATAGCGACTGCATCATTTAAGCTGTGAGTCACTGTATATCTAGGATGAATGTTATGTTTTAAAATATCTTGTAGTGATATTTTAGTACATTTAATGTATACTTTTTTTGTATATATTTTATACCTTATGAAAATGTGGCCAAATGTATCACATAATAAAATAAGTATTTTTATTAATAAATAATATATGGTATTAAGTAATATTACTTTCTCAGAATATCTGTTTTTATCTGGATGGATCATACTTTGACAAACCACCTACAGTTCCGATAGTGCAGTCAAGGATGCCCGATATTGTCTTCAGACAGCATATCATAAAACGTATTTGAATGTAGCTAGATACCAAAAAAGCTTATGGCGCTGACAAAATACCTGTCAGAGTACTCAAAAACTGCGCGAGACAACTAATACTAGTTTTCTGTAGACTTTTTAACTTATATTATAGAAAGAAAATATTTCCTTCCTGCTGGAAATGCGCCACAGTTAAGCCGACACCCAAAAAAGGCAAGAAGACCTTGCCAAACCACTACCGAGCAGTCATACAGCTTTCAATAATATAGAAAGTCATGGAAAATGCTATCGATCAGCATCTTCTAAAATATCTTGAAGGATTCGATATTATTAGCGACCATCAGTATGGCTTCTGACTTATGTAACACATATTTGGAACAACGCAATTGAACACTTGGAGAATCTCGAGCGGTTGCTCTTGATATATCCAAAGCATTCAACCGTGTTTGGCACTATGGATTGTTGGCTAAGCTACGTTCTTCTAGTATGTCTGAAAAATTCTATTTATGGCTGTCATGTTTCCTCAAAGAACATTCTTTACGAGTGGCAGTCGACGGATTTCTTTCTAATACCTTCACTAACAACACGCCGGTGTGCCTCAGGGCTCCATACTGTCTCCTACTCTCTCTCTTTCATTTACATTAACGATCCAGACCAGGAATTCAATCTACAGCTTTACAGATGACACCACAATCTCTTCAACTCTGAACACTCTAACATCTGCTACTCATGCAAATATCCGCCGACAGCAGGAAGTCGTTCAACTTAACAAAGACCTGAAGGAAATTCTATCTTGGGGTAACAGTGACCAAGTAGAATTTAACGCTACAAAAACCCAGGCAGTTTTTTCTAAAAAAATCAACTTTGCTGAACCCAACATAGTTATGTCGGGGCACTCCACTCCTTTAGCATCGTCACTTAATTTGATGGGCGTTAATTTAGGAGCAAATATGTTTTGGCATAAACTTGTTGCAGGCATAGCAGGAAGCGGTTTCCAAAAGCTGGGAATATTATTTCGAACTAGAAAGCTTTACACTCCACAACAACTGTTAATTCTGTACAAAGCTCAAATTCGACCAACGACGAAATATTGCTGCCATGTTTGGGGCTCTGCTCCCAAATATACACTGTATTTGTTTGATTCTATTCAGAATAGGCCTATTCGCTTGATTGGAGATCCAGAACTGGCCAGCAACCTTAATTTATTGGAACATCGAAGGACGGCTGGCAACTTGAGTCTATTCTCCAAGTATTTTCATGGAAAATGTTCGCTGGTTGTAGCCCGCTTAATTCCTCCCAGAGCTGCGCATCTTAGAAATACACGCCGTGCTAATACTTCACATCCGTATTACGTTCAGCTTGATACTCCTGGTTTTCAAGCAGTCTTTTATGTGGAGAATAATTTACCTAGGACTGTGGTTCCAATCGAGTACAATCTACGGCGATTCAAGTACAACGTGAATCGCTTTTTTCGCACACGTGTCTCTTCTATAACGCTTTACAGATTTCCCTGTAGCAAGTGTGCTAGGCCTATATAAAAAAAAAACTAACTTAAAAAATTTCGTCCCTTTTTTGCCGTGGATGTAAATTAATATTTTAAATATTAGTTATTCACTTCTAACCAAAAAAAAAAACTTTAGCCGAACATACTGAATATCCTAAAGGTCTTTATGTATTACTGCCACTCGGCTTACTTCTTAATACTGATTTTTAAATGAAATAATATCGGGAATATTATTTACCCGGTACTTTCCTTTTAAGCTTGTAGTTTTAAAATAAGTACTGACTGGCCCATTATACCCTTCATTTAAGTGCATAATTCAAGCGTAAAGACCTATGGTCCAAATCAACGAAAATTAGGATAATTATCGTAAACAATACCGACTAACTTTCCAAAAAAATTGTTAGAAAACATACAGGGTGAATAATTTTTACATTAAAATATAAATTGTAATAAAATATTTGGGAAAGACGTTTCCGTTAATAAAACTGTAAGAAACTTTAATTATTTTTTTAATGGGTCTAGCACACGTACTGCATGGAAATCCCTAAAGCGCTACAGAAGCAACAGGTGTACGGAAAAAGCGATACACCTTGATGTTGAATTGCTGAAAATTGTACTCGGTGGGAAACACAGTCCTGGGCAACTTATTCCAAAGGGATGAGGTTCTCTATATAAAAGACTGTTTGAAAAGGGTTGTACGAGGAGTAACAAGCTGAACCTCATACGGATATGAAGTATTAGCGCGACGTGTATTTCTAGCACGCACCGCTCTGGAAATAGTTAAGCGGGGCTACATACATCGAATCACTTTCCATGAAAATACTTGTAGACTAGAATCAAGTCGCCCACCGTTCTTCGACGTTCCAACGAATCAAGGCCCCCGGCCAGTTCCGGGTCTCCAATCAGGCGAACAACTCTTCTCTGAATAGAATCCAACAAATGCTGTTGGGAGCAGAGCCCCAAACATTGGAGCAGTATTCCATAGTTGGTCAAATTTGAGCGATGCTAGAGAAATGGAGTGCCCCGACGTAACTAAGTCGGGTTCAGCAACGTTAACTGCCCCTTGGGTTTTTGTAGGGTTAAATTCCACTTGGTTACTGTCACCCCAAGAAAGACTTTCTTCCAGGTCTTTGTTAAGTTGAATGACTTCCTGCTGTCTGCGGATATTTGTCTGAGTGGCCGACGTTCGAGCGTTCAAAGTGAATGAAGAGTACTGTCATCTGCAAAACTGTAGCTTGGATTCCCGATCTTTTCCAGCAGATCATTAATGTAAATGAGAACGAGAGCAGGAAACAGTAAGAAGCCATGGGGCACACCGGCGTTAATAGTAAAGGTGTTAGAAAAAAATCCGTCGACTGCCACTCGTAAAAAACACTCTTTGAAAAAAACATGAGAGCGACAAACAGAACTTTTCAGACATACCAGAAGAGCGTAGTTTAGCCAACAATCCTTCGTGCCATACATCAAGAGCAACCACTCGAGATTCTCCAAAGTGTTCAATTGAGTTGTTTCAAACAGGTGTTACATAAGTTAGAAGATCGTTACATAAGTTAGAAGATCTCCTGTTGATCTATGTTTTAAAGCCATATTGATGGTCGTTAATAATGTTGAATCATTCAAGATATTTCCACGACTTTGAAAGAAGTGCTACTGGTCGGTAGTTATTTGGCAAGATCTTCTTGCCTTTTTTAGGTATGGCACAGTTCTAGCAGAAAGGAAATATTCCCTTTCTGTAGGATAGGTTGAAAAGTCTACAGAAAACTGGTGTTAGTTCCCTCGCACAGTTTTTGAGTATTATGGCAGGTATTCCGTCTAGCTTCATTAAAAAACGTTTTATGATACGCTGTCTGAAGACAATATCGGGCATCCTTGACTGCACTACCGGAATAATAGATGATGTTTTTCCTTGGAATCGAGAGTAGAATGTGAAACAAAGAGTTCAGCTAACAAGTTCGCTTTCTCAACAGGTGTGGTTATAATAGAATTATCTGGCCGTTTGAGTGGTGGTAAAATTTTAACTAACTGCCTTAGCGACTGACCAAAGGGACCTGGAATTGTTGGAACACGCAAGAAATTTTTTTCTAGGTTGTTGATTGTGTGCCTCCTTGGTTTCGTCGATGATTTCTTTGCAAGTGTTCCGGGCATGAACAAAGATGTTGGGATCTATGACGTTAGAATTTTCACGCCATTGTAGGTAGGCAAGATGTTTAGAAGCAACAGCTTCTTTGAAGTTTCGTTCAAACCAAGGCTTGCCGTTGGAAGGACATTTCTTCGAAAAAGGGATGCAAGCTTCCATACCACCCAAAATAACATCGGAGACCTCCTTGGCGCAGTCAGATGTGTCATCTGATCTAAAACAAACGTCTAACTAAAGGAAAGTTTGAAAATATTCCATGAGTTCTTCCAATTTAGTAGATTTGTAGTGTAGTGTAGAAGACTGGCGAACTCCTCGTCTCGATCAGAGATCCGTGTTAGTTCGTCAATAAGCTGAGTTAAGCCATAACTGATTGAGAATGATTCAGGTTCACGACCTTGTTCATCGATAGTATTTGAATAATTAAGCCAGTTGATGTTGTGGACATTAGAGTCGCCCAGGATGGCTATTTCGGCATTTGCATAATAAATTTATAAAGGATCGATTGTGTCTACAAGAGAAGCGAAAAATATTCTAAAGATAGTATTACTTGGTGGTGGATAGAGGGTGTATATGAACCTTGTGGTTTGTTGAATCGTTATTTTTAACAACAAAACATCAAAGTTTAGGGGCTCCAGAGCCTCTCTCATTGGCAAGAGAGGTCGCTTCTGACAAAAAGACATATTTCAAAGTTACGCCTAAACCAAGAATAGAAATTGTACCCAGGATAGAGATAGTTGACCGTGCTTGTCGATAAACTGATCTTGGTTTCACAGAGAGCGAGTACATAAGGTTGCAGGTTGATTGCAGGTGTTGGTATACTGAATTTATGTTCGAGTTTAAACCTTATGTGTTGCAAAAATCTATTTTAAAATTATGATCTCTGCATGTCGATACCCCTGAACCAGCCTTCACCTAGAGATTCAAACATGGGACTATTTTACCTCCGGAATTTTTTGTATTCAGGTGGCTCATCATGCTATTTGGTCCCACAGTCCGGAGACATTGGCACAGCCACGAAACGTTAAGCAACTTCACGCAGCCTAAGCCGTTGCGATTATATCACACCGTGTGTCTGGTGGGATCTAGGCATCTACCATCTAAGTCGCCTGCTACAATAGGCAGAACGTACCGGGGAAGATATTCTATCCCGCTCCCTCACGGGTATATAAGAATAAATTAATAATTACTTTTTAACACTGAAATGGAGGCCAGAAGATATCAGCGTTTAAAAAAAAATATAACACACAATGTTTATCAAAAAATATCTAAATTTATTATTGCATATGTCCTTTCTAATATACAAATCTCTTCATATTATACAAAGTAAAACAATCAGGATAGGATTCTTGCTTTCATTTAACCAAATCATTCCATATGATAATTTATGTTATTTCAAAAATAACTTTTAGAAAAACCTCCCATTAGAGCATGGTTTGACAAGCTAAATACATTAGTGAACACTCCAAAAGAAATTGAAAAAAGGAATGAATTTATGTGGTTTATTTTAATGATGCTACAATGCCAAAAGATTCGAGAACCGTTTAATAGACCTCCACCCAATGAAATAGAACTTTTAAGAGACATGGTGGTAAGTGAAAATACGTTAAAATTGTACATTTTTTTCTTCTTAAGACATTGATGATTAATGACAACCAGGGTTCTGAAAAATTGTAACTAATAGGTAAACAAAAAATTTTTCTGCCTTCATGTTTCGTTGGATACAAAACCAATTCAAACAAAAAATTTGCCCTTTTAAAATGGTATCTTGTAGCTTTCAAATAAGAAATAACACTTGATATTATCCCAGTTACAGACGCAATATCGTTCGAAAAGTAACATTTAATATACTGCTTTTTTTTCGCGTATTAACTTAAAGGCAGTTGAAGCAAAAGAAATAATTTCATTAGCTTAAGGTCGAAACTATGTATGGTACAGAAGCTATTTTCTATCGTTTACAGAAGTTGTGTGGTATATGTAAGGAGTCTGGATGAGGCTTAACTAATATCTTCGACAATCAGGTAGAATCGAGGAGAGAAAACACTTTATAGGAAAAAGACACTTTTGCACTCTAAAAGCCTAGCGCCCTCTTAATTCAGTAAACTAAACATCGATGATCGGGGGACCCGGTCTACAGTGAAACTCTTATACTCAATTTAAAAATTGAGGACTGAAGGGAGGGGGGGAAAGATTTTTGATAAAAAGGAACCCATACCTACAATGGAAGTCTAAATATTACAATTTAATGATCTATCTGAACATTTTTCACAGAAAAGAATCTGCAATAAAAAAAAAAATCTATCTCTAAGAAATGTATATTCTAAATCTGTAGGAGATGATGTAATGAAAGGAAAGAGAAAATAGTAAAAGCTTACAGAGGCAGGAGAGACGCCAATCGAAGATTTTTCATAAAAAATAAGCACTAAATTTGAACTCTAACAACTTAATACTGAATTTGAAAATCGATAACATCGGGAGAGCATTTTTCACAAAAGAGTTCATTCATTCAAAGAGAAAATACTTTCTTAGTGGGCGTATTTTGTACATCCAAAATATATATATATATATATATATATATATATATATATATATATATATATATATATATATATAGTACGCCAAATGAGATTTTAGCGAAGCGACGTGCAAATGCATTGTTAGACGAACGGATTGAAAACCGGAATTTTAATTTACTACATTCCACAATCCGTGATAATCTCTATTATAACATATATATATATATATATATATATATATATATATATATATATATATATATATATATATATATATATATATATGTTGCTCTTGACATATCCAGGGCATTCGACCGTGTTTGGCACGATGGACTGTTGGCTAAGTTGCGCTCTTATGGTATGTCTGAAAGGTTCTGTTTGTGGCTCTCATGTTTCCTCAGAGAGCGTTCTTTACGAGTGGCGGTCGACGGATTTCTTTCTAACACCCTCACTATCAACGCCGGTGTGCCCCAGGGCTCCATACTGTCTCCTACTCTCTTTCTCATTTACATTAACGATCTGCTGGAAAAGACCGGGAATCCAATCTATAGCTTTGCAGATGACAGTGCGCTTGTCTCTTCATTCACCTTAAACGCTCGGACATCGGCTGCTCAGGCGAATATCCGCAGACAGCAGGAGGTCGTTCAACTTAACAAGGACCTGGAAGAAATTCTATCTTGGGGTGACAGTAACCAAGTAGAATTTAACGCTATAAAAACCCAGGCGGCAGTTTTTCCTAAAAAAGTTAACGTTGCTGAACCCGACATAGTTATGTCGGGGCACTCCATTCCCCTTCGCTCATTTGTTGGGCGTTAGTTTGGGAGCAAATATGTCTTGGTATGAACATGTTGCAGGCATAGCAAGGAGAGCTTCTCAAAAGTTGGGAATATTATTTAGAACCAGAAAGCTTTACACCCCACAGCAACTGTTAATTCTTTACAAAGCCCAAATTCGACCAACTATGGAATACTGCTCCCACGTTTGGGGCTCCGCTCCCAAACATACACTGCATTTGTTGGATTCTGTTCAGAGAAGAGCGGTCCGTCTGATTGGGGACCCGGAATTGACCGGCGGCCTTGATTCGCTAGAACATCGAAGAACGGTTGGCGACTTGAGTCTGTTCTACAAGTATTTCATGGAAAGTGTTCGAAGGATGTGGCCCGCTTAATTCCTCCCAAAGCGGTGCATGTTAGAAATACACGTCGCGCTGGTGCTTCGCATCCGTATGAGGTTCAGCTTGTTACTCCACGTACGACGCTTTTCAAGCAATCTTTTATATGGAGAACGTCATCCCTTTGGAATAATTTGCCCAGCGC
>CM032454.1:107045335-107345335 GCA_019049505.1 Pachyrhynchus sulphureomaculatus | reverse complement strand
TTCAAGTCCCTCTGGTGAGCTAATGACATCCGAAAATCAGCCAATTTTTTAATTCCAACCTTAAAATACCTTGAAAAATTAGAACAAAAATAAACTGTTATAATTTTATTATGCTATATAATGAAAAAATCAAAATAATGTTAAGGGAATTTTTAAAAACGTAATAAACTAAAATGGTCTTGATTAAAACTTTGCTGTTCGTTATAACTATTTTTTAAATTATTTAAATAAGTCTAATTTTTAGCCGCACAAAGTATACGAAGAAATTTTGGTAGCGAACGGTGACAATATGCAATGGCTGGATAAACCTGGTTTGGAAGAAACCACAAAAGAAATTGGTCCAGAGAAATTCCGAGCATCGGCACCTGCACAGTTTTTTGGAAATCAACCAGTACCCCACGAAGGAATAATATGCTATATAGCCGCCTTTAGTGATCAATCATATCCTTAATTTCTAGTTTCATATTTTTGTTTAAAAAAGTACCTATCAAGAACAAATAAACGATTTTTATAGCTGTTATGCTATCAACAAACTATTTTTTTAATTATTTATTCGCTTCTCATTTAATTCCGGTTATTTGTTTTGCAACATGACATGAGAAAGTACCTATATTATTTTATAATAAAATACGTAAATATTTTCTTGTAATAGTATGGGATTAAAATTCTGGAGAGTAAAATAATCTAAATTTAAAATCTTGCCGATTTGACCCACAATGTTTCAAATATTATATTTTTATTGCTCAGATGGAGAATAGATTTTAACAAAAAAAAACTGTGCTTATAATGAAGCTTCATAAAGCGGATTTTTTATCTTTTTTAATCCTCGGTAAACAATCTTTCCATAAGAATAACAATATATTGTAAGCGATACTAATTTTACTTCTATGGATTAATATGTATAATTATAAACTAATCAACCTCAACCGACCATTTAGAACAGGAAAAGTTCTGGTTACTTATTGATTATTTAGGATAAAGAGAACGTCTTGGATCTCTTTGGTAGTAGCTTAGTAGAAATGTATAGTATAATATTGAAGATGGGAAGAAGCGAACTTTTTGAAACGATACGGATATTACTCAACAAAAGAACAGAACTCATAAAAGATCAAGAAAGGTGTTAAGCATGGTAATACAATTTCACCAAAATTATTTACCCTGGCCTTGGAGGATGGGTTTAAAAGTCTTGAGTGGGAGGAGAAGAGAATTAAAATAGATGGCATATATTTGCATCACTTGCAATTTGCAGATGATGTACTGATTAATGAAGATCTAGAAGAGCAAAACTAAATCGAGCTTTACAAAAAGTAGGAGTTGAGATGAACATTAAGAAAACAAAGCTTCTAATTCCAGAAAAATTAAAATTGGTACAGAAGAGATTGAGAGAGTGGGCGAGTATGTATACTTAGGACATGAAGTTAGATTAGATAAGGCCAATCAAACAACGAATATACCAAGGCAAATTGGTCTGAGTTTGACTGCATTTCAAAAACTGAAATTCATTGTAAAAAACAGACATATCTCCATGAGCTTAAAAAAAGTGTACGAGGGTCGGATACGTCCAGTAATTACATATGTGCTGTAAAACATAGACTTTGTCGACTCAACCTCCGCGGAAAGACAGATGTTAGGTGTTAGTTTACGAGAACACATTAAAACCGAGGATATCAGATGAACAACAAGAATTACAGATGATGGTAGATGGGCGACAAAATTACTTAAGAGGGGCACACCCACGAAACACCCATAAAATAATAAAAATACTTCACTATATATTTTATTACATATTTTATCATAGCAATAAGTGTACTTTTGGACTGTTGTAGGAACGTAGAAGTAAAACACCAGACATAGTTACAGTATTCATCCGCAAAATATTTCAAAAATAATGTGTTACTAGGACTTAAGTAGTAAGAATCAAACCGCCCAGATTAACAGACGAATCCAACTAACATGGGCAACAACGGGCAAATTGAAACATATAATTTAAAGCACCAGTATTCCAATCAATTAAATCACTTAAGGTTCACAGATGATGTCATTCTGATCGCCAACACAACACAGATGATGTCATTCTGATCGCCAACACAAAAGATGGAATTAAATAACAAATGTCGAGAAATAAGTGCAAAAATAAATAAACTTCACCATAACTAAAAATATTAGAACAACGATACTGAAGGTAACAACCAGAAACTATTAATAGAAGGTGAAAGAATAGGAAAGGTACAAACATTCACATATTTAGACAAAAAATCGAAATATCAAAAAATAATTTACAGGCCGACTTAGACAGACGAGTCTCGTTAGCTTGGTCTGCATTCGGAAGGTTACAATCCACATTTAAATTGGATATTCCAAATACAGTAAAAGCCAGAGTGTTCGATCAATATGTACTGCCGGTATTAACATATGGCACTGAAACGTGACCTTTAAATAAAAGTATAATATATAAACTTCAGGTAACCCAAAGAGCAATGGAGTGGAGAATACTAAATATTAGACTCCAAGATCGTATCCCTAACACATGTTTACAACAAATATGTATATTAAGGTGAAATGGGGCGGGGCATATCGCAAGGATGAATGATAACAGATGAACACTCCGTATGGTTAAATGGAGGACTAGAGAACATAAAAGATGCAGAGGTAGACCACAGACAAGATGGCTGATGACATAAAAAGATTATCAGGACACGATTGGATGCAAAAAGCAAACAATAAAGCTGATTGGAGACAACTTGGAGAGGCTTACATCCGACTATGGATGGAATGAGCTAATGATGATGATGATTTCAGTCAATTAAAAGAAAATTGGTCCCAACTAGCTCAGAACAAGGAACTATGGAATGACTTGGGAGAGGCCTTTATCCAGGAATGGACTGTGAAGAGCTGCTAAAAGAAGAAGAAAGAAGGAAGTTGTACCTAAACCCCCAAAATAGGTAGGTAACGTCCAACGACTAAGAGGGTTTAATATTGTAAAAAAACACAGTACAATTGTAATCATATATTCGAGTAATAAATGTCTGTTTTTTACGCCACAAATTGACGTAATAAAGAAAATATTCAGCGCAAAAAAAAATAATTAAGGATTCTTATCTAGAATAATTTCCAACTTCAGCGTGGTAGAAAATTTACTATACTATAAATTTCTGAAAAATAATTGCCACAGAATGATAACTGCCAATTTTTTTACCCCAGAAAAAATATACATTTACTAACATGGAACTGGTATTTCACATAAATGATTATAACTTAGATAATTTTTTCAAAAGTGTCAGGATAAGGATTTTATTCGGTCAATCCATTTTATTCTTCAGCAAATTGGCACCCTCTGAGTCTGCTCTTTATTACTTACCCTCTCTACATTTATTAATTTTAGAGAAATCAGTTTTTCGCCATTATTAAAGGAGCTCTAAATAAGAAATCTACCTCGGAAGTCAAATAATGATACAGTACCATACTATCAAAATACATATAAATATTAAAATTTATTTTTTTTAATGCAATTTATGTGTGAAAATTTGAATTGAGAGACTTACCTATTATTTTTAACTATTAATATTAGCTCTTGTAACTCCAGATAAAACCAGTTAATATCCTATTTCAAATTTAAAAAATACATGAAACGATAGCCATGTTATTTTTAAAGAATATGTTTATAAAATTGTAGTATTTTTCAAACCAGTGTTATTATAATACATCAATAAAACCATAATTATAATTGCATCTTATTTTTTTTTCTTTTATTGATTAAAGGACCAATAAATATATTTATACACGTCGTCGTAAATACGTATTTAAATTAATTAATTAACTGGTTAATGAAAGTTATTTTACTTATATATCTCAGTAAAAAATCTATTAATAGAAAATAAAATAACTCCTAAATTGTAGATCATTAGTGCTTCGTACGGAACACTTATAAGATCACTTTTTTTTTATTGGTCTAGCACACGTGCTACAGGGAAGTCCCTAAAGCGCTACAGGAGCGACACGTGTGCGGAGAAGCGATTCACGTTGTTCTTGAATCGCTGTAAATTGTACTCGGTGGGAAACACAGTCCTGGGCCGGGTCTCCAATCGAACAGCTCTTCTCTTAATAAAATCCAACAAATCCAGTGTATGTTTGGGAGCGGAGCTACAAACATGGGAGCAGTATTCCATAGTTTGTCGAATTTGAACTTTGTAAAGAATTAACAGTTGTTGTGGAGTATAAAGCTTTCTGGTTCGAAATAATATTTCCAACTTTTGAGAAGCTCTCCTTGCTATGCCTGCAACTTGTTCATGCCAGGACATACTTGCTCCCAAATTAACGCCCAACAAATTGAGTGACGATGTTAGAGGAATGGAGTGCCCCGACATAACTACGTCGGGTTCAGCAACGTTAACTTTTTTAGAAAAAATTGCCGTCTGAGTTTTTGTAGCGTTAAATCCCACTTGGTTTTTGTCACCCCAAGATAGGATTTCTTCCAGGTCTTTGTTAAGTTGAATGACTTCCTGCTGTCTGCGGATATTCGTCTGAGTAGCCGATGTCGGAGCGTTCAAAGTGCATCTGCAAAGCTGTAGATTGGATTCTCGGTCTTTTCCAGCAGATTGTTAATATAATTGACAAAGACAGTCGGTGTCTGTCCCCCCACTGTCAGTCTGTCACACCCGACTTTTCCCGAAACTATTCGATATAGACAGTTGAAATGTGGCACAAATATAGGAATTGATGTTCCAATTAGAGTCGTATAGTCTTAAAAGTGAAATCTTGAGTTAAAGGATTAGTTTTGGGGGTGAAATCGGAAGCGAAAAAAAAATTTTTACCAGGTCATCGAATGCGGTATCAGATGAATGCTTCTGAAAACACTAGTTCAAAAATGTATATGATGTAATATTAGCGCAAATTTTTCTTCATAATATTTAAAAAAAAAAAAAAAAAAACCGGTATCCTCCCCCTGATCTCAAAAAATAATTCAAAAAACTCTGAAATAATCTCCATAAATTGTAGATTGAATGAAAATTATCGTATAGTTTTAAAAGTGAAATTTTGAGGTAAAGGGTTAGTTTTGGGTGGTGAAATTGGAAGTGAAACAAAAAAATTTACCAGGTCATCGAATGCGGTATCAAATGAATGCTTCTGAAAACACAAGTTCAAAAATATATATGATGTAATATTAGCGAAAAATTTTCTTCATAATATTTTTAAAAAACCGGTATCCTCCCCCTTATGTTGAAAAATACTAATCAAAAAATTCTGGATAATCTCCATAAAGTGTAGATTGAATGAAAATTATCACAAGCTGATAATTTATCTGGTATCTAAAAAAAAAAAAAATTTTTCAAGGTCATCAGTTTGCAACAAAAATCGGGAACAAACTTCGTTGAAAACTCATTTAGCGTGTGTTTTGTGAAGTCACTGATTATTTTACTCCTTCGGAACAAAATTTTTTTATTCCACAAACAATAACCGTGTGGAATACTAATTGAGCAAGTCCAACTTACACTTGGCCGGTTTTATTAATAAATTTAGTACAGGGCCCTTAAAATAATTATCAATAATGCATAGTTTGGTAGGACGAAGGCAGGTAGCCTTTCACCACAATTTTTGTATCTTAAAGCGATATTAAGCTAGTACTGCAATAAATACTGCAAGTTCGATTCTCTTATTCGTGGATCCAAGCTCGAATAATGAGCCGTGAAATAACTAAATGCGTCTCGAGATGGACTGACCAATAAGAAAACAGTAAGTCACTACTTAAATATGAACTTTGTTCATTTTTAGTAGTTAATATTGATTTTTATATACGTATGGTAGAACACTGCTCATGTTGCCTGGCAGTAATTGTTGCCAGCTTAGCTGGACGATCATCTGTCCGCTTGTGGCCTTGAAAGCCCCAGACAGATGGCTGGTATGCTTTTAAGTTTTAAGCTTTCACCGGCTAAAAATACAATTTATTGTATCTTATCGCGATGTTTAGCTAATCCTGAAATAAGTACTGCAAGTTCTGTTCTCTTTTTTATCGATCCTAGCTCGGATGATGAGTAGTAATACAACACAAATAAAAGCATAGTTAGTAAGTCATTTTTAATAGCAGAAACTGATTTTGATATGTTTTTGTGCAACAGGTCTGTTCTTATACTATACGAAAGTTCCTCCATATGATGAAGGTACAACAAAGAAATTGAGATTCTTTAGCTATATCGAAATTAATAACATAGTTTCATAAAATCAAACAAATCAATAACCACACCTACATCAAATTTTCAATAAGCGTTTATTTAGGAGTCTACAGTTGGTTGTTTTTAGGCGAAGTAGGCGATTGTGCCTGCCTGGTCACTGCAGCCTATTGGCTTATTGTGCTCGCCTCTCAAGGTTAGAGGAGCGTCGCTCTTTTGAGAATGTTTTTTAGCTTCGTCTTAATCCCCCCATATGGTAATTTATCGCCACAATGTGGAACTCCCATCAATTTACGTCTGTGCCGAGTTAAAGCAGTACATTCATATAGAATGCACTTAGAGGTTTCTTCCTCTTTACCATATAGTCTACGTATTGTGGGATTATTGTGGATACCCATTTTTTTTCATCAGTCTCATCACTAGTTTGGTCTGGGTCCTTGTTAAACGAGGGACGTCAGTTGTTTACGAGCTTATAATAGGTATTAAAATATATTGTTATGGCCGCTATATAACGTGATATTAAAAAATTCAGTTATCTAGTAGTAGATTTTTGTAGTATTTTTATATAGAACTAAAATATGAACGTGTAAGTTGTTTTACTCAAAAAGGCAGAATTAAATGACAAAATGAACCTGAACTACCATGGCTATCAATATTTTTATAAAATATTTCGTTTGTGTTAGTCTTTGCATACTTCTTATACGTTATTTTTTATTATATTTTTGGATTCTAATATAGTATATCGTGTTATTATTGAGTAATATATATTTTTTGTTTTTACATATATGAGAAAATACATATATACTTATTTGCGACATCCTTTATAAATATTTTAAAATTGACAAGGAATAACATCAACATACGCAATATAGAATCAAGTCGCCGTAAATTTGAACTATTGATGAACTTGATAATTTTTAAGGAAACCCTGGCTTAATGCAATTTTTAAATTATAGACATAAATACAAACACAAAACAAACAGTATGTTCCCTTATTTAATAAGAAGTAGTCGCCTAGTTTCTCTTCGAAAATTTAGGTAAGTACCTAACAAAAGTTCGCTTTTATTCGGTTTATTATATAACAATATTATATAATAATTAACTTCAAGTTATTGTTTTCATTTTCTGAAATAAACTACATAGGTAAATTTGACAATTTTTTCTTCTAGGAATTCCCCAGTATCAAACTCATAAAGCCAAACATCTTGGAAATGTTTATATTTTTGACCTAAACATATTATGCTACCAGAAACTTTCCAATTTTTTTTCCTTTTTATTAATTTTAGCCAACAACATATTTTAATGAAAATGTTCCTTAATTTTATTATTATAAATGCATTGGTCAAAAATTAGAAAATATATAATTAGTTATATTACATTCGTTTAATATTTAATATAACACGTTGGCTAAAAAGTGTTTGGTCTACCTACTTAAAACAGATTTTTTTGCAAAATTCGATTTTATTCGTCACTATAGTCCTTCAAGAGCGATACAATGCTTTTCTAATATTTCTATGCCTTTCGTGTAGCACGAGTTACGTTTGCCTCTAAAATAGGCCTCAGTTTCGGCGATAACTTCTTCATCGGAGCCAAATCTCTTTCCCGCGAGCATTTTTTTGAGATCTGGTGGATGAAGAAGCAATTTGAACTTCAATTCATTCAATTTTGCCATCGTAATCTTTGACTTGTGACACGGTGCATTGTCTTGATGAAAGAGTACTTTTTTCCCTTTAAACGTACCAATAACTTTATATAATATTCGCTATTGATGGTTTTTCCCTTCTCAGCATAGTCGATGAAAATTATTCCATAGGCATCCCAAAATACAGAGGCCAAAACCTTTCCAGCCGACTCTGTAGTGGTGGATCCATGTTTCGTCCATTGCCACATATCGCACAAAAAAGTCCTTTTTATTCCGCTTAAACAGGTCCAAATAGAGCTCAGAATTATCAACACGTTTTTGTTCTTGATTCACTGTGAGCAAACGCGGTACCCATTTCGAACAGAGCTTTCTCATGCCGAAATGTTCATGCAAAATATGACCAAAACGTTTTTTTGATGTATTTAGGGTGTCGGCTACGTCACGCAATTTCACTTTACGGTCATCCAAAACAATTTTGTGGATTTTTTTGATGTTTTTCGGTGTAACCACCTAGTTTTGGCGTCCGGAGCGTTCAGCATCATTTATATCTGTACGATCGCGTTTAAGTTCAGTTTACCAGTAAATGATGAGTGATTTTCCAGGGGTAGAGTCCCCGTAACACATATTAAGCCACTGCTTTGATTGAACGGTATTTTTTCCCATCAAAAAACAGTGTTTAATCAACACACGAAATTCGATTT
This sequence comes from Pachyrhynchus sulphureomaculatus, assembly GCA_019049505.1. NCBI lineage: Eukaryota > Metazoa > Arthropoda > Insecta > Coleoptera > Curculionidae > Pachyrhynchus > Pachyrhynchus sulphureomaculatus. The sequence continues at coordinate 107,336,828 of CM032454.1, read as the reverse complement.
TTTCCATTGTTTTGAAAATATCAAAAATAGCGTTACTAAAACCACTCTAACTTTTAAACTAATGGTCGGAATGTCATAAAATTTTGACACGTATCGTTTAAAGGTGGATACTTCCTAAAAATCATATGGGTTTTTGAAAAGGGCGACATCTATGTGTCAGACAAAAAAATTTTCCGCCTACGTATTATTTAATAGATTTGTCGGTATTCTACTATCTCAAATTTTGGATTCTACGGTCTTATAGTAATAGCAGTTGCGTAACTAATAGGATCATAGAAAGAGGGAAAAAATTTCCCTCCCCCCTCTTCTATGGGCAAGATCTTTTTGTAAGCTTTTATGGGTTTAAGATTTAAGCTTTATTGGGAAAGGCTCAATTTTTAAAGTTTTCCTGTAACATTATAAGAAATATTTTTTTTCGAGAAGATTCTTACTCGTCATTCGCTTAATTTTCTTAGAAAAGGGCCCTGACAAGGAATCAGCCCTACCTATAAGCTGCCCGCTCTACAATATTTTTTTTTTGAAAAAGTTCTTTGTAATTATCTGCTTCCAGTCTCCTCCTTCTCTCTTACCTTAAACTTGGCTCCTCTACCTCTCTCAATCCTTCGACCCCAATAGGAGTATTGGTGCCACTATGCAGTTGCTGCCTGAACAGTCATTCTCCAGGCATCTCGATCCTGCACGTTCTGACTTGACTCGTGCATATCCATACCAAGAAGAGATCTTACTTAATCGGACTATCTTGTTGGAGACCATCCTCTTAATCTTCTACCTTCTACCTTCCCCGTTACTATAAACTTTTCCATGGCATCCACCTTTTCTCATAATGTCACCAAAATATTTTAGGTTCTGTCTATTAATTCTACTTGAAAGTTGGTCATTTATACTAACCTCTTTAAGAATAGATACATTAGTACGGTTTTCGGTATATGATACTCTGAGGTTTCGTCGATATGCCCACATCTCAAACGCATCGATTCGTCTTTTGTTAGCTTGTTTCATGGTCCACGTTTCCAATGTGTAAGTTGCTATGGGGAATATAAGGCTGATCTTAACTTTTGTGTTTTTGTGACAGCTGAATCTCTCCAGAGAATTCGTCGAGTTTCTAGCAATAGCCAAACGTCCTCTTACTTCCGCTTTACAGCCACCATTGTTAGGTATCCCAAATTAGATCCCAAATAGTTGAAATGGTCTACATCAGTAAAACCAGCAATTTTGTTTATGTGTGACAGATTTTCATTACGCCTAACAATTATTACTTTAATTTTTGCTTTATTAATTGTCAATCCATGGTTTTTGTTAGTGATTTCCTGACGCTCCATAATTGATTCTAGGTCTTGTATTGAAGTTGCAAGTATAACAGTATCATCTGCGTATCTAAGCACGTACTAACAGGTATTCAGAATACCCTTTTAAAAAGTTAACAAATTTAAATGACTCTGTTAAAAATGCTACATAAAAGATTTACAACACATAGGTATACAGCTCGTCGAAAATACGTAAATGGGAAAGAGATATGTATAATTGTCAATAATTAGTGTTCCATACGGAACACTTATAAGATCACTTTGGTGTCCGTCCGTCTGTCTGTCTTTCACACCCGATTTTCTTCGAAACTAGAACATAGAAAATTAAAATATGGCACTAATATAGGAATTGATGGCCTTATTAGAGCCGTGTAGTTTTGAAAGTTAAATCTTGACTCAATGGGGTTAGTTTTGGGGGGGTGAAATCGAAAATGAAAAAAAATTACCAGGTCGTCGAGTGGGGTGTCAAATGAAAGCTTGTAAAAAGACTAATTCAAATATATATATATATATATATATATATATATATATATATATATATATATATATATATATATATATATATATATATAATACTTGGATACACTCCCCTTTGAACTATTTTTAAAAAATTGCGAAAAATCGCTGTCCCTTCCCCTTATCTCGAAAAGTACTAATGAAAAAATTTTGAAAAAATTCTTGAATATTCTCTACAGGGTGTAGATTAAACGAAAATTATCACGAGTGCATTACCTTTAATAATTTATCTGGTATATAAAAAAATAAAAATTCCAAGGTCATCAGTTTTCAGTAAAAATCGGGAAAAAACTTTGTTGAAAATTTATTTGGGATGTGTTTTTGAAGTGGTCATTTTATATTTAAGTAACAAGAATTTTTATTTTTAAAGCAATCAATGTACGGTACACTAATTGCACTTGGCCGGTTATTTTTTTTGTTATTGGGATGGGCCATAATGGATTAAATATTATAGCCCAACATGCACTTGAGCGGTTATTTTAAATTGTAGCTGCTTAATATTGTACATTCTTATAAGTTAATATGAAAAATGATAAATAGATAATTATTTATTTTTGAAAATTTTCTCTACTGGGACGAAATATTGTCCAGTAAAATCGTATAAAAAACTATATTTATTATATTATATTTCTATATAAAGTTAACTTTCTTATCGGAGAATTTGTTCATTATTATCAAAAATTTTATTTAAAATATTTTTACTTCTCTTTTTATTTTAATAAATTCTAATAGGTGATTCTCATATAGATTTTAAATCAAGAAAAATAAATAAACAATACAACTGGTAATCTGTTGTTTAACTTAACGGTAAATTAATTGATATTTTTTGCAAAAATTAATTAATTTAGTGTTATTTTGTTTTGAGGATGTTCACCCTATATGCATACAAAAGCAAGCAGATAAAGCATTCAAAAATCTTTAGTAACACTTCATTTATTTTAAATAACTCGAAAAATTATCTGTTAAGTCCTGATATACAGTCTGTCAAGTAAAAACGTCGTGTTTTTAAATAAATGTATTTCGGGAATATTTTTGTTGTGCTAACAACGGCGCAATTACCTTGGTAAGTTGTTCAAACGCCTCCTGCATCAATAATCTCCTGGCATTTTCGAAGAATGCTGTTAACGAGATTTTCTGTAATGATCTCCCAATTTTTCCATTCTTGCGAGACAATTGAGTCAAAGTCCTCAGACTCTTTCCTCTAAGCTTTTTTTACAAGGAGCCAAATATTTTCAATAGGGTTCGCATCCGACGATTGTGAGGGTCACTCGAGTATCTTATCGTGAGCCCAAGAAAGCTGCTTCGCGACGTGATTTTCGCCCAGCAAAGGCTTCTTCAACGTGCTACAGAATTTGCCATTATGACACCTTCAAACCCGAGTTTCTTAATTTTGCCGCTCGTTGACGCAGCGTCAGTTTCGAGTTCCGTGAAAATAAAGACACGATTCGTTTTTCGACTTTCGGAGTGATTTTGCCTACAGAGCCACATTTTGTCAAGTCGTCGACATTTTTCGTTCTGTTAAAATGATTTACCCACTTCTTCACAAACGATACCGACTTTTTAATATATTTGGCGTCCGCGGAATGTGTAATTTTAGGATCCCTTGGATGGGTACAAAGAAAGACTGCCTCAAACCGACGCGCAAACTAGTGACTCATTTTGCATTTTATGTGATTTCGGCGAAAGTTCGGAATCGATTGATACTTTTACTAAAATGCGTCGTAGTCAAAGCTTCCCTCTACTGATTTTTTGTTGGATCGCTAGAATCGCATCTACCAAAAATGAATTATCACGGACACGTTCTTACTTAACAGACTGTACATGCCGTCTATTAATTAGTACTGCACAGAATAATAACACAGCCCCACAAAAAAAAAAGTGGGGTATACTTTTGATGAGATATATCAGATCCGTAGTATTTTTGCCCGCTGATCACGAATCTGACGTCAGAATATCGCCATCACATCTCAATTTTTTTCTAACCTCAAAAAAATAGGTAAAAATTAAGAAAAATATACTCCTAAAAAATTGATTCAAGCTTTTTCATGAATCCAAAGATGTATTAATATGTATTCGGACACGCTAAGCTAATATTCATCGGTTGGATTGAGCCATACAGTTCTGTTTTCTTTCTAACATCGATAAATCAGACAGATATAGTGCTTCTCGAATGCAAAAACGAATTCAAATTAAAATTCAATCGATCCTTACCAAATCTGGTACATGGGGATTTTTTGGGTCGCTGATCACGAATCTGAGGTTGGATTTGCAAAATTCAAGATGGCAGATGTTTTCGCGCCATTTTGAACGCCGAGAAAATTCATCGGTCGATTTTTATTCTTCTACCTGCATCCAGGGCACCTCCACGTGGTGACGGTGGGCAACGGTGTTACTCCACTAGCCGGCAGAGTCCCTGGATAACGGCTTATATGCCGTCATGGCAGGTAGAAGAAAGAGAATTACGATGCAGGGACTCGGAAACCCAGTATCGGCGGTTGGTCAGGGTGGTAAAGCGGGCCCGCAGCCGTCGTCATCCAGCGACCGTAGCTCTTCATGTGTGGGTGACTTGGCTCATGTAGAGTATAATGCTACAAGAAAACGGTCTCACGGTACAAGGACTTTTCATAAGTGCGATAAAAACAGTGATTCATTTTGTTATATTTGCTGTCAACACGTATTGAATAAAATGGGGTCACCGATAACGGATAAGATTAAAACCTTATATAAGGATTGTTTTAACATTGAAATACAGCACCAGGATACAGATTGGGTTCCCCACATCATTTGCAGTTCTTGCAAAATAATGTTGTACATCAATAAGAAGGCGATTAAATATTCCAGACCAGCAATATGGAATAGACCATACAGTGAAAATGATTGCTACTTTTGTATGAATGTTGTCTCTAGGCATAACCGAAAAAATAAAAGCACTATTACTTATAACGATGTTTCGACAGTAACAAGACCAACTAAACTAATTCCGCCTCCTGAACCACTTGATGCTGATGTTATGGAAACAAACGATTTCACCTTATCAGTTCATGCCGAAAACATTGAGACTGTCGAAAAAGATTCAAACACTGTTACTAATGAATGTTCTAGTGACAACCTATCATATATTAGTAACACAGATAAAGAATTTCTACCATACAACCGTAAGCCAGAACCAATACTCGTATCACAGTCAGAACTTAGTGATCTAGTCAGAGATTTAGGCTTATCCAAAGATGGTTCAGAGCATCTTGCTTCCTTTTTAAAGAAAAGACATTTACTTAAGCCAGAAGCTACGATTTCTTATTATAGAAACAGAGATGAAGAATTTCGAAAATATTTCACAATGGACGAGGAATTCTCACTTTCATATTGTACCGATGTAAAAGGTCTAATGGATGAATTTCAAAATAACTCATACGATCTCGAAGAATGGAGACTGTTCATTGATTCTTCTAAACGGAGCATTAAGGCAGTTTTGCTGCATAATACCAACGTTTACGCTCCCATTCCGATTGCTCATTCCACAGTTATGGAAGAGCAATATGAAAAAATGAAGCAGCTTTTGATAAAAATAAAATATGCTGATCATAACTGGAAAATTTATGGAGATCTGAAAATTGTAACAATATTGCTTGGCCAACAGTCAGGGTTTTTTACACTTTATCCCTGTTATAAATGTCTGTGGAATAGTAGAGACAGGGAACGTCATTATAAGAAAAAAATTTGGCCAACAAGAGAATCGTTCACTCCTGGTGAAAATAATGTATTGTTTCCACCATTGGTAGATCCAGGAAAAGTTCTTATTCCCCCGCTTCACATTAAGCTTGGACTTATGAAGCAATTCACGAGAGCATTAGATACAAACGGCCCATGTTTCAAATATTTGCATAAAAAATTTCCTAAATTTTCTGAAGCTAAAATTAAGGCAGGCGTATTTGACGGGCCACAAATAAGAAAATTGTTTCAAGATTCATTATTTGTTACTAAAATGAATAAAGTTGAAAAAGCTGCTTGGCTTAGTTTTAAAGAAGTCGCAACAAACTTTTTGGGAAATAATAAAAGTCCTAAGTACAAAGAAATAGTCGAGAAAATGGTAAAAAATTTTCAAACATTAGGTTGCTTAATGAATCTAAAATTACATTTCCTGGACTCCCACATCGATGATTTCCCAGATAATCTTGGTGACTACAGTGAGGAGCAAGGGGAACGTTTTCACCAAGATCTAAAAATCATAGAAAATCGGTATCAAGGACGATGGGATGACCATATGCTAGCGGACTATTGCTGGTCGCTAAAAAGAGAAACAAGTCCTCAAAAGCGTTTGGGCAGAAAGCCTTTGAATAGGACATTTGCGGAAAAAAGAACAAGATACAGCCAAAAAAAGGAAAGTTAGGCGCGGGTCTAACCTTCGCAATTCTAGGGCTTAAGGGTCTACTATTTGAGAGTATATGGTTTAAAAGTCCTGGTTTTGAGTTTATTGGGTCTCATTTTTAAAGTTACAGGGTTATTGAGGTCTATTTTTTGAGGTTACAGGGTGTGGGAGTCTAAGGTTTCAGGGTTTAGGGTTTAAGAGTATCAGGTTTGAGGATTCCCCAACTGTATACCAAATTTGGTAGGAATCGGTTGGTTTTCAAAAATTTTGCCCGCCATCTTGGATCCGCCATTTTGAATTTTGCAAATCCGACCTCAGATTCATGATCAGCAACCCAAAAAACCCCCGTGTACCAAATTTGGTAAGAATCGGTTGAATTTTAATTTGAATTCGTTTTTGCATTCGAGAAGCACTATATCTGTCTGATTTATTGAGGTTAGAAAGAAAACAGAACTGTATGGCTTAATCCAACCGATGAATATTAGCTTAGCGTGTCCGAATACATATTAATACATCTTTGGATTCATGAAAAAGCTTGAATCAATTTTTTAGGAGTATATTTTTCTTAATTTTTACTAATTTTTACCTATTTTTTTGAGGTTAGAAAAAAATTGAGATGTGATGGCGATATTCTGACATCAGATTCGTGATCAGCGGGCAAAAAATACTACGGATCTGATATATTGCATCAAAAGTATACCCCACTTTTTTTTTGTGAGGCTGTGTAATCAGTGATAACACAGGATATTTGTAAACTATGGAAATATATATATCAAAAATTAATGTAGTGCAAAACATCCTAAGACACATTGTATGTTTTTATATTGCATGCTATACATTTTAACGCAAAATGTGTAATGTGAGTTACATTATCTTTTGAAATTGGGTATTCCGTTCAAGCTATAGACTTATTCAATGAAAATTAATAATGTAGATAATTGATAATTAAAATAATAATACAGTGGGTCATAAGCTCAAGGTTAAAGATAATTTTACTGATTCCTTTAAGTGTTTTCTTCTTATGGGAGAACTAAAAACAAGCTACAGACACAACGAGCCATTAAAATACAATAGCCCCTTAACGCCATGTCTTGGCAGTCAATGAATATAAAATGTAATAGGGCTAAATAGCTTCGGATGGTGTATTAGTGGTAGATTACAGTAGTACATAGTCCTTATCAAAACAGATTATTATTTTTAAAAATAGAATCTCTTACATCTTGCTTAGTTAACCTAAAAATAAACAATATTTCTCTATGTTTCGCTTCTTGTACTCAATGGACACTACAGCATCTTTTATTTTGATATGATATCGGGTTCGCAACGTCGTTCAACGTTGTCGAATGGTTAAGTTCCATGTCTTTCTTTTATTTCATTGACATTCTGATAGTTTTATTGTTCTCATTGCTGTGGAGATTGTTTCTTGCAGATTTTATTTGATCTCACAGGTTTTCTGCGTTTTTGAGGTACTCAGTTCATGGTTGGCATTACAAATCTGCTAAATAAGAAGATCTCATGGAATATTTTCGATCCTTCCCTTGGTTAGACGGTTGTTTTCGATTCAACGACACATCCGACTGCGCCAAGGAGGTTTCCGATGTTACTTTGGCTGGTATAGAAGCTTACATCCCTTTCTCGAAAAAGTGCCCTTCTAACGGCAAGCCTTGGTTTGACCGAAAATGCAAAGAAGCTGTTGCTTCCAAACATCGTGCTTATCAACAATGGCGTGAAAAAAACGCAATAAATCGTAACATCCTTGTTTGTGCCCGGAACAAATGCAAAGAAATTATCTACGAAATCCAGGAGGCACACAATCAACGAACTAGAAACAAACTTCTCGCTTGTCCCAACAATTCCAGGTCCTTTTAGTCAGTCGCAAAGGCAGTTAGCCAAAATTTCACTAAATCCACCATACCACCACTCACACAGCCAGATAATTCTATTGTAACAACACCTGTTGAGAAAGCAAACTCGTTGGCTGAACTCTTTGCTTCACATTATACTGTCGATTTCTAAGGAGAAACACCACTTACTACTCCCATAGTGCATATTTTAATGAAGCTAGACACCAAAAAAGCTTCTGGCGCTGACGGAATACCTGCCACAGTACTAAAAACTGTGCGAGGGAACTAACACTAGTTTTCTGTAGACTTTTCAACCTATCCGACAGAAAAGAACATTTTTTCCTACCGGAAATGTGCCACAGTTCAGCGGATACCTAAAAAAAGCAAGAAGACCTTGCCAAATAACTACCGACCAGTCGCATTGCTTTCAATAATATCGAACGTCATGGAAAAGGCTATCAATCAGCATCTTCTAAAATATCTTGAAGAATTCAACATTATTAGCGACCGTCAATATGGCTTTCGTAAACATAGATCAACAGGAGAACTTCTGACTTATGCAACACATGTCTGTAACAACGCAATTGAACCCTTTGGAGAATCTCGAGCGGTCGCTCTTGATATATGCAAGGCATCCGACCGTGTTTGGCATGATGGATTGTTGGCTAAGCTACGCTCTTCTGGTATGTCTGAAAAGTTCTGTTTGTGGCTCTCATGTTTCCTCAGAGAGCATTCTTTACGAGTGGTAGTAGACGGATTTCTTTCTAACACCTTCATAATCAACGCCGGTGTGCCCCAGGGCTCCATACTATCTCCTACTATCTTTCTCATTTACATAAACGATCTGCTGGAAAAGACCAGTAATCCAATCTACAACTTTGCAGATGACAGTACGCTTATCTCTTCATTCACTATGAACGCTCGGACATCGGCTACTCAGACGAATATCCGCAGACAGCAGGAAGTCATTCAACTTCACAAAGACCTGGAGGAAATTCTATCTTGAGATGAAATTTAACACTACAAAAACCCAGGCAGCAGTTTTTTCCAAAAAAGTTAACGTTGCTGAACCCGACATAGTTATGTCGGGGCACTCCATTCCTCTAGCATCGTCACTCAATTTGTTGGGCGTTAATTTGGGAGTAAATATATCTTGTCATGGACATGTTGCAAGCATAGCAAAAAGAGCTTCTTGAAAGCTAGGAATATGATTTCAAACTAGAAAGCTTTACGCTCTATAATAACTGTTAATTCTGTACAAAGCTCAAATTCGACCAACTATGTTTGGGGCTCTGGATTCTATTCAGAGAAGAGCTGTTCGCCTGAATGGAGACCCGGAACTTGCCAGCGGCCTTAATTCGTTGGAACGTCGAAAAACAGTTGGCGACTTGAGTCTATTCTAAAAGTATTTCTAGGGAAAGTGTTCGATGGATGTAGCTCGCTTAATTCCTCCCAGAGCGGTGCATGCTAGAAATACATGTCGCTCTAATACTTCACATCCGTATGAGGTTCAGCTTGTTACCCCTCATACAATTCTTTGCAAGCAGTCTTTTGTATGGAGAACCTCATCCCTTTGGAATAATTTGCCCAGCACTGTTTCCCACTGAGTACAATATACAGCGATGTAGTGCTTTAGGTATTTCCCTGCAGCACGTGTGCTAGACACATAAAAAAAACTCTTTTAAGCGGCCTAATATCTTTCATTTTCGTCGATTACAATGGAGTATTTTATAATAGGTGACTATCATGACATTGTAACAAAGCTGTGGCACTACAAAACCAATTTGACAGTACAGACTTTATAATAACAATTAATTATTTATAATAGAGATACTTTTTTAAACTCCACATGTATTCTCAATGGGTACCTAAATTTTGCATTAGACAAAATTAAGCCTATTAACTGCCATAATTAAACTTTTACGATAACTCCGTAGTAATTATCACTCATGCATACTGTGAAATAAAAGTTTTACCTTTTCCACAAGCGCAGCAGTTTATTGTATATTGTGTAAGAGTAGAACGCACTAGGCAAATTAGACAAGTAGGAAAAAACTAAAAATTTATATAACAATAGAATCGAATAGGAAGTTAGAGGCGGCCATAGTGTAGTAAATAGAAATAAGAAAGAAAATTCTACCTCCAGAATCCCTCGAAATCTAGGGCAACATCATAGAACAGGTGTCCACATTTAAATATTTGGGAACCAATATAAATGACAAGTGAGACCCAAGAAAAGAAAAATATTCCCGAATTGAACAAGGCCGAGTAAATTTTTCCATAACGCAAGTCTCAGTCTCGAACTCCTAATGAGAATGGTTTGAGAGTATGCATTCTCCGCTATTTTATGAATGTGAATGCTGAACCCTTGACCCTGGCTCAGAGAAACGACTGGAATCTTTTAAAATGTACATTTATAGAGGCCTTCTTCACATCTCCTGGGTACAGAAAATAAATAAATGACCGGCCAAATGCAAGTTGAACTTGCGCAATTAGTGTTCCATACGTTGATTGCTTCTAAAATAAATATTTTTGTTACGGAGGTATAAAATGATCAGTGACTTCACAAAATACACCCAAATGAGTTTTCAACAAATTTTGTTTCTGATCTTTACTGACCTTGAAATTTTTATTTTTCCTTACATGCCAAATAAATTATTAAAGGTCCTGCACTCTAATTTTCGTTCAACCCCATGGAGAATATTCCAGAATTTTTTAAAAAATTTTTTGATCAGTACTTTTCAAGATAAAGGGGTAGGACAGCGATTTTTCGCAATCTTTTAAAACTAATACAGAAAAAAGTGTACGCAAGTATGACATTATACATATTTTTGAATTCGTGTTTTTACAAGCTTTCATTTGACATCCCACTAATTTCACCCCCAACCCTCTTAAGTCAAAATTTAACTTTCAAAACTACACGGCTCTGATGAGGCCATCAATTCTTATATTAGTCCCAAACTTCAACTTTCTATATCAAATGGTTACGGAGAAAATCGGGTGTGTCATTGTCATCATTTCATCATTCAATTTCACAATTTCAATTCATCAAACATTCAATCCACACATCATCATCAACATCATTCAATTCATCACATTCATCATCACAATGTCACATCATCAATCATCATCAATTCAATCATCATCACATTCTGCTGATTCATCAACACACATCACCAATCCATCCTTTCATCAACGCCCTTTCATCATCATTCATCACATTCATTTCAGCGTCCTCATCATTCATCACATCAACATCGCTTTCATCAGGCCAATCACCAATTCATCATTGCCAATCATCATTCATCCAGCAGCAAGACATTTCAAATTTTCAATCATCAGCATCAGCCAAATTTTCATTCATCATCAACATCACATCATTCACACACATCATTCATTTCATCACATTCACATCATCCACATTCATCATCACCATCATTCAATCATCATCATCATCATCAATTCATCCACTCCACAATTAACACATTTCATCATCACACAATTCATTCAATCATCATTCCATCTTCATCATCTTTCATCAATCATCAATCATTCATCATCATTTCCATCAATTTTCATTCACACCATCCATCAATCATTCATTCATTCAATCAAATCATCATCATCATTCAATTCATCAATTCATCATCATTTCATCACATTCATCATTCAATTCACAATCAATTCATTTCATTCATTCAAATCAAACATCATCATTCAATTTCACATCAGTCTTCATCATCATTCCAACAAAAATTCAAAATTCACATCATCATCATTCAAAATTCCATGTCAATTCACTTCATCATTCCGCCATCAGTTCATATCATTCATTCCAAACATCATCATCATTCACAATCACATTCATTCAATCATCATTCAATTTCATTGTTTCATTCAAAAGTTCATTCATTCACATCTCATTCAATCCATCATTTCATCATTCATACATTCATCATCGTTTCAATCATCATCATTCAAAACAGGGATCCTCATCATTTCATCATTCCACTTTCATTCACCCGCATTCACCTTCCATCATGTTCATTCATTTTTCAACTCATTTCATTCAATTCATCATTCACATCAATTCATTATCAAAATCATCATTCCACAATCATCATCATTCATCCATTCATCAATTCACAAGCACAAATTTCATTCTCATCAAACATCATTCATTCATTCAAAAATCACAAATCATCATCATTCATCAATTCACCTTTCATTTCACAAAATCACATTCATCACAATCATTCAAATCATTCATCAACAATCAATTCAACACAAATTCAAACAAATTCATCAATTCACATTCATTCATTTCATCCATTCAACATTTCAAAATTCATCATTCATTCAATTCATCACAAATCACACACATCACAATCACGCATCATTCATTCTCAAAACATCACATCATTCATCAAACAATTCCATTCATCAATTTCATTATCAATTTCTTTCATTCATTCAATTCAATTTTCCCATTCAATTCACAAATCATTCAATTCAAATTTCAATTCATCATCATCTATCCATTCACAATCACTCATTTCCAATTCAAAATCAACACATTCATCATCAATTCATCAATCAACATCACAATTTCATTCCACATTTCATCACAATCATTCATCTTCAAAAAATTCATCATCATTTCAATTTCACATCACATCATTCATCATTTCATTCATCACATTCAAATTTCATCATTCACACACAATCATCATTTTCATCATCATCATCATCTCAAAATTCATTCAAATCATCATTCATTCATCATCAACTTACACATCAATCATTCATCACATTTCACATCCACAATCACAATTTCATTCAATCATCAGCACAATTCATCATTCACAATTTCATTCATCCACATTTCCATTTCATCATTCAATCATTCCCAATCATCATTTCCAACACATTTCACAAATTTTCATTTCATTCCACACACATCACACCACAAACCACACAACATTTCTTTTCACATTCATCATTCATCATTCCAATTCATCACATTCATTCATTCATTTCCTCATTCATCATCATTTTCATCATTCACCACTTCAATTTCACATCATCAACAATCATTTCAAATCATCTCATCAATCCACACATCATCACCATTTCATCACATTCATCACACATCATTTCAATCAAATTCATTCACATTCATCAATTTTCATCACTCAACATCAAAATCATCACAACAATTCATTTCTTTCATTCCAAGTTTCATTTCCACATTTTTCATTCAAATCATTTCACTGAATTCAATTAATCATCATTCAAATTTCAATTCATTCTAATTCATTCACAAAATCAACAATTCATTCATCATCAACATTTCACATTTCACATCACATTCAACATCATTCATTCATCATCAAATTTCATTCATCATCATTCAAAATTCATTCACAACACAATTTTCTATCATCATCATTCACAAAATCATTCATCATCATCATCATTCAATCATTTCATCATTTCATCATTCATTCAATCAATTTCATTCAATCAATTTCATTCATCGCATCCACATTCAATCATCAATTTCATTTCAACACAATTCAATTTCAACATTTCACATCATTTCATTCCACCAATCATTCAATCTAATTCAACATCATTCATTCATCATTCAAAATCAAATTTTTCATTCATTTCATTTCATTTCCCAATTTCAATCCAAATCATTCATCAGGTGGCGTGGCGCTGGTGGTTCATCATCATTTCATCATTTCAACAACAAATTTCGCACATCAATTTCAATCACACACATCACACAAATCAATCACATCACCAAGCATCAAAATTTCATTCATCATCTATTTTTCATCAACCATCAATTCATCAATACAATTCACACACATCATCAAAACACACATTCATTCACATTCATCATCATCACATCCCAATCATCACATCATTCAATCACAATCTTTACAATCAATTCAATCATTCAAATCATCACATTCACATCAATTCAACATTCACAACAATCTTCATTCAAATTCAAATCTTCATTCATCAAAAAATTCATTCCATTTCATTTCATCATTCACATTCAATTCATTCATTTCATTCATTTCATCAAAACACAATTCAAATTACACATCACAAACCAATCAATTTCATTCCATTCATCATTCATTCATTCACATCACCACACACAATTCAACACACAATCAATTCACATTCTCATCAATCAACCCCCCAAAATAGACAATAGGAAAATAGAATCCCTCTTAAGTCAAAATTTAACTTTCAAAACTACAGGCGCTTAATATTAGGACAAACGGACAGACTGACAGACGGACAGACGAACAGATGGGCAGACGGACAGATGAACAGACACCGAATTGATCTTATAAGTGTTCCGTACGGAACACTAAAAACACAGAAGTAAGGGAAAGAATGAGAAAATGAAGAAATCACTAACAACCATAAAAATAAGAAAAACTCAATACTTTGGGCATATAATGAGAGGCCCAAAGTACGAATTGCTACGTCTAATTATTGAAGGTAAAATAAAGGGCAAACGATCGATCGGAAGGCGAGAGAATTCTTTGCTGTAGGACGTGAGAAGGTGATTTGGATGTGCTTCGAGTGATATTTTTTGAACAGCAGTTTCTAAAGTTCGTTTAGCTATATGAATCGCCAACCTTCGTGAAGAGACGGCGTCGTAAGAAGAATATAGCGTAGCGGTTAAGGTGTCTGCTTTCTACGTTAGCGACCTGGGTTCGTATCTCGGCTCGGGAAATAATAATAAAAAAAAGATAAATAAATAATAAAATAAATTAAACTAAAATTTACAATTTGATTGTCCACCACCTCCCTCGGGGAGGCAATGGCAAACCACGCCTAGTAAAGCCCTCTCACTTTGACCGTTCGAAACCAGCATTAAAACGTAGGTCCCGTTTCCCTGTGGATATGGCACTTTAAGAACAACAGCAGATTGGTGAAATGGTTTATTTTCACCTTAATAACAGACTGACACAGTAACAGATAGTAGCAGACAGTAACAGATAGATATATTCCTAATGATTCATTTTATTGCAAACAACATAAATTAGCCGCATTACATCTTTTAGTTCATCGTTTGGTCACTTTCCCTCTGAATATAGTAAACTTTAATTAAGAAAGAAATCGTATTAGAAATATAACTAGAGATAATGGTTATGACGATGACTTAGTAAAAAAGCTAATAAATAGACCCAAGTTTAGGTTTAATATTCAGAATTCCACCTTTTTTACACGCGAAGAAAATAACACTAATTATGTCTCCATACCATATAATCCGAAATATAGCAAGAGGCTCAATAAGGTATTTAATAAGGTGGGCCTCACCTTAGTCTGTAAGTCATCAGACAATGTGAGGAATATTTTAGGAAATCCCAAAGATAAGATTCCTAATTGTGAGAAAAGTGAAATTTATGAAATTAGTTGTAATGATTGTGACAAAAAGTATGTTGGGCAAACTAGGAGATCAATTAAAACACGATTTAAAGAACATTTAGCACACTTAAAACACAGTAGAACAGAAAAGTCTAGCATTGCCGAACATGCCCTTGAAGCTGATCATACTGTAACATTAGATAATCTAAGATTAATAAAAAATGTATCTGATAGGAGATTGTTG
The DNA here is from genome assembly GCA_019049505.1 of Pachyrhynchus sulphureomaculatus. Taxonomy (NCBI): domain Eukaryota; kingdom Metazoa; phylum Arthropoda; class Insecta; order Coleoptera; family Curculionidae; genus Pachyrhynchus; species Pachyrhynchus sulphureomaculatus. Next base: position 107,321,147 of record CM032454.1, on the reverse strand, counting down.
AACGCATACGAAAGTATGGAAATTATAAAATGTAAAAGTAGTTTAAATAAAGACAGAGGGCCTATTCCTTATAGTCCCCTCTACTGGTTACTTGACCGGAACTGATGGTCTTGCCTATGCCATTAGTTCCGCCTGAGTAATACAAGGGTTAGGCTAAGTATAAATAGGGTAGATTTGTAGTTTAGCTTCAGTCAATCATTGCTCCTGATATACTGAGTAATATCATTGTTACAAAGATTCCACATTCCCAACTTAGAAAAAGTTCATGTTTAAAGACAAAATTAGATCAAACTGTTTTACAGTTGGGCAAGAATCTACTTTTTCATTGACAAAGTGGAATGGCTTAGATAAAGACTATAAACTCAATTAACTAATATACTAGTACGTATATAATGTAATTTTTAGTGTTCCGGACGGAACACTTATAAGATCACTTCGGTGGCTGTCCGTCTGTCTGCCACACCCGGTTTTCTCCGAAACTACTTGACATAGAAAGTTGAAATTTGGTACTAATATAGGAATTGATGGCCTCATCAGAGCTGTGTAGTTTTGAAAGTTAAATTTTGACTTAAGGGGTTAGTTTTTTTGGGGGGGTGAAATCGGAAGTGAAAAAAAAAATTTTTTACTAAGTCATCGAGTGAGGGTTCAAATGAAAGCTTCTAAAAACACGAGTAAAAATATACGTACAATGTAATACTTGAGCACACTTTCCTATGTATTATTTTTAAAAAATCGCGAAAAATCGCTGTCCACTCCCCTTATCTCGAAAAGTGCTGATCAAAAAAATTTTGAAAAAATTCTGTAATATTCTCTATGGGTTGTAGATTGGAACGAAAATTATCACGTGTGCATTACCTTTACTAATTTATCTGGTATATAAAAAAAAAATCAAGGTCATCAGTTTTTAGTAAAGATTCGAAATAGACTTTGTTGAAATCTCATTTGGAGTATGGTTTGTGAAGTCACTGATTATTATATACCTCCGTAATTTGTTTTTTTTAAATTTAAAATCAATTAAGGTACTGAACACTAATTGCGCAAGTTGAACTTGCACTTGACCGGTTATTATAAATAGCATTATTAATTTTGGGAAAAGTAAGGGTTTTTCTTAGGGGTGCCATTTGCCATCTGTTCCCCAACTACTGTCTTATTCAGTATTTATTTTATTTAAAGAGAGCCACTAACACTAGATCCATGATTGAAACATTTGAAGTTATAATTAAAATTTCAAAATATTTAGGGTGTGCCATTTTAAAAAATAAAACGCAGAGTACCAACATCCATACCCTATAGAGAATGAAAAACTTATTTAATGCAGGAAAAAAACAAAATAAAGCTAATAAGATCTAGCTTGTAAATCAATAAGGGGATGTACCTAGTCATAGAGAGAGAGAATTTTTTTTAGCAAAACAATTCATTATATAAATCAGGTTTTTATTTTATATACCATAATAATACATAGCTTAAAACACAATTTGTTGAATTTTAATTAAAGAAAAAAAATAGCGGCGCTACAGCCGGTCCCCTGCGACCTCTTTTTTAAGGGAAGTTGTGCACGATTACTGGGAGCTGGATTATCTGAAATCAAAATTTCCCATGAAATTAGTGATCCTCTAGATCAATTTTGTCTCTCAACGAAAGATTTAAAAAAAAAATCATCAAATGACATTGCTTCAAACAAGAAAGCATTTTACATTAACATTTTTGCTAATTAAAAATAAAGTTTTTCATAGAATCAAAATTCCTTTGTTCAAACACAAGCAATATGTATAGAGAAAATATATATCAAATTTCATCAAAATCGGTTTAGTGATTCTTCAGATATCTGGCACACCGCCAAGCGGTTTTCAAGAAAAATTACTTTCAAGAAAAACTTGATGTCGAGGGCATATGCGGCTGTGCCCGGCATAAAACCATTGCCTCATCTTAGTTCTTTACTGCTCCCTATATCAGCCACAAAGTAAACACTAAAATTTACTGAACTGCCAAAATTACAACCTTAAGAGACTTTAATATCACCGTCAACTACCTTAAGCATTTAAATACCACCGATAAACAAGGTGTGAAGCTTTTTTTTGCTATTAGTTGCGACGAATCAACAAGGATTTTTAATAATAGTTATGGATAGTTTTCTCGATCTGTTTTTTTACAATTTACCAATATGTACACTACCCCCTTAAAAACCCCGTGGGATTTCGTAACCATAAACTCATGTAAATATCGTTTTATCAACCAGTAGACAGCAAGAAGGGCATACACCACTGAAAATTTAGTACTATATATCTGATGAATGGTAAGAAGGCGAGGAATGTTTACGGGCTTAGGATAAGCAGATGACTAAAAATTTAAAACAAATTTCTCGGTCGGTTATTAAGGCAAATAAACTATACCACTGCTTACATTGTTAGACAATATTATTGTAAGAACATGCGCAAACACCGCTGATTTTTCCAAATATGCATGTCCAAAACGCATTTTAATGAAACCCTGTTAAAACATCTGCCGTACTAAAAAAGTTTTCATCCTAAAGAAAAGGAATAGTTTATTTTTGGTACAAATCTACCCGAGTTCAAGCGATACCTAAAAAAAAGAACCATGTCAAGCAATGACACAACTTATCGCATTTTTTCAGTAACAACGAAAGTTATGAAAATGGTTATCAAACAAGCTCTTGTAAGGAAGTATGTAACATTGTGTGTATGTGTGATCACCAATACGATTTTCGTAAGCAAGAATATACAAAAGATTTCCTAGCCTATGTAACACATTTTTTGAACACCATAAAAAGAACGCGAGTATAACTCAGGACTACATTCTGTCTCTTTCTACTTTAGATTACCGATTTGCTGGAAATAGCTGAAAATTCAAAAAATTATTTTGCTTACTCTTCAGTTATGTACACTAAAACTATATATATATATATATATATATATATATATATATATATATATATATATATATATATATATATATATATTTATAACACGTAAGCTTAAAACTTCTTGGTCTAACTACTTAAAACACTTTTTTTGCAAAATTTGATTTTATTCATCAATATAGTCTCCTTCAAGAGCAATATAATCAGTCCAATGCTTTTCTAACATTTCTATACCTTTCTTGTAGAAGAATTCGTCCTTGCCTTCAAAATAGGTCTCAGTTTCGGCAATAACTTCTTCATTGGAGCCAAATCTGTTTCCCGAAAGCATTTTTTTGAGGTCTGCGAATAGATAATATTCACTGGGGGGTTAAATCTGGAGAATACGATGGATGAGGAGGCAATTCGAACTTCAATTAATGCAATTTTGCCATCGTAACCATTGACTTGTGACACAACGTATTGTCTTGATGAAAGAGCACTTTTTTTGTTCATTTGGGGCCGTTTCTTTGCGATTTCTGCTTTCAAACGCATCAATAACTTTATATAATTATTCCATGCGCATCCCAAAATACAGAGGCCAAAACCTTCCCAGCAGACTGTTGTGTCTTTGGTCGCTTCAGGCACCTTTCACCGGCTCACTTAGCTGACTGCCGATTTGATTCCGGCGTGTATTGGTGGACCCATGTTTCATCCATTGTCATACATCGCATGAAAAAATCCTTTTTATTGCGCTTAAACAGGTCCGAACAGCGCTCAGAATCATCAAGACGTTGTTGTTTTTGGTACACTGTGAGCAAACGGGGTACCCATTTCGAACAGAGCTTTCTCATGCCCAAATGTTTATGCAAAATATGACCAACACGTTCTTTTGATATCTTTAGGATGTCAGCTATCTCACGCAATTTCACTTTACGGCCATCCAAAAAAATTTTCTGGATTTTTTTGATGTTTTCCGGTGTAACCACCTCATTAGGGCATCCAGAGCGTTCAGCCACATTTTTATCTGTATGACCGCATTTAAATTCAGTATACCAGTAAATAATGAGTGATTTTCCAAGGGCAGAGTCCCCGTAACACTTGCTTTGCTTGAACAGTATTTCTTGATCAACATACGAAATTCCATTTTTTTTCATTGTTTCGAACATATCAAGAATAGCGTCACTAAAACCACTGTAACTTGTAAACTAATCGTCGAAATGTCATGAAATTTTGACACGTATCGTTTGATGGTTGGTACTTCCTAAAAATCGTATTTAGAAAGGCGACATCTCTGTGTCAGACCGAAAACTTTTCAGCCTACGTGTTATATGTATATATGAATTGTAAATAAATATTACAGGAAAAATGTCTTGATAGTATCGTTAATTTTAAATTACTTCAAACGGCCACATTTCCTTTGTTATTATATATAAGATATTTGGTGAAGTGATTTATTTTAACGAGTGTCTTAACTTATTAAAACATAACTTACAATATATAGAACACTGTATTTTTTTTTTTTCGATATAGTAGATAAAAAATTTGTTTTATATACAAAAATACATAATTTAATTACCTGTTTAATAAACCATGGATGTATAATTTTGTGTCAAATTCTGATTTCAAAAATAACTCATGTTTACAAGTTAAGACACTTGTTTTCTTATTCACCTTGAGTGCTCGGAAACCAGTCTTCCAATGCAAATACTCATAGATGGTAGTAAGTTTTGTCAGTTATCAAAATCCTGAAGAGATTCTATCTTAGAATGATGGTAAACCAGTAAAATTGAACGCTATAAAAACCAACGAAGTATATAAAAGTTTACCGTTATAGGTGCTAACAAATATAATATATCTTTTTATGATCATATTTCTATCATGACAAAGGAAGCTTCTCTGAAGTTCGTATCGTACTAGAAAACCATGGACTCCTTTACTGTTTTTAATGCTACACAAAACTTAATTCCGACCGCGCCCATATTTGGGACTCTGATGTCAAACATACTCTACATTTGCTAGATTCTACCAAGAAAAAAGCTATTAGATTGAAGTGGCCTACTTGGTTCGCCATAGAACATTGCAGGACTATTCGTTACTCTAATACAGCATATGTTCAGCTTGGCATTCCTACTATCGTGTTATGTTTTATTAATAGAACTTCATCTCTTTTGAACTATGTCGATTCAAGACCAAATTAAATCGCTACTTTTGCACACATATTGCTTTCTATCGATACCAAGATTTCCCTGAAACTCGGGTACTGTACCTATTAAAAAAATCAACCAATAACATTTACACGTATAGTGTTATGGGACGACTGTATCCATATTGAGGCGGGTACTTGAAAAATAAAAAAAAAAAATCTATTTATACATTACCCACAGCTACAGGCATGTTAAATTACGACAATATTTATTTATATTAATTAATTCTAAGGCTAATTTTCTTCATGCACAAGTGCACGTTAATATTAAAATAAAATCTACAAAAACAAAGTGTAATGTTTACATTGCATTGGTTAGGTGCTGATAATAACAACAATTAATTGATGAATAAGACCTTACTAAGGATGGACTATCAATAGCAATAAACAATATTTAATTATTATTCTTTTAGTTTCTGCGTATAAACGTGGTCAAGACCAAAATGCCTCCCAGTGGATTTCTATTTAACAGTGGTGTATTTGTGGACGTAGAACTTGAAAGAGGTAATTTATAATATTATTTTTATTATCAATATTATTATTTTGAGATGATAAAATTTCTTTTTAGTGTTCCGTACAGAACACTTCGGTGTCTATCCGTCTGTCTGTCGCACCCGATTTTCTCTGAAACAATTCGACGTGGAAAGTTGAAATTTGGCACTAATATAGGAATTGATAGTCCCATCAGAACTGTGTAGTTTTGAATGTTAAATTTTGAGTCAAAGGATTAATTTAGAGGGTGAAAAAATTTTTTTACCAGATCATCGAATGGGATAACAAATGAAAGCTTGTGAAAATACGAGTTCAAAAATATATATAATATAATACTTGCACACACTTTTCTTCGTATTATTTTTAAAAAATCGCCAAAAATCGCTGTCTGATATCTCGAAAAGTACTGATCGAAATTTTGAAAAAAATTATGGAATATTTTCCACATGGTGTAGACTGAACGAAAATTATCACACGTATATTACTAATGTATTAATAATTTATCTGGTATATAAAAAAAAAAAATTCAAGGTTATCAGTTTCCAATACAGATTGGAAACAAATCTTGCTGGAAACTCATTTGGAGTGTGTTTTGTAAAGTTATTGATCATTTTATACCTCCTTAACAAAAATTTTTATATTAAAAGCACTCAACTTACGGAACAGTAATTGCCCAAGTCCGATTTGCACTTGGCCTGTTATTTTATATTGAAATTTGTATTCAAGTACTATTTAAAAAAGCCGTAGTGCCAAATATATTTTAATAGCTAAATTGGAGACGCCCTAAAGTATTTCGATTGATTTGACTTTGATAAATACACTCAGCTTTTGAGAGCAATTTGAAAATATTTTTAAACTATATAGTAAGTATTTCTGGTAGATTTAGAAACCATATAAAATACATTTTTAAATAAAATTTGTGATTATTTTAGCTTCTGACTTTACTCTTGAAATTAATATTTGATTTTAATAATCATGCAAAATGCCAACTCTAAAAATCTACTCAAGAAAAAGGACACACAAAAAGTGCTTAAAAATAGAAAAATTTTAATTTTAACGTGTATTTTACAAGCTGTGACCTAACTCGAGAACAAGATCTAGATTAATCTCATTGAACATAATATTTAACAAACAAAATAGCTGATACTTAGTGTTCTGTACAGAACACTTGTAAGATCACTTCAGTGTCCGTCTGTCTCTCTATCTGTCTGTAACACCCAATTTTCTCCAAAACTATTTGACATAGAAAGTTGAAATTTGGCACTAATATAGAAATTGATTGTCATGTAGTTTTGAAAGTTGTTTGACTTAAGGAGTTAGTTTTGGGGGGGTGAAACTGGAAGTGAATTTCTTTTTACCAAGTTATCGAGTGGGGTGTCAAATGAAAGCTTGTAAAGAGACGAGTTCAAAAATATATATAATATAATACTTGCGCACAATTCTCTTTGTATTATTTTTTAAAAAGAGAGAAAAATCGCTCCCTTATCTCGAAAAGTACTGATCAAAAAATTTTGAAAATTTTCTGGAATCTGACATATATTAAAAAAAAAACAAAAATTTTAAGGTCATCAAATTTCACTAAAGATCGAAAAAAACTTTGTTGAAAACTCATTTAGGATGTGTTTTGTGAAGTCACTGATCATTTTATACTTCCGTAATGGAATTTCTTATTTTTAAAGCAATTAACGTACGGAACACTAATTGGGCAAGTCCAGCTTGCACTTGACCGGTAATTTTAAAAATAAACTAAATTAATATTATTTTCACACAAAACGTTTCATAACAAAATAAATGTCAGCTTAGAGAATAGGTGAATAAGATTAAAAATTTATCATCTAACAAATTTTTATTAAATTATTCTACAAAAAAGGATATTTATTTTGAACGGTTATTAAATTATAAATTTAACCAAGTGTTCGGAGTACAATTAAAATTGGCGTACAAACAAATATTACAGAATTAACGACGATTTCTTACTACCTTACTATGAAATTATTCACTTTAGATGAACGGAATCAACCTTCACACGACGTAGTTTTTGTAACTTACTTCTCTCCCTATAATAGGACACAGTGAACACTGGCTTTAAATAAACTGAAATTAGTTAAAATTTTGCCAGACAAACCAGAAAAACATTACATGGGCTCAATTCCATTTCAAAGAAAATATATTTTTTTTATCTCACTTCCATACACTTACTCTTAGTAAGCAAACGTAAACATTTTTGGTTTTAAACAATCCATATATAAAATTATATATTCTCTAAGAATAATACATTGTTCATGCACCTTTTATTTTGCTCTATGGAAAGGAAAAAACTAAATTATCTGCGTGCGTAGCAGAAAAAATTATTATAGATACTAAAAAATAATATAACTTTTAACTAACTTCTAATTAAAGTTCCAGATACTAAGAACAATGGACAAATAGAAAGTGATTTTGAAACTGCCATTAACTATGCAAGTAAGTATTTGTTTTAATTTTTTGAATGTTATTGAAATACTTAGCTTCAATATATATGTATATCCGTTCGTCTAACAATGAATTTGCACGACGCTTCGCCAAAATCTCATTTGGCATTTTCAAGTGCTCCTGTTGCTGCTGCTACTCGATACTGTGATCTTGCTGCTGCTGTCGCTCGGAGTGCAGCAGCGGGATCACTTGAAAATGCTAAATGAGATTTTGGCATCGTGCAAATTCATTGTTTGACGTACGGATTGAAACCCGGATTTTAATGTTATATATAAACAATGAATTTGCACGACGCCAAAATCTCATTTGGCATTTTCAAGTGCTCCCGCCGCTGCACTCCGAGCGACAGCAGCAGCAAGATCACAGTATCGAGTAGCAGCAGCAACAGGAGCACTTGAAAATGCCAAATGAGATTTTGGCGAAACGTCGTGCAAATTCATTGTTAGACGAAGGGATTGAAACCCAGAATTTTTTTGACGAATGTTCTCACGGGTGTGAAATGTAGCAATGGTTTTTCGGGTATCCCGTGTTAGCTTAAAGTCCTTTGATGGACGGTTTCACTGACGTTTCGATGGAACTTCATCCATATTTTTCAAAGCGTTGATCACTAGTCAATGTCTTGGCTATGAATGTCATTTATGTAGTGCCAAGAGCCGAGACATCGTCCAGCGATCAACGCTTTGAAAAAGATGGATGAGATTCCATCGAAACGTCAGAGAAACCGTCCGTCAAGGTGGTTTCTGACCGATTTGACTCTATGACATGATGTCCTAAACTTAACCGTTTTCGAGATATTGAAGTTTAAAGATTTTCTTAAAAAAACATGTTTTTTTTTGCTTTTATATCGATTTTTTTTTATTAGAGGTTCTCGAGTTCGATTTTTTGGTTATTTTTAGTTAGTCTGTATGTCAAGTATTAAAAATCATCAAAAAAATTTGAACTAGTTACTAACAGTTTCAAATGGCGGCTTGTTAATGTTTCTAAATTACGAATTTTTACCAAGTGTTTCCTACTTTAAATCAATAAAAAGAAAAAAAAGTGTGTGGAAGTTATTCTGCAAATTATTTTAAAAACTTTTATGTCTTTTTAGCTATCTAAAACGGTATAATATCTACTGGATCTATTGAAAATTCTAAGAAAATGAGATTTCAATACGCCCAAATGTAGAGTAACATAATAATAGAATTTAGATACTACCAATTACCGGTTTACTACCTGCACCTTCAAACAATAAAAAGGGTTGGGTAAGCATTTTTTCCGGTCGGGGTACTCTCTGTGCGAGTGACATTTTCTGTTCACTAAACATTATTGAATGATTTTTAGTCTGCTCATGCGATTCGTCCGTGGTAGATGTGCTATACCGTGCTTTTCAAAAATATCTGTGTTTCATCTTCTGACTGTGTGAATTGGCTCGAACTGGATTTTGATCTCTGCTTGTGAATATGGCAACGTATACCAACGAGGAATATGTTGACATCCTAATGTGTTACGGATTTTGCGAAGGAGTGTCGTCGCGTGCACGTGATGAATACATACTGCGATATCCTACTCGTCGTGTACCTGATGTTAGCGTATTTGATGGAACTTATCGAAGACTATGAGAAACTGGTTCCGTACAAAGACGGCGGACTGACATGGGACGACCACGTATCTTTGACGAAGACGAAGAAAACGAAATACGACGTCTCTTTGAGGTGTACCCAACCACATCTACAAATGTTGTCGCACAACAGCTTGATATTTCGCAGTGAAAGGTATGGTTTGTAATGCATACTGTTGGGCAACACCCTTATCACTATACGCCCGTGCAAGTCATTGAAGAAGGGGATCCGTTGCGACGATTAGAATTCTGCAGATTTATGCTCAATACCGATGGACTGACGAGACGAAATTCGACAAAGACGGTCTTACAAACTACCACAATGCCCACTATTGGCTTCTAAAGAGGAAGGCAACCCAAACAAAAAAGGAACGAAAGGATCACAAACAAGATTCAGCTTAAATGTGTGGATGGGTATAATTTCAAATTATTTGGTTGGGCCATTCTTCCTGCCAGATAATTTGAATGGCGAGGAACGATTTACCTAATTTGATGGAAGACCTACCTATTGGTTTGAGACAAAACATGTACTTTCAACACGATGGCTGCCCAGCTCACTACAGAGGAAGTGTTCGTGCATGGCTCAATGACAATTATCCCAACAAATGGATTGGAAGAGGCGGACCCATACCTTGGCCGGCGAGAAGCCCAGACCTAACACCGATGGATTTTTATGTGTGGGGTCACATGAAAAGTCTCGTATACGACCAGATGACTCATATCGAAAACGTGGTTGTCCTAAGACAAAAAATAATTGATGCGGCTGACGAAATGAGGCGGCACCTCACAACCAGCGTTGTGAAAAGTAATTTAAGAAAAAGAATGAGAATTTGTGTTAGAAATAGGGCGACCAAATAGAACATGAATTATAATTAATACAAAATATTAAATTGCAAGGTTTTTTGTTTTATTTGCGTATTTTTCGTATTTTCACCTAGAACTAAAAATTTACCTTTTGCTACCCGAGCCCGCTTTAGGTGTCATTCTGTGTACAGTTTTCCTATTAAACTCCTAGTATTATACCTTTTTTCATAGCTAAAAAGACGTAAAAGTTTTTAAATAATTTGCAGAATAACTTCCATACATTTTTTTTTCTCTTTATTGATTTAAAGTAGGAAACACTTGGTAAAAATTCGTAATTTAGAAACATTAACAAGCCGCCATTTGAAACTGTTAGTAACTAGTTCAAATTTTTTTGATGATTTTTGATACTCGACATACAGACTAACTAAAAATAACAAAAAATCGCACTCGAGAACCTCTAATAAAAAAAAAAATCGATATAAAAGCAAAAAAACATGTTTTTTTTTAAAAAATCTTTAAACTTCAATATCTCCAAAACGGTCAAGTCATAGAGTCAAATCGGTCAGAAACCACCTAAACTATAACGTCCTTAATTATCTAGGACGACTTTCCCTGTAACCCTGTATATATATATATATATATATATATATATATATATATATATATATATATATATATATATATATATATATATATATATATGTGGTAATGGTTTTTTTCGGTTATCCCGTGTTAGCTTAAAGTCCCTTGATGGACGGTTTCTCTGACGTTTCGATGGAATCTCATCCATCTTTTTCAAAGCGTTAATCGCTCAGTCAGAAACGACCTAAACTATAACGTCCTTAATTATCTAGGACGACTTTCCCTGTAACCCTATATATATATATATATATATATATATATATATATAATGAAACGTCTCTCTGTCTGTCTGCATGTCTGTCTGTCCGTTAGTTCGCTTATCACTGGAGAACCACTTATCCGATTTATGTGCTTTTTTTCTTAAAAACATACATATGTTCTCTGGCCAGGTTATAGGCTATATTAGGTAACATAAGGAATAAGCAGTGACGATAATAGTGAATCAAGTCGGAAAAAAGTTTGCCGCTACCGCATTCTCTTGCAATACACTGCCTAAACCATTAAATATGGAACAATATAATGTAGCAAATATATATAAAATGCAACGTCTATCTGTCTGTCTCTCTGTCCGTTGGTGCGCTTATCACTCGAGAACCACTTATCCGATTTACGTGTTTTTTTTTTTAAATTCATACATTTGTTCTCTGGCCAGGTTATCTGTAATCTTCTATAATATATATAAAATTTAACGTATCTCTGTCTGTCTGTCCCTTAGTGCGCTTAGCACTCAAGAAACAATTATCCATGTTTTTTTTATAAAATAAATATGTTCTCTGACCAGGTTATAGGATATATTTTATTACGTTAGGTAACAGAAGGAATAAGCAGTGACGATAATAGTGAATCATATATATATATATATATATATATATATATATATATATATATATATATATATATACATATATATATATATATATATATATATATATATATATATATATATATATCATCATTATCATCCATCAGCCTTCTAACCTCTAAGAACTTCCACTGATCTCTATTCTGAGCTGTGTTAACCCAATTTCCTGCCACTGTCATCGCTCCATCTTGTTGTTAATCTACCTCTGTTCCTTTTGTCTGGTCTGGGTCTCCATTCAATTAGTCTTCTACACTATCGGTTATCATCCCTTCGGGCTATATGGCCTGCCATCTCCATTTAGATTGCGTAATTTTTTGGATAATATCTATTATTTTTGTTCGTTGTCTGATAGTTATGTTTGTTATTCTATCGTTCCTTATGATACCCAGCATAGCTCTCTCCATTGCCCGTTGCGATGTTCTCAGTTTGTTTGCTGACTGTTTCGTTAATATGAGTGTCTCGGCGCCATATGTGATTACGGCAGAACGCACTGTTAATAAACTTTCTTTTTTAAGCATATGCATATATGGGTAGTATTTTATATAAAATAGTATTAGTAAAAAAAAGAAGTAGCAGCTTCAGCCAATTTTTAATTAAACTTTAAATATACAAAAAAACAAGTAATGATTTACCCAGTACTTTCCTTGCAAACATTCAGTTCTAAAATAAACACAACACTAAATTTAACCATCTGTCGCTGAAGAATAACTTCAAGATGGTAGAATTTAAAAGAAAATTGAAAGTTGTGAAAAAAATAATTAAATTTCACTTTCCTCGACTCCAAGAACCTTTTACAGGTTATATTGCTATATAGCTACAAGTAGCTCAACGGGCGATGAAAAGGAGGATGTTGGGTATATTATTAAGGGATAGGCTGTCTAATATACACCACCAACCTCCTCCAATCCATATCTATTTCACTGTAAATAATATACTTAAAATTAGTCTGTTACTTTACCCAAGAACTTAGACAATTGAAAGTATACAATAACTAACCACCCCCACCCTCTTCACCACTTACCCTGTTAAACTTAAAAATAATAAAGAAATAATTTGACACCTTATATATGAAGCAACCCTTTCTCCTCCCTCACCCGTTTAACCACAACACCAAACAGTAAAATGCTTAAAATGTCTTTATTATCCCAACAAAACAAGAGGAAAAAAAATATTACTATTAAAACAAAAAGGAATTATAGATCACTACTCCCTTTCAATCCTTTCCCTTAAAGCGATATCGCTAGAAAACTGTAGGCTTCATCCCTTTTATAGTTTATACTAAATTTCAAACCGATATCTCATTTTGTTCGAGAGTTATAGTACCAATAGAACCGACAGGCAGACAGACTGACGAAACGAGTAATTTAGGATGTCTAAAACGTGAAAAAAGCAAAAATCTTGTGTGATTTTTTAACGAATTTTATACTTTTCTATAGCAATGAAAGCAAAGAGTACTTTTAGTTGTAAATTCTGAATACTAAACACCATTAACCACACGAGTAACGTATAAGTCACTTATTAGTGTTCCGTACGGAGTACTTATAAGATCACTTCGGTCTGTCTGTCCTTCTGTCTGTCTGCCTGTCTGTCATCAGATTTTCTCCGAAGCTATTTGATGGTAAAAGTTGAAATTTGGCACTAATATAGGAATTGATGGCCTCATCAGAACCGTATAGTTTTGAAAGATAAATTTTGTCTTAAAGGTTAGTTTTGGGGGGGTGAATTCGGAAGTGAAAAAAAGATTACCAGTTCATCAAGTGGGATGTCAAATAAAAGCCTGTGAAAACATGAGTTTAAAAATATATATAATGTAACATATACATTTTCAGTTTCTAATAAACACTTTAAATTTAAATTTAATATGTCATACGATACGTATATTTTTATTTCAGCAAGCAGAAACAGTTATCAAATAATTTTTTTTTTCATTATTCTTAAGAGCGTACGAGAAAAATTAGTCATGCTAGTTCGTGAACCAAAAACATTAGGCCAGCCAATGATATTTTCAATAAAAATAACATTGGTAAACAACTCTTTTCAGGGTTTTGGAAAATTCCAGTATGTTCTTCTTGGTGTAAGTGGAATTATTTATGCTACTTGTGCGATAGCTCGACTACTTTGTCCTTTGTATTGCCGTCTGCCGAGTGTGATTTCAAGTTAACGTCAACCGATAAGGGAAAGCTATCAGCGATACCATTAATTGGTAAGTAAATATAAACAATAAAAGCTCAATTGACGCAGATTTGTTCTAGAAAGTGTAATAAAACAATTAAGTTATTTAGTTCAAGAAGACAATATAGAAAAATATAGATTTCTTGTCAGATCCTTTCATCTCGTACGAGGGTTGTATGATAAATACCTGCCTGAGCAAAAGATGGCGCTACTACTATTTAAAAAAATATAATTTTTCGTAAACATAACCTTTTACAAGAATCCCGTCAAATTTTTAAGTCGCTGCGTCATTTAATTTGTGAGCGGCAGCCATTTAAATAGAACAACTTTTGTGATTTCACAACAGTGAAAAAAAATTGAACATCGAGCAGTGATAAAATATTTGTTTTTGAAAAAGGAAACAAATGATGAGATGAAAGCGGGACTCGGTACCTTCATTATCGACCACAAAATATTGGACAGCTGAATTCAAACGCGGCCGTACAAGCATTTTTGATGAAGAACGTCCGGGTCATCCAAATAAGGTCACCACATCAGAAATGTGTGAAAGTGCGTGAGATTGCTGCGGCTATGGGCATCTCAATTGAACGGGTACAGAACATTTTAAATACTCATTTGAATATGAGAAAGCTTTCCACAAGATGGGTGCCGCGGTTGCTCACAATTGGCTGTAAACAGGCACGTGTGTCAACTTCAAGAGAATGTTTCTTCTTCGTCTTGTACCGACCCGTTATCGGATATTGGCGATCATCCTCGCTATTAGGACTTTGTTTACAGCTTCCCGGAATAGTCCCGTTGTTGTTGTTAAGAACCATGTTCGCAGATTTTTCAGCCACGAAACACGTCTCCTACCTGGCCCTCTTCTTCCGTCCACCTTATCCTGCAGTATCAATTGGAGTAGACCATATCTTTCCTCGTTTCTCATGACATGGCCCAGATATTCGAGTTTTCTTCTTTTAATTGTATTAACAAGTTCCAGATCCAAGATATTCTAAGCATGCGTCTGTAGAGCCACATCTCGAATACTTCCAACCTTTTACACGATGCCGTAATTACAGTCCAAGACTCTGCCCCATACAAAAGCACCTTAACAACGTAGCATTTGAAAAGTCTTATTTTGATTTTTAAACTTTTGAACACTTTGGCCCTTTTTGTATTAGCTGCTCTCACTTTTTGTATTCTGCATCGAATTTCCAGTGAGTGGTCCCATTCTTCATTTACTGTGGTACCCAAGTACCAAAAGATATTGACTATATTTATATTTTTGCTGCTAATGTAGAGTTGTCCCTGTAAAGCCGAGTTTTTGCTTATGATGATGTATTTAGTCTTCTTTGTATTTATATCGATTTCGTGTTCTCGACTGGCATGTGTTACTCTGTCCATTAGCATTTGTAGGTCCTGTGAATTGTCTGCGAATATTATAGTATCATCAGCGAATCTAATGTTGTTAATTCTTCTTACATTAATGTTTATTCCTGCTGAGATATCGTGGAGTGCTATATTAAATATTTCTTTTGCGTATCCATTAAATAAGAGTAGTGACAAGATACATCCTTGGCGTACGCTACGATGAATTTCTATGTTTTCTGATATTTACCCTTTGACTCTGATATTGACTGTTTGTTCCCAGTAGAGATTCTTTATGATGCGTACATCTTTATCATCTATTCCTATTTTTTTAATATGTCTATGAGTTTATGGTGTTGGACTCTGTCGAATGCTTTCTGGTAGTCTGTGGCCCTCCTGAATCCAAACTGGGTGTATCCCATGTGTTCTTCACAAACTGTATATAGTCTTTGGTGTATAACCTTCAGAAAAGTTTTTAATAGATGACTCATAAGGCTTATTGTTTTATAATCGCTGCAGGTTTTAGAGCTGTTTTCTTGGGTATGGTTATGAATGTGGATTTAAGCCATTCAGAAGGAAACCTTTCGGTTTTATATATTTTATTGATAAGTTAGTGAGCCTTCGTATGTTATTGTCATCTAGTAGCTTCAAAAGAGACTTTCCATCTTTTATTAGAGAGATTGCTTTCCTAACTTCCTCTTCTGTTACAGGTGGGCCCGTAACGCATTCTTTTATAGGTGGGTCTATTATCTTATCCCTAAAAAGGCTCTGTATGTACTGTTGCCACACTTCCATTTTTTTTTGCTTGTCTGTAATCCATAGTCCATTTTTGTCTACTAGGTTTGTTGGAACTCGTTGTTTGTATAGTCCTGTTTGCCTCCTTGACTTTTTTGTGAAGATTGAAATTCCTTCTTTCCAGTTCTTCTATCTCGTTACATTTATTACGCAGCCATGCTTCTTTTGCTTACCTTATTTATCTTCTCCTCTCATTCTGTATGTTGTTTTACTCGGTTTTGTTTGTTTGTGTCGTCTGCGTCTCTCCATAAGTTTTAGTTTGTGGCCTGTCATCCAGGATTTATTTTGTTTATTTTGCTATTCTTTAAGGTACTCGCCTGTACATGATGCTATGGCGGTTTTTAATGTTGCCAATTCTTCTTCGACTTCTTCGCTCGTATCCCTTTGGTTTATTTTTCGGTTTAGGGTTTCCTTAATACGTTATTTTGTGTCTTCCTGTTTTAGTTTTTCCATAGTTACAGCTGTCAGTTATTTCCTCTTTATTATTTTCTTTAGTTTCAATCTGAAGCTACCAACCAGCAGAGTGTGGTCGGAGTTTATATCTGCATCGGGAAATGTTTTTGTCCACCGGCAACTGTTTCGAAATCGTTTGTTAACCGGTACGAAGTCTATTTGGTTGCGTATTATGTTATCTGGTTTATCGGCTGGTAATTTGTATGTATATAGCCTTCGTGGATTGAGTTGGAAAAAGCTGTTCAATACCACTAGTTGATGTTCTTCTGTGAATGTGTTAAGTCAATCTCCTCTTTCGTTTCTTATGCCTAGTCCGTGAGGGCCTATGAGCTGTACTCTTCTTCCCTTTCCGATTTTGGAACTGAAGTCTCCCATTATAATTAATATTTCGTTTTTGTGCAGTGTATCTATTATTTTAGTTATGGAATCATAAAATTATTCCACCTTATCATCACTTTTATCCAAAGTGGGATAGTATACTTGAACGATGTTAAATTTTATTGGACTGGTATTTATCTACACTAGTAACACTCTTTCCGACACTGGCAGAAAATTCTTTACAAATTTAGAGACATGTTAGTTTAGGATTATTCCCACTACGTGTTGGTGGTGGTTTGTGCTACTTCCAGAGTAATAAATTCTGTGCTTGTTTACTGTGCATTCACGCTGGTCTGGCCAACGCATTTCGCTGATTTCCAATATGCCGAGCCTCAGTATGTCCATCTCTTCGGTTGCATTATGTATCTTTCCGTCCTGGCACATGGTGCGAACATTCCATGCGCCGATTTTATTCCATTAGTGTATTCACTCTCAATGTTTTGTTGTTGGTTTTAGTACAGCGGGCTGACGACCTGAGCGACCCTGTTATATCCGCTCCTACTGGATCTTGGTTTCCGAACACTATAATCAGTACATTTTTCTGACTCGTCTTGGGATATATAATGAAGTAGTTTCCCGTTGCCTTCTTCGTCGCAATATCACAGCCGGTTGAAACATATTGTTCTTGTCGTGTATGGTGTCAAGCCTTAGAGAGATTATTTCTCAATATCCTTGGCCTAGTAATGACATGATTGCTGATCTATGCCTGTCCTCAGTTGATCCGCGGGTGCTTATTTGGTCCACCTTATTCACACCTGTGCTACATATCTGTAGGGACGTTCCCTATCAGCCATTGGGACGCGCCGTGTCTGGGTTGATGACTTCCCCTTCCAGATCTGTCTTATATCGAGTACTGAAAAACCGCTACTACTCTAAAGAATGTTTGACAATGTTAAAGCGAAATCGAAATGATTTTTGGCGTCGATTCATAACTGTTGGTGAAACATAGATTCATTAGAGCACACCAGAGACCAAAGAACAGTCCAAACAGTTGGTTTTCCCTGGCGAACCGGGGCCAAAGAAGGCCAAGGTGACTTTATCAGCTAACAAAGTCATGGCCACATAACAAAACTTAGAAACGATAATAACGAACTCAAAATAGACAAGAACTTAGAGAAACAGTACTCAAATACTATGAGAAATTGTACAAAAGTAAGATAGATCCTCCAATAGGTAAAAGAAGTGAGTACAGAATTAAAGTCACAAATGTGGCATCAGAGAAATATACCAGAAATAACAGCCGACGAAATTATTCAAGCAGTTAAGAAGATCGGTAATGGACGTACCCCAGGAGAAGATGGTGTAATTATCGAGATGATCAAATTCGGCGGCCCGATTGCAATACATATATTAAAAGTAATATATAACAAATGCCTTACCGCAGGACGAGTCTCCGAGGAGTAGAATAATGCCCTAATAATACTGTTATTCAAATAAGGCAACCAAGAACAACTTGACAATTACAGGCCTATAAGTTTACTGTCAATCCTATAAAAAATATTTACAAAAATTGTAACGATAACGCTAACAAATAAGTTGGATAGACGAGGATAATCTATGTCAATTTCCCTGAAAAGAGCAAGACGATTAATGGAGAGTATTATGTCAACTTATTGGATCGTTTTCAACCATGCTGTGGTAGAAAAAAACGCCACATTTGGCGAAGAAAAAAATTCTCTTTCATCAAGACAATGCACGCTTGTGTCATCGCCATGATAAAATTCCATGTTAGGATACGAATTACTTTCGCACCTACCATATTCGCTAAATTTAGCCCCCAGCGATTATTTCCTATTTCCGAATAAGAAAGAACTGCTCGACAGAAAAAAATTTGGCTCAAATGATGAGGTGATTGCTGAAACAAACGCCCTTTTCGAAGAATTGGAGAAACTGTATTTTTTAGATGCGATACAAAATATGAGAAAACGTTGAACTAAATGTATCGAGCTAAAAGGAGACTATATTGAAAAATAAAATAAATTTTACACATAAAAATGTCAAGGCCAGGTGTCAACCCTCGTATGATACTATTTCATTACTAAAATAGTACGAATTACCCAGGATTTAAAATACAGCAATAACACGTAGGCTGAAAGGTTTTTGATCTGACACATAGATGTCGCCCTTTTCAAAAAATCCATATGATTTTTAGGAAGTACCAACCTTTAAATGATACATGTTAAAATTTCATAACTTTGTGACGATTAGTCTACAAGTTACAGTGGTTTTAGTGATGCGCTACTTTTGATATTTTTTGATGGGAAAAAATACCGTTCAAGCAAAGCAATATGATAATGTGGTACGGGAACTCTGCCCCTGGAAAATCACTCATCATTTACTGGTATGCTGAATTTAAACGCGGTCGTACAGACACAAATGATACTGAACGCTCTGGACGTCCAAATAAGGTGGTTACACCGGAAAACATCAAAAAAATCCACAAAATTATTTTGGATGACCGTAAAGTGAAATTGCGTGAGATAGCTGACACACTAACGATTTAATAAGAACCTATTGCTCATATTTTGCATGAACATTTGGGCATGAGAAGGTTCTGTTCGAAATGGGTACCGCGTTGGCTCACAGTGGACCAGAAATAACGTGTTGATGATTCTGAGTGATGTTTGGACCTGTTTAAGCGTAATAAAAAGGATTTTTTTCATGCAATATGTGACAATGGATGAAATATGAATCCACCACTATACACAGGAATCAAATCGGCAGTCAACTGAGTGGACAACAACCGGTGAAAGCCGCCCGAAACGACCTCTGTATTTTGGGATGCGCATGAAATAATTTTCAACGACTATGCTGAGAAGGGAAAAACCATCAATAGAGAATATTATATAAAGTTATTGGTGCGTTTGAAGGCAGAAATCGCAAAGAAACGGCCCCAAATGAACAAGAAAAAGTGCTCTTTTATCAACATAATGCACCGTGTCCCAAGGCAATGGTTACGATGACAAAATTGCATGAATTAAAGTTCGAATTGCTTCCTCATCCACCGTGTTCTCCAGATTTGGCCCCCAGCGACTACTATCTATAGCAGACCTCAAAAAAATGTTTGCGGGAAAGAGATTGAGCTCCAATGAAGAAGTTATCGCAGAAACTGAGAGCTATTTTGAACGCAAAGACTTCTACAAGAAAGGTATAGAAATGTTAGAAAACCGTTAGACTGATTGTATCGCTCTTGAAGGAGACTATGTGAATGAATAATGTTGAATTTTGCAAAAAAATATGCTTTAGGTAGCTAGACCAAAAACTTTTCAGTCTACGTGTTATATTATATATAATTATATATTTTAAAGAATTCGCAACGTCATAAATTGAAAAAGAAATGAGTTTCATCTACATTTTTCTTCTTTAGTTTTTGATATTTCGTGTTTTTAGGCTGATGCTTTAAAGAAAAAAAAGTATTATTTTATGATAAACCAATTGCTAAAAGCTTTGGCCTTAATAAGTTTACTTTTAGCTCTTAGCTTACTCTTAGCAACATAGTTTTTAAATATTTCATATTAAAAGATGTTTTATTAGTTATTAATATGGGCCTGTGATTTAGCCTGCATAGACTTTGCATAATTAAAGTCTCAATGACCTTTCGTATACAGCTTCTACCAATGTATTTTTTAACTTCATAATATCTTAATTTGATATCCTACGAAACTTTGATATTCCCGCAGATCGTCACCAGAAATTCATCTCGGCTGCGTTTAATTTTCTCGCGAGGGTTTTATTCAGTTGACAAGTTTTGCAGATCATATGTAGGCCAAATAGTTGAATTCATAACTCTGTTACTCTTCTCCCCTTTAATATTCTCTCAGTCACCTCTTGTGTTTGTCAATCCGCTGTTATCTATTCTAGTTCCTAGATATGTATATTGGTCACATTCTGTTATTACTACATTTTCGCTTTCACTGTCTGCTTTCCTTTACTGTATTTATCTTTGAGGTTTCTCGTCACATATTTCAGATCTTCTGGGTCTTGAGCGGCAATCATTTGCGAAGTGTAAAGTAAATAGGGTCGTCTCGTCATCTATTTGGATTCACATGGCTTTACATCTTTTTGTCCAATGTTTAACAGTTACATCTAGATATGTTTCAAGCAGTGTTGGAGAAACACCATCCATGTCTAAAAGATTTTGTGGTATTGTTATTTCTTGCCTATATTAATCATTAATTTATTACTTGTATAACGGTAACGTTAACAGATAGTCCTTCCAATACCTGACAATTTTTTTTTATTGGTACACTATCGTAGACCTTTTTAAAGTGAACAAAAATTAGGTGAACATCTCTATGGGTTACAATTTTTTTTTCAGTTAGTTGGTTTAGGCTAAATATGTTATTCATACAGGTTCTTCCTGTCCTGACTTCTATTTCTTGTTCGATTATGGTTCTAATTAGTTTCCCATAAAGACCACCATTGACAGATTTTTCAAAAAGGATTGTGAATACATTCTTCAGATTATCGAATCCATATTTTAGCAGTTCTGCAAGCATTCCCTCACTAGCTTTTCGTTTTTTTTTTTTTTTTTTTTTTTTTTTTTCATTGTTTTGGTTACCTTTGAAACCATGTCTCTGTTTATATTTATATTTGGTATTCTAAAAGTGGATGGAGATTAACAAATTAAAGCCGATGTTCAGGTTATTGAGCATTGATAATAATAATTGAATAAATAAAAGGCAAAAAGTTACAGAAGTCTCATAACGAACTACTAGCTGGAACTAACCTCCTAACCTTTCATCATATGCGTATTTACGATAAAAGTTGTTAGTAAAAGGTAATTGATACAATTAACTTTCAGCTATCCATATTATACCTGATTAATTATCTGTAATATCTCATATATTTGTGACAGATATCTGCAATTTTGTTAAAATGGTTAAATGTATTTCTACAATATTTGGTATAGCGATATGATAGTCCGTAAGTTAATATCAATTTTCATTCAGAGACAATATGTGGTAAATTTAAAGTTAAATTAATTTAGTAAAGTAAATAGTATCCCTATAAATTATACCAATATGAGTTCTTCTTATAACTTCGCATTGATTTAAAATAATATAAATCTAAATTTAATAATTTCTCAGATATGTTTTCAGTAGTTTTTTCATATATAGGAAAAAAAATAAAAAAAAACTTTTTTTCGTAAAAGACACGGACATTATTTTAATATCTGTTTTAGGGATGTTATTCGGATGTTGTTTTTGGGGTTCAATAGCTGATTCTCAAGGCAGAAAAGTTGCGATAATGCTTTCGTTACTAATGGATTTTTCAGCGGCTTCAGTTTCCTCATTTGCTCAAACTTATTATGTATTTTTAATATGCAGGTTTTTCAGTGGATTCGGGTAAGTACTAGACTGAAAATTTATAGCAGAAGCGTATTTTCGATATATCGATAGTTATTCATAGATCGATTAACAATAAGTGAAGTTAAAAATTATCGATATAGGGATGTGTTGATTGTTACTGATATATCGATAATTATCGACATGTTGATAACTATTGATATATCGATAGTTAACGATATATAGTTAGTTATCACTTATCTCCCCACTTTGGTCATTACTTCTGGGTAATTTTTTTTAGAATAATAACTGTCGATGTACCAATATATATCGATCAATATAACGATTGATATATCGATAGGTATCGATATATCAATAACTATCAACATATATTGATAACTATCGATATAACGATAAGTTAAAATTATCTTATCGAATTGAATCTATTATGGCCCATCCCAAGAGTCGTGTGCTTCTCTTTAACAAAAGAAATAACTGGCCAAGTGCAATTAGTGTTCCGTAGGTTGATTGCCTTTAAAATAAAAATTTTTGTTACGAAGGTATAAAATTATCAGTCAATTCACAAAACACACCCCAAATGCGTTTTCAACAAAATTTTTCTCCGATCTTTACTGAAAATCTGATAACCTTGAATTTTTTGTTTTTTTATGTATCAGACAAGTTATTAAAGGTAATGCTCTCGTGATAATTTTCGTTCAATTTACACCCTATGGAGAATATGCTAGAATTTCTTCAAAATTTTTTGGTCAGTACATTTTAAGATAAGGGGGGGCAGCGATTTTTCGCAATTTTTTACAAATAATACAAGGAAAAGTGTGAGCAAGTATTACATTATAAATATTTTTAAACTTGTGTTTGTACAAGTAAAAAATTTTTTTCACTTTCTATTTCGCCTCCCAAAACTAACCCCTTAAGTCAAAATTTAACTTTCAAAACTACATGGCTCTGATGAGGTCATCAATTCGTATATTAGTACCAAATTTCAACTTTCTATGTCAAATAGTTTCGGAGAAAATCGGGTTTGACAGACGGACAGACAGACACCGAAGTGATCTTATAAGTGCTCCTACGGAACACTAAAAACAATAAATGTCCAAAAAGGTCATTTTTAAATAATAAGCTTGAGCTGATCTAGGAAACAAGTAGTAGATGATAATATTTGTTCTAAGCGAAATATATAAGTGCAGTAAAAAAAGGTCAAAATAATGAAGATAGAAATAGTTTAGATACAGCAATATTACAATTTTATTCTCTCTGAGGTATCACCAGGAGTATTGTCCATTTGGATCCAAAATGGATTTTTTTTTTAAATTTAGATCTTGACACCAGCTTTCCGATGTCACTAAAAAAATTTTTTTGGAGTCATTTTAACCGTTTTGTTATTAATCAAATAACAACAATTGCGTTTTTTTGGTCATTTCGAAAAAAAAAATTGTTAATAAAATTGTTTTTTTTTAATAAAAGTCTCGCGATTCTCTGTCAGATGTGATAAAAATGTTTCAATTTTTTTTTCAAAATGACCGGAAAAACGCATTTGTTGTTATTTGATTAATAAACTGTAAAAAAGGCTAAAATGACTCTAAAAAAAGATTTTTTTAATGGCATCGGAAAGCGGGGGTAAAGACCAAAAAAAAATGATTCATTTGGACTAAATGGCATAAAATGGTGGGTAATTCAAATTTTAAATATCAAATTCAATTGTGCCCACTAGGTTCAATATTTTTGTACCAAAATTTCAGGGTATTTTTGCTATAATAAGAGGAATATTTTATGAAAGTTTCAAACCGATCAGTTCACTTAGTCCACCTGTCCAATAAAATTTAAAAAAATAAAAAAGTTTTTTTGCCGGATTTTTCAATTTTGTAGGTTATGTACGCACTTGAGCGACTTAAAACTAACTTCAATTGTTTATAAACAAAAGAGCACAAGTTTTTTGAGGTCCAAAACTCTGAATAATACTCCTGGTAATATCCTAGAGAGGATAAAATCATAATATTCCTGTATCTTGACTGTGCAATTTCAAATGCATTTTTTACAGCACTATATCTTGAT
Organism: Pachyrhynchus sulphureomaculatus; assembly: GCA_019049505.1. NCBI lineage: Eukaryota > Metazoa > Arthropoda > Insecta > Coleoptera > Curculionidae > Pachyrhynchus > Pachyrhynchus sulphureomaculatus. The sequence continues at coordinate 107,296,709 of CM032454.1, read as the reverse complement.
ATCCATCAAAGATACGCAGAAAAATACGTAGTGGCATATCGGACGAGGACCGTCAATAAGTTTTACCGTTCTATTAAAAATACGAGAGTTCTAAAAATAATGGACTACTCTCACGTGTTGTCTATCAATTACCAAATAAGATAGGCTGCAAACGTGTTTCGCTCCATTTCAGAGCTAGTCAGCTAGTCTAGGTGAAGATGACAGTCATCTATTTATTGCAAAATAATTACTACGACAGCAGAAAAAATTTAAAAACTATATTTCCAAAGATATTAGCAGCCAATAAACCTTAGCATCATTTGATGGGAAACTGCAAAAACTTTAACTCAAGAGCAAAGGTTACGGTTTAGAAAATAAAGATTCTTACAACTATCACCATAGACAGATAGGTTATTATGGTTGCTAATAAATGTTTAGCTGTAACTTTAAAAATAAAAAGAACAATTTAAAAGCCCTAATATTATTTTCTGTTCATTATAGTTACGTTTATTACAGGCAGTATGAAAAAAAAAATGTTTTATTTTTCATAAAGGGTCGAAACATGTTGGGTAAAATATTTTTTGTTCCTAGATTATTCAACTTGTGTACTAATATTGTATTCCAATTTCAGTTGCTGTGTAATGAACATTTGAGGATGCTAATTATTACATTGGGTTTTTTTAGTGTTCCGTATGGAACAATTATATGATCACTTCGGCATAAGTATATATGATGTAATACTTGCGCACACTTTTCTTCTTTGTATTATTTTTAAAAAAATATATACATATATATATATATATATATATATATATATATATATATATATATATATATATATATATATATATATATATATATATATATATATATATATATATATATATATATATATATATATATAGACATATATATATATATATATATATATATATATATATATATATATATATATATATATATATATATACATACAGTGACTCACAGCTTAAATGATGCAATCGCTATAAGAAAAGACTAACTGGTCTCAGTGCCTCTTTATTTATTTGGAAAAAACAACTTATTGAAATTAAATTAGTAAAGCGTCTTCTAAAAAAGTATGAATTACTTTTTGTCTTAAATATGCCTTACTTAATTAACAATAAATAATTAATTAAATTATATGCAATTTTAACGTCACAGCTTAAATGATGCAAAATTCAATATACCAAAATTATTAGAGAAAACAAACTGTAGAATTTGAAATAAGCCTGCTAATATTTGGTCGGGCCTCCCTCATTATCAATAACGACTTGTAATCTTCTGGACATTGATTCAACTAACTTTCTAGTATACTCCGGGGAAATAGTGTTCCATGCTTCAGTAATTTTTATTTTTAATTCAGTTTTATTTGATATTGAGGCACTATTTACTTTATTTTTTAATGTCAGCCACAAATTTGCAATTACGTTTAAGTCTGGTGACTGGGCTGGTGTTTTAATAACATTTGGACAGTTATAAAGCAACCAACTACGGACTCGAAATGACGTGTGCTTTGGATCATTGTCGTGATAGAACCGATAATTGTTTTCAATATCTAATTTTTAGGCACTAGCGACGAGATGCTGCCTTAGTATATCCAAGTACACATATTGCTTCATATTCCCTTAGACGAAATGCATGTTACCTACTCCTGCAGATGACATACACCCCCATAACATAACTCCACCTCCACCTTGCTTTACCGTAGCTTTCATATTTTCCAATTTTTATTTTTCGTTAGGCTTTCTCCACACTGATATTTTTCCATCGGACCCAAATAAGTTTATTTTGGTCTTATCAGCAAATATTACTGAATTCCAGAAGTTCAAGTCTTTATTGATATGCTCTCTGGCAAATTCCAATCTCACGCGTCTATTTTTTTGGCTAATGAAAGGCTTATTTCTAGCAGTTCGACCATGTAAATTATTATTTCGCAAGATCCGTCGAACTGTTTCGGGGTTACACCTTTTTCCAAACTGTCTTTCCACCTCGGCGCACAACTTTGGCGCACTATTTTTTTTTTTGGATTATTTTATACCTCTCTTAAAATTCATCTTTCTTCACGTACATTCAATATCTTATTTGGAGCCAACCTTGACTTATTCTCGACTCTATTTTCATTCCGGTAACGTTCAATGATATGCTGAACAGTTGACGGACTTTTATTTACCTTTTTGGCTGTCTCTTTAGCTGTATCCATTCCTGTAATGAGTAATAATTAAATTTCTCTCAGAAATTGTAGTTCGACGACCCATTCTTAAACAATTTCGTTTTATTGAATGAAAAAATGTCAAACTAAACAAAAAACAATTGCACTAAGAAATCAAAGCAACGCCACCTTCGTAAATTTCAAAATGCGATAAGTTTTGACCCCTGTTGTTATTTTGCATCATTTAAGCTGTGACGTTAAAATTGCATATGATTTGATTAATTATTTATTGTTAATTAAGTAAGGCATATTTAAGGCAAAAAGTAATTCATACTTTTTTAGAAGACTCTTTAGTAATTTAATTTCAATAAGTTGTTTTTTCCAAATAAATAAAGAGGCACTGAGACCAGTTAGTCTTTTCTTATAGCGACTGCATCATTTAAGCTGTGAGTCACTGTATATATATATATATATATATATATATATATATATATATATATATATATATATATATGTTATATATATATATATATATATATATATATATATATATATATATATATATATATATATTATATATATATATATATATATATATATATATATATATATATATATATATATATATATATATATATATATATATATATATATATATATATATATATATATATATATATATATATATATAACCGACTTGCCGGTTTTTTTTATTGATAAAAATAAAGCGAACTTATTCAGTTTTTGTAAGTAAAATTCCAGTGTTGATTTCGGAAACTAGAAGTGATAATTAAGTTTTAAGTGTTTTCAAAATGACAAATTTATCAAGAAAGATCAAATATAATACAAATAACTTTAACGTGGTTTCATGTATTTTCTTTCATCTAGGCTGTAAAATTTTGGCCATGGTATTAAACCAATTATTTTATACAAAGGAATTATTCTTATCAGAATATGTAATTCCGTGTAAATTTTAAAAAGCGAAAAGCAAGTGGTAAAGTGAGAGATAAACTCTTTACAACTTTTTCGAGTCTTAAATGGAAACAAATATGATATTATTCAAAAGGCTTATTATGAGTTGAAACTTTCTTGCTTGTTTTTTAGCATAATTGGAGCTACAAGCCTGATATTTTCATTTCTTGGTGAGTTTCTAGCTGTGAAACACAGAGATGCATTTTTGGGAAAATTGGAGATTTTTTGGAATATCGGAATAATATTTTTGCCAGGTAAGTTTTATTATATTTTATTAAATTAAATCAATATTAATAGTAGAATAATAAATAAAAGTTTTTAATATATAAATATAGTTTAAAACAGATGAAAAATAGTAAATTAACTTAATGAAAAATAAAAAATATTATTAGCAATTGAAGTTGAAAAGGTATTAGTCTACATTTACATTGTTCCAATTTCCATTTCTTGTTATTGATTTATATATATATATATATATATATATATATATATATATATATATATATATATATTTATATATATATGTATTATATATATATATATATATATATATATAAATTCTCAAAAATTCTATTCCTATTTGAAGTAATATATGGGTATATTTTCAAATTTCCAAAAATATCTGATCTCGGTAGAAATTTTGAACAGCTGTCTCATTAAAACGATTCAATTTAGAAAGTCAACAATGTTGCTTTCCATGAAGTTAGAAATTACCGTTATTACGACTCCCAATCCAGAATAACCAGCCAAGTGCAAGTGGTATTTGCGCTATTAGTATTCCGTACGGTGATTGCTTTTAAAATAAAAATTTTTATTACGATGGTATAAGATGATCAGTGACTTCACAAAACAAGCCCCAAATAAGTTTTTAACCAAGCTTGTTTCCGATCTTCTTTTGGAAATAGAGGGTTTGGACATCGATTTTTGGCTATTTTTTTTTTAAAATAATACATAAAAAGTGTACCCAAATATTACATTATTTATATTTTTGAACTTACCTTTTCACAAGCTTTCATTTGACACCACAATCGATTACTTGGTATTTTTGTTTTCATTTCCGATTTCACCCACCCCTTCCCCAAACTAACCCTTTAAATCAAAATTTAACTTTCAAAACTACACGGCTCTGATTGGGCCATCAATTTCTATATTTGTGCCAAATTTCAACTTTCTATGTCAAATCGTATTGGAGAAAACCAGGTGTGACAGACGGACAGACTAATAGACGGACGGGCAGACAAATAGAGGCCGAAGTGACCCCATAAGTGTTTTGCACGGACCACTAAAAAGATCTATTGATTTCTAGCCTAATATTTATATTACATGCTGTAATTCAGAAGAAACAAAACGGAACAGTACCCTAGGTATTACTTAACTCGTCCATATGTAAGAACTGGCACAAACAAATAACTGGCACATTTCAAATATACTAGTCCCTCTAAATAAGGGATCATAATACTAATAATATTTCTTGTTATATATAATTTTTATAATCCAGTTTTGTACAATTAATACACGTGATTACTTGTGCCCTCACCCCTCAAATCTCATAGTTTTCTGCGCGACTAAACAGGAATATCACAACAACAAATAATTCTAAGCTCTGAACTTTAAATCATTTCTTGAATCAATTCAGTAGTTATCTTGTCGTTATAGTAAAATATTTTGTATGACTGAATATCCCATCTCATTCGAGATGTTTTGACGGCCAACAATTTTCTTTATAGGCATAATTCTTCTGGATTTCTCCTATGTCGTTGAAAAAGTAATGCTGTTTCACCAATCATCTTATCGGATCCTTCAGAGCTTATCACGAGAAGTCACCCCTTCGGAATCTAGCATTTGTGTGTTAGTTGGTTCATGGACTAAGGTTTACCCCGGTCCACTCATATAGAAGGAGTGTGCAAGACGAATTAAATCAGTTTCGTGTTAGATTCTGAAGAAGTCAGTTCTTGGGACCAACTCTAAAGAAATCGGAATGATGATAAGCGAAATGTCAGCATTACTTTTTCAGTCGACACCAGAGAAATCTAGAAGAATTATACCTATAAGGTCCGTAACCTGTGGAAGATTCTAATCATAACACAATTTTGTTCATATAGATAATTAGGTCTACTACAAAAGTATTTACAACCCTACTATCATTTCTTATTTTTTACGCCTAGGTAAAGTGTCTTACTTTGCTCAATAATAATAATAATCAGCAATTATAACCGATATTGTGACTTTAATCGCGTAAATTAGAAAGGCAGGAAGAAAAGAAAAAATTTTCAAAACCTTAACCCAAAAAACTGATCTACTTGTTACATAAGCTACTAAAAATTTAAATAGCTAGCAGAAACTTTATTTATTATTCTACTTACTGAATTTTAAAAATCTTATTGCTTTTTTTATACTAAGTAGGTTTGCCAGCCTGGCTACGCCTACATTAAGTGAACCTGGAGCATTTGCTAAAAAGTAAGTCAGTCTGGTTAGTCTATCCAAAATACTAAATTGTTATTTTTTAAGTTTCAGCAAAATGAGTAACCAGCTGGACTACCACATGACATGTATGTGTTGTTCAAAACATTTTTATTATCCATGTATTTTATTCGTTTAATGTTGATTCTTATATTATTTATTAATTTCAGGACTTGCATGGACTTTACTGGGTAAACAGATGATGGGAGTTATTGAAAATGGTAACTATTTTAGTCCTTGGAGAATATTTGTGTTAGTTTGCAGCTTACCAAGTCTTCTAAGTGTCATTCTTCTCTATTTCTTACCAGAAACACCAAAATATCTAATGACAAAGAAAAAATATCAAAAGGCTAAATTAGTGTTTCAGAAAATATATGCATTTAACACAGGGGAAAATTTTAAGAAATATCCTGTAAGTAACCTATACTTATATTTTATTTAATTAAGACGTTTAAATTGGTTTTAAATACGAGTATTATTACTGTTATTCTGAAAATAAACAAAAACTATGACGCGACAAAGCCTGTGGCTCCGACCCAAGATGCTACCACAAAGTATGATGATATTCGATCAGTGATCATCCACCAAACTCCTCCGCTTCTTTATTACAAGTGAATCAGCTGGCTGGTATTTTTCTGAGGTTTACTAGATTAATTCCCCCTAAGACCCTGATGAACAGTATCATCATTGTAACTGAATATCGTTTTAACAGAGCGCAAAGTTTGTAGTTCAAATCTTTGCATTTTGCAATGATTTTCCACCTCTTTGATTGCTACAGTTGTTTTCGCAGGTGCCGAAAACTTAATTACAAAAATGTTTTTTGTTATTTTATTGAGAAATACTATATAAGGTTGGTTCCCTTATAATCGCCTGGTGGTGGCAAAGGCAAAAATTCTTTTTTCCTCGTAATATAAGTCAGCCCGGGAACGTTATCAATACCGTACAAATATCTAAGATAGTAATATAAAACACTCGACGGTCCATTGCGAATAAAGAAATACGAGGTTATAATGTAAACTGGTGCCGCTGAGGGTAAATGCATACGTGATTCTGATTTTTTCTTACATGTCTTATTGTTCGACATTTGCGTAAATCTACTATAGTACAATAAGGTATCAATCACATCACCCTGATAAGCTAATAGTAATCTTTCGGCGCGTGACTTAAGACTTACCGATCGTAAAAAACTAAATGTTTTTTTCCCTATGCTGTCTGTAAAATTGTTGTTACTCTGATGTTTTAATAACTGTCTTAAATCTGAGCGATTCTAAATCTCAGAAGCTAATTCGCCATTTTGTTGTTCCTTGACATCACTACAGTTTATTATCAGATCAAATTGCTGGCTTCCGCAACAAATAGGAAGACTCCCATTTCTTCCTTCTCATGAGTGTAGACCATCTTTAAAAGAAAATTGGAACTATTTGAAACCTTGCATACTAGTTCTACTACAATTCGGTTACGCAGACACTCTAAGCTTGAATATCGTTTTCCACCTTGATGACGTGGAAACTAGATCCGAGGAACAAAAGACTGAAGATGTAGACCTCGATTCATGGGCATGATTTTTTCTCGTGTGCTATCTTTTGAGTACCTGGGCAGCATTAGACATTCTACGAAATTAGTCAAAGGTAGTGCCGCTTTAATACTAACAGGGAACGATTAACTTGTGAGATGTTGTGTCGAATGCTTTCCGATAGTCAATCGATGTCATTGACAGACTTATTTTGTATTACGCGGAGTCCTAGGTGATACATATAATGACCAGAAAATCCTTCTTACTCCCTGCTGCTTTAAAGAATTAGTTCAATTGAGCTTAGCGATCTGTTGTAGATAATATAACTGAATATTCTGTAACACAATTGTTCGGTGGACAATTTTTGGGGTTAGTCAAGTCGCCTCTTCCATACCGTTTTTTCCGCAACAAACCAATCAGCGATTGATTGTCCTCATTCAAATGGATGTTCTATTCTATATTCTAGCTAAATTTTCGTATAAAAAGAACTTTTTCACCAAAAATTATGAATGAGGGCTGCTTCAGTAGCGGCAAAACTCTATGTGTCTTTAATGGCATTTGTAATCTATATATCTATGATCGCCTGATTAATGTTTACTTCTGTTGGAAAGTAAATTCGAAAATAGTCCAGAGCCGGCGCCTTCTCATTTAATTTTTTTTATTTCATGAAAACAGTTCCAAAATATTCTGGATGGATGGATAGTGGTATTTTAAGTTTATGTGTCTTCCTCGATTAAGCGAAATGATTATGTGAGAAAAACCTTGCTATAGATGATAGATTTTATTCGCTTTGCGAGACGTTTCTTTACACCCTAGAGCTCGTATTCGTCCTAGACAGTGCTGTTTGATGGTGATAAATGAGTCTTAAGAGCGTGTGTGATGAGGTTTGTGAATGGCCGTCTAGTTGTTATATATTCAATCTTGTACTAAATATCAAAACTTGCTTAACGCTTGAATTTTTCTTGAAACCCATCCTATATACCTTTTATTATTTTTTATTTTATTATCTGTACCACTATGTTGTTGGCTTGGCATTAATTTTCCAGTAGACACCTTTGTTTAAAGTGCCGATTTATATGTTTTCTGCAAGTTGACTTCCAGATCATTCAGTAGCATTTTTTAGGTCTTGTTGCTTTACTTTTCTACGTATTTTAATCTTTCTCTCATGAAGTCATTGCTTAGTGGAAAGACTTCGGTTAATTTGCTGAGCCACTGCCTCAGGTTACTCACGAAACATTCGAATATAACCAGATCAGCGAAGATATGCCACATAGTCTCGTAATGATTAGCTCGAGATATTCTAATACTTTGGATGATTTCTACCACATAAAAAATGCATATGCATATATCCTCTTTACGTATACTCGGACTCTTGGTCATAAAATTCATTCCTCAAAAGGGTTAACCTAAAATAGATGGTTATACAGGATCAGACGATAATGGTTTAAAGTGTTAGTTAATATACTTTACTTTAGCTTAGTATCAGCCCTAACACAAAAAAGTACAGATACTGAATGTTGCTGTTACCATCTATACCGAGTTTAACATAATACAAACCCTATAAAATGTAATAAGAATTTTTCCTAAAAAAAATAAGTATATATATTTCTAAATTTATAAGTATGCATGGAAGAACGTTGGTTTGTTCAAAACTTTTTGACCAGTTTGATAATTTCTGATTTGCTTTTTAAAATAATTCTCTAGTGTTAATCGGAGCCAAAAGTATAGTCCGACAGTAAATACAAAAATTTGAAAATACTCAATAACACAGTATTTTATTTTTGTAGGAAACTGTATTCGATGCATGGAAACTTCCAAATGCATGCATATATGTGGCAACGCTGCCAATGCGTATACCGAATGCTCTATAGAAGTAACGTTCATATAGGTTATATTTATTATATTTTGTATATGTTTACTCTTTAGACTATATTACTTTTGTTTTACGATAAAAAAAAAATATTTAAATAAAAAATGCCTTTTGATTATAATCAATTGCGAGATAACGGCAAATTTGCAAAGGAAAATCTCATCAATAAACGCAAAAAAAGTATTACGGCAATGAATGACGCGAAAAAATTAAAAACTGAAGAGCCCAACGTGCGTATTGGTCGAAGAATCGTTGAGTTAGATCAGTTAGAAAAAAATTTAAAGTGTTGTCTGTGTAAAAGGTCCTTTCACTAGAAAAAGTAATTCATGAGAGACGTTTAGGTCGAATTACAAATTACTTATCGTATAAAGAGTGAGTCATGAAAAAACTAATATTGCCATCTGTAATACCTTTAAAAAGGGTTATTTCGGATCTCATGATAAAAAGAAATGCATCTGAATGCATAACTATGGAAGATCTAATAAGTTCTTATGATAAATTGGGCTCTACAGGTACAGTACAATTATTATCTAGTCGAAAAGACAATGGCAGTAATTAATACCTTACAAATAGTTTATAATACTTTGTTTATTTATCATTAGTATCATTAATTATTTATTTAGTTTTATGGAGAAAATTTATTAAATCGTTTTTTAAAGATATATTTAAGACTGTTATCAACTGATATGTAACAATGTTGATAAACATACTATTAATTAAAAATATTATTGAAAAACTATTGAACCTACAAACATATTTTTGTTTAAATATAAATCTTTTAAATAGTAAAAAAATAAATATCAAGATACAAATTCAAATTTTTAATTAATACACCTAATATTTGATGATTAAAGATAAGCTGATAAATATTCAACACATTATTTAACATACAAATGAATTTCTGTTTAAAAGTTAACCACTTTAAATGCTGTTTGAATGTTGGCGCGTAAAGTATGACGACATATAGCGTTGTCAAATTGTGATATCTGTCCCTCACTACCCGGTTATTCTTTTAAAAAAATATCAACTTTAAATATTTATATCTTTTTAACATATCGGTAAAAAAAATATTTTTATTTCAAATTTTTTCTAATTTGTTTTTTACTAATTATTAATTTTTTAAAAAATTCGTAAGAAAAGTTCTTAAGATATACTCCAAACAATGCCTTTTTTTATATTTGGCCTATTGCATGTTAATCATGTGCACTTTAATAGAATATCTCGCTGTACAATTGGTCAAATTTTTTTTTTTTTTTCTTTAATTGAATGGAAAACATTTAAATTAACCAAATCACATTTTAATTTCATCAAATTCTTAAGAAAAGTGGATTTACTTAAATATAGTTTAAGAAATATATAGAGATTCTCTATTTTATAGTTTCAAAAATAAAAATTCCTAACATTAATCGATGAATCTTCTCTACAAAATTTAATAATTTTTCCATAGATGATTAAAACAAATAAAGTTTTCTTATTGGAGTTTATATTAGAATTCTACTGTCGATTCTATTCGATACATGTTTTATGAAATATATCCTATTACTAAATTTAAATAGTTTTCAAGATATCGACACCTAAAAAGTTTTTTTTGCACTTTAATAGTTTGTATATTTGTATCGTCTAAACAATATGCCATACACTAAAACACAACATTATGTGCCAATTTTTTTCCTTTGTGTCCAAAAAATATTAAGTAGAAAATAAACAGGAAGCAACCTAACTCTAAAATGCGCCGCCTAAACAATATAGTTTATCATACTACAAAAAAGTCATAGTTGTCATAAAATGATGTTTTTTTATCAAGTATGCTGTTTAATTTTTCGGGTGTGTGTATGTGTTACAGCAAATGTGGTTATATGGAATCGCAAAATCTAAATATTCAAAAATGTAGGGGATCTTCCATTTAAAAAAATACATATTTACTTCGACATGCATTTGCGAGATACGATGTATCTACAAAAATTACTTTATATGGTGGGACTTTTGTGCTAAATTTTACATCGTTTTTAATTTTCTAGGTACAAAGTTTAGAAGGAGAAGAGAATAATAATAGCATAGTGCATGGTAAAAACGACGAAAGCAAAAAATTTTCATTTTTGGATAATGTTGCTGAAATATTTCAACTAATTAAGAATTTAGCTAATCAACAGTATTTAAAATATCTAGCCATAACATGTTTTGCCGATTTTGGATTAATGGCCAGGTAAGTTCTACGTGTCATTAAATAATGAATAGAAAAATTAATTTTAGTATTTTTTTGTCATTATTATTTACACAGTGGCGTAGCCAAGTGGGGTTAGAAAGGTGTAGGCCTCCAGTGCAGAAAAATACTCCTCTTAGAAAATTGAATTTTTTTTATTGAGAATTGTCTCTGTTGAAAAATGTTGAACTCACGGTCACTGATTTTTAAATTGAGTGTAAGTTTTTAATGTTTCACTGTAGGTAGGTGCCTTTTTTCGTGAAAACTCGAGTCCAGGTCATTGATTTTTAATTTCCTGTGTTGGGAGTGCTTTTAACGTGCAGGAAGAGGGTCTTTTTTGTAGGGATTCCCTCACCCTGTTTGTCGGTTAGCGACCCATACCCAACTATATAGATCAACAGGAGATCTTCTGACTTATATAACACACGTTTGGAACAACGCAATTGATCACTCTTGATATATCCAAGGCATTCGACCGTGTTTGGCCCGATGGGCTGTTGGCTAAGCTACGCTCTTATGGTATGTAAGTTCTGTTTGTGGCTCTCATGTTTCCTCAGAGAGCGTTCTTTACTAGTGGCAGTCGACGGATTTTTTCTAACACCTTCACTATCAACGCCAATGTACCTGAAGGCTCCATACTGTCTCCTACTCTCTTTCTCATTTACATTAACGATCTGCTGGAAAAGACCGAGACTCTAATCTACAGCTTTGCAGATGACAGTACGCTTATCTCTTCATTCACTTTGAATGCTCGGCCATCGGCTACTCAGACGATTATCCGCAGACAGCAGGAAGTCATTCAACTTAACAAAGACCTGGAAGAAATTCTATCTTGGGGTGACAGTAACCAAGTGAAATTTAACGGTACAAAAACCCAGGTGGCAGTTTTTTCTAAAAAAGTTAACGTTGTTGAACCCGACATAGTTATGTCGGGGCACTCCATTCCTCTAACATCGTCACTCAATTTGTTGGGCGTTAATTCGGGAGCAAATATGTCCTGGCATGAACATGTTGCAGGCAGAGCAAGGAGAGCTTCTCAAAAGTTGGGAATATTATTTCGAACCAGAAAGCTTTACACTCCACAACAACTGTTAATTCTTTACAAAGGTCAAATTCGACCAACTATGGAATACTGCTCCCATGTTTGGTACTCCACTCCCAAACATACACTGCATTTGTTGGATTCTATTCAGAGAAGAGCTGTTCGTCTGATTGGAAACCCGGAACTGACCGGCAGCCTTGATTCGCTGGAACATCGAAGAACGGTTGGCGACTTGAGCCTATTCTACAAGTATATTCATGGAAAGTGTTTGAAGGATGTGGCCCGCTTAATTCCTCCCAGAGCGGTGCATGTTAGAAGTACACGTCTCGCTAATATTTCACATCCGTATGAGGTTCAGGTTGTTACTCCTAGTACAACGCTTTTCAAGCAGTCTTTTATATGGAGAACATCATCCCTGTGGACTGTGTTTCCCACCGAGTACAATTTATAGCGATTCAAGAACAACGTGAATCGCTTTCTTCGCACACGTGTCGCTCCCGTAGCTCTTTAGGGACTTCCCTGCAGCACGTGTGCTAGACCCATAAAAAAAAGTGGTTCTCGAGTGATAAGCGCACTAACGGACAGACGGACACAGAGACGTTGCATTTTATATATATTATAGAAGATTATAGATAACCTAACCAGAGAACAAATGTATGAATTTAAAAAAAAAAACACGTAAATCGGATAAGTGGTTCTCGAGAGATAAGCGCGCTAACGGACACACAGACAGACAGAGAGACGTTGCATTTTATATATATTACAGATATTCTTTTCTACATGATATTGTTCATATTTAATGGTTTATGTAGTGTATTGTAAGAGAACGCGCTAGCGGCAAACTTTTTTACGACTTGATTCACTATTATTGTCACTGCTTATTCCTTATGTTATCTAACGTAATAAAATATAGCCTATGACCTGGCCAGAGAACATATGTATGTTTTGAAAAAAAAAGGACGTAAATCGGATAAGTGGTTCTCCAGTGATAAGCGCACTAACGGACAGACAGACAGACAGACAGAAAGACGTTGCATTTTAGATATTATAGAAGATTATAGATAACAGATAACAGAGAACGAATGTATGAATTTAACAAAGAACTCGTAAATCGGATAAGTGGTTCTCGAGAAATAAACGCGCTAACGGACAGACAGACAGACAGAAATATGTTGCATTTTATATATATTACAGATATTCTTTGCTACATGATATTGTACCATATTTAATGGCTTAGGCAGTGTATTGCAAGAGAACGCGCTAGCGTCAAACTTTTTTCCAACTTGATTCACTATTATCGTCACTGCTTATTCCTTATGTTATCTAACCTAATAAAATATAGCCTATAACCTGGCCAAAGAGTATATGTATGTTTTAAAAAAAAGCACGTAAATCGGATAAGTGGTTCTCCAGTGAAAAGCGCACTAACGTGTCAAGTAAAAACGTAAAAAGGTAATATGCTTGAAAAAATGTATTTCGAGAACATTTTTTGCCATCAATGTATTCTTTTTGCACTAACAACGATGCAATTACCTTAGTAAGGTGTCCAATCGCCTTTTACATCAATAAATTTTAGGCAATATGTTTAAAAAGTGTATTCGTATGAAATAAATAATTTCAAGCATAATAAAAATTTTCTGTTTTTGACTGCATAGACGTGAGATGTTTTTACTGTACAAGTACCACACACAACGTAATTGAAATGTATTTCTTTAGTATGTTACTTACCCAAAGTATTTTGAGTTATTTTAAAAATGTATTATTACACATTGTACACTTGTTTCTTTCACTATAAACATCTTTAGTATTATTAAATAGAGATGATACTAAGTTAATACTAAACATAATTACTTTTTTCAGTTATTACACTTTAGTTATGTGGTTCCCAGAAATATTTGATCGTTTTAATCAATATGAATCTACTCATCCAAACAGAACGGCAGGAGTCTGTATAGTATCTCAACTACATTCAGGTCGAAATTTAAGTATTTCTGAAGACAACGGCTGTATTTCATCTATAGATAATAAAGTATTTTTGGAAACTCTTATTATAGGTCTTAGTTGTATTCCAACTTCTGTGTCACTCAGCTATTTTATGTACAAATTTGGAAAAAAGTTCATATTAGGTAAGAAACTATTTTTAATATAAAACATTTTCATGTGTGGGGCATGTTTACAATTCTATTAAAGTTGTTTATATATAGTTCTGAGACTACGCACTACAAGAAACCTGGTCAAGTACAAGTTGGACTTGCGCAATTAGTATTCCGTACGGTGATTTCTTTTAAAATAAAAAAAAATGTTACGGAGGTATAAAATGCTCAGTAACTTCACAAAACACACCACAAATGAGTTTTCAATAAAGTTTGTTTCCGATCTTTGTTTTTATATACCAGATAAATTGTCATAAATAATGCACTCGTACTAATTTTCATTCAATCTACACCTTATGGCAGAGTTTCTTAAAGTGGAGTCTACGTAACCCAAGTGGTCCATGAGATGAGTGCCTGGGGTCTACAAGCTACATTTTATTTAATTTTTTACTAGTACGTAATACTCTATTATATATAATCTACCGGCATAACATTGCGGAATTCTTTTGTTGGTTACTTTAGCTTAGAAGAGCTCAATGAAGAAACATGGGTGCATAATCCATTTCTGATATTAATAATGTCAGCGACGAAGATCTTGTAAAAGACAAGCTTATTGACATGCGAACCAAGGAAGTGTTGTAAGGGGAATTTAACGCGAAGGATCTTGGTGAGTTTTGATGTTCTTTAGCACAAGCTCTCCTTATCAAACGAGCCATGTCTACTTTAATTCCGTTTGCAACTACATATCTCTGTGAAATAGGGTTCTCGATTTAAGTGACAATTAAAACAAAGAATCGAAATAGATTGAACGTTAAACAGGACATGCGCCTTGCATTGTCGACGACAACTCCCCAATTCCAGGTCATTATTGAAGCAAAGCAACAACTTTAATCTCATTAATTAAATAGACTTGATAAAAAATAATAAACGGTGACATTCAAAATGCTAGAATTCTCTTCTGAGGGGGTCCGTGGTAAGATTGAAATTTTGAAAATGATCCGTGGCTATAAAAGGTTTAAGAACTACTGCCTTATGAAGAATATTCCAGAACGTTTTCGAATTTTTTAATTAGTACTCTAAGTTATTGGATTGACAGACAGCGCTTTAGTTTTTATTTGATAACTCGCTCGATGACCTTGAAAATATTTTTTTTACTATCGATTTCACCCCCACCTTAAGTCTAAATTTAACTTTCAAAACTACACGGCGCTGATTAGGCCATCAATTCCTATATTTGTAACAAATTTTCACTTTCTATGTCAAATAGTTTCGGAGACAATCGGGTGTGGCAGACGGACAGATGGACGGGCACCGAAGTGATCCCATAAAGGTTCCATACAGAACGCTAAAAAAATTGATATTTACCTTTTGTCAGTAAAGATGCCGCCAGGGATACTAGCATCTTTTGGCGTTAAATTTTAAGCTATAACGTGTAAGACTTTATTTTAGGTTAACTATTAATTTTTAAAAAATGAGTGAATGCCTTTACGGATATCGAAATTTGAAAAACAAATTATTTAGAATGAAGATGTGAGCCGCCTATTTCAAAAAATCCAGTTTCATTTATTTAGAAGAAGAAGAAGAAATATATTACAAAAACCATTATGCTCTAAAAGCGCACATTAATATTACTTCTTTATTAACATAAGTGTAATGGTATAGCCTTTGCAGAGTCGGAAACAAAAAGCATCGAAACTTTATCGTTTCAATTTTGCCAAGGCTATCAACATAATATCATTTTAAGGTGACACTGCCTAGTGCCAGTCTTATTTTTGCTGTCGGCTATAATGCATGTTTAAGGTCTAACTCAAATTGAATAACCCATCGCAACG
The DNA here is from genome assembly GCA_019049505.1 of Pachyrhynchus sulphureomaculatus. Taxonomy (NCBI): domain Eukaryota; kingdom Metazoa; phylum Arthropoda; class Insecta; order Coleoptera; family Curculionidae; genus Pachyrhynchus; species Pachyrhynchus sulphureomaculatus. The sequence goes on along the minus strand of CM032454.1, from coordinate 107,280,578 downwards.
AAATAAGATAGATAAAGTGAAAATCTTGACTTTTTTCAGTTGCAAAATTGCATTTAGACATAACTCTGAATTTTAATAAATTTAGTGTGAATATGAAAAATTCAAAGTAATCAACTTTTTATTTCACTTGTAGATACTTTAGTTTTAAGTACAAAATAGTCAGTTTTGATTATAGTTCTTTTTATAGTTTTTAGCCTTATCCTTTCGGGAATTTCAACATTATCGCTAAATTGGGTATCCAGTACCAGCCAAACTTTACTGCTATCATGTGTATTCGAAGCTTTAACTAGTATTTTGGAAGCAGTTCTTTTCTGTGTAGTAGTTGACCTGTTTCCAACAAACTTAAGGTAATTAATACAATTATTAATGTTATTTATATAACAGTCCCTAACCTGTAACAAAATCCAACGTGTCTCAAGATTTTAGCCAATTTTTAGATATAAACATTTCTAAATTGTTTATTAAATTTCTTTAATATTAATAAAAGGATATTTCTAGCCAGATTCACTAAAAGAGCCTAAAACTGGGACCCAATTAGTTGTCATAGCATTTAAAACTTCAAATTCTCAAGGAGTATTTTATTTGTGACCCTGTTATATTTCATATGGTTAATGCCAGGAAAGAAAAGTTTTTATAAGAATATTTAAAGTAACACAAAAAATACGATCTTGAACAGGTAGAAAAGTTAATAATTTTCAGAGTTTTAAAATACTTTTTCGTTATTGTCTACCTAATCATGAATAAAAGTGAATTTTCCGCTGTAGTATTCCTCCGCTTCATAAATTTAATTGAGTTATTCGCGTACTTGTTAGACTCTTTCAGTGAATTAGGAAGTTAAATTAAAATAACCGGTCAAGTGCAAGTTGAACTTGCGCAATTAGTGTTCCGTACGTGAATTGCTTTTAAAATAAAAAATTTTGTTACGGAGGTATAAAATGATCAATGACTTCACAAAATACACCCCAAATGAGTTTTCAACAAAGTTTGTTTCCAATCTTTACTGAAAACTGATGGCCTTGAAATTTTCGTTTTTTTCTACACCCCGTGGGGAATATTCCCAAATTTTTTCAAAATTTTTTGATCGGTACTTTTCGAGATAACGGGAGGACAGCGATTTTTCGCGATTTTTTAAAAATAATACAAAGAAAAGTATGTAAGAAGTATTACATTATATATATATATATATATATATATATATATATATATATATATATATATATATATATATATATGTAGAAAGAGGAAGGACAGTAACAGGGCACTGGCAACAAACAATCCTAAGTTTAAACTCTTGGGAAACGCCCTTATAAGGAGAAGAGATGAGCAATCAAAGATCTAAAGGCTCTAGTATCCCCTTTTTATTTTTATTATCGAGCTTTCACATTTCACTATTCTTACAATTCATTTAATCACATTTTAAAAAAAACCGGTCAAGTGTAAGTTGAACTTGCACAATTAGTGTTCCGTACGTAGATTGTTTTTAAAATAAAAATTTTTGTTAGGGTGGTATAAAATGATCAGTGACTTCTCAAAACACACCCCAAATGAGTTTTCAACAAAGTTTTTTTCCAATCTTTACTGAAAACTGGTGACCTTGAAATTTTTTTTTTTTTTTGAATACCAAATAAATTATTAAAGGTAATGCACTCGTGATAATTTTCGTTCAATCTATATCCGTGGAGAATATTCCAGAATTTTTTCAAAATTTTTTGATCAGTACTTTTCGAGATAAGGCAGGGGACAGCGATTTTTTAAAAGTAATACGAAGAAAAGTGTGCGCAAGTATTACATTATATATATATATATATATATATATATATATATATATATTTATATATATATTTTACTCGTGTTTTCACAAGCTTTCATTTGACACCACACTCGATGACCTAGTAAAAAAAAAATTTTTTCACATCCGATTTTACTCCTCAAAACGAACCCCTTAAGTCAAAATTTATGTTACGGTGGTATAAAATGATCAGTGACTTCACAAAACACACCCTAAATGAGTTTTCAACAAAGTTTTTTTCCAATCTTTACTGAAAACTGGTGACCTTGAAATTTTGTTTTTTTTTTAAATACCAAATAAATTATTAAAGGTAATGCACTCGTGATAATTTTCGTTCAATCTATATCCGTGGAGAATATTCCAGAATTTTTTCAAAATTTTTTGATCAGTACTTTTCGAGATAAGGCAGGGGACAGCGATTTTTTAAAAGTAATACGAAGAAAAGTGTGCGCAAGTATTACATATATATATATATATATATATATATATATATATATATATATATATATATATATATATATATATATTTTACTCGTGTTTTCACAAGCTTTCATTTGACACCACACTCGATGACCTAGTAAAAAAAAAAAAAAATTTTTCACTTCCGATTTTACTCCTCAAAACGAACCCCTTAAGTCAAAATTTATGTTACGGTGGTATAAAATGATCAGTGACTTCACAAAACACACCCTAAATGAGTTTTCAACAAAGTTTGTTTCCAATCTTTACTGAAATCTGATGACCTTGAAATTTTTGTTTTTTTTATGTACCATATAAATTATTAAAAGTAATGCACTCGTGATAATTTTCGTTCAATCTACACCCCGGGGAGAATATTCCAGAATTTTTTCGACATTTTTTGATAAGTACTTTTCGAGATAAGGCCCGGGACAGCGATTTTTCGCGAATTTTTAAAAATAATACAAAGAAAAGTGCGCGCAAGTATAATATTATATATATATTTTTTACTCGTGTTTTCACAAGCTTTCATCTGACACCACACTCGATGACCTAGTAAAAAAAAATTTTTTTCACTTCCCACTTCACCCCCCAAAACTAACCCCTTAAGTCAAAATTTAATTCTCAAAACTACATGGCTCTGATGAGGCCATCAATTTCTATATTATTACCAAATTTCACCTTTCTGTGTCAAATAGTTTCGGAGAAAATCTGGTGTGACAGACAGACAGACACCGAAGTGATCTTATAAGTGTTCCGTACGGAACACTAAAAACAAACGTTTTGGTTTATTTTCTGTACCTGGTTTGCATTTTTAGAATCCAGAAGAAGCTATCATTAGGCAGCGAAAGCTCGATAATAAAAATAAAAAGCAGATACTAGAGCCTTTAGATCTTTGATTGCTCATCTCTTCTCCTTATAAGGCCGTTTCCCAGGAGTATATACATATATATATATATATATATATATATATATATATATATATATATATATATATATATATATATATATATATATATATATACATATATATATATATATATATATATATATATATATATACATATATATATATATATATATATATATATATATATATATATATATATATATATATTTATATATATATATATATATATATATATATATATATTACTCGTGTTTTCACAAGCTCTGATTTGACACCACACTCGAAGACCTAGTAATTTTTTTTTACTTCCGATTTCACCCCCCAAAACTAACCCCTTAAGTCAAAATTTAACTTTCAAAACTACACGGCTCTGATGAGGCCATCAATTCCTATATTATTACCAAATTTCTCTCTTCTATGACAAATAGTTTCGGAGAAAATCGGGTGTGACAGACAGACAGACGGACAGACACCGAAGTCATCTTATAAGTGTTCCATACGGAGCACTAGAAAAAGCAAAACTCTAAAAATTTATTACTAATGATTACTGGTTATATCTTTATTTTGATGCAAATTGTCCAGAAACTATTTTTAATTAAAAAAATCTCTCACCTTGATAAATCTGAGATCTAAGAGGTTTTTAGCTTTACACAACACTGTCTAAGTTTTATTTTTGGCTTACGCATATAATAGTACTTATTTATTTTTTCATTACCTTTTTCAGTCTGCCAAGTAAGAACGTGTTCACGATAATTCATTTTTAGTAGATGCGATTCTAGCGATTCAACAAAAAATCGGTAGCAAAATCGACACATTTTAATAAAAATATCGGTTGATTCCGTCGAAATCACCTAAAATCCAAAATGAGTCACTTGTTTGCGCGTCGGTTCGAGACAGTTTTCCTTTGTTCCCATCCAAAGGGGCCTAAGATGACACATTCTGCGGCCGCTAAATATATTGAAAAGTCAGTTTCGTTTGTGAAGAAGTGGGCAAATCATTGTAACGAGACGAAAAATGTCGACGACGTGGCTCGATGCCCAAAGTCACTCAGAAAGTCGAAAACACGATTGGTTTTCACGGATCCCGAAATTGATGCTGCGTCAAGGAGCGGCAAAATTAAGAAAATCGGGTTTGAATATGTCCCAGAAGACCATTCGACAACATCTTTGTGCACATGATTCCGAGGCACATTGAAGAAACCTTTGCAAAAGTGACCCTCATAATCGCTGGACGCCAACCCTATTGAAAATGTTGGGTTCTTTGTAAAGAGAAAGCTCACAAGAAAGACTCTGAGGACTTTGACTCAGTTGTCTCGCGAGATTCGAAAAAGTGTGCAGAAAATCTCATCAACCGCATGCCTCGAAGATACCACGCGATTATTGATGTAGGATGCTATTGGATAATTTACTAAGCTAACTGTGCCATTGTTAGCACACCAAAGAATACATTGATGGCAAAAAATTTTCTCGAGACACATGTTTTCAAGAATCAAATGGGTCATCTTCTTACTTGACCGACTGTATAATCTTTTAAATACCTATAAGTTGCTTTTTATAGATAAAAATAGTTTTAACATTTAGTGGCAAAGTTAACTTCGTAATGTGTCAAATTTATATTAGGGATTTTGAAATTACCTACCTAGTCATAAAGATTACGTCGCTAAATAACTGCTCGGTTGTCAAACTACTGTAGCTCTTCAAATATTTTGACGTTATTTTGTAAAAATTAGTGCAAATAATATGGAGCATAACACAGGGATAAAATTTCTCTCTAATTGGTAATGGGCCAAAGTTATTAAAAAAATATGTCCCAGGTCTACCACAATGTCAGCATATTTTAATTTCAAATGAAATTTTGCTTTGAAGAGTTTCAATGAAGCCGGAACTGAATTGAAGATGAACCGAGATCAGAAAGGCCGGTTGAGATATGAATTAAATAAGCCATCAGGTTGACGATTTGCTGCTGTTAAATAACTAATGAAGATCCAAGTAGTTGCTAAAGAAGCTGAAGCATCTGACACCAAAGTTTTCAAGATTTATGAAGATTTAGTTTTAAAAAATTCTCTGCACCTAAACTACTTACAACAGAGCAGAAACTGGCGATAAAAGAGCTTTCTTAAGAACATATGGTACTATAGAAAACGATAAGAGTTAAGTGTTATATTGGAATCCTTCCACGAAGAGGGAGTCGAGGCAATGAGTTCGTAAAAAAGGCATAAAACTCAATTGGCTTCTGGGAAGTTGATGACAATCCTTTTTTTGGGACTGTGAAGAAATTAATGAAAAGTTTTAAGGTCGATCCGAAATCTGAAGCACATCATTAGAAAAAAACGGTCAAATTTATGGAAAACCAAAAGTTTACTGTTGCACAGTAACTGCAGGATCCACAAGGATAGCACAGTTTCAACTATTACCGAAAGCTGTGGATTCACCGAGTTACAATATCTACACTATAGGCCTGATTTAGTGCTCTGCGACCTCTTTTTGTTTAAACACATGAAGAAAGATCTCACGAGCTCAAATTTTTCTGAGATTATGAGTTAAAAGTCACTATATCTTCGTTTTTTGAATGAAACGAAAGAACTCGCGCTAGACTGGACTAAGTATATTGGTACAGACGATAGTTATGTAGAAATTTTTATTTTTAATGCTTCTGGAGTTTTCCTTTATAGCTGGGTAGATAGCTCTAAAAACCCTTATCAGACAAGAAACCTGCTGGCACAAAAATTTGACCGTGACTTAGAAAAAATATCTTTTTCTTTGACGAACCAACTAATAATTTATAATACAATGTTGTAAAAAATAAAGCGGAATTTAACCTAACAGTGAACTAGTTTTTGCAACTTAGTCTTTATAATATCATATTTTAATTATGTATATTTAATGAATTGAACAAACTTCATAATTTTAGAAAAAGTTTCTTTAATTTTTTTAAAAAAAAAAAGAGCTTCAGACTGTAATGACTGCACGTTAATTTATTCCTATTGTATATAGTATATATTTGATTTTTCTTTTAAATTTTAGTCCACTTGCATTGACTATAACTGCTACTTGTGGAAGATTAGGAGCAATATTTGGAAACATTACTTTTGGACTTCTTTTGGATTTAAATTGCATTATTCCAATATATTTATTTGGATTTTTGCTGATTTCTAGTGGATTCCTATGTATTGCTGTTCCAAGAAATGAGCATTACATTACTATTCACTAACTGTCTTCGTTGATGTTCAAGACTGACATATTGAAACTCGAGAAACAAAACGGTGTATACCCGCGAGCCATTAAAATTTTTTCTCACGTTGACTGGCTATTTGAAGACACTAAATAAATATTTCCACTTTTCGGGGTTTGAAAAGAAATACAACAAATTGAAGAGTGCAAAAATGTTAATTTGATTTGTGTATGTGTGTGTTAGAACAGACGCATACGCAATACCTTTTTAAGTGGTACAGAATCGGGTCGGTTTCAGCCACTACACACTGTCATAAGTGCAGTATTCTAATACAGATTTAATAAACGAGGACTGAAGTTTTAGAATTATATATACGCATGTAAAGATTAAAAGAAAACTATGACAAGTTTCTCCATTTTATCTATAGTCAAATTGGTTAGATAAATAAATTCAAAATTGTCGTTCGGCAAATTAATACTCAGTTCATGAGTATAACTCTACTGGCCATTTTTTTAAATCAAAATTTACTATATTTTACTTTAGTAATATATTCTAAGGATAAAGAATATACTGGAAGACTGATACATTGTAATTTATTTTTATGTTCTCTATTTATTAATATTATACTTTCATCTAGAACTAGGTAACTTCTAAAGAAGAAAGTTTTTGTAATTTTATATGACACTTCTAGTCAAACTTTTGTTAGAAATATATCCTACTTATATTAAAGAATAAAATTTGTTATTATTATTTTCGCCATCAATGCAAACAGCACACCAGATTTTTTGATCAACATAATGGAAACATTTAAAGTGTTTGTTGATCTTCTACGACGATAACTCTAGACGAAGTGAGATATCAGTTTCAAATTTACTATCTGTATAACTTTCAAAAAAAGGATGAAATATTTCTGAGCGTCCACAAATCTTATATAGTTTTAGTAGTAATATGGTGATTTTTGTTGGTTCTTGTTGATATAATAAAGTAACTTCAAGCATAACTATTCATATTAAAACATGTAATGGTAAAAGGTTGCGGGACGAGGTTAAAGAGGTTGTTTCGTATATATGGTGTCATATATCCGTTTAATGGTTCTTAGAGTCGAAGAATCAGAAAATTAACTTGCTGTTTTATTAGTTTAAATTTTAAAAGGGCAAGAAAGAGAATGGGACGTAGGTATTTTAGAGTTTCCATAGAATTCTTCCAGGTTTTTGGCTTCGGTGATGACGAAATTTTAAGCATATTATTTAAAGTAAAATATAAAAGAGGTTAAAGAGGTGCAGGAGGAGATTGGAGGCGTTGCTTCGTATATTTCGTTTGAAAAGAAATACAACAAATTGTGCAAAGCGCAAAAAGGTTAATTTTATTTGTGCAATTAAAACAGTCGCTAACCTTATAAATGCAATGGACATCTTTTTAAGTGGTACAGAGTTTGATCGTTTTAGGAGGATTGAAGTTTTAGAATTACATATACGTATGTAAAGATTAAAAGAAAACTATGGTAAGCTTCGCCATTTTATCTAGTCAAATTGGTTACATAAATAAATTCAAAATTGTCGTTTGGCAAGTTAATACTCAGTTTGTGAGTACAACTCTACTGGCCATTTTTTTTAAATTAAAATTCTGTATTTAATGTATTTTAGTTTAGTAATATATTCTAAGGATAAAGAATATGTTGGCAGAATGATATATTGTAATTTGTAATTTTATATGACTCTTCTAGTCAAACTTTTTTTAGAAATATATCCTACTTACATTAAAGAATAAAATGTGTTATTATTATTTTTTGCCATCTGAAAGTACCTGTAAAGAGCAGACCAGATTATCAAACAATATTTTCGTATATATAACATATATAGTATCCAGTTCTAGTCGATATATGAGGCTCAGTTATAAACTACCGTATGTTGTAAAGAGATATCAAATTAGTAACTCTAATTATCCTAATTACCAGGTGTACAAGTATGAAATGCGGATTTTTTTTTCTAAAAAAACATGTTAAATTCGGAACAATGATAAAAAGTGCTTTATTCAAAGTATGCTCCATGGCTTGTTATACATTTTTCCCATCTTTCGGGCAATTTGTGAATACCGCGCCAGTAAAAATCTTCTCCTTTTGCTGCGAACCATTCATCGAGCCATTTTTTTTTATATCTTCGTAGAACCAAAGCGCTGCTCAGCAAGTGCGTGACCCATCGAAGCAAACAAGTGATAATCGGAAGGAGCCAAGTCTGGTGAGTAAGCCGCATGGGGTAGAACTTCCCAGCTGAGTGCTTCCAACGTGTCGCGAACTAGTTTTGCCGTATGTGATAGAGCACTGTTATGAAGAAAAATGACTTTGTGTTGCCTCTTTCGGTATTCTGGCCTTTTTTCAAGCAGCCAATGGTTCAAATCGGTCAATTGTTATTGGTAACGTTTAGTATTAACCGTTTCTCCAGGTTTTAACAGCTCATAATAGAGCACGCCCCTCTGGTCCCACCAAACACAGAGCATCGTCTTTCTGCCAAAGCGATTCGGTCTTGCGGTCGATGTGGATGGTGTGTCTGGGTCTACCGTTGATTTTTTGCGCTTGGGATTCTCCAAATAAATCCACTTTTCATCCCCTGTAACTATACGATGCAAGAACGACTTCCTTTTGTACCGAGCGAGCAAAATCTCACAAGGGTTTTTGCGCTTTTCCCATCCATTTGCCTGTCGTTTAACTCATGTGGTACCCATCTACCGGTCTTCTGAATCTTTCCCATCTCTCGTAGCCGATTGCAAACAGCTTGTTGACTAACGCCCAATTGCTCGGCGAGTTGTTTTTGTGTTTACGAATCATCTTCTTCCAACAATGCTTGCAATTCCACATCTTCGTATTTTTTTGGCGGTTTTTCCACGTTCCTTGTCTGCAAGATACGTGTGAACCATCGTTCACACGTATCTTGCGATGGAGCATGTTCACCATAAGCTTCTCGAAGTAATCGGTATGATTTAACAGCAGTTTTCTTCAAATGGAAACAAAAAATTAATGCTGTCCGCGAATGCTCTTTGTTCGGTATAAATTTCGTCATACTGAACACAACAACACAACACTATGTACACACTTTTCCAATTTATCACTTGTGCGCATCTGACACTTGTTGATGACACAACAAAATGGCGCAGTGTCAAATATTTATAGCACAAACTGCATTGGTGCACCATCTGTTGTCTGAAATCCGCAGTTCATACTTGTAGACCTAGTAAGTTTTAGATTGGATTGAGGCCTCCTATTTTTCTCATATATAAGCTTTTCATTTCTATTATTCAGTAGTACCAAACATAGAGTTATTTTCTTTTTTACAGTTTCTTTAATGAAATGCGCCTGAGCCTTTAGGTTATGTATAGTAATGGCCAAATACATCGTCCACTTCGAGCACATTTTATTAATCAATCGGCAATATTACTCTTGCGTCTGGCAACATGGTCTTACAGTCGAAAGACCGATGACCTTGTGAGGCACCAGTCACAGATGAGAGGAGTAACACATATTTGATTTTTAAAAGACCAGGAATTATTTACTAAGTTGGGAATGTGGAATCTTTAGCACAATAACACTACTCAGTATATATCACCACTACACCAAACACATTATTTTTGCACTCGACACGCGTTTCGCTAACCATGTTAGCTTCATCAGGAGCGATGAAGATAGTCGATCATCGCTTCTGGTGAAGCTAACATGGTTAGCGAAACGCGAGTCGAGTGCAAAAATAAAGTACTTGGTGTAGTGGTGATATATACTGAGTAGCAGGAATTATTTGATTTTTAAATGGAACAAAAGAGAAATAATGATAAGGAATAATTTAATCATAGTACCTTGCTGAAGGGAAGTAATGAGATCTTTGCATATTTTTACCATTTAGGGTCCCTAGATCATGAAACCATAATTGGTATTGGCATGTCTGTCTGTCTGTCTGTAATAATTATATTGTAAATTTTAAACAAAGCTTATAGTATGAGGCTGGTTTCTTTGGATTTTTACGTGTTAGAAAAAGGTTGGAAAAAAGGGTAATATAAAATTCGAAAAATCGACCCCATTTACTGTAAGTATATAATGAATGGATCATTACCTCTGGTAATGTCTAGTTTCTTTTTAATTACATTGTTATTTTCTAGAACTTATAACAATTCTTTAGCGTTATTGCAAAATAAGATTATGTATTACGAGAAATTGCCACAGACGCATATGTTCACAAATCTGATAAAAAATAATTAAAAAGATTACGTCGCAAATATAAATTTTACAAGGATATATTACTATAGAAATACAATTAACAATATATTTTTAATAAATATAGGCATAGGGTAGAAATTAATAGTAAAATATGTCGAAAAGAATTTATTTAAAACATGAGATAATTCCTTTCTTTGTTAATTTAAATAATACCACAAAGTTTATTTATAAGTAACTCAATAAAAAAGAGCTTGAAAATTTAGTAAAGTTCATTGCAGTTGGTTAAGGAATTTCGTCGTCTGAACTATGTTATAAGCATAAAGAAAATATCTAAATCTTGTTTACATTATATTCAATAGGATTCTAATAAATAAAATAGTGGTTATTTTATTTTTATGCAGCCCCGCGTTAACATTAATAGTTAATGAGGTGAAGTTCCACCTTTTAAACTAATTTTTAAAATAACCAGTCAAATGCAGGTTAACTTGCGCAATTAGTGTTCCGATTGTTAATTGGTTTCAAAATAAAAATTTTTGTTATGGAAATATAAAACGATCAGTGACTTCACAAAACACACCCCAAGCGATTTTTCAACAAAGTTTGTTTCCGATCTTTACTGAAAACTGATGACCTTGAAATTTTTGTTATTTTTTATGTATCAGATAAATTATTAAAAGTAATGCACCCGTGATAATCTTCGTTCAATCTACACCCCGTAGAGAATATTCCAGAATTTTTTCAAAATTTATCAGTACTTTTCGAGATAAAGGGAGGGACAGCGATTTTTCGTGATTTTTTAAAAATAATACAAAGATGAGTGTGCGCAAATATTGCGTTATATATATTGTTGAACTCCTCACTCGATGACCTAGTAAAAAATTTTTTTTTTCAGTTCCGATTTGGCCCCCAAAACCAACCCCTTAAATCAAAATTTAACTTTCAAAACTACACAGCTCTGATGAGGCCATCAATTCTTATGTTAGTGCCAAATTTCAACTTTCTATGTCAAATAGTTTCGGAGATAATCGAGAGTGACAGACAGACAGACGGACAGACACCGAAGTGTTCTTATAAGTGTTCCATACGGAACACTAAAAACTCCGATAGCAGAAGGACTTTAAGGAAGTTGCGGTGATATGGGTGAAACCAAAAGTGATTTGCGTTAGCTTTTGTTAGTATTTTGTTGTAAGCCTACATTTATATTTTTAATGACGTATATAGTAATAAATAATTGATCTTATTACTGGCACGTTTGACATTATTTTTTGATTATGTTTGTATTATTTATTAGAGTTTTTATCAAAACTTTTGAATGTTTAGTCCAAACTTAAGAAAAAGAAAAAACGAAAGATCTAAGTATTTTGTAACGTATTGATATAACAAATGTTATACAGTAGATATGTTAAAGGTATATTAAAAAAACTGTTATCTATGATATTTATATATAAAATATTTATCTATGATATTTATATATAAAATATATCTGTTTGCGAAGAAATTAAAATAAATATTGCTGATTTATTCATTAAAAAGCGGCAACATCGCATATTTTAAATTGAACGCGATCTAACGATAAGGAATGAAGATAATAATAAAAAATTATTTGGACCTGATGAAAATAATAAAATTCATGTAACGAAATCACCGTGTGTTCTAAATCCACTGTTTGAATATTTAAAAAGTATTGTTTCAAAATAATTATTTATTTTATATATGCGATATTTCAGTACTATTTAAGATTTAAAAAAATATTACTATGCGCTGAATATTTATAACTACTAGAAATTGTTACTAGTGTGAATAATTAAAGGCATTCCAGATGAAACATTAGTTTTATTACTTTTTTTATTTAAAAATTCACATACTGATACTTTGCGTTTAACGATTCATATAGACGTAACTTACGCTGAACATAGATGCATTTGAATTTCCCTCTATTTTTGTCAGTGTGATGTTGCCACTTCATTCGCCTAATATAGGTTATTACTCGAAATCATTGATAACACAGGGGAACAGCTGTTTTGGTGTCGAGGTTTTTTGAGCTGATTCTATATCAAAGGATTTGAAACTATTAAGCATCTTGTTAACCATTTCAACATAGTTTTGAGCTTTACGTTTGCCTAGAAAATTTTCTACAACTGCAACAAATGATGTCCAAGCTTCTCGTTCAACTTGATTCATTGAATTTATGAAGGCAGGATCCTTAATTAATTGTCTTATTTGTGGGCCGTCAAATATCCCTGCTTTGAGTTTTTTCTGTGCTCAACTGATGCATTTTTACCCCTATATATGCAAAACAAGACCCATTCTTATCAAGAGCCTTTACAAATTGCTTCATTAAGCCCAACTTTATATGTAACGGAGGAAGTATGATTTTTTCTCTTTCAACCAAAGCGTCGTTAATGACATTCTTTTCCCCAACGTCCCATTGTTTTCTCTCTGAGGCCAATCTTTTCTAACCCAGTGGTGTGTTTTGTCCCTACTATCCCAGAGGCACAAGAAACACGGATATTTCGTGTAACCACTTTGCTGCCCAAGAAGAAAGTTTACCATTTTTAAGTCTACACAAATCATCCATTGATGTTCGTAATCCTTTATCTTCTGCAAGACCAAAGCTATGGTATTATATTCTTCTTTCAGTTTCGTTGAGTGAGCTAGTGGTATTGAACCATATTTATTCCCATTATGTAGAAGGACACATTTTAAACTTCGCTTTGAACTGTCAATAAATAGGCGCCAATCATCTGGAATATATTCAGAAAGTCCCATTTCTTTCATGAGTCCCCTAATTTCGTGACAAAATACAAGATTGTCTTCTTGAGAAAAGAATGGTAGCAGATCTTTTTCTCTTGTACGGTAAAAGGTAATTTTGGTTCCTTGTTCCAGTAAATTTTTGTCGTTCAACCTAGAAGCCAGTGCTTCAGAAGCTTTTTTCGATAAATTGAGATCCCTGGCGAGATCATTTAATTCATTTTGATTGAAGCGTTGAGGAACTGATGACGTCCCCTCATAGTCACTGTTAGTTTCATTAGCATCAGAACTTTTATTAGCATCAGAAGAGCGATCAGAGGGAAAATATTCGTCATCAGAGATATGTGGTAGCTGATGAAATGTTGGAATCGGTATTTCATGTGAGTGCGGGATAGGGCGTATTGCCGAGTCTAAATTGGGATAAGTCCACTTACTGCGGTTATTTCGATTGATTCCATTAGTATTTACTAAACAGAAATAACAATCATTGAAGTGGTTTTTTGGTTCTCTCCAAACCATTGGTACGCCGAATTTTAGACATTTTCTTTTCCCGGTAGTCCACTGCCGTAAATGCTCTGTACAAGTTTTACATACGAGATGCGGGGCCCACGTTTTGTCCTGATCACCAAGCTTAACTCCAAAGTATCCAAGATACGCTCGCTTTACAAAGTCAGTAATAGTTTGTCTGTTTGTTGAAACATGTATTCTCCGCATATATAGCAAAACACATCAGGTTGATTTAAACAACTTCTTCTTGAACTGGAACCTGAACTCATTTTAATTCTGTTCAATAACACAAAAACACTCTTTTCTTAACATAAAATAACACGCCGAATTCGATCTACTCTCATTAGTAAGAACGCACAAACTGACGAGACTTACCCAAGTTAGGTGATTAAAAGGGTCAGTTCAGGTACCTGATAGGCAATGGTTCCACTATTTATAGATTTACCTGGAATTTACTCAATTACAGACTGACAATAAAACCATTGTACCTACATTAATGAATATATAATAATTTTAGAACTCTCATAAATGAATATACTGAATAAAAACCACATTGGTAGATAAGTGATGTATCTAAAAAAGTAGAGCTGATAGAGAAAACGGATTGCATGTATAGATTTAGCGTCCCAAATATAGTTAAAATCAGCTCTAAAATCCCAGCACCAAAACAAAAATATTTTTTTGTTGCCCTGTGATAATTAATATAATTTTTCATTCATAAAAAGCTTTCTAACAAGTTGAAAAAATTTTTTAAAACCTTCATAAGATTTTGATGTATAATATATCTAAATTTCATGTTTTTGCCAATATTTTTTCGTGATATAAAAAAATGTAGGTTGCTGCATTAAACGGACACGTTTCTCTTAAGGATCCATGTATTTTCTAAATTTGATTTATTTATTGAAGAGCTTCCTAAATGTCTGGAAATTTTTACAAAAAAATTCTAGATTTTTTAATTTGTGGAATAAAATCAAATTAAAGTATTTTTCATTATTCACGTGTAACGCCCCAACTTCCTTAAGAAGAAAAATTAAGTAAAATTAGAATAAAACATCAATAGTCATTACTTTATATCCTTGAAGAACTTCAAATAATACCTCGTATGCTAATATAGCATCATTTACTGTTATAAGATAGCTATAAATTTGAGGAAATTTATCTTGTTTTTCAAATACTAATAATAAGCAGTATAATCTATTTTGATATATTTGGCCACTGTTACAAACTAAATAATATGTCCATAGGAGCACAAGAACATAAATAGTTCATATAAATATGATCTACGAATCAAACAATGATAATTACCTATAGTCACATATGCCTCTTTTTCTACAAAAGATTTCTCAATACGCAGATTTAAATTTTTGGTATTATAAGAAATCTACAATTGATTTAATGTACTATAGATATGACCTTATAACTTCACTAACTTTATTATTCATATAGTAAAAAAACCATTTGAAATTGAACAGTCTAGATACAGTAATATTATGATTTTATCCTTTCTGGGGTATCACCAGGGGTATTGTCCCGAGTTTTGGACCTCGAAAAAGTTGTGCTCTTTTGTTTATAAACAACTGAAGTTTTCAATACGCGTTATTTGAACTTAAAATGTGGATAACTCCGGTTAGATAAGCCGGATCGAGACAAAAAAAAAACTAATCGTAATGAAGTTTCCAACAAATCCTCGTTGGTTTTAGGTTGCTCAACTCCTAACCTACAAAATTGAAGAAACAGGCAAAAAATTGCTTTTTTTTAAATTTTTTTGTACAGGTCGACTAAGGGAACCGATCGCTTGAAACTATCAGAAAACATATCTATTGTTCTAGTAAAAATATCCTGAAATTTTGGTAGAAAAATATTGAACCCAGTGGACATAATTGAATTTATTATTTGAAATTTTGAAAAAAAAAATTGAAAATTTTTTATCACATCTGGTAGAGAATTGCGAGACCTTTATTAAAAAAATATATATTTTCGTTAACGTGAAAATTACCGAAAAAAAAAAAAAAACTTTTTTTTTATTTGATAATAAACAAATACACAAAATTGCTTAAAATGACTTAAAAACAATTTTGGCATCGGAAAGCTGGCGTCGAGACCGACATTTTTTAAAAAAGATCCATTGGACCAAATGGCATAAAATGGCGGAAAATTCAAATTTTAAATAATAAATTCAATTGTGCCTACTGAGTTTAATATTTTTGTACCAAAATTTCAGAGTATATTTGCTATAATAAAAGGCATATTTTCTGAAAATTTCAAGTCGATCGTTTCACTTAATCGACTTGTAAAATGAAATTTTAAAAAAAAAAACAGTTTTTTGCCTATTTTTTCAATTTTGTAGGATATGTACGAACTTGAGCGATTTAAAACCAACCAGGATTTATTGAAAACTTCATTACGAAGAGCGTAACATTCATTTTTTCTTAGATTTTAAGATCATGTTACGACACTGTTTTTCTTCGTGTAATTTATATTTTATTGCATGTTTATATTTATTGCAATGATTTCAATTTTTGAGCCGTATAGCTTAAAACAGTGATTTAAATTTTTGAATAGTCTGACTCGGCCGTGTATAACGTGTTGCTGACCTGACTTGTTTGGTATGCGTTGATTTTGCATCCCGGAAGTAAGCCATTTTAAAGATTTCACTTTGAAGAAGGGGAAAGGATATATAAACGGCCAGATGGAATTTTTAAGGGCTTTTTTCCGCGGCCATGCCATAGTAGGCTTTTTTCCGCCAATATGCCGTAGGGGTTTTTTTTCGCCAGTAGGCCGTAGTGGCTTTTTTTCTCCAGCACACCAGAGTGGTTTTTTTTCTCAGTGATGCAGTAGTGCAGTAACGTTTTTATCACCAAGTTGGTGTCGTTTCTAGCTCTCAAGTTTAAGGCCTTTTTCCGTTCTCTAAATATGCTGCTCATCCTTAGGCATTTCGGGTCAAAAAGTGTCTTGCTACCCAAATGAGACTAGGATGGTAGTGGCTGAGACAATATTTTTATGAGAATCTCACCAGGAGAGGCCAAGCAGCTTATTGAAAACCACAAGGAGAAACCAATCAGTAAGTCAGTAGTACACCAGTTTAAATATCTCACTTCCTGTCTACAAGTGTGTTTCCAACGACTACTTTAATATCGTGTTTTTTAAAGCCTTTTATTAAAAACTTAATAATCCTAATTTAAAGACTCTATGCAATAGTGTACACTCTTCTAGCCTAAGCGGTTTTTATTTAGTAGAAGTAATTTTAAGAGTGTAGTAAAGGTAGGAATTTCTATTTTATTAATATATATATATATATATATATATATATATATATATATATATATATATATATATGTTTATATATATATATATATATATATATATTATATATATATATATATATATATATACCCTTCTATATTTAAATTTAACGTTTCAACTGAACTACCCACTTTATCTTTCAGGACGCAACGGTTGCACCCAATTCAATTTTATTTCAACAACTAATTAACTCTTCAGTATTTTTTCATTTTTAGAGCTGATCTTAGAATCTTTTTATTCTTAGATCAATGGTGCCCAAATCTGTACAACCAATTTTCAACAACTATAGAGACTATTTTTCAAAACATGTACAAAAAATTATCTCTTGTCCATAATCTCTCCAAACAAAACGAGCTAGCTTATATCTAAATTTTTGCTCTATCAATATCAATATCCACTTATTCCATTCTCAAAAATTAAGAAATATATAAGGGGCAAAATAGCGCCGCAAATGAGACGTTATAAAATGACGCCGCAGCGGACGCTATAAGAGCTTCTTTTTTGTCTCGATCCGACTTATATAACCGGGGTTATTCACATTATAAGCTCAAAAAACACATTTTGAAAACTTAAATTGTCTATAAACAAAAGAGCACAAAGTTTTCGAAGTCTAAAAGTCAGAAGAATACTCCTGGTAATATGCCAGAGAGGATTAAATCATAATATTGCTATCTAAACTATACCTATCTCGTCGTTATTTTGGCCTTTTTTACGGCTATATATAAAAACCCAGTTTAACGGTTTTGGAAGAATTATAAGTTGTTATAAGCTCAGATATCTCAATATATCAAATTTTAGGATTGCCTTTTCTGGTATGTCACCTTGAGCAAACATTTTTTCTTGTATTACTTAGAAACATTTAGAACATTTACTAAAACAATAAAATAGTGTTGTACTTTTTTGATTTTACCATACATTTTTTGACTGCATGAAGTAGGAAAATAATAACAGAAAAAATGAAAATCTAGAATATTGGTTATATAGGGCTATGAATTAACAATAATAGCCAGTAGCTAAAATGGTATAAATTCAAATAAAGTTTTATTCATTATATATTTCTAACTAAACTGAGTAAATAAATTTATAAACATTTCATTACTTTGGGCAATGCTACACATAATATCCACATTAATGTGGACATATACACTTCCATTAAATATTATTTATAAGAAATATACTTTAAAAATAAATAAATTCCCATATTAGATTCTTTGCCGAAAGTTCTCTTTGTGGCTCTGTTAAGTTGCTTAAGAAGAATTTGTTTCTCTCCACACTGTCCTTTAATGTCATCACTGTCAATAGTCCATACCATTGCGCCGAAAAAGCCTTGATTTTTTATCCATGAACCCTAGAATATTGAAATAGCTATTGTATACAATTCAAACAAAAATAAAATAACATACACTTAAGATAAAAAGAAACGAAACAGTTTCACATCCCACAATTTTATAAAAATTCAAGCGTTTCGAAAATAGCAGGGCATTGTAACTTTGGACTAAATAAATAAATATAATAATTTTTTTTTGTTCTCTGAAATGCCACCTTTCAACTAGCGTCCTTCTGATCAGACACAACTGGTATTACCAAAGGTCCAATAGTTTTTCGACCACATATTATATTATTGGTGACTATTTGATATACTTTTTTCACAGTGGGATCCAAATTTGTCTAAAATTGTCACCAGTTAGAGTTAAAACACTTTAGAATTGTTATTACTGTTCCGTACGGAACTTCAGTGTCCGTCTATCACACCCGATTTTTTCCGAAACCATTTGACAAAGAAAGTTGAAATTTGGCAAAAATATAGGAATTGATGGCCCAATCAGAGACATGTGGTTTTAAAAGTAAAATTTTGACCTTAGGGAAGGGGAGTGAAATCGGAAGGGGAAAAAAATTATGGGTCTAGCACACGTGCTGCAGGGAAGTCCCTAAAGCGATTCACGTTGTTCTTGAATCGCTGTAGATTGTACTGGGTAGGAAACACAGTCCTGGGTAAATTATTCCAAAGGGATGATGTTCTCCATATAAAAGACTGCTTGAAAAGCGTTGTACGAGGAGTAATAAGCTGAACCTCATACGAATGTGAAGCGATAGCGCGACGTATACTTCTAACATGCACCGCTCTGGAAGAAATTAAGCGGGCTACATCCTTCGAACACTTTCCATGAAAATACTTGTAGAAGAGGCTCAAGTCGCCAACCGTTCTTCGATGTTCCAGCGAATCAAGGCCGCCGGTCAGTTTTGGGTCTCCAATAAGACGAATAGCTCTTCTCTGAATAGAATCCAACAAATGCAGTGTACGTTTGGGAGCGGAGCCCCAAACATGGGAGCAGTATTCCATAGTTGGTTGAATTTAAGCTTTGTAAAGAATTAACAGTTGTTGTGGAGTGTAAAGCTTTCTGGTTCCAAATAATATTCCCAACTTTTGAGAAGCTCTCCTTGCTATGCTTGCGACATGTTCATGCCAGGACATATTTGCTCCCAAATTAACTCCCAACAAATTGAGTGACGATGTTAGAGGGATGGAGTGTCCCGCCATAACTATGTCGGGTTCAGCTGCCGCCTGGGTTTTTGTAGCATGAAATTCCACTTGGTTACTGTCACCCCAAGATATTATTTCTTCCAGGTCATTGTTAAGTGAACGACATTCCGCTGTCTGCGGATATTCGTCTGAGTAGCCGATGTCCGAGCGTTCAAAGTGAATAAAGAGATAAGCGTACTGTCATCTGCAAAGCGGTAGATTGGGTTTCCGGTCTTTTCCAGCAGATCGTTAATGTAAATAAGAAAGAGAGTAGGAGATAGTATGGAGCCTTGGGGCACACCGGCGTTGATAGTGAAGGTGTTAGAAAGAAATCCGTCGACTGCCACTCATAAAGAACGCTCTCTGAAGAAACATAAGAACCACAAACAGAACTTTTAAGACATACCATAAGAGTGTAGCTTAGCCAACAGTCCATCGTGCCAAACACGATCGAATGTCAAGAGCAACCGCTCGAGATTCTCCAAAGTGTTCAATTGCGTTGTTCCAAACATGTGTTACATAAGTCAGAAGATCTCCTGTTGATCTATATTTACGAAAGCCATATTAGTGATCGCTAATAATGTTGGATCCTTCAAGATATTTTAGATGCTGATGGATAGCTATGACTTTCGATATTATTGAAAGAGCTGCGACTGGTCGGTAGTTATTTGGCAAGGTCGTCTTGCTTTTTTTAGGTATTGACCGAACCGTGGCACATTTCCAGCAGAAAGGAAATATTCCCTTTCTGTAGGATAGGTTGAAAAGTCTACAGAAAACTGGTGTTAATTCCCTCGCACAGTTTTTGAGAACTATCGCTGGTATTCCGTCAGCGCCAGAAGTTTTTTTGATGTCTAGCTTCATTAAAATGCGTTTAATGATACGCTGTCTGATGATATATATTATGTAATAATTACATACAGTTTTCTTTATATTGTTTTTAAAAAATTGCCAAAAATTACCCCCCCCCCCCCTATCTCGAAAAGTACTAATCAAAAAATTTTGAAAAAAGTCTTCTTCTAAAAATATTGCCCATAAAGCGTAAATTGAGCGAAAATAGCCATGAATGCATTACGTTGGATAATTTATCTGGTAAAAAAAAACTATAAAAAACTATGACTTGACAATATGGTGGAGCTTTTTTTAATATACTTTTTAGTACATTACTGTCGCGCATCGCTTCTATACCGAGACAATCTTATTTCATTTGTTTATAACTAAACAAATATTTAGGTAATAAGTATTTGTTTTACACTTTTATTACTAAACTCTACGAGGCTGGTTTGAAAAGTCCGTGCAATGTCCGAGAGATGGCACCACCGGCGCGTATCGAGGTCATGTTTAGTTAGTAGCATCTCTTGAATGAACGCACACCAAGTTTCAGCCATATTGGTCTATTTCTTTGTGTTTGGCATTCGTGTGAATCAAGGAAGTCGAGTGATTTTCAAGAAATGGACGAAAAAGAATTTCGTGTGGTGATTAAACATTACTTTATGAAAGGCAAAACGCCTCAGGAGACTAAAGAGAAGCTTGATAAACATTATGGTGACTCTGCACCTTCGATTAGAACAGTTTATAAGTGGTTTCAAAATTTTCGGACTGGCCATATGGGCACAAGTGACGCTGAACTTTCTGGACGGCCTGTGGAGGTTACGACTCCAGAAATCATTGATTAAATCCATGATATGGTGATAGATGACAGAAGAGTTAAGGTGCGTGAGATTGCTAGTGCTGTGGGCATCTCGACTGAACGGGTACATAATATTTTGCATAAACATTTGGACATGAGAAAGCTATCCGCAAGATGGGTGCCGCGATTGCTCACGCTTGACCAAAAACGGAATCGTGTGAAGTGTTGCAAGGATGGTTTGCAGCTGTTCCAGAAGAATTCGGAGGACTTTAAGCGTCGTTTCGTCACTGTGGATCAAACATGGATACATTACTATACTCCTGAGACCAAACAACAATCTAAACAATGGGTTACCAAGGGGGAATCTGCACCAAAAAAGGCGAAGACCGTTCCTTCGGCCGGAAAGGTTGTGGCGACTGTCTTTTGGGATTCGCAAGGGATAATCCTCATCGACTATCTGGAAAAGGGTAAAACTAATAAAGGTGAATATTATTCATCGTTATTGGACCGTTTGAAAACCGAGCTGCAAGAAAAACGCCCGCGATTGGCCCACAAGAAAGTCCTTTTCCATCACGACAACGCACCAGCACACACCTCAGCAGTTGTGGTCGCAAAATTAATGGAAATAGGATTCCAACTCGTTTCACATCCCCCCTATTCTCCAGACTTGGCTCCCTCAGACTACTATTTGTTCCCCAATTTGAAGAAATGGCTGGCGGGACAAAGATTTTATTCAAACGAGGAGGTGATTGCAGACACTAATGGATATTTTGCAGACTTGGACAAATCCTATTATTCGGAAGGGATCAACAAACTAGAACATTGTTGGACGAAGTATATAAGCCTAAAAGGAGACTTAAAGGAGGTTTACCCCAAACACATAAGTAGTTTTTATTTTTGCACGGACTTTTCAAACCAGCCTCGTATATTAAGCTAGATTCATTTATTGGCTTTTAGGTAGCTAAGATGCTATAACAATTATATATTGTTTACTAAGAAAATACGTGAAAATACATATTGGATCTTAAGATGTGAGAGACCTAATTAACTTAGCCTAGGTAAGGATTTTTTATTTATTTTAAAAGCAATCACGATACGGAACACTAATTGCGCAAGTCCAATTTGCACTTGAGCGGTTTTTTTTAAATATAATTATTTTTTAATTTATAATTATGCAACTAACGTGTTTGTCCTTTTCTCGTTTTAAAAGCTTATAAGCTTTATCTAATGGTGATCTTCAAATACGTCGCAACATAAATCAGATGACGGGACCTGTCAGGATAAAGAAGTGCTTTAGCTGTAAGTAACTATTATGAGGTTATTGTATATTGCTCTTAAAAGAAGTTTCGTTAACAAGGTTGTAGTAGTAGAATAATAGCTAACTAAAATTATAGTGAAAGTCACTACAATACTCAGTATTTTTGAATATCATTTGATATTAGTCTGGTGTCAAGTGGTCAAATTACGGGAAGAATACTAGAAAATCCATATTATTTCTATGTTTCTACTCAGTATATATCACCACTACACCAAATACTTTATATATGCCCTTGACGCGCGTTTCGCCAACCCTGATAGCTTCACCATGTTAACTTCGTCAGGAGCGATGATTGACTGATGAAGCTACAATGCAAAAATAAGGTGTTTGGTGTAGTGGTGATATATACTGAGTAGTGTCATTGTGCCAAAGATTCCACATTCCCCACTTAATCTCTGTGTTTCCTGTAAAGAAGGTCTTCTATAGTTAAGAGTTTCAGCGACCAAGGAAGTATTGTCACTTCACCGACAAGTACAAATAAAAGAAGAAAAAAGAAATCAAAAGTATTTTTATACGAGCCACCTTAATACCTCTTAGTAAATTTTTACCTTAGCCCAAATTGAGTCTTTATCATCATATCCAAGCCATTGATTTCCATGAAATTTATAGGGGTTTTTCTGTTGATCATCCCATATCCTAGACCAACCATTATATTTGGTGCAAATCTAAAATTAATTACATTAATAAGTTGATAAATTAAATAAATAATTACGGTTTGTATTGACAAAACTACTACATAACTTTGTATAAAGCCCACTCACCACTGAAACCTTGATTGAATTTAGTATATTAAGTAAACTTTATCCATTATAAAGAAAACAAAATCAAATTTTTCTCTTCTTTATAATGAATTTTAATGAAATTCGGTATATGGGTGTAGTACTCGAAAATAAGGAATATTTATTTTTTTCGCTGCTAATTGTTATATTAAAGGGGTAAAAATTGACTTTAAACTTCAAGAAATTTTGCAATTTTGCCCATATTTCAGCAAAAGGTGATATTATCCCTAAGGGGTTACATACACACATTTAAAAAATAAATTAATCGTTATTAAGCGAATAAAATAAAGAATGGCGATTATATATTTTTATTGTACTTTAAATTATTTTTTAATATGTTTTAAATTATTAATTATATTACATTATTTTTTATCGGGTTAAATGGACCACTGGTGAAAACTACGGCGCCTTCTTATCTGCAGGATAACTTCACAAAAAATAATCCAGTAGCAAAAATAAAAACTAACCTTGTGAAATAATGAAGTAGTTAAAAATTGTCGAAGGAGTTTTTTTCAAAAACAAAAAATTTGCAATGTTTCAAACTTCAGTATGCAATTTTAACCTAAAAAATGTTTGAAAATTTTAAAAAACCTCTCGATATTTTGTAGATAAAGTAATTATTAAGGTTAAAAAAAAAAGTTAAAAAAATATTAAAAATTGACTGAGTAATATTACAGACAGTGTCTGAAAACAGCTAGCGGTCCCAATCCGACGCCAAGTCACATTTAATGCTATAACCTGGTAATGGAATGGATTTTAATTTTTTTTTTCTTTTTGAATTATTCTTAGCAGTATAGAGAATAAAAATCCGTAAAAAAATCGAATTTTTGAAAATTTGAGGTGTATCTAACCCCTAAAGGAATATCAAGTGGGTGAGGAAGAGAATAAAAATATGTTTCTCACGCCCCCAGCTACATTAAACAAAAATTCATTTTTTTGCTAATGTTATTAAACTACATAAAAAAACTAAAAAAGAAGTGGCAGCACTAACGCAGTCTGAAATATTCTGTAAAATACAAAAATATGTTTCGGAACTTGGACTACGTTGACTGCTGTGATGGCATCTTTGGCAATATCACAGAAATTTTTTTATTATTTACAAAATATATAAATTACACAGTCACACACAAAAAAAAGTTCATTACCAGGAACCAAAATACATGGATCTAGTGTATTTTTCGATGCTGAATTCGAATCCGTAGTTAAAAAAAAGATTTATCGTGTCATGTTTTTTTTAGCCAAAAACATACCTTGAAATAAGGTAAAACTATAGTAATCATGTAATGGCTCATAATGAAATGTGAAAAATTGTAGATATTTTACAATCTAGGGAAAAGAATATGGATTCAAGCTACAGCCAGCTATTTCTATTAATTAAACCAAAATCCACCCTTATAAAGTACTCCTAAAACTCAATTAACGTACGTAAGTTTAAATAACATGTACAAAGGACAAATTCTTGCAGTTCTTAAGACTATTTATTAGAATCTGGTGTGACAACTAGACATTACTCTTAAAGGGTTAAGACTCAACCCTATGGGGTGTAAAAATCACCCCTACCTACGGAAGTATGTGTAGATTGGGGTGAACAAATAAAGAGTAGATTACACGACTATTTCTTTCCCCCCTTAGAGGGTGGTAGAAACTACTCCTAGGCTCTAATGATGTACATGGATGTTATTGAAATTCGGAAATGATCAAGTAATTCTATCCCATTGTGCCTAACAGTTAAGACAACTAGAGCATCTTCCTAATAAGGTCGAAAATTATCCCTATGAGGCAGGCAGGATGGGTAAATACAGCCTGTTTTTTTTTTGTCCTTTCTACATGTTATTTAAACTGACGTGTGTTATTTGAGTTTTAGGCATTCTTTTCGCCTTCTATAAGGTATTAATAGAAATATTTTGCTGAAGTTTGAATGCATATTCTCTTCTCTAGACTATAAAATATCCATTTTTCACACTTCATTACGAGTCATTACATTATTACTATAGATTTACCCCATTCAACGTATGTTTTTGGCCAAAAAAAAAAATTAGACGGTAAATCTTTTTTTTAACTGCGAATTCAAACTCAGCGTCGAAAAATAGACTAAATACATGTATTTTGTTTCATGGTAATGAACTTTTGTTGTGTGGCTGTGTTATCTGTCTAGGTATAAAATTAGTACTATGGACCTAGCAAATGGATTTGGTGAATAACTAAATTTAACAACATATACGTTTTTTTTTTAAGATCACTTCGGTGCGTCATTCTTCAATAATTTATACGGAACACTTATAAAGATCACTTCGATTTGGGGGTGTGTTTTGTGTCATTAATCTATCCGTCTGTTCTTATTCGTCTGTCCACAAATTTGACGCTGATTGCATAATCTAACCCGTACAAATATTTGTAAATAATAGAAAGTTCGAAATTTGGCACTAATATATTTGTCATTGATGGCCTCCTCAGAGCTCATGTAGCCGTTAGTTTTGAAAGTTAAATTTTGACTTAAGAGCTTAGTTTTAGGGGTGAAATCGAAAGCTCGCGAAAAATCGCTTGCCCCCCTCTTATCTCGAAAAGTATTGATCAAAAAATTTTGAAAAAATTCTGGAATATTCTCTACAGGGATTGAACAAAAATTATCGCTAGTGCATTACCTTCAATAATTTATCTGGTATATAAAAAAAAAAACAAAAATTTCAAGTTTATCAGTTTTCAATAAAGATCAGAAAAAAAACTTTCTTGAAAACGCATTTGGGGTGTGTTTTGTGAAGTCATTAATCATTTTATACCTCCGTAACAAAAAATATTTTATTATTAGACGTAGACAACAAATAACAATCCAGTAAATTTGACTCGCTTTTTCGACTACTATTGCATAATCAATAACCTTGTACATACTATGTACAGAATTATTGATTATAAATAGATCACTACCCTTATATATATTTAAAATACTGAAGTTGTAGAATTTTACTGATGATTTTATATTTTTTGAATCCAATTGAACACTCTCTATGCTATGTTTCTGTTTTATAGAACGCCATTATGTATATGGTAATATTGTGCTAAATAAAATCGAAAAAAGACATTTTCTAACCTAGCCGAAGTTTGCTACCCATAACTGATCATGGCATATGTTTAGGTTAGGCACTTTAATAGAAGTAAGTTAAAGTTAAGTGTTAGTAAACAATCGAATATATATGAAATGGTTATTAAAAGTAGTCACCACAAAAGTTAAGCACAACGAGAATGCACTGGAATTCAAGAAAATCTAAAAGTATCCAATTTTCCAAGAATATATAACCGTATCTTGACTTAAACTACATTCAAAGGAAAAGAAGAAACTACACAAAGAACTGTTACAATGAAGAATTGAAAGTTTATTTGCATTGTCAAGATACTATTTTGAAAACTAAATAAAAACCAATGTTGGCTTTTTTTCTGGATTTCGTAAAACCAAGAAGGTTGTATATCAAAGGCTGACGATAAAATATATTCGAAATAATTTATGGAAACATGGGTAAACTTCGAGTAACATAAGAAATAAAATACTTTGGCAGTCAATTTGTGCCGATTTATTGCAGTATATTGAATAACAGAGTAACAGGAACAATATTTTTAATATAAATTGAAATAAGACAACATACTTATAAACAAGAACAGAAACTGTTTAAAATTTGGTACCACTTAATAAAATAGGGAAATATTCTGGTAGTAGGATGTCGCTCTGCCAGACAACATTCTCTCAATAACTAATCTTTTACATGAAACCATCCCTTTGTGGATCGGCAGATTTGGAAGATTAAAGCGGACGCCAAATAGCCCAGATTTAACTCGCTTGGAAACTTTTGTCTATGGCTATTAAAAAGTTAAATTAAAAGATGTAAGATATTTGAACGTGAATCGTCTACAGGAGAAAATTACACACTCGTCAGTTTCAAATAATCAAGATCAGGAATCAAAAATCGCTTCTTTAAATGATCAAGATCAAGAATCATTTTGGCAGCCATAGAAAAACAACAACAAATTTATAATAAATGCGTTAAATAGAACTGGGGATATGTTGAGCGTCTAATATAATCAATTGTTTCCATATTCTTTGTTCTCAATTTGTTGCAATGTTTTCAACACTTGTAGCTAAATTTCTAATTAAATAGTACTTATATAAATATTTATTTACCTATTTAGAAGGCCTGGTGTTTACAATTTGTAAATATTTGCCTTCTGACAAACATACTACTTCTATGTTATTTAAAAAGATTTTAAATTTTGGAGTATTTGTAGGATATGAGCCAAGATTTCCTTTCTATAATTATTCCAGTAGTAATCGAATGAAAGATATGGTTATTTCTTATCACTAAATGTTAAACAACAAAAGAAAAAAAGGTTGTTTTATCACTCACTTCTATTTTTTTCTGTTTTTGTCTTTAAATAAATAAATAAATGCAACTGCAACAATGAGTTTGCAAAAATTAACATAACTTGAATTATTTCTGGGAACTCTAGACATCGATCGATATTTGCTTAAGGAGCTCTAGCTGTCTTAAATTTGTAAAAAGTACCTCAACAGTGGAAAAAATAAATATTTCAAGACAGTACTACCTCCGACACTAGATGCCTAAATGATCGAATTTTATTTTTCAGTTTGCAAAAGGGTATTCTACGCATTAAAACTGCGCAAAAATAGATAAACAAAGTTCAAATAAATTCTTTAGGTCAATTTTTACTGTTAGTACTTGAAGACGTCGTAGCCGGTAGTTGTGACCACGATGATTTTGGACGACTATGTTTTAAATACTAAGAGATATCCATTATGGTGAGCTGTTATGAGAAATTTAACATAGAACTATGACTATTGAGAATGTTTCGAAACATGATTTCCATTTCTAGATTAAAATAGTTGATCATTTTTGATCTATTCTTTTCTTTTTTGGAGTAATCCATTTAATTTTAAGTTTCTTTTTATACAATGTTTTGCATTTTTAAAGTTTGTTAATAGATCTGTGAGTATTTTTTTAAAAGTTTCGTGTTTTCTTTCACTAACAGATCGTCAAGTACAAACATTCTTTGGACGGCACGTCGTGACATCTAGGTTTTTAGGCAAAAGAAAAAAGAAGACAGATGATAGATAGAAAACAAAGATTCGTTGTTCGGCCGAATTGTAATTAAGACCATCTTAAATGATTTTTAACGTTCTGTATGGAACACTTATAGAATCACCTCAGTGTCTATCTGTCCATCTGTCTATCTGTCACCCGATTTTCTCTGAAACTATAATATTTGAAATAGAAAGTTGAAATTTGGCCCAAGTATGGGAATTGACGGCCCAATCAGACCCGCATCATTTTGAACGTTAAATTTTGACTTAAGGGGTTAGTTTTGGAGGGTGAAATCGAAAGTGAAAAAAAATCCAGATCATCGAATGGAATATCAAATGAAAGCTTTTGAAAACACGATTTCAAAAAAATATATATGATGTAATGCTTGCGCACACTTTTCTTTATATGAGCTTAAAAAAAAATGGCAAAAGCACTCCTGTCTACACACTTTATCTCGAAAAGTACTGACCAAAAAATTTTGTCTTGATAAGGTGTAGACTGAGCGAAAATTATCACGAGTGCATTACGTATGCTAATTTATCTAGTATATAAAAAAAAAACTAAAAATACTGATAACTATATTTCCTTACAAAATGGTGAAGATGGATTATTTTCCATACATTACCGCGCATCGCTTATCTAGAAACACAATAATTTTATTTTATTTATTTATAATTAAATATTTAGGTAGTAAATATTTGTTTTACACTTTTATTACTAGATTGAACTAGATCGATTTACTGGATATTAAGTAGTTTTATTTAAAAGTCCCGCATACGTGCTGCAGGGAAATCCCTAAAGCGCTACAGGAGCGACATGTGAACGGAAAAAGTGATTCACGTTGTTCTTGAATCGCTGTAAATTAGTGGGAAACACAGGCATGGGCAAATTATTCCAAAGGGATGATGTTCTCCATATAAAAGACCGCTTAAAAAGTGCTGTACGAGGAGTAACAAGCTGAACCTTATACGGATGTGAAGTATTAGCTTGATGTGTATTTCTAACATGCACCGCTCTGGGAGGAATTAAGCGGGCTACATCCTTCGAACACTCTCCATGAAAATACTTGTAGAATAGACTCAAATCGCCAACCGTTCTTCGATGTTCCAACGAATTAAGACCGCCGGTCAGTTCCGGGTGTCCAATAAGACGAACAGCTCTTCTCTGATTAGAATCCAACAAATGCAGTATATGTTTGGAGGCGGAGCTCCAAACATGGGAACAGTATTCCATAGTTGGTCGAATTTGAGCTTTGTAAAGAATTAACAGTTGTTGTGGAGTGTAAAGTTTTCAGGTTCGATATAATATTCCCAATTTTTGAGGAGCTCTCCTTGCTATGCCTGCAACATGATCATGCCAGGACATATTTGCTCCCAAATTAACGCCCAACAAATTGAGTTACTATGTTATAAGAATGGAGTGCCTCGACATAACTATGTCGGGTTCAGCAACGTTAACTTTTTTTAGAAAAAATTGCCGCCTGCGTTTTTGTAGCGTTAAATTCCACTTGGTTACTATCACTCCAAGATAGAATTTCTTCCAGGTCTTTGTTAAGTTAAATGACTTCCTGCTGTTTGCGGATATTCGTCTAAGTAGCCGATGTCCGAGCGTTCAAAGTGAATGAAGAGATAAGCGTCCTGTCATCTACAAAGCTGTAGACTGGATTCCCGGTCCTTTCCAGCAGATCGTTAATGTAAATGAGAAAGAAAGTAGGAGATAGTATGGAGCCTTGGGACACACCGACGTTAATAGTGAAGGTGTTAAAAAAAAATCCGTCTACTGCCACTCGTAAAAAACGCTCTCTGAGGAAACATGAGAGCCACAAACAGAACTTTTCAGACATACCAGAAGAGCGTAGCTTGGCCAACAATCCATCGTGCCAAACACGGTCGAATGCCTTGGATATATCAAGAGCAACCATTCGAGATTCTCCAAAGTGTTCAATTGCGTTGTTCCAAATATGTGTTACATATGTCAGAAGATCTCTTATTGATCTGTGTTTACGAAAGCCATATTGATAGTCGCTAATAATGTTGAATCCTTCAAGATATTTTAGAAGATGCTGATTGACAGCTTTTTCTTGCCTTTTTAGGTATCGGCTGAACTGTGGCACATTTCCAGCAGAAAGGAAATATTCCCTTTCTGTAGGATAGGTTGAAAAGGCTAAGGAAAACTGGTGTGAGTTCCCTCGCACAGTTCTTGAAAACCATGGCAGGTATTCCGCCAGAAGCTTTTTTTGATGTCTAGATTCATTAAAATATGCACTATGGGAGTAGTAGGTGGTGTTTTTCCTTAGAAATCGACGGTATAATGTGAAGCAAAGAGTTCAGCCAACAAGTTCGCTTTCTCAACAGGTGTTGTTACAATAGAATTATCTGGCCGTGTGAGTGGTGGTATGGTGGATTTGGTGAAATTTTGGCTAACTGCCTTTGCGACTGACCAAAAGGATAGGTTGAAAAGGCTACGGAAAACTGGTGTGAGTTCCCTCGCACAGTTCTTGAAAACCATGGCAGGTGTTCCGCCAGAAGCTTTTTTTGATGTCTAGATTCATTAAAATACGTTTTATGATACGCTGTCTGAAGACCATATCTGGCATCCTTGATTGCACTTTGGGAATAGTAGGTGGTCTTTTTCCTCGATAATCGACAGTAAAATGTGAAGCAAAGAGTTCAGCCAACAAGTTTGCTTTCTCAACAGGTATTGTTGAAATAGAATTATCTGGCCGTGTGAGTGGTGGTATGGTAAAATTATGACTAACTGCCTTAGCGACTGACCAAAAGAATGTTGTTTCTAATTTGTTGGCGTTAGGCTTTTCACGCCATCGTCGGTAGGTAAGATGTTTAGAAGCAACAGCTTCTTTGCATTTTCGGTCAAACCAAGGCTTGGCGTTGGAAGGCCATTTCTTCGAAAAAGGGATGTCAGCTTCCATACCAGCCAAAATAACATTGGAGACCTCCTTGTCGGAGTCAGGAACGTCTAACCAAGGGAAAGTTAGAAAATATTCCATGAGATCTTCCCATTTAGTAGATTTGTAGTGCCAAATCTTGCGTGGTTTGGGCACCTCTCTGTCACTGATTGGTAGGATACTCGATGTTGAAAGCAGTTTATGGTCGGAAGAACCTAATGGCGGATTTACAGTGACCGTGTAAATCTCCGTATTGGTGGTTAAAAACAGATCAAGAAAACTGGCGAAGTCAACGTCTCGATCAGACATTCGTGTTGGTACGTCAATAAGCTGAGTTAAGCCACAACTGACTGAGAATAATTCAGCTTCACCACCTCGTAGGTAGAACTATTCTACATTATTGAATAAGAAAAAACATGAAAACATATATTGGATCTTAAGATACTTGCATGTCAGAGACCTAATTAACTTAGCCTAAGTAAAGGTTTTACGTTATTTTAAAAGCAATCCCGATACGGAACACTAATTGCGCAAGTTCAATTTGCACATAACCAGTTTTTTCATTCAGTTTTTAAAAAGAAGTTTCTAATTGCATCTCTCAGCATTATTAACAATAAAATCATTTTTTATCAAGATCAAATAACAAATAAATAATTAAATTACTAGTCTTTGTCTTATCACTTTCTGTCGTTTAAACGGTGTTTCATTTTCAGATGTGCTTAGCTTTCTATCCCAAACTTAAATAATATTCCTCGAATAGGGGATTTTACTTTAATTTCCATAAAGTCGTGTATATTTTTGTTGTGCTTACGTTATTTTACAATCATTTTTAACAAATGTTTCGTATATATCGCATCTATCACTCTCCGAAAAACATTTTTATCATTACTTTCAAGTTCAAGTGCTATCAAAATTCTAAACATAATTAAATGCCATTGTCAGTTTGCATTATTGTCAGCCGTGCATAGTTAACTTCCCTAAAATTAAAAAAAAAAAATTTTTCTTCTTCGTTATTTTGCCTAATAATACCATAAAAATATACTTTGGCATTTCTACAACTAAAAATTCTATAAAACTAAAAAATAATGTACAGAGTTTGATTTAACGAATGTAAAGTTTGTGTGATATGTGAAAAATGTAATGAGCGATTGTTTCTATTTTAGACTCTTTTTTTTTTATTGTTGTTCACTTCTCCGCCTGAGTAGGGTTTGTACCCTTTTTTATATCCTGAAGATATTGGCGGGAGTGACGTAATATCCCTCAACGTTGACCAAGTGCCGAAACATACATTTTTGTATTTCACAGCACCCTTTTTAGACAACCCGCAGTGAGGTGCTACGGACGTTATTGCATTTCTGCAAACAACTTCTACCTATGTACGTGGCCAGGCCAACTTTACATAAATTAATTAATAAATAAAGTATACCGACCTGCTGGGACGCCACGAGTTCTATATTTAACATTTTTGCCTAACTTTTCGAATCCATTTATTGACCCTGAGCAAGTGAACGTAAATTTTGTCAGCAACCGTTTTTTATCAATGCCAAAGCGAAAAGTTAAAGTTTAAAAGACTACTGCTTCCATACAACTGTAGACTG
This sequence comes from Pachyrhynchus sulphureomaculatus, assembly GCA_019049505.1. Lineage (NCBI taxonomy): Eukaryota > Metazoa > Arthropoda > Insecta > Coleoptera > Curculionidae > Pachyrhynchus > Pachyrhynchus sulphureomaculatus. Next base: position 107,247,655 of record CM032454.1, on the reverse strand, counting down.
TTGCATGAATAAATTCTATAGCTTATGGACTGTTGAAATATAGATTTGATCTGTTTTCAGTTGATTTACATTAAACCACATATGCCTGAGGGAGATTCCTTGAAAAATTGCGGTAAGTGTTCCAACCACTCTGTCGGCTATGGCTATAATCAGCTTCCGATATAGTACTGGTATGCGTTTTAAAATTGGCAGAATTCCTTGTATCTTACCATTATGTCACGTAAATGCCGGGATAAAATACTAAAAATTCTGTCCTCTTGCTTTCGATCCTAGCCCGATTGATGAGTCGTGATACGGTATATCAGATACACAGGTAGATCGAATTCAACAAATATAGAATAGGATACTCAGATGTATACCCTCGGCGGGACGATACCCCAGAATAGATGATCTACATGGCCTAGCTAACACACCAAAAATAAGACAATACATAACCGACATATCAGTCAAATTCTACAGACACAAAACACAAACTCATCACTGACACACGACCTCACAGCAATGTGCGGGGTGCACAATCCGACACACAAACCTTTGTATTCAAAATTTCCAATTTATTTTGAAGACCTAGTTGAACAATATTAAAACCAGTCCAGTTTAGACGCAAAAAGAAACTGGACTGGTAAGGCACACAGAGTGGCAACGAAAGTGACTGATTGAACAATTTACCTAAGTAAATATAAATGCAAATAATTTTAGACTTAATTGTACAGTGAAACATAAACAATAGTAAAAATGAAGTGAAAATACACAAAAAAAAAAATAATTTATGAAAATCATATATAAATGAAATCTATATGGCGATTGCAATATTGAAAATAGATAAAGAATGTAAACATTGCAAGTAACTAACTTAAGAACGAATGAGTGAGAAGGAAGAATGAATGATAAATGCGTAAAAGAGAGAGAGAAAAAAGAGAACGAATGCAAACGGTAACAATATAAGGCAATTGGCATGCACATGTACCTGCAAAAATCAAGTTGGGTTTTCAGTTTAATTTTTCCCAACGAAAACATAAACAACTATAAAGGAACAAAAATAAAGAACAACAAAATACTTTAAATTAATAAGAAATAAGACTATCCTGTAAAGACATCTAAAACTGATGGAATAAACATCAAAACGGTACGAGGGCTTACCACTCGGCAAAACACCTGCCAACCGAAGGGTTATTGTGTAAATGAATAAATTACTCAATGTATTGTATTTATACTACATAAGTCAAACTTCCACGCTTAAGTCACATGTATAAATCTGTAATTAATAATTTAAAAAAAAAAACTTTTTGAATTTGAATTTGATACCGTGAAACGCGTCTGGGGAAGGATTGACGAATAAGAAAACAGTGGATGTGGACTGCTGAAACATAAATTTGGTCTGTTTTCAGTTGTTTTACATTAAACCAAAAAGTATAGAAACTGCAAGTCACTGATGCATTACACTATTAAATTCTACATGTTGGAAATATATTTTTTGGTATGCCTATTAGTATTTCAATTATTATATAGCTTTCTATAAGCGTGACTTTACACCGATGGCTTTGACTTCCGAACTTGGTAACTATTCTTCCATATATACTATACAACTTTCGATTTGTATATTTCCTCTCATTTTGTATATCATTGCAGTCCTTTAATATGGATATATTAAAATATCTTAGGATCTTTCTACATGTAAAAAATTCATGGGTCTTGGTGGTTCTTGATATTGTGGTTTCAGATTTGGTTTTGGGGTTGGAGATTTATAAGCAAATAACTTTTAAAACTGGGGCGAAAAGCTCACTCCACCTCTCTTCACTAATATGCGTGGCAGTGTTTATCCAATTAAAATAATTTTACAAATACCATATTTTTTCTCGTAACGTAATACATAAGGAATATAATGAGATCAAGGCAAACTTATTATGTTCCAAAACCATAATTACTTTGACGTGTAAAAAGAAAATAAATAAATACTAGCTTTTAATTTTTAAAGTAAATAACATCATTGGTATGTAATTTGAGGACGGAAATTAATAACACTATATGGACGAAACTACCATTTTTTTTATTCAAAAAATAATAAACATACCCAATCTTTCCATAGGGCCAACAAACTCTGACTTACTTTAGTTGTAGAAAGGAAAGGTGACTTACTGTGAAATAAGTAGGAGTCCCTCCATCAGCTCCTGCTCCACTTATAGGGGCATGAAGACCATGATTATTAGGATTCCTTAAAGTAAATGATCGTCCATAAAATGCAGTACCAATAGTTAGTTTATGTCTTGGTGCACCAGCTTTGATCCAGTTATTAGCGGACGCAGCCACGTTTAAATTTGACTTTTGCCAATCAGTTTCAATTGATGATGCAAAAAGGGGAGCGTTTTGTCCTGTATAACTACTCCAGGGACCGTAGAAATCGTAAGACATTATATTTATTATATCTAGGTAACTAAAATTTAAAAAAAAAAAGAAACAAATTTTTAAAAATAGGCTTCAAATGCAAAATAATTAAATAAATATTTCAACTTTACCTATCACCAACGATAGCGGTTTAAGTTGGAAATATTGAAAAGTCACCTTTTTTAATTTTTTTATCTCAAAAACCTTGAAAATGAAATAGTATCTGTAAATTTTCCAAATATACCAACTCATATCCCCATCATTCCCTACCTCTTCAACGATATCGGTAAACAACTATATGTTTTCATCTTATTTTAAATAATATACCTATTACAACTTTAATACAAATATGTCACGGCGTTAGAAAAAGAGTTTTGGCCCTGATCGACTAATTTTAAAAAGTGGGAAAAATATAAAAAATAGCTTGTTAAGTGCAAGTTGAATTTGCGCAATTAGTGTTCCGTACGTTGATTACTTTTAAAAATAAAAACTTTTGTTGCGGAGGTATAAAATGATCAGTGACTTTACAAAACACATACCAAATAAGTTTTCAACAAAGTTTGTTTCCGATCTTTACTGAAAACTGAAGAAGTTGAAATTTTTGTTTTTTTTTATATACCAGATAAATCATTAAAGGTGATAATTTTCTTTCAATCTACACCCTGTGTAGAATATTCCACGATATTTTCAAAAATTTTTTGATCAGTACTTTTCAAAATAAAGGAAAGGAACAGCGATTTTTCGCGATTTTTTAAAAATAATATAATGAAAAGTGTACGCAAGTATTACATTATATATATTTTTAAACTGGTGTTTTTACAAGCTTTCATTTGACAGCCCACTCGATGACCTAGTAATTTTTTTTTCACTTACGGTTTCACCCCCCAAAACTAACCCTTTAAGTCAAAATTTAACTTTCAAAACTACACGGATCTGATGAGTCTATCAATTCCTATATTAGTACCAAATTTCAACTTTCTATGTCAAACAATTTTTGAGAAAATCGGGTGTGACAGACGGACAGACGAACAGACACCGAAGTGATTTTATAAGTGTTCCGTACAGAACACCAAAAACGATAATTTTGTCAGGACTCCGATACTTTGGTTAGCGCAATAAAGTAAAAAAAATAGAATACTAAATAACTATAAAAACTTAGGAGAGTTAATTGCTTTAATAACTTAGGCTTGAGATATACATTCTACTAGAAAATTTTAAAACAAATACCCAGAAAGTAATTCAAAACGCTAGGTAAATACTGCTACAGAAAAACAACCTGACGACACAAAACGTAGCAGCAAAACAAAGCCGGTTGGCTATCACCAGATCGTTAAAATTTCTCCTTCGAGTTTCTAAGAAATGCCGCGTGAGTAAAACTGGTGTGATATGTAACAATAATAGAAAAAAACCGGTCAAGTGCAAGTTGAACTTGCGCAATTAGTGTTCCGTACGTTGATTGCTTCTGAAATAAAATTTTTTGTTGCGGAGGTATAAAACGATCAGTGACTTCACAAAACACACCCCAAATGAGTTTTCAACAAAGTTTGTTTCCGATTTTTAATGAAAACTGATGACCTTGAATTTTTTTTTTATATATACCAGATAAATTATTAAAGGTAATGCGCTCGTGATAATTTTCGTTCAATCTGCACCCCATGAAAAATATTCCAGAATTTTTTCAAAATTTCTGGAACAGTCATTTTCGAGATAGAAGGGAGGGACAGCGATTTTTCGCGATTTTTTCAAAATAATACAAAGAAGTGTGTGCGCATGTAAGACATCATATATATTTCTAAACTCGTGTTTTTGCAAGCTTTCATTTGACACCCCACTCGATGACCCAGTAAAAATTTTTTTTTCACTTCCGATTTCATCCCCTTAAGTCAAAATTTAACTTTCAAAACTACACGGCTCTGATGCAGCCATTAATTTCTATATTAGTACCAAATTTCAACTTTCTACGTCAAAAGTTTCGGAGAAAATCGAGTATGACAGACGGACGAACAGACAGACGGACAAACACCGAAATGATCTTATAGTTCCGTACGGGACACTAAAAATAACCGGCTAAGTACAACTTGGATTTGTGCAATTAGTGTTCCGTACGTTGAATGCTTTTAAAATAAAAATTATTGTTACGAAGGTATAAAATGATCAGTGACTTCACAAAACACACTCCAAATGAGTTTTCAACAAAGTTTGTTTCTGATCTTTGTTGAAAACTGATGACCTCGAAATTTTAGTTTTTTTTTTATATACCAGATAAATTATTAAAGGTAATGCACTCGTGATAATCTTCTTTAAACTACACCATGTGGAGAATATTCCAGAATTTTTTCAAAATTTTGCGATCAGTTCTTTTCGAGATAAGGGAGGACAGGGATTTTTGGCAATTTTATAATACGAAAAAAGTGGGAGCAAGCATTACATTATATATATTTTTGAAGTCGGGTTATCATAAGCTTTCATTTGACACCCACTCGATGACCTGGTAATTTTTTTTTTCACTTCCGATTTCACACCCCAAAACTTACCCTTTAAGTCAAAATTTAACGTTCAAATTTCTACGACTGGTATCATCAATTACTATATTAGTGCCAAATTTCAATTTTCTATGTCAAATAGCTTAAGAGAAAATCGGGTGTGACAGACTGACAGACAGACACCGAAGTGATCCTATAACTAAAAATATGGACGACGCACATTTAAAGGATCCGGCGGTTTTTGTCTTTCTTTAGCGACAGCTATTTTTTCTGTGCTACACAACAGTTATCACCATTCCACTAAACATTTCGTTAATTAATTAACTCCACGGACATTCCGCTAAATGATATAAGCATCATGAAGAGCAATGATTGTCCATTATTGAGTTGTTAATCATAGCTTTTGATGGTTAGCAAAACGTGGGTGTGTAAAAATGAACTGTTGTGTAGTGCTAGTTCAATAGTTTACGTTTAACCTTTCAGAAAGGAACTGAAAAAAAAACGTATGATCAAATTGTTGAAAAAATAATTGGTAATTGGTAGAACATGTCATTATATTACCGTAGGTATCAGTCTGTACTAGCTAAGATGTTAAAGGTATCCAAAAAAAATTTCCTCTTAAAATAAGAAACTCCCTTAAAAAATTCTTGGTCAGTAAAGTAGATAAGCCATTTTGTTTTAAAACAGTTAAGGGCAACTGCATGAATGTCAATAGCTCGTAGAGGTTTATAGATTTTTAAATACAACCAATAGTGCTAATTTCCAGTAGGGTTAATTGTAATTAAAATATTAACAAATAAAAATTCAGTGGAAAAGTTTTATCTAAATCTACATCACCCAAGGCTAGATGATGTAAAACTAATCTTGGCTGTCAATACATCCGGCCAAATTCAAGTGAATCCACTGCAATACGACGCGGCTTAGCCGATTCAGGCGTTTAGTGCCTCCGCCTATAGTTTGAAGTGATTTCCTGCAACCTTACTAATAATCATATATGAAACTATATATTGAGTCTTGTTTTGTAAATTGGTTAAAATCCAACTTATTAGGCTAGGTACACACCACTGGGACAATATCTGCTGCTGATAGGAGTTCTGTGCAGCAGGTGCATTTACTATAGTAAATAAATAGCAGAAACAGAACTCTAAATGGATAGCGCAGGACACAAGAGCATATAGAGGGGTAGAATGTGGTTCAGATCATTACCTGTTGAAAGCCTGTATGTATATTCCTTTGAGGCCTAACGACGAACAAACAAACGAACCTATACAACAACTAATACAAACAAAAAAAATTAGGTACAACTTAAAGGGGTTTTACCAACACAGTACTTAGATCCTCTTTCAAAACCGTCTTGATCAAAAACTCAATAAAGACTATCTAAAATTGGAGATGGACATATCCTATAGCCACATCCTAGAAGCAATACAGTCGGTAGCAACAGAAGCCCTTGAACACGACTAGCAAGGTACCTCTAAACATAATGGCCAATTCAAAACGAAAAAAACAACAAGCCTACCAGAAGTAGACGATCACAAGGAATGACAATGACAGAATAGAATACAGACTAGAACAGGCAAAATTTGGAAGAATGATCATCCAAAAAAAAATGAAAACGTGGGACAGAAAATGCAAGGAAGTAGACACATACTTAGGAGGATCTAAACGATCGGAAGCTTGGAAATTCTTGAAATCGCTAAAAACAGAAAACATCATTAAAATGAAACATAAATCCCATAAAATTAGAGGAATGATGCCAGCACTATTATCAAGAACTTCTCGAAAATAGAGAGCAGTATGCAACGCAATCACCAACCAACTAACATATTCAGGGCCAACATATAAATATAACAGAAGAGATGGTTTGAAAAGCAGTTCGGTCATGAGGAACAGGAAAGCGGCTGGACCAGAGGATATCCCGGCAGAACTGCTAGAAATAGGACTAGGAACTTAATAATAAGGCTGAGAGACATATTCGAAGAACATATAAATGGAAAGAAACAACCTCAAATTTGGAAAGAAGCATGGATAACACCAATCCACAAAAAGGAAGATATATCTGCCTATCAATTTGTTTTTGGAACATACGGATACCTGCGATATCTACCTATTTATTTTATTTTTGAGCATATAAATACCTGCGATAGCAGCCTGTTTATTTTTATTGGACAATTATTATGATTGTTAGACAATTGTTATTATTATTAAACAATTGTTATTATTATCAAACAATTGTTATTATTATGAGATATTTGGTATTATTATCCAACAATTGTTATTACCGTCACCATTAGAAAATTCAATTGTTATTACCGTCACCATTAGATTTTCATGTCTTTTCATTTCTTATAGAATTAATAAACTGTTGTTCACTATGTCCTTTTACTAATTAGAAAATTAGTAAACTGTACTAGCTGTCAAAACTATAGATGTATATCAGTAACGGGCACCCACAGCCGAGTCTACGGAAAAATTTTAAGAAATATAACTGAGGACGAATATAGTCCTCACGAGATGGAAGAACAATGTACTGTGTCGAGAATATATTTAGTATAATTCACTTAAAGGAAAAAAATACATCAACGAACAGAGAGTTCCATTTACTGTTTGTAGACCTAACCAAAGTATGATACCGTCCAAGTGAAAAAACTATGTATCGAACGGTCAACCATAAACAGTACAGCAATCGCCGCAGTAAAACAGCTGTACGACCAGTCGCGTTCTCGAATAAATTTTTCTGTAACAAAGGGTATCAGACAGGGCTGCTGTCTGTCTACTACATTGTTCAAAATTTATCTGAATGAGGCATCAGAGAGATGGCGAAGAGCGTGTAGAGGAATGAGAATACAGCTGACCGACGAAACAACGTTATATACTCTACATTTTGCTGACGATCAGGTGGTTATTGTTCAGGACAAGGAAGACCTTGAAAAACTGTTTGAAGATTATAAAAATTTAAGTTTAACAATTAACAGAAAGAAAACCAAATATATGTGGGTAGGAAGAAAACAGGCCTTAATCTAAATACCGGTGAGGTCATTGATGTTTGTGAAAAGTATATATATATATATATATATATATATATATATATATATATATATATATATATATATATATATATATATATATATATATATATATAAAAGAAGTGGAGAGTAAAATAAGTAAAGGAAAAGGGGTCATAAGACACCTAAACTCTGTTCTGTGGTCGAAGAACATAACATCACAGAGAAAGCACCTCAGTGCAGCAATGCAGTAATTAAGAGCATCGTCTTATAGGATTGTGAAACGTGGCAATTGAAGAAACGATTGGAACAGAAACTTATGGTACTCAAAATGGATTACTGACGAAGATCGGGTGAAGTGTCAAAAATGGATAGAGTTTGAAATGAAAAAATAAGGGATGTAATGAAAGAAAAAACAACGATTATTGAGGAAATTCAACAATGTCAACTTATGTGGTACGGATACGTAACAAGAATGGAAGAACAACGAATACCAAAGATGGTTCTAATGTGGGTACCAAGTGAAAGGAAGAAAAGAGGGAGACCAAGAGCGTCATGGTTTGGTGTTCAGAGGACAATGTCAGAGAGAAATCTAAGACCCGGAGAGTGGAAAGAATGAAGAGGATAGAAACCGGGAACCGAAAGGCGAAGAACGCTATAGAAAACCGGATTGATGATGATAAAATAAATAGCAGGCTATGAAATAACTTCCACCATTAAAGGGTTGAAACTAGATTTTTTGATTTAGCGCATGTCAGGATAAGCATGGAAGGTTAACACTGCATTAGTTGATTACATAAAAAATAAAGACTTTCAAGAAATTCGTAGTCTGTCAAGGTGAAGAGATAATTGTTTTGACTTTGTATTAACCAAGTACAAGTACTGCAATAAAATAGCAAGCTTAACAAAGGTGTAATAGTACATTCCCTCCAGAATATAAAAAGTTTAACCAAGAAATAATTCTTTTGCCAATGAGCAATTTTTAATTTTTTCTTTTATTAATTCTCGTCTCCAGAATATTCGAACGTTTCACTATAGCATGTTCTGCAAATATTCCTTATTATTTTATTTATTAATGTTCCGTATGGAACACTTATAAGATCACTTCGGTGTCTGTCTGTCCGTCTGCCCATCTGTCTGTCTGTGACACCCGATTTTCTCCGAAACTATTTGACATGGAAAATTGAAATTTGGTCCTAATAAAGCAATTTCTGTCCTCATCAGGGCCATGTAGCTTTGAGAGTTAAATTTCGACTTAAGGGGTTAGTTTTGGGGAATAAAATCGGAAGTGAAAAAAAAAATTTTTACCATGTCAAATAACAGCTTGTAGAAACACAAGTTCAAAAATATATGTAATGTAATACTTGCGCCCACTTTTTTTTGTATTATTTTTAAAAAATCACTAAAAATCGTCCCCCCCTTATCTCGAAAAGTACTGATTAAAAATTTTGAAAAAATTCTGGAATACTCTCCACAAAAATTATCACGAGTGCATTATCTTTAATAATTTATTTGATATGTAAAAAAAAAATCAACAATTTTAAGGCCATCAGTAAAGACTGGAAGAAGACTTTGTTCAAAACTCATTTGGGGTGTTTTGAGAAGTCATTGATCATTTTGTACCTCAGTAATATTTTTTTTTTTTTTTATTTTAAAAGCGATCAACGTGCGGAACACTAATTGCGCAAGTCCAACTTGCACTTGACCGGTAATTTTTAAATTAAAAAACAAATCTTGAAAAAATCATGAACTTCTTTTTTTTCTATTTTTAATTGACATCAGATTGTAAACTATTTTTAGAATATCATATTCGTTTGAGATTTATCTTGTCACACCTTGTACCACCTAAGGCAAGAACTCTTTTTTATCTTCTTCTTTTTCTTCTTTAATCAGCTGTTCTCTATTCTCTGCATATATGCCACCCCTCTGTTTTTCCATAATTGGCGATCTTGGGCTGCTCGATACCAGTTAAGCCCCTCCAGTTGTCCGTACTTCTGGCAACATGTCCCGCCTAGCACCATTTCAATGAGGCTGATATCTCGACGACATCCTCGACTTTAGTTTTTTGCCTAATCCAGACATTGCCTTTTCAATCTCTTAAGGTAATTCCCAATATCTTTCCTTTCTTTCCGATGATCCTCTGGCTGACTTTGATCTTGATCTTGTCTAGGATCGACCTCGTGAACACCCATGTCTCTGCGCCATATGTTGTTACGGAGAGAATACATTGGTTGTAAATTTTGGATTTTAATAAGAAAGATATGTTAGCTCACAACACATCTTTTACCTTAGCATATCCCGCCCTACTGTTTCATTTACTTCCAGATCTTGATTCATTTTACCTTTTCTATCTACCTTTCATATAGTAAACCGTATTCACTTGGAATGATTTGCCACCGAGATAAACGGCAGTGATTCCAGAACAACGCGAATCGGTTCTTCCGCGCAGGCTCAGCTCATTGTAGCCATTTATGGGTTTCCCTGCACCGCGTGTTCCGTACTAATAAAAAAAATTATTTTGTATAACCTAAAATTCAAATTTAGTTTGAAGAATATTCTTTGCGTACAAAATCAAATAAGATTCTTTGCAAGTTCTATATAGATTGTGTTATTTATCTTATCTATCTTAGTGCCGTGGCTGAATTTTAACAAAATTTACAGTCATAAAAAAACCTTCTTACAAAATTTAAACCGATATGAAAAGTGCTTTAGATAAAACGTTCAAACACTCCCAGCCGAGAAAAGTTTTTCCGTTTTAAATAAGAATTTATACATGTTCAGTGACTTGCATTTTATCGAACTAAAACAATATTTTGAAATCTAATAAGTAAATTGTTACTATATGTTAATATTTAAAAACATTTTTATGAACCTACTTTCTCATTTTGGGAATGTCATAACCATGACTTGGAATTGCTGCTACGGCGGCTGTTACTAACCATCCCTTAGGGTGAAACGCAGCTTGCAATTCTCTTAGCAATGTTATGTAGTTTACCTGAAATATAACATTTAAGTAATAGTAGTCATTTCTCCAGATATTTATTTTTATGTTTTATTTAATGTGATATTAATTCTTGAGATATAGACATTTAAAAATCTAACTTTGTGGAAATTTAAAAATCACAGTGTCATAATATTCGGAGCAACTAGCAAGGCATCGAAAATGGTTGCATCCCACCATAATCTTAGTAATAGTAGTCACTTCTCCAGATATTTATTTTTATGTTTTATTTAATGTAATATTAGTTCTTGAGTTATAGACATTTAAAAATCTAACTTTGTGGAAATTTAAAAATCACAGTGTCATAATATTCGGAGCAAGTAGCAAGGCATTGAAAATGGTTGTATCCCACCATAATCTTAGTTAAAAGTCATTACCATTTTTTTGACAGGTAATTGATGTGATAACAGAAAATTTAATTCTTTGTACCAAACAAGTGCGACATCTTATAGATTCCTTAGTATATGTTCCACTCTGATGACCTTTGCGATTTTATTTAAGTAACAGAACACAGAAAAAGTTAAAATGATCGGCCAAGTGCAAGTCAGACTTGCACAATTAGTGTTCAGTACGTTGATTACTTTTAGAATAAAAATTTTTGTTATGGAGGTATAAAATCATCAATGACTTCACAAAATATACCCCAAATGAGTTTTCAACAAAAATTTTTTCTGATCTCTGCTGAAACCTGATGACCTTGACATTTTTGTTTCTTTTATGTACCAGATAAATTATTAAAGGTAATGCACTCGCGATAATTTTCAATCTACACTCTATGGAGAATATGGAGAAGAAAAAGAACGTTTTTTCACAATTCTTTAAAAATAGTACAAAGAAAAATGTGCGTAGTAGTACTACGTTATATATATTTTTGAACTCTCATTTGACACCCCACTCGACGACCTAGTAAATTTTCTTTTCACTTCCGATTTCACTCCCCAAAACTAACCGCTTAGGCCAAAATTTAACTTTCAAAATTATTCGGCTCTGGTGAGAACTATCCTGTTTACTAGGGCCAAATTTCAACTTTCTATGTCAAATAATTTCGGAAAAATCGGATGTGACAGACGGACAGACAGACGAACGGACACCGAAATGACGTTCCATACGAAAGACTAAAAACATTTTTTTTTCTATATATGAGTAGTTGCCTCCTTTTCTGACATACCGAAAAATTAATATAGTCTGATCCATGGATCTTTGCAGTCATGTGATCGACGCGACGTCAAGAATATTTATACATTCAACCGGTCATTCAGTAACGGCGGTCTGACAATTTCATAAGTCAAAATAAAATTTAAAATTTTTCATCCGGTTTGGTAATTAACGAATACTACGGATATATTAAATATTACTGTATTATATGTTAAATGTTAATGTATTAAATTAAACATAAAAATTCGACAAAGAATTTTATTTTTGCCTATAAAATCGGCGATACTGGCTTCTAAAACATGAAGCTATACCCAAATTCCAGGTTGTTCGCTGTCTTTCTTGTATATGTACAAATAACCGAGACAGATAATAGAGCGAATGTCGTAAATAACTTCAGATGACAGAAGACCTACGTTTTTAAGTTTTTAAATATACTTAACATGTTGATGTTGACATAATATAGACGGATGTTTACACTATATTCAGACGTTTATGACGTGCATGCAAAGAATCATTCGTAAATATCTCATCAGTTTTACTAGAACAAGACTAAAATCTTACCAGAAAATGTAACTATATGCAAAAGAAAATTCATGAAAACCGCTAGGAAAAATTGACTACCGATTTCGACGTATTAAATGTTAAAATATACTCTTTTAAGTTAGACACGAGGAAATTTAAAAATGTCGAGGCACGGGCCCGAGGATTCGAATTCTGAATTTCACATCTGAATGTTTCAAAAAGATGTCCACAATTTTACAGGTTAAAACATTTCAAGATTTACGAATTATCCTGTTGTGTGTTATGGTGACAGAGAGCAGGTTTCCAATAAAATAAAGATAAAAACATTTTTAATTTCCTAGTAAAAAAAAAATTAAGATAATTTGCGGAATTATCGTTTTACTTTACATTTCAAAATTTCATGTTTCACTGGAAAAAGAAATTTTATAATTTGAATTATAACGGTTTGTTTCCATTGAGTTGTTACAGATTAATATATTAATTATCCGAAATGAATGTAAAATAGGTAGAAAGTAATTAAAAAACTTGAAGTTGCATTTATCACCAAATCATTCTAATTGCGAAATTATCTTATGTTTTAGTGTTCCGTATGTTACACTTATGGGATTACTTCGATGCCTATCGGTCTGTCCGTGTGTCACACCCGATTTACTCCGAAACTATTTAACGTAGAAAGTTGAAATTTGGCACAAATATAGAAACTGATGGCCCACTCAGAGCCGTGTAGTTTTGAAAGTTAAATTTTGGTATAAAGGGTTAGTTTTGGGGGTGAAATCAGAAGTGAAAAGAAATTTTACCAGATCAACGAGTGGGCTGTCAAATGAAGGCTTGTGAAAACACGAGTTCAGGTTAGTTCAGGTTAGTTCAGGCTTGGGAAAACACGAGTCCAAAAATATATACATATGACGTAATACTTGCACACACTTTTCTTTCTATTATTTTTAAATAATGGGCAAAAATGGTCTTATATGGAAAAGTAATGATCAAAAATTTTGAAAAAAATTCTGAAATATTTTCCATAAAGTGTAGATTGAGGGAAAATTATCACGAATGCGTTATCCTTGATAATTCATCTGGTACATAAAATTTGTTTTTAAGGTAAACAGTTTTCAACAAAGATCGGAAAAAAACTTAATTGAAAACTGATTTAGGGTGTGTTTTATGAAGTCACTGATCATTTTATACAGCAATCACCATCCGGAACAGTAATTGCACAAATCCGACTTGCACTTGGCCGGTTTTGGTATCGCTTAAATCATTTACTCAACCAGCACATAGTGGAAATATTCATATTTTGGTTAATAATAATAACATATTCACCCAATACCATCAAAATATGAATATAACGAAAATGCCGTAACACGTATTAACACAGTTACGAGTATCTAATTACATAAAAGAATTTAGGTCAAGAAATAAAAACAATATATTAAAATATTGAAGAAAAATATATTCCGACTTGGACTGAAAGAATAATTCTATCCAAAATAAATATTTACTAATTACCCGCAACTGATTTTACTCTGTTATATTATTTATTGGATTAAACATACCTCCCACACCCCTGGATTTTACATACCTTCTAACTATTAGTAAAGAGCACAGTAATTCAAGAAGGCAGTGCATAAACAGTCACAATCGTCTCCCCCGCCTACTATTAGTAAAATAACCTTTCTTTGAATTGATTCAAATAAATATGCTGAATTTTAACGTTTTGGCTTTTAACGATATATTAAATAGGCTTTCATGAGTAACAACTAGACACTGCTAAAAATTTTCACTAATTAAATACCTTGTCTGCTTCGACTGGATATTCCCAATCAACATCCAAACCATCAAAATTAAACGTTGAAATGAAATACCTGGCACTACCAACAAATGCCCCCCTTTTTGTAGGATCTCTAGCTATTGCACTGAACTGTCGCGTCCTTTCAGCGCTGGCTCCTCCGACACTTAAAAGAACTTTAAGTTTGGGATTTTGTTTTTTTAATGCTGTTACTCGTTTATAAAGTCCTTAAATTAAAAGTAATTTACTAATCAACTATCAATAAAGAAATATATATGAGTTATTTAAAATATACGCTGCAGTATACTAGTTAACTACTGTAGCCTAGTGATTTCTCCTACTCAAGAATATTTTATAATCGTCACTCAATAATGTTAGCATTTGAAATAAGGGCGATCTCGGTACCTTAGTAGATCAGCAGTCTGACTAGTAACTAGAAGAGCGCTTTTAGTTAATAATCCCTCAAATAATGGACAGTCAATAATAGGCATGTTTCTACCAAAACTTACTTGCAACTTACTTGTAATAAACTTGTTCTTGAAGTAAAAGAGAGGTATGAGACTTTTGGATGATCCTGCGGACCCTGGATATAAATATATTTTCAAGTATAAAATTCAATGGAGAATAAAAATTCTTTCCAATAAGAAGGAAGAGGATATTGTGAAAGGTGCATCGATAAAAAGATTACTTAGCACCATAAAAAGTTTTCTTGGAACTCTTATTTCAAATTAATAATCTATTTCTTTATGAGAATTATAAACGTTTTGGTTTAGGCTTTAGTTTTTGATTTATTAGGTGCATTTAATTTCCAAGGAGAGAAATTATTAGAATGAGAAAATGAAATCTATAGTAATAAAAACAGATTGAGAGGCAGGACAAAAAGGTGTAGTGTTTTCTATGAAAAGGTGGGAATGACTGATGAATAGTCTTGTTCAGAGAGAATTTTCTCTACGTGAAAGTTGGATAAGATGGAATGGTTAGGGTGGTTTTTAAATACCTGGAGCAACCCAAAGAGATACTAGGGTAGCCTGTAGGGGTGAAGTGTTTGGCACTTACGTCTGCGAATTCACCTCCTTTAATATCGAGATTCTTAGGAAACTAATATATAATAAGTCAAGAATTTGAGTTACGTGAGGATGGAGGGTTTTCAAGGTTCGACAATATTGTTAACACTCGGAGAATCCGGTATAACTAAATAGCGAATTTTGATTTGAGTATTATCCTCAAGGATTCTTTATTTACCGATAATTCTGTAGAGAGAATATAAGAAGGTGAATTTAATTCATATGTTTTGGTGGAGTGTAACTTCGTTTTAAGATTTATTATATTTGTGCGTAGTGTATAAGTGATATTTCTCCTTTACCAATTAATGAAAGGTGGCAGTGAACAGAGATTTAAAAGAGGAGAGGTTTTATCGAGTTTTGTAAGCTCAGATCGCTTCTGAAAGTTAAAGGTGTCCAAGGAGGGAAAGGAAAATAGAAGGGGATCGAAAGATAGAGGGTCTCAACTTATTCTCCTCTTAAGTAAACACGTAACACGAGCTTAAAATTTTCATTTGTTAGTTTACTAAATTCTATCACTTACGAATTATTTCCTTGTTGAAGGTAACACATAATTTTAGAAATATCGTAATCCTGCCGCACACTTTCAATTTAGACCCAACGAGTATTAGACGAGAATACAAAATTAAAAGACATTAGAGACACTAAACCAATAATTAAACACCACAGCAGTCCCATATGATTAAAGAGTATAGTAGTAATAATAATATTTTTGATTTGACTAGAATTTCTACATCAAGATGTTAGCAAAAGTATTTTAAAATACTCTTTATACTAATATTTATCTTGTTTTATTTCTAAATTATATTCGAGAACTTTAAGGTTGCCATTATCCCACATTCCTCTAAGGGCGTAATTTATATAAGTGCATAAATTAGGATAGAGTATCTCTGAAACTATTCCATAGTAACCTCAACTTACCTGAACCAACTTCGTTTTGAGTTTTAGAGATTTGTTAGTACTGGCAATATTTCTCCTATATTAATTGATAGGGGGTGGAAGTGATCAGAGAAGTTAGATCGATTTCGAGAGTTGTAGATGTCCAAGAAGG
This sequence comes from Pachyrhynchus sulphureomaculatus, assembly GCA_019049505.1. Classification (NCBI taxonomy): domain Eukaryota; kingdom Metazoa; phylum Arthropoda; class Insecta; order Coleoptera; family Curculionidae; genus Pachyrhynchus; species Pachyrhynchus sulphureomaculatus. Next base: position 107,231,209 of record CM032454.1, on the reverse strand, counting down.
GAAAGTAGGAAACAGAAGGGGGTCGAAAGATGGAGTATTAAGCTTGTTAAGTTTTAGGAATTTTGAGTTTCTACCTGGTATTGAGCATGAGTCGAGGCTTAATAAGGTGGAAGCCATGGAACTTTGAGATAGATTGGTGTGTTGTTTGTATAAAACCGACGAAAAATACATCAAAGGTAAGTGTTGTGAGTAAATGAAGAGCGGCAGATTTTTTCCAAAAAGAACAAGAAATTATTTTTGTGAAAAGAATGAGATTTAATCTGCTTTTTAGTCATCAAATTTAAACTACTCAGTATATATCACCACTACACCAAACACTTTATTTTTGCACTCGACGCGCGTTTCGCTAACCATGTTAGCTTCATCAGGAGCGATGATTGACTAAAGCTAAACTACCAAATCTACCCTATTTATACTTAGCCTAACCCTTGAATTACTCAAGCGGAACTAATGACATAGGCAAGGCAATCAGTTCCGGTCAAGTAACCAGTAGAGGGGACTATAAGGAATAGGCCCTCTGTCTTTGTTTAAACTACTTTTACATTTTATGATTTCCATACTTTCGTATGCGTTCAACAATCTCCTATCAGATACATTTTTTATTAATCTTAGATTATCTAATGTTACAGTATGATCAGCTTCAAGAGCATGTTCGGCAATGCTAGACTTTTCTGTTCTGTTGTATTTTAAGTGTGCTAAATGTTCTTTAAATCGTGTTCTAATTGACCTTTTAGTTTGCCCAACATACTTTTTGTCACAATCATTACAACTAATTTCATAAATTCCACTTTTCTCACAATTAGGAATCTTATCTTTGGGATTTCCTAAGATATTCCTCAGATTGTCTGATGACTTATAGACTAAGGTGAGGCCTACCTTATTAAATACCTTATCGAGTCCCTTGCTATATTTCGGATTATATGGTATGGAGACATACTTGGTGTTATTTTCTTCGCGTGTAAAAAAGGTGGAATTCTGAATATTAAACCTTAACTTATGCCTATTTATTAGCTTATTTTTACACGCGAAGAAAATAACACCAAGTATGTCTCCATGCCATATAATCCGAAATATAGCAAGGGACTCGATAAGGTATTTAATAAGGTAGGCCTCACCTTAGTCTATAAGTCATCAGACAATCTGAGGAATATCTTAGGAAATCCCAAAGATAAGATTCCTAATGTGTGAGAAAAGTGGAATTTATGAAATTAGTTGTAATGGTTGTGACAAAAAGTATGTTGGGCAAACTAAAAGGTCAATTAGAACACGATTTAAAGAACATTTAGCACACTTAAAATACAACAGAACAGAAAAGTCTAGCATTGCCGAACATGCTCTTGAAGCTGATCATACTGTAACATTAGATAATCTAAGATTAATAAAAAATGTATCTGATAGGAGATTGTTGAACGCATACGAAAGTATGGAAATCATAAAATGTAAAAGTAGTTTAAACAAAGACAGAGGGCCTATTCCTTATAGTCCCCTCTACTGGTTACTTGACCGGAACTGATAGCCTTGCATATGTCATTAGTTCCGCTTGAGTAATTCAAGGGTTAGGCTAAGTATAAATAGGGTAGATTTGGTAGTTTAGCTTTAGTCAATCATCGCTCCTGATGAAGCTAACATGGTTAGCGAAACGCGCGCGTCGAGTGCAAAAATAAAGTGTTTGTTGTAATGGTGATATATACTGAGTAGTATCATTGTGCCAAAGATTCCACATTCCCAACTTAATCAAATTTAAAATATATGTGTACGCCAAATGACTGTATAGTGAGTGTAGTGATTAAAGAAACTCAAATTTAAAATGAGTCTAAATTTATTTTAGCATTCCCGTAAGTAGAACTTTAAACATGTAACATCGGCTTAAAATTTTCATTTGTTGGTTTACAAGTTCTTAGCAAATTTTAACACTCATGAATGTTTCCTTTTTCATGATAATACTTAATTTTGCAAATATTTTAATCCAGTCATATACTGTCAATTTAGACACCATGGGTATTAGACCAAAACAAATATTAAAAAGATTTTTAACATTAGAAACACTAAACCAATAGTTAAATACTACAGCAGTTTAAGAATGAATGAATGATTTTAGGGGGATAGAGCGCATCGACTGATATGGTCATTTTGCGTTCGAGAGAGTTATGGTGATTTATACTATGAAGTTTATTTCAATTAAGAATTTTATTATTTTATGCAAGGTGTTGTAGGAGTGGATCTGAATAATGCTGTGCTTCAAAAATGTGTTTTATATAGTGAGAGGAGATAGAATAGATATGAAACATGTAGGGGGTTCTCATTTTTAAGAAGATAGGAATGTGTATGATATGCGTGCCCTATCGCAAGCCTTCTCGAAGTTGTGTTTTCCTTTCTGTTCAGAAAATGGAGATCTAGAGGAGAGCAAACTAATGATCTGATCTCCCAAAGTTTATTGCTAGAGTCCTCCAGGTCCCACTGCAATTGAAATACCTTCCTGAATTCTTGCATTAGATGGTTGATAAAATCTCTAGGGTGATTTTCTATCACGGTAGGTGTACCAGAAGAGATAGCACTTTTGGCAATGGCATCAGCCCTATTGTAGCAGCAGCAGTTTAGTATTATTAAAAATAATGTAATCATAATTTTCTTGATTGGAATAAAATTTCAACCATCAAAATGTTAGCGCAATTGTTTTAAAATACTCTTTATACTATTATTTACCTTGTTTTATTTCTAAATTATCGTCGAGGACTTTAAGGTTGCCATTATCCCACATTCCTATAAAGGCGTAATTTATATGAGTGCATAAATGAGGATCGAGTGTTTCTGGAACTATCCCATGATAAGCTGTCCAACTTGCGTAGTAACATATTATTGAAACTGAAATAATAAAATAAAAAAATAGTGAATGGAAATAGCAAATATATATTAATATCTATTATTTATTTATATAGACAACACGAAAGATTTTTGTATATTCTAACACCAACCATAAAATAAATTCATATGAAAATTATGGTGAGTGTTATAGATTAAGAGAGCGACCGGAAATTTTGAGCTGTCGACTAACCGTCTGCCTAGTTGTTCATTCTATCGGGCGAGTCGAGTAAAAGCCTTTAACGTTGATTTTGCGGCCCCGTGCCCTGGAATGCTCAAATAAGGCCCAAAATGCTACATCCAAAAATTTAACCACTTCAATCAAGTATCATAACATTTGTTAACACTAAAAAAGTCGAGCCGAGATCGGTCCCAGCTTTAGGGCCCAAAAAACGTCGATTCAAAAATGGACAATTTAACCATATAAAATCGATAAATTTAATTTCTTCTTGATAAAATAGGGGGAACCTGCAAAAGGCAGCCAAAAAGGGTAGTTTTTCGAGTTTTTGAACTTTGTTTTGCGTGAACCTTCTTTCAAAATAACCCGAATTATCTCTCTATTGACGTTAAATGCTTATTCCATCATTTTTAATGATGCATTTGATATTAGTTTTCCGGCGTGCTGTTGTCTTTAAGCGTCCACCCAGAAACCTTTACGTCATTTAAAGACTTAACAATCATCGTCATATACTTTTTAGTATTTTGTATGGAACGCCTATAAGATAAGATCACTTCTGTGTCTGTCTGTCCATCCTTCACACCCGATTTTTCTCCGAAGCTATTTGACATAGAAAGTTGAAATTTGGCACTAGTATAGGAATTGATGGCCTCACCAGAGCCGTGTAGTTTTAAAAGTTAAATTTTAATTTAAGGGGTTAGTTTTGGGGGGTAAAATAGGAAGTAAAAAAAAAATTACCAAGTCATTGAGTGGAGTGTCAAATGAAAGCTTGTAAAAACACGAGTTCAAAAATATATAAAATGTTATGCTGCCGGAGCGATGCGTGTGTGGAAAAAGTGCTTGAAAATTAGTGTTTTGATTTTCTAGACATAGTTATGATTACTGTTTGGAGGTAAAAGGCAAGAGACAAACCTCGTAAGTGATATATGCATCATGCTACGTTCAGTCTATATTTCAAATGTTTCTGTACACCTGTGTCCCAATACAATATAATCATTTTTCTTTCAGATCAACGCGCAAAAAAAAATTCAAAACAGGAAAATATTTATTCTAATGTCTCGAATAATAATTTTGTACTTACCTGAATTGACTGTCTTTAGAACTAGATGCAACAATAATTGGATAAATACAAATTTTAACGACATGTCCACAAAACTGTTGCTCTCAACTTTATTTACGCACTTATATAAGCGTTGTGACTTCTTTTTATAGGAATATGGCAAAAGTAGGTAATTCCAGAGATATGGCTTAGGCTAATAAAATACCGCGAAATGTTTATATTTTTATACGTATTTCCATTCGTATTATCCCTACCCTTAAGTGAAGTTCGTTTATAGAGGCACGTACTTCTTTAAATGAGCTTTACCATTATAATTGATTTATTTTCGGACGGAATTGGTGTAGTATACATTCGAAAAATTTTATACATTTGCACAGAATCGCAAACAGCTGAACAGCGATTGTAATTTTAAAAATACCTTTGAATACACTTATATTTTTTACTGCAAATAAAACGATTTACAAAAAACTTACCTTTTCCATCGTTTAGTAATGTGAATAATAATAATCATTATTTATCATTTTATTATTTAGCCCAAAAAACTCTAGGAATTGCTAATTAATTGTTAAAATTAATGCCATTAAAATAATCTCTTTGTTAAGAGTTTCGATTTAATTTACACACACATACAAATTTTCAGTTTTTTATTACTATTTTTATAAATTTAATTTTCTCATTTATATAAGATCTTGTATAGTTAGTCTCAAATTTCATATCAGCCAAGTAGGTTTGGCCACATACTAAACCGGCAACAGGGAGTAACTCACCACAACGATGATGCTGTTTACTGACTTTTAATGATGTATTGACTTTTTCCCAGCATGTTTTGGATATAAATTATGGAATATATGTATATATATATATATATATATATATATATATATATATATATATATATATATATATATATATATGCATATATATATATATATATATATATATATATATATATATATATATATATACTAGCCGTGCTCGCAACTCCGCTCGCATGGATTTGATTTACCTTTATTGTCACTGCTTATTCGTTATGTTTATACTATTGTATAGCTCGAGGGGCCTTAGAGACCCACGGCTTAGTTGCATACTTGTCTCCACTTCTTTTTGTCTCCTGTTAGCTTTTCCCAGTGCGGGATTTCCATCAACTCCGGATCTTGCTTTACTGCGTGAATCCATGTAGATCGAGGTCTTCTCTTCTTCCAACCACTCCTCTTATTAGGGCTTGCTTTGCCTGTCTTTCTTCCTTCATTCTTGCCACGTGTCCCAACCATCTTAATAGCTGGTTTCTTATAATATGGCTTATAAGGAGTTTCATATATAGGCATATTAATTCGTAATTTGTTCTTCTTCTCCACAGTCCCTCTTCTTTCTTTCCTCCGTAGATCCTTCTCAATGTTTTCCTTTCCCACACCTCCAACTTTTCTTGTTGTTGTTGTTTTAATTGGTCAGAGCGCATCGACTGCTAAGGTCATTTAGCGCCCCACATTAGATGTATTTAATAATTATATAGTTATTTTTAGTTCTTTTAGGTATTTGAAAATATTTTCTTTGATTCATGTGAATTGCTCGATGTTCTGTTTAATTGAGTGAGGAATGTTATATTTAATTCTCAGATGAAGGGAGTGGTCTGCTTCAAATATGTGTTTGACTGTCAGAGTGGAACTGCATACATCACACTTCGGCAGTGGTTCTTTTTTTAGGAGATATGAGTGGGTTTGGTAAGAATGACCTATGGCCAATCTTCTCAGCAAGACATTGTCGGATCTTTTGTTATTTGAATTATGTAGAGGAGGGAATACGTGAGGTTTTATCGGCCATAGTTTGTTTTCATTATTCTCCAAGTCCCACTCCAGTTGGAATAAATCTCTTTTAACTGAGCATAGCATCTTTGTAAAATCATTACTATTATTTTCCCCCGAGAAAGGAGTTCCGCTTGTTGCTGCCCTTTTAGCCTCTCTATCGGCCATGTCGTTACCTCCAATGTTCGTGTGCCCAGGGATCCACAAGAATGAAATTTCAATATCTCTCAATTTAGCTACATATAGGAGATCGTTGATTTGACTTAAGTAAGTACTATTGGCTTTATTAGAGATAATGAGTTTTAGCGAACTCAAGGAATCAGAGGCTATAAGAAATTTGTTTATCCCTTGGGCAGTGGCTATAGTAGATTTAAGTGCTTCCTTGATGGCAAACAGTTCTGCTGTGAAAATGGAGTTGTAGGGGTGAAGTTTAAAACGTTTTATGACTTTGTCATGTATATAAGCGGCTCCCACTCCCTGATCCGATTTAGAACCGTCGGTATATAAGATAGAGTGATTAGGATATTGAGAATGTATTCTTTCGAGAAATTCCGACTTGATTTCTAATGGGTTTTTGTATTTTACCTTATTGGAATGAAGATGAAAATCCACCTTAGGGGGTGGGGACCTCCAAGGTGGGAAGCTGTTCCAGAAAGGGTAGTCGAATTTTGGCGGGGAGAGATTATGTAATAACATGAACTTGTTTATTCTGTTGTGAACTGAGTTTTTTGGAGCTATCATGTTGGGACGATGAGAATTTGTTAAGTTAATTGTCCTTTTTGTATGGGATTTCTGGAGGGAGGATGCGTAGAATTTCATTAAGGAGTGTTGCCTATCTAGATAGAGTGGAGGAGTTGATGATATACACTGAATGCTTGCAATTGGCGATGTTCTGAAGGCTCCTGTAGCCAGTCTCAATGCTTGATTTTGAATTGGGTTTAGTGATTTTTTTATTCCTTGCCTTCCTTCCAACTTTTCTCTTGCATTCAGTTTCCACGTTTCGCATCCATATGTCAAGGTGGGTCTGACGACTATCGTATATATTTTTTCTTTTGCTTTTCTTTATACATTCTTTGATTTCAATACTGGATTCATTGCCCCCAAACATCTCTGTCCTTTCGCTATTCTTTCGTGTATCTCCGTCCTTTCTTGTCCACTCTCTGTTATTGTTACTCCCAGATAATTAAATTTGTCTACTTTTTCAAACATATATCTTTTCCCTAAGTTGCTTATTATATCTAAACTTTTATTGTTTTTATTATCCTTCTTCTTTGTAATTTCCATGTATTTTGTTTTTTTCTCATTTATCTTTAGTCCTCTCATCCTTCCCCTTTTTTCTATCTTACTCATGGCTTTTTTGAGGTTCTCTTTTGCTCTTGCAATCACTGCTACATCATCCGCATAGGCCAAGCATTGGCAGGTTTGTTGGTATATCGTTCCATTTGTTTTTATTTCTCACTCCCGGATTATCTTCTCTAGTACCAAATTAAATAGACATGTCGACACTGGATCCCCCTGTCTTAATCCTCTCTTTAGCTTAAACTTGTCTGATACTTTGCCCTCAACCAGCTTCTATTTTCTGTGTCATTCAGGGTCATTCTCACCATGCGAATCAATTTACTTGGAATTTTTAGTTCTTCCATTATCTTGTAGAGTTCTTCTCTATTTACAGAGTCATATACTTCTCTGAAATCCACAAAGACCAAGGGTAGTGCCAAATTTTGTTCTAAGCTATATCTGATCTGTAACCGATCTATTTTTCCTGAATCCACACTGGTGCTCTCCCAGAATAGATTCAGCTTTCTCTTCTAGTCTGTTTTTGATAGTCACCACTACTATCTTGTACACGACATCCAGTAAGGCTTTTGGTCTATAATTAGCACATATACTTTTTCCTCCTTTTTTGTATATTGGACAAATGAGCAACTCTCTCTAGCTCACTGGCATCTTTTCTGTTTCCCATATTTCTTGCACCAACCGGCATATTTCATTTTCCAGATCTACTCCTACAGCTTTTATCATTTCTGCTGTTATACAATTTCCACCCGGGGCCTTATTTTTTTTTGGGTTCTGAGTATTTCTCTTATTTCTTCTTTGCAGGGTTTGTTTGTCCCCTCCTGCCCTTCAGTTTCATCTCCATTTAATGTTTCTTTAAAGTATTCCGCCCATCTATTCAGTCTTTCTGCCAAGTTTACTGCTAAACTTCCATATTTTTTCCTAATTATTAGCATTTTGTCTGTTTATTCCTTTTGTATTTTATAACAAAAAACACGTCAATCGGATAAGTGGCTCTTGAGTGCTAAGCGCACTATTGGACAGACGGACATAGATACGGTACGTTTTATATATATTACATAGATTATTATTATTATCTAACTTGGTCATAGAACATATGTATGAATTTAAAAAAAAAAACAATTAAATCGGGTCAGTGGTTCTCGAGTGACAAGCACACTAACGGACAGACAGAGATATGTTGCATTATATATTATAGAAGATTATAGATAACCTGTCCAGAAAATATATGTATGTTTAAAAAAAAAGCAAGTAAATGGGATAAGTGGTTCTCCAGTGATAAGCGCACTAACGGAGAGACAGACAGAGAGACGTTGCATATTATATATTATAGATACATACATATATATATATATATATATATATATTATATATATATATATATATATATATATATATATATATGTATGTATGTATGTATATATATATATATATATATATATATATATATATATATATATATATATATATATATGTATATGTATATGTATATATATATATATATATATATATATATATATATATATATATATACGGGGCGTTTCATGTCAACGGGGACACAGAACTGAAAGAGGACGCCCACATATGTGTAATGTAACAAAACTTTTGTTAAAGTGTCGACGTTCGATTGCTACCTGGCCTTTTAAAAAAATTCAATATGGCCGGCGCAATATGACCGTAAAATTCATAATGCTTAAGCAAAAAATGTATTTTTATATTAAAAACGAAATATATATATATATATATATATATATATATATATATATATATATATATATATATATATATATATATATATATAGCGGCTTATTTACAGCTACTGTGGCCGTTTACGTCATCTTATTTTCCAAGCCTTCCTATCTCTAAAGGCTTCTTCTTCCAAATCTCGTTTTTGCATAGCTTTTGCTATCTCTATGTTATATCTATTTTTGTCGTTGCCGAGGTCTCCATTTCCATTTTCTTTGTGGTAGTCTTTCTTCATCCATTCGCCTAATATGTCCATACCAGAGGAGCTGTTTTCTTTCCAGTCGATCTATTAGCGACTTTTGCACTTTATCTTCTCTCTTATGGTTAATAACGTTAATAACGAATAACGTCAAAAAAATTATGAAAATTCATACTCGACGGCTTCTGAGGGTACTAAATTCATTTCTGTGGTTAGTTTTTAATTTGGCACCCTTACAAGGGATGAAAACAGGGTATCCATCATAGAAATGCAATAAAAGCAACAAATAATAACAATAAATCACAGTGTCCAGCATAGTCCACACTTTACTGGCAACCGGAGCACTCTGATGAGAAGTTTGTCCGTCTGTCCATTTTATTTGAACATGTGGGCTCAGCTTGGACCCTCAAACTTATTTGACCAATTTGCATGACAAACTGTTTGGACCAACTTACTTGATCGTGTGTGGGCGGCTTAAGAAGGGCATTAGAGGATTACTCCTTATGTATCGTGTTATATGTTCGTTTTACGGTTTTTGGAGTTAAGGAATCAGAAAAATGTGCTATTTTTTGTTAGTTCGTAATACCTTATCTCAAGAAATGATATCCTGTTGTCAAAGAAATAAAAGATTTTTAGCTACAGTCTGGTTAATTTCAGAGCCTTTGAAACCTTAGTTGGGTTTCTACATGAACAGCAATAATAAAGAAATTTTGTTTGCCAGTTTTTTATTTTAATATCTATCATCGTAATCATTTTTCTGGATCTGTTAGTCTTATCAAAACAAGTCCCTACCCTGCCTCGTCTTTGTAGATTCCTAACTTGCTTTCGACACCATCGCTCACGGCATAATGTGGAGTGATCTTCGTGCTTTAGAAGAAATCACAAACATAATAAAAGCACTCTATGGACAAGCTAGTTGCTGTGTTAACCAGAAAAATAAAATTTTTAACAGCAACGGAAAATCGGTCCTGTTACACAGCTGTGAAATATGGAAGGTCACAAATTCATTCACTAATACCCTACAAACTTCATAAAGTCCCTAAGGCGGAAAATAAACCGAAAACTTATAGAAGCAGATGTTAGAGAGAGAAAATTAGAATGCTCAAAATGAATAAGAATATCGCCAAAATGGCTCTGGCCTGGAATCCACAAGGCTAACGTGATAAAGGAAGACCCAGAACACCTGGCGCAGAACTGAAAAAGAGAAGGACGAAAACATGTAAAAAACCTGAACGAAAATCAAATAATTAAGACAGAGTTAGATATATTGCTTCCATAAAGGCCCTATATCCCGATTGAGGGATTCTGGGCAACTAATATTATCAATCTTATTAATGTTGTTCTAATCCGAGACATTTTTGTAGATATAACTCTGGGTCCAAGGTGGAGATAGTATTAGACTACAATGAAAATTTAATTTAAATCAATGTAATAATATAATTCTGTAATTTTAATATTACCTATCTTCGCTTTAACTGCCGCTCGCGTCGCTTGAATTAGTCCTTTACGTAGGCCATAGTCTAGGCTGATCATCTTAACAGCTTGAGAGCAAGTTAGGATGAGGGCCAATAGATATGGGACGATATTTTAACAATTTGCGCAACTATGTTCTTTGTCTCGTGTTATTTTACTATCCCTGCAGTACTATGGTCAGAAAAAGGTACTCTTAACCCGGCTTGTTATACAATTAAATTATCATTTGTCAAATTGCATTTGAAATTAAATATATTTCTAAAATATATACAATTTTACATTGTAAATATTATTTTATTATGATTTGTAATATCGATTTGCTATCATCTTAGGGCAAATACTGCATTACCCCTCTAAATTGTGGCAAATTGCCACAATTATCCGTTATGAAAAATCCTTAACAGAAAAATTGTATTTTGTGGATATCTGCGTGCAACGTACAATTTATGCATACGTTTTTAAAGCATGCTTATATTTTAGGCAGTTTACTGGTTTGAGTTTTTTCTTCTTAGTGTTGGAAAAACTAAAGTTAAAGGTATGTATATATATATATATATATATATATATATATATATATATATATATATATATATATATATGGGTGATTCTCTGTTAGAAAGCCACACCCTTGCACACTTTTTGTTCTGAGATAAATTTTTTCTAAGAAGCTCAAAATTTTCGTTGAAATGTCTATTTTCTGATGTCGTATGATACTTGCCATAATTATGGCTATTTTGCTACAATTTAGAGGGTTAGTAACAATATTGCAGTATTTTCCCCTTTAACGATAGCAAATCGATATTACAAATTATACTAAAATAATATTTACAATGTAAAACTGTACATATTTTAGAAATATATTTAATTTCAAACGCCATTTGACAAACGATAATTTAATTGTATGATAAGCCGTGTTAAGAGTATCTTTCTCTTTCCATAGCACTGCAGGGATAATAAAACAACACACAGACAAAAGTACATAGTTCCACAAATTGTTAGAATATCGTCCTATATCTATTGGCCTTCTTCCTAACCTTCTAATCTCCTTCCCTCTCAAGCTGTTAAGATGATCAGCGTCCTACGTAAGGGCCTAATTCAAGTAATGCGAACGGCAGTTAAAACGAAGATAGATAATATTAGAATTACATTATTACATTGGTTTAAGTTAAATTTTCATTGTAGTTTAATACTATTTCCACCTTAAATCCAGAGTTATACCTACAAAAATATCCCGATTTAGGACAACACTGATAAGACTAATAATAGTAGTTGCCCAGAATCCCTCAATCGGGATATAGGGCCTTCACGAAAGCGATATATCTAACTCTGTCTTAATTGTTTGATTTTCGTTCAGGTTTTTTACATGTTTTCGTATTTCTCTTTTACAGTTCTGCGCCAGGTGGTTCTGGGTCTTCCTCTACTACGTTAGCCTTGTGGATTCAAGTCCAGAGCTATTTTGGAGATATTCTCATTCATTTTGAGCATTGTAATTTTCTCTTTCTAATATCTGCTTCTATAAGTTTTCGGTTTATTTTCCGCCTTAGGGACTTTATGAAGTTTGTAGGGTATTAGTGAATGAATTTGTGACCTTCCATATTTCACAGCTGTGTAACAGGACCGATTTTCCGGTGCTGTTAAAAATTTTGTTTTTCTTATTAATATAACAACTAGCTTGTCCATAGAGTGCTTTTATTATGTTTGTGATTTCTTCTAAAGCACGAAGAGCACTCCACATTATGCCGTGAGGCAAGGGAGGGACTTTTTTTGATAAGACTAATAGATCTAGAGAAGTTACTACAATGATAGATATTAAAATAAGAAACTGGCAATGAAAATTTCTTTATTACTACCCAACTTTTTTGAGATAATTCTCTAACTCCAAAAACCATAAAACGATCAGATAATACGATACATAATGAATAATCCCTCTAATTCCCTTCATAAGCCGCCTACACACGATCAAGTAAGTTGGCCTAACCAGTTTGTCATGCAAGCTGGTCAAATAACTTTGACGGTACAAGTTGAGCCCACACGTTCAAATAAAATGTACAGAAGAACAAACTTCTCATCAGTGTGCTCCAGTTGCCAGTAATGTGTGGACATTGTGATTTATTGTTGGATTATTATTTGTTATTTTTATTGCATTTCCATGATAGTTATAAACCACTTGTCATATTTGTATGGACTGTTACTGAAAGAGAAAAACGTTAAAAGGAAATCCAACAGATCAAAGTGGAGCAAACAGTGGTTATTTAAAAGAGCACATTATTGCCACAACGAATTGAGGTGTGAGCCCCAAAATTGGCATAACTATATGACGATGGACGAAGATACTTACTTATTATTGCTCTCACTTGTTTCGCCAAAAATAAATAAAAAAAAACATGACATACCGAGAACTACAAATTGGTGATTTGGTTGACTTGAAGGCTGGATGACGTTCTACACGACCAAACTTACTTGTTAAGCCGTCAGTCTTCCAAAAACTTTTCTGACAAATCCAGAAAACCATCCAACTCGTCATCAGACCATTCAACTCACCAATTTCGCGCCCACACCAACAAACTTACTAGAAATGGCTTGACAAGCAATTTGGACCAACTTACTTGATCGTATGTAGGGGCCATTATCCCTGGAAATCATTATATATTTAAGTTTAAATAATTAGGATTAAAATTTGTTATTATCCCAACTGAAAACCATAAAAGCTCTCTTAATGATATTAAAAATAAACAAAACTTAACGGTATCACTCTTCTTCACCAAAACGTTATCATTCATAAACTATCCCTATCCCTAAGTTCCATTCCTTCTTAAATTTGTATAAGTGTACGAAACTTGAAATCAATGTCTCATTTCATTCAAGAGTTATTTGGCCAAAAGGTAGATAGCCGGATAGACAGACCACCTATTTATGTTGTCTTCTAAGGATACTAAAGTGTGAAGAAATAAAGATATCTGCACGAATTCAATAGTTTAGCAAGGAAAGTAAAAATAAATTGTTTTAATAATTAAGAACATTTATCGCCTTTAGTTAAAATTAACTCGAATTTCTAAATTTTTATATTTTTGGGGCAGGAAAACACATATTTTAGTAATCATTTATAAGTCATTACCACACTTGGAAATCCTGTTTACTATATACCTAATACATAAATTAATGTTAACGAACAATATTCAAAGTATTATTTACATTTTTATATGGTAATATACAATTATATTCATAAAGAATCAACGATGTAGGATTTTATGTCTAGTAATAAATGGCCGTGTTATGTTAAATATCACACCAACTGTAATTTTTTTTATTTTCCTCTTCTTCTGACATTTAAAATTTAAATAATCTCACTATTATATAACTCTACTAACAAACTCGTATTATGAAAACTGTGAAACTATAAACATGTAAACCAAAAGATCCAACTAGATATAAGTTCTGAAGATGGTTTAAATAAAATAAACCGAAACGTTAACCAAAAGTAAACTTGTTTCATTAAAAATTGACCGCAAGACCAAGAACAAAAAACTATCCTAAATTTATTCATAAAAGAAAAAAACATATATATATATATATATATATATATATATATATATATATATATATATATATATATATATATATATATATATATGTATATGTATATATATATATATATATATATATATATATATATATATATATATATATATATACATACATACAGGTCGAGATTCGTTCAATGAACTCAATTATTTTAGAAATATTTTTTAGTCCTAACAAACACAAGTGTTTGTAAAATAATTCAGTTCATTCAAAGCTTCTCGACTTATATATGTATATATATATATATATATATATATATATATATATATATATATATATATATATATATATATATATATATATGTACCTATCTTTTCGCACGTAGTTACTTGCTAAGGGGGTTTTATATGGAAAGAGGGGTGGTGATTCCATCAATATATATGAAGAGTATCCTGAAATACTTCATCAGCCTGAAAACTCTAGAAATGATCTTAATTATTTGGTACAGTTCTGTTAACGCCTTCGTATAAGTTCTTTCAAGGCAAAGGGTGGGAGTATACAGAAAGGGAGGGTAATTATATCATTATATATGGTACAGTATCCTGGAATACTTCATCAACCAGTAAACTGTAGAGACGATATTGACTTTTTGGGTATATTCCTTTAAATACTATTTTTACTTTATTTAAGGTGGAGAGAGACGGTATACGGGCGAGAGAGGGGGTGATTACTTCCTTTTTTTCTTAGTCTCTGCATCTGTGACGTTTATACTTCCATCTGATCATATTTTCCTACATTGATGCTTGATAATTACTACCTAATCGAATTATAACAGAGAGCGGGGAATAAATCAAATGAAAAGGGGGAGGGGGTAAAAACTTTTTGTTTCCCCTGGAAGTGGCCTATTTTTGCTCACGAAATGAAAAAAAAAAAATTACTTTCACTTATTTCCCTCAAAAATTGAATGGGGCCGAAAACCGGCCTCCTTTTGTTTCAAATTTCCCGTCTTCTTGTACCTTTGCCAGGTCATTATTGTCATTACTATATACCTAATATGTTATGTGTAATGTAATGTGTTAAGTGTAATAATGTTAACGAACAATATTCAAAGTATCATTTATATTTTTATAATATACACTTATATTCATAAAGAAAATCTATTTAATTAAAGCAAAGATGTAGGATATTATGTCTAGGAATGAATAACAGTGTTATTTTAAATATCAAACCAACTGCAATTTTCTTTATTTCCCTCTTCTACTGACATTTAAAATGTAAATAATCTGACTGTTATATAATTCTTCTAACAAACAGAAGTAAAAGGTTATTGACCTGACTTGAAAATCATAGAATACCCTTATCTGCGGACTCCAAAAAAATCTTTTTTGCAACCTCTTAGACCTTGTAAAGGAACATGTTGACTTTGACAATGGCGTAGATAGGGGTGATATTTCCCTTTAGCTTGCCTGAAAATCTCTCATGGATGCGTAATCGACTTATGCTTCTAGTAAACACTTCTAACATCAAATAACCACGATTTTGAAAAAAGTGCGGAATAAATTCGAAGAGTCGCAATCATCGGAATTCTTCGCGCTGGAAGCTCAGCAATGGAAAGTTCGAAGTCGTCAAAATGGCTAATTTCGGAGGATCCATGGCAATAGTTGCAAAATTGGCATCGATTGTGGTTGTAAGCTAACTACTAATGTGTCAAACTAATAAAAAGGACCTTCGATACAAATGCTACACACTAAAGATACGACAGATGCTCTCCGACGTTGCCAGGACATACCGAGTTGCTCGTTGCAATTTGCTATTAGGCCTCTTAACATCCCTTTAACTTCACAAAATAGCTCACAAAACAGATATTATTTTATTTATCCCAAGCTTTTATGAAGACAGGGTTTGATATCTTAATAGATTTTAGGTATTTATTGTTTTAGTACCAAAATAAGACTATTACACAGTTAGGTTTTAACAAGCAATTTTTTAATGTACTGTATTAAAACATACAAAAACTTAACTCTATAAAGAGAGTGAGAAAAAACTCAGATTTTAATATTTAAAGAAAAAAATTTAAGGAGAAAATTAAGAATAAATTTTCTTTTAATTCATTATAATTCTTTAAAAAAAATCTCTTTTTGTTTCAGCATCTTTCCTTTTGTCTGTATTTAAACCCAGAACCGATATGCAAGACTTAGTTTAACAGGCAAACGATGTACAGCAAAGGAGAAAAAAAGAGAAGTAGAACCCGAGCCCCACGATCTCTAAAAGATCTGTTATATATCTCTTAGGACCATGTGTAGAATGAAACAATTAAACAAAATAAATCATAAGGTATATCTGTCATAGTTTTGTTATTAGTGTCTTATTAGTATTCTTACGGGCATAGAACACTACCTATAGAAAAATCCTTAAATTATTACAACAGCGGCGTGTGTGTAGAAGTAGCAATTCATATTTTTCTTAAATCGCTGCAGATTTTATTCGTTGAGAGATGTAACACTAAATAGTCCATTTGAAAGAGATAATCTCCGCCATATACAAGTCTTGAGGGGGAGTGACAAGCTGAACCTCATATGAATTTGATGTAATAGCGCGGAGTGTATTTCCACAGTGCATTTTGGGAGGAAATAAGAAGGTTCGTATTGGTATCGGTATCGAAGGTGTAAAGAAGAGACACAGTCAGATTTAATATATTATATATATATATATATATATATATATATATATATATATATATATATATATAGATATATATATATATATATATATATATATATATATATATATATATATATATATATATATATATGGGACGATCCGCGTCAACCGGATCAGAGCTACGACCAAAATTAGAAGCAACCAAAAAACTTGACCAAGGGCTTATTTTAAAGCTTGAAGCGTCTACTTTCAAATGCCGAGTGCGCCTTTGAAAAATCCAATATGGCGGCTCCAATATGGCGGCCGGTAGCCGGAGAAAAATCAAGTGTCTAGCAAAAAAAGCTTGTAAAAATAAAAATTCGCAACTGTTTGGGTCGTTTTTTGGCTCAAATTGTAACTGATGGACACCCCAAAAAATTGGGGTGGTAAGTTGAGAAAATCCAACATGGCGAATCCAATATGGCGGTCAAAAATCCAATATAGTGGCCGAATTTTCGCAAATGAACCGATTTGCACTAAATTTGGTAAACGGGGGTTTTTAGGGTCGCTGTCACGAATCCGAGGTCTGATTTGCCAAATTCAAGATGGCGGATCCAAGATGGCGGATTAAATTTTTTGAAAACCTATCGATTTGTACCAAATTTGTTATACGGGGGTTTTTGGGGTCGCCGATTACGAATCAGAAGTTCTATTTTCAAAATCCAAGATGGCGGACCCAATATAGTAGATTGCCTTATTCAGTTTCCACCATATTGGGTCCACCTTCTTGAATTTAAGAATTTTAGAAATTTGACCTCAGATTCGTTATCGGGGACCCCAAAAACCCCCGTATAACAAATTTGGTACAAATCGATAGATTTTCGAAAATTTCATCCGCCATCTTGGATCCACCATCTTGAATTTGGCAAATCAGACCTTGGATTCGTGATCAGCGACCCTAAAAACCCCCGTTTACCAAATTTAGTGCAAATCGGTTCATTTGCGAAAATTCGGCCAATATATTGGATTTTTGACCGCCATATTGGATCCGCCATGTTGGATTTTGTCAACTTACCACCCCAATTTTTTGGGGCGTCCATCAGCTACAATTTGAGCCAAAAAACGACCCAAACAGTTGCGAATTTTTATTTTAATAAGCTTTTTTTGCTGGACACTTGATTTTTCTCCAGCTACCGGCCGCCATATTGGATTTTTCAAAGGCGCACTCGGCATTTGAAAGTAGACGCTCTAAGCTTTAAAATGAGCCCTTGGTCAAGTTTTTTGGTTGCTTCTAATTTTGGTCGTAGCTCTGATCCGGTTGACGCGGATCGTCCCATATATATATATATATATATATATATATATATATATATATATATATATATATATATATATATATATATATACATATATATATATATATATATATATATATATATATATATATATATATATATATATATATATATATATAGAATAAAGAAAGAAAGCAAAATGTTGCCGTATCTACCAAAATTATTAAAAATACAATCTTAATTGGGGAGCTCGGCAAATTTGGGCGTGATAGGAGATCACACAATTTTCATTAAGCCGCCAATATTTCGGTCCTGGATTGGGACCTTCTTCAGGGCAGAACTGAAAAGAAGAACAGAGCGTATTCACTGATAGTGTCTGGGACAACTTTAAATTAATGATGTTATCATTAGGTTGTTATAATAAATAAAATTAGTGTGGAACAAGAATAAGATATTAGTCATAATAAGTTAAAAAACTCACATGAGAAGTGCACAGAATTTCGTTAGCCTGAATGGCCGTAGGTTATACATAAAAAGTTGTTACATATAAAAGTTGGTTAATCCATAAATATACAAAATACACATTAAAACACTGTAGATAAAATTCTAAAAATTGTATATTTTATGGATTAACCAACTTTTATATATAACAACTTTTTATGTATAACCTACGGCCATTCAGGCTAACGAAATTCTGTGCACTTCTCTTGTTTCTCTTCTGACAGTGTCCTTTAGATTAGATCCTTCTCTTGCAACTTACACTTTTCTATTTCAGTTTCATTATATTTTCTGTATATCTCTACTGATGTGTCTTCCTATTGCTTTGAAAATTCTTTTAAATTCCTCAGTATTGTTCTTGCTAGATAGTTTATTCCTTTTATTTATTAACTTTTTTCTTTTCTCGCCAGCTCATAACTCACCAAAATATATATGTGTATGTAAATATGATCCTTAAATTTCGAGATACTGAGTTAGCTAATTAAAATGTTTTTACTCATGATAGTTGCAATTATGTTTTTTTCGCAGAGTTTTATTTTGAAATGTGATCAACAGCAGGATTCAGGATCACGTAACAGAATTAGAATCTTAGAATAATGAAACTGGTAGTTCTGGCACTCGCTAAACTGATCTAAGTTATATTATACAAAAAAGTTCTTCTTTCTCACATTTGATCACATGTGGTTCCATGTTTGGCTGACGGGCCCAAGCCAAGTCAACACAAACGTTATTACAGCTGTATATTAAGGAATGAACTAATAATGTTACATGTTTTCAAAATCACTGACTTCTGAATGTTCCTGTGTATGTTTGTGTTGAGTCCTAATTGTACTTAGTGTGGTGTGAATGTTATTGGTGTAAGGCCTGTGGCTGATATAATGAGGGAGCAATGATGACTTTTTCTTGTTTCCATAGCCTTTTTATTTCTGTTGCAAGGTCTGTGTATTTGGAGATTTTTTCTATGTACTTCGTTTGGATGTTTGTGTCGTTGGGGATAGCTATGAAGTGACCTTTCTTTTTTTGCACTGAAAAGTAATATCGGGTCTATTGGCGGAGACTGTTTTATCTGTATGGATATTGATGTCCCAGTAGAGCTTGTAATCTTTATTTTAAATATGGATGTTGGTGTGTATTTGTAGTAGGGATCTGTGTTTTCTATGAGTTTGTATGTTGTGGCTAGTGATTGGTGAACTACTTTTGCCGCTGAGGCGTGTCTGGCTGTGTATTCCGTTCCGGCTAGTATTTCGTTTCTTTCTGCTGGTGGCATTTCCTGCATCTGTCTTCTGTAATAGTTGGGTCTTTGATGATATACTTTTGATAGTTTCGGGATAATATAACTTTATCTTGGACGGCAAGTAAGAAGCCATCTGTTTAAGGGAATAGCTGACCATCCTGTAACCAAGTGTATGATGTTTTTTTATTTACATGGTCTTGTTCTATGTGGTATCTGTGTTTTCCGTGGAGTATTTTTTCTGACCACGTTTTCATTTTTTCCTGTTGCAATTGGGTGTGATTGTGTTTGTCTGCTGGGTAGTCTGTCCGGGATAAGTCGAGAGATGTGTAGTTTTTGTCTGCTTTCACTGTTGCTGTGTAGAGGCTGGTTTGCTTGGTATGAAAGACGTTCTTAAGAGCTTGTATTTGTTTTGTGTGTAGTGATCTGATGTCTATGATTCCTCTTCCTCTTACCTTCCTCCCGATGGTAAGTCCTTCTTTGCATACGTCGGGGTGTAATTTCCTGTATTTGGTGAATTGAGAACGTATAAGGATATGAATGTTTTCTATGTCTGTGTGTGACCATTTGATGATACCAAATGAATATCTGAATATAGGTTTAGCGAACGTGTTGATGGCTTTAGTGAGATTCTTGGAGTTGAGTTTTGGTTGTAAAAGTTTCGTGAGTCTATTTTTGAATTCGGTTCTGAGCTCTGTTTTGATGTGAGTGTGGTTGAGTTTGGTGCTTTGTTGGAAGCCTATATATTTGTATGTTTCTTTGTCAAGCATATTATCGAGTGTTTCATTGTTGATGGTTTCTGTCTCAAGGTGGCCTTTCCGTTGGCCTTTGTTCATGTGAAGCACTTTGCATTTACTTATACCAAATTCCATATTGATATCTAAGGTGAGTTCTTTCAGCTGGGTTTTTGTGGCAGCGTAGAGTTTCATGTCATCCATATACAGGAGGTGGTTTATTTTATGTTGGTTCACTTTTTTGTGTCTGATGTTGAAGCCATGGTCTGCTCTGTTTAGTGTATTTGAGAGTGCATTGAGACAGAGGCAAAACCATAGAGCGCTAAGCGAGTCTCTCTGCAATATACCCCCTCTGATGGTTAGCTCTTCTGTTTGGATACGTTCGGTTTGTGTTTTAAGATGGATTTTGGTTTTTCCTGTTTTGATCATTTGTGCGAGAAATTGCTTGAGGTTTTGGTTGATTTTGTATATTTCTAGGGCTCTGATTAACCAGCTTGGGGATATGGAGTCGAAGGCTTTTTTATAGCCTAGGTAACAGATATGAAGGTTTCTGCGTTCTTTTCTGGTTTGTCCCATGATCACGCTATCTATAATCAGCTGCTCCTTGCATCCTCGACTGTTTTTCCTGCACTCCTTCTGCTCTTCTGTGAGAATATTGTTGTCTATTAGGTTTGTTCTATTTTCTTGGAAATTGTGGCTGTGATGATCTTGTATAGGATTGGAAGATAGGTCGATAGTTTGACGGGTTTGTGGTGTCTGAGCTTTTACGTTTGACGTATGTTATTCCTTGTGTAAGGAAAGTGAGGAATGTGTGTGGTTATAGAATGGCTTTGTTGATTTGGTGTGTGAGTGCTTCGTGTGTGGTGGTAAACTATTTGTACCAGAAGTTTTGTATATTGTCTATTCCAGGGCATTTCCAGTTATGCGTGTGTGTTTGATTTTTTTCTGTAATTTCTTGTGTAGTTAATGTGGAATTTTCTTGTTCTGTTACATGTTTATGTTTGTCTTCTTCGGCTTTGATCCAGGGGTGTTATTATTGTGTAGTTTGGATTCTGACCAAATACTTTTTCAATAATTTGTGAGTTTTTGTTTGGTTGTCGGGACACTTTGAGCTTCTGACACCACAAAACACTAAAAACATCCCAAATAACAGTAGACCAATAAAAGAAGCATCGGGCGAGCGACGTAACGGTCAAGGACGTAGCGGGAAATGGCAGCTCGACCAAAACGATGAAGACCGGGCAACTGACAATGGACCTGCCAAAAGTGTTGTGCCGGCGATTAAGCCGACACCCACTAAGGCGGGAAAATCAAAGCAACGCATGAGTTACACTACAGGAACAAACGAACACACCATGCGTTGCTTTAATAAAAGCACAAGTCCTGACAAAGAAACCACTGAGAAGAGAATCACTCGCCGCCTAGACCCACCACCATCAATCTCAAATGCAACCGACGAAGTATTTAATCAAAAACTCCTGCAACGACACAGAAATCCCAACAGCACAAAACCAAAATTCAAACGGCAAATAAGAATAGAAAACAAAATCAAAAACATCAGGAGATATCTAGGACATCTTACCCAGTTTATCAACGGGAACGTGTCCAAACGAGTCACACAGAGTATAAACAAGATCAAGTCCGGGTCTCCCAACAGAACACTGCCAGAAATCCTGGATACTTTAAAACAAAAATTATCCGTATATGCCGCAAGACTCCGTAGATACAAAGAACCAAACGAGAGGAAAGATACCAATAACCTCTTCCGAAGAAGCCAAACACAGTTCTACCGGAAAACTATGCACAGCAAGCAGACAGCAGTGACCGAACCACCAAACAAACAAGAACTCACAGATCATTGGAAAAGTATCTGGTCAGAACCCAAACTACCCAATAATAACACCCCCTGGATCAAAGCCAAAGAAGGCAAAGATAAATATGTGACAGAACAGGAAAATTCCACATTAACTACTGTGGGACCAAAGAGCATGATGAGGCGCCTGGATGCAAGAAGTTCCGGAGGTAGAATGGCCCCCCGTTCGGATCTCCGGGTGGGGGCTGGTTCGGGGGCGTCGACTTGCAGACATCACAATTTTAAGATAGATTTTTGCAACATACGAGGTTTAAACTCGAACATAAATTCAGTGCATCAACACCTGCAATCAAATAAACCTCATGTACTTGCTCTATCGGAAACCAAGGTCAGTCCATCGACCAGCACGGTCAACTATCTTTATCCTGGGTACGACTTCTATTCCCGATTTAGGCGTAACTTTGGAATCTGTCTTTTTGTCAGAAGCGACCTCTCTTGTCAACGAGAAGAAGCTCTGGAGCCCCAAACTTTGATGTTATGTGGTTAAAAATAACCACTCAACAAACCACAAGGTTCATCTGTATCCTGTATCAACCACCAAGTGATACCAATTTTCGAACACTTTTCGCTTCTCTTGCAGACACCATCGATCATTTACAAAGTAACTATCCAAGTGCCGAAATTGTCATCCTGGGCGACTTTAATGTCCACAATATCAACTGGCTTAAATATTCAAATACTACCGACGAACAAGGTCGTGAAGCTGAATCATTCTCAATCAGTTATGGCTTAACTCAGCTTATTGACGAACCAACAAGGATCCCTGATCGAGACGGAAGTTCGCCAGTCTTCTTGATCTGTTTTTAACCACCAATCCGGAGATTTACACGGTCACCGTAAATCCGCCGTTAGGTTCTTCCGACCATAAACTGCTTTCGACATCGAGTATCCTGCCAATCAGTGACAGAGAGGCGCCTAGACCGCACAAGATTTGGAACTACAAATCTGCTAAATGGGAAGATCTCCTGGAATACTTTCGAACTTTCCCTTGGATGGACGTTTGTTTTCGATCCGATAACCCATCTGACTGCGCCAGGGAGGTCTCCGATGTTATTTTGGCTGGTATGGAAGCTTACATCCCTTTTTCGAAGAAATGCTCCTGCCTTGGTTCGACCGAAAACGCAAAGAAGCTGTTGCTTTTAAACATATTGCCTACCGACAATGGCGTGAAAATCCTAACACCGTAAATCGTAACATCTTTGTTCATGCCCGGAACAGATGCAAGGGAATTATCGACGAGACCAAGGAGGCACACAATCAACGAATTAAAAACAAACTTCTCGCTTGTCCCAACAATTCCAGGTCCTTTTGGGCAGTCGCTAAGGCAGTTAGTCAAAATTTTACCAAATCCACCATACCACCACTCACACGGCCAGATAATTCCATTGAAACCACACCTGTTGAGAGAGTGAACTTGTTGGCTGAACTCTTTGCTTCACATTCTACTGTCGATTTCCAAGGAAAAACACCACCTATTATTCCCATATTGCAGTCAAGGATGCCTGATGTTGTCTTCAGACAGCACATCATAAAGCGTATTTTAATGAAGCTAGACACCAAGAAGGCTTCTGGCGCTGACGGAATACCTGCCATAGTTCTCAAAAACTGTGCAAGGGAACTAACACCAGTTTTCTGTAGACTTTTTAACCTATTCTACAGAAAGGAAATATTTCCGTCCTGCTGGAAATGTGCCACGGTTCAGCCGATACCTAAAAAAGGTAAGAAGTCCTTGCCAAATAACTACCGACCAGTTGCACTGCTTTCAATAATATCGAAAGTCATGGAAAAGGTTATCAATGAGCATCTTCTAAAATATCTTGAACGATTCAATATTATTAGCGATCACCAATATGGTTTTCGTAAACATAGATCAACAGGAGATCTTCTGACTTATGTAACACATGTTTGGAACAACGCAATTGAACACTTTGGAGAATCTCGAGCATTTGCTCTTGACATATCCAAGGCATTCGACCGTTTTTGGCACGATGGACTGTTGGCTAAGTTACGCTCTTATGGTATGTCTGAAAGGTTCTGTTTGTGGCTCTCATGTTTCCTCAGAGAGCGTTCTTTACGAGTGGCGGTCGACGGATTTCTTTCTAACACCCTCACTATCAACGCCGGTGTGCCCCCGGGCTCCATACTGTCTCCTACTCTCTTTCTCATTTACATTAACGATCTGCTGGAAAAGACCGGGAATCCAATCTACAGCTTTGCAGATGACAGTATGCTTGTCTCTTCATTCACCTTGAACGCTCGGACATCGGCTGCTCAGGCGAATATCCGCAGACAGCAGGAGGTCGTCCAACTTAACAAAGACCTGGAAGAAATTCTATCTTGGGGTGACAGTAACCAAGTGGAATTTAACGCTACAAAAACCCAAGCGGCAGTTTTTTCTAAAAAAGTTAACGTTGCTGAACCCGTCATAGTTATGTCGGGGCACTCCATTCCCCTAGCATCGTCGCTCAATTTGTTGGGCGTTAGTTTGGGAGCAAATATGTCCTGGCATGAACATGTTGCAGGCATAGCAAGGAGAGCTTCTCAAAAGTTGGGAATATTATTTAGAATCAGAAAGCTTTACACCCCACAACAACTGTTAATTCTTTACAGAGCCCAAGCCCAAATTCGACCAACTATGGAATACTGCTCCCACATTTGGGGCTCCGCTCCCAAACATACACTGCATTTGTTGGATTCTGTTCAGAGAAGAGCGGTCCGTCTGATTGGGGACCCAGAATTGACCGGCGGCCTTGATGCGCTGGAACATCGAAGAACGGTCGGCGACTTGAGTCTGTTCTACAAGTATTTTCATGGAAAGTGTTCGAAGGATGTAGCCCACTTAATTCCTCCCAAAGCGGTGCATGCTAGAAATACACGTCGCGCTGGTGCTTCACATCCGTATGAGGTTCAGCTTGTTACTCCGCGTACAACGCTTTTCAAGCAATCTTTTATATGGAGAACGTCATCCCGTTGGAATAATTTGCCCAGCGCTGTGTTTCCCACCGAGTACAATTTACAGCGATTCAAGAACAACGTGAATCGCTTTTTCCACACTCGTGCCGCTCCTGGAGCGCTTTAGGGACTTCTCTGCAGCACGTGTGCTAGACCCATAAAAAAAAAAAAAGAAAGGCCAGTACTTACGGCCAATAATGGTAAGATATAACGCATATCTCGAATATCTCGAACATGGTACTCCATTGGAGGCTAACTCACTGCAGCCATACATGTCAGAGTATGAGATACGCTTTATATCCTATATATATATATATATATATATATATATATATATATATATATATATATATATATATATATATATATTGTATCCTTACAAAATTGGTCGCTTTTTGCGGCGTCATTTTGTACCCTGTGAAAATTGTTTGCACTTTGTGGCGGCTATTTTGTACCGTTTTCCCACGCTTGGGCGCAATTTTCTTGCAACCTCTTTTTAATTTCTGAGAATGAATTGAGTGAATAATGATTTTTAAAAGAACTAAAGAAATTAAACAAACACTAGCTCAGTTTTCCTTGTAGAGAAATATGGGTAAGAGATAATTGTTATACGTCTTTTTGGAATTATTTTCTATCAGTTGTATAAATTTTGGGCACCATTCATTTTAAAATAGAAAGGATCTAACTTCAGTTAAAAAAATGAAAAAAATACTGAAGTGTTTTACGGGTATTACTAAAAAGAATTATTCTAGTACAACTTTTTCTTATCCTGAAAAGAAAAATAGGTATTCAGTGAGACACTAGCTTTAATCAACAAAAAAAGAAAATTTATTCATGATTTAAAATAAAAGTTCCAACCTTTGCAGTTTTAAGGAATACAAAAAAAAATTCTAGCCTGAAAGTAGTTTATATAAATTAGAGTCCCTAAATCAGAGATTTTACTTCTAAATCTTGACTACACCCGAAATCGAAGAGTCGTGATTTTCACTTCGCGATTTTTCAGTTCAAATTGCTGTTAAAACACTTATTTGCGGGGAATATATTTATTGATGTATGTTCTGGTAACTTACGGTTTTCCTATGGGCTTCTAGGCCTTCAATGGAACACAAAACCGATTTCACACTTTTGAGAAGAGCCTACTTTAGCTACTCCATTTAGAAAACACACAAAGCCCACTACGGCTTTATGATAAAAAAACTCGTGCTTAACTTGGCTCTCGTAGATATTGTCGTAAGCCTCTACTGCGGCTCGGTGGAAAATCGCCACTTGGCGGCTCGGTGGAAATTAGCCTGGCTGCGGCTTGATGGTACTAACCTGGCTGCGGCTCGATGTTACTAAGCCTGGCGGCGGCTTGCTGTTACTGAGCCTGGCGGCGGCTCGGTGTTCTAAGCCAAGATTCGCGTCCTCCGGACCCTTAAATAAGCCGTGGGCACTCTGTCTGTAATATGGCGACGCCGGAACCAAAACTCCGGATACAAACATTTGACCAATCCCGGCGTATCGATAGATTCGGTCGCAAACCCGCACAGCACACTATATAACGAGCGGCTAGGAATTTCTGATTAATATACCGCTCGATACAAAAATGAAAATAAGTACATTATTAAGAGAAGAATCAGTAACATTATATGGTCTTAAAATCTAGGAAAAAATGAATGTTACATTACCCCCTTCCAAAAAGAAATAGACTACACTAGTCTATTAAACTAAGGCTACTTATGAAGAGGTACAAAGTGGTACACTATCACTTAATACTAAGGTCAGAACTTAAAACAAAATTACAAACTTCGGACCTTACTACTAGACTTAATTCAATTAAGCACTAATATTAAGTACAATGAAAACCAAATGAAAATCTTTGCATGTACACAAGAATCTTATAACTAGACTTAACTTAATTAAGCACTAAGGTTAAGTACATCAAAAAGTAAATAAAAATCCTTGCATGAACATAAGAAATACCTGCTCAAAGTAACAATCGCGGTCTTCTTATATAAAAGAATCAGCTCTGTTATTGTTACCAAAACAAAAAAAAATATAACTTTGTCTAGACTCTTGTCTAAATCAAAAAAAATGAACTGAAACAAAGTATGAACACCCCCCTTAAAATATTTTAAGGATTGTCTGAAAATTTTCTATGTCAGCAAAAGAAATTTATAAAAATTCTTAAATAAAGAAAAACAAAAAAAATAAATGATTCTAGTGCAAACACTAACACTAAAAGGAGAAAGTCTTGTAAGACCATTTAGCACAAGGCTAAGAAAAACATCTGGATGAAAATCCAGACAAACGCTCGGAAAAAATCGCCATCAATGCTCTAGCTCACCGCTAAGAGAACATTCTAAATCTAGTATCACTACTAGTCGCATCAGAAAATAATCGCACTCTATCGCGCAATGTCGACGTCCTAAGACATCTAGACATGCTAAAATCGCCAGGGAAAACGCTCTGGTTGATCGCCAGAAAACACGTCAGCTCATCGCCAACTAAACACTCTGGTATATCGCCAGAAAAAACCTCGGCTCCTCGCCAAGAAAACATTCTGGTACATCGCCAGAAAAAACTCTCGGCTCCTCGCCAAGAAAACGCTCTGTACATCGCCAGAAAAAACTCGGCTCCTCGCCAAGAAAACACTCTGGTATATCGCCAGAAAAAAGCCTCGGCTCCTCGCCAAGAAAACACTCTGTAAATAGTCCTCGACTACACAAAGTCTGCGTTCTAAAAGAACAATCTCGCCATTAACATAGTGAGCAGCTATAAAAGCTAACAATATCACTATAAGCACAGTGAATAGCTATAAAAGCCAAAATTCACCCTAAACACAGTGAATAGCTATAAAAGCTAAAATTCACCAAACTGAATGATCCTGCTTCAAAAAGCAATGTTCACAAAGAACAGAATGATTAGTCCACGCGCAACTAACATTCAAGGAAACATTCCTAGCATAACTATGTGAGACAGCTAGTCTCTGAATAGGACCTCCCTAAAGTCATAATCCTATATATAGGAGTCCATAAGCAAAACGACTCAAAATCACACATTTTGAGCTCATGCCCTCAGGCAACCAACATACACTGAAATATATACAGAAATATATACAGAAATATATACAGAAATATATACAGAAATATATACAGGAGTTCAAATCCCAAACTCTTGGTTATGATAACTCCATACTGAGCTTGGTGAAAGCTCTTAGCAAAAGCTAGTCAAATCTTCGGCACATCGCACCAAAGTGACAAATCTGCCTAGAAACATGAGCCAGAAAAAACGCCCTCCGTCATTCTTCAGGGTGGCTACACAGAGATATAAAATTTAACCAGCATTGCGCTTCCCCAAGTTGCATGAAGAACCCTCGTGTACTGGTCTCGCCCTAGAACAACAACGAAAAACATTCGATCCATCCCACATAACAGGAGACAAACACCTCACCACGATATACTGAAAGGTGGAGACAATAAAATACGGAAATGGTGACCCTGGTGTCCACCAACAAAAGGGAGTAGATTATAGCATCTACTAAACTAAAACGGTGTCTACCACACCACCATAAGTCAAAAAAAAAATTTAATCAATAGGGTGTTCCGAAACACACTACTGCCAACAGCCTGTCACCACTAATAGGCTAATTGGAGCTGAGGTCGACTACAGTAGCTAGGCTCTCCTTTGGCTCAAATAGAAATAACCATTGAGTAACAAAACCTCTAAAGGTCCCAAAGGTCAAACGTTTCGCCCCCCATAGACTACCCTTCCAATCAGTCTGTTCCTCAGGAAGATTAACTCCTTGCCAAACGTCGTAACGGCATCTGTTAGCACCCGGTGCATCACAGCCTGTAAAAAAATAACTTATGGGATACAACCTAAAAGGTTTACAAGGTTGACTTAACCAAGCTTCTAACGGAAATTTCCAAACTACGAAAATGAGCTTAAAAAGCTACATGAAGCAAAAATTTCTCAATTTTCCGGTGGCAACGCAACAAAACTTTTGAAAACGACAAGAGCTTTTCCAGCTTAATCAGAAACAAGAAGAAAGCATCGTTGACAGCTAAAATATTCGATCATGGTGTTAATCGTCTCCCTAGACAATAGCCTCTAGAAGAAACTGCTACAGGTATCAGGCATAACCGTTTTCTGTCAGCCCAAACTTCTAGATTACCTCTTGGAAATCTAAAAATTCGGTTAGGAATCTTCCTTCACTGCGCTTAGCCTCTCTTGACAAGGTTCTCATCTCGGTATCAGATTTTGATCATTTCTTTGTGAAACGACTGTCTTACTCTGCTCTCATCTCCTGTAAATGATCAGCCTTTAGTTCTCCTGCAGGACTTCAATTTCCTATCAATTTGATAGTATACCGAAAAAACTCAACATACACCTATGAGTCTATGCAAAAAAATTTTAAAAAAATTAGTGACTCAAAGGTAACGTTTAAACGGCCCTGAAAAGAATAGAGTATACCCTCAGTTTGTCAATTCAGAAGAAGATCTAAATCAAAATAATCCAAGTCTTAGACTCACTGGATAAACCAAAATCAATTTACTCTTAATTGCACCCAACATATACCACTAAGGTAATAGAAATCCACCCACTCGGGTAACAAACTTTGAAATTGCTCATAAAAATTTTGACTCTACATCACACTACACGAGCTACATCTTGCGCTTGTCCTAACTCAAGATCCCCTTGGATTGCCTCTAATCAAAATTTCGCTTCCAAGTGTCAAGAACTGGATATTATATGGGGTCATAAGCAAATCAAATCCCGCGACCACCGACATACCAGTCTTATGATAAATCCTGAGTGTGACTCCTTCGCAAGCTCGCTAAAACTGAGTCGATGCTAAACATCAACCACAATCAACCTAAGTTTGGGATATGGCCAATACCCAAAACCTTAGCATTAAACAATAAAAGTAAGCTATTCTCTGCTCAACTTTTATAACAGTCAAAAAAAAACGAGGTCGTCACCTCTACAGAGCAACATCAAAAAAATAAAGTAAAGCAATTAAGATAATGTAAATATAAATTATTCTTCTTCTGACAAACTTTCATTAGGGTTAGGTTCATTGAATGGTTTTAAGTCCTTAATATGCCATCGTCCTATTTTAGTCCCATCTAAATTAACCAAACCATAAACTAAATCTGAAATCTTTTCTCTTATCACGCAATGCACATACTTAGGTACCAACTTAGATGTGAATTTATCGGCTGTACTGGAAAGAATTTTATTTTTTCGCCAAACGTGATCACCTATATTAAAGGCAAAATCCCTTTTTCTAAGGTTGTAAGACTTACTGTTCCGTTCATAAGCCTTATGTATCCTACTACGCACGTCGGTGAAATTAAAATTTACTAAAATTCCGAATTTTGTGCAAAATCACATCCTAAAACCAAAGTATGTGATAGAGAAGGTACTACTAGAGCAGAGATTACTAAACAATGACTATTGCAGACTAGCGGCAACTCAACCGTACCTAAAACTTTTAGACGGCTGCCATCTGCAGTGGTAACACTTCTATTTTCGATATGGCATATTTTTATTCTTAAACGACTTAAAATTTTAATACCATTCTGACCTACTAAGGTATTTGCACGAGAGTCAAATCAAGCCGAGAAATGGACACTTAATGGATTTATCTTTATATGCGGTCTATTATCTAAATATTTATGCACGAATAAAGGAGATATGTGACCATTTGGAGAAGCAGGAGTTTTAAACTTGAGAAGGAGGATTTTTATTAGACTTAAAAAAAAATCAGAAACTTTTGTAACTATTTAGTCCAATCTGATCTATTGGATTATTTCTTTACTTAAGATCCTCGTTGGAATCTTTCTTTTATCCGCGACCGGACGTTCTGAGAAAATACGACGGATTTTCATTTCATAGTCTAACTCATATTCCAGTAGGTGATTGACTTTAAAATTGAAAGCTTCCATGATAAATGAATACAATTTAAAAGAATTGTTTAAAAGGTCGTGAAAATATTTCTCCTGTGCTCCCAATAGTCAAAATAAAAAATATGTAAAGGCACTTAAAATATGTAAACTTCTTTACCAAACATTTAAAAAATCTTCAACAATTTCAAAAAAATTTCTAAGTATTGCCTTGTATTAAAATTCTTTTACCAAATATGTTAAGAATTTTCAACAAAAAAATCTCCAAATATCGTTTCATATCAGCAAAGTATTTTTAATATTCATGCAAAACATCGGTGAGAAAAAAGTACAGTTTTTTCTTCGGTTAACCGCAAAATAA
This sequence comes from Pachyrhynchus sulphureomaculatus, assembly GCA_019049505.1. Taxonomy (NCBI): domain Eukaryota; kingdom Metazoa; phylum Arthropoda; class Insecta; order Coleoptera; family Curculionidae; genus Pachyrhynchus; species Pachyrhynchus sulphureomaculatus. The sequence continues at coordinate 107,199,602 of CM032454.1, read as the reverse complement.
ATCTAACACTGCAAAAATTAAAGTAAACCAGCACATCTGCTAATCTGAACTATAAAAGTAGCTTTTAAGAAAAAAGTAGGAATCTCTTATCTTAGAGTCGATTAACAAAATTCAAATATCTAAACCACCATCAGATAAATTGAAATAAATAATTCTACAAATTTCCTGCTTTTGTCTTATTGCTATAGTGTAGTTTCGTTTAATTAAATATTATGAAATAAAAATATCTAGCCTGAAAGTAGTTTTTATAAATTAGAGTCCCTAAATCAGAGATTTTACTTCTAAATCTTGACTACACCCGAAATCGAAGAGTCGTGATTTTCACTTCGCGATTTTTCAGTTCAAATTGCTGTTAAAACACTTATTTGCGGGGAATATATTTATTGATGTATGTTCTGGTAACTTACGGTTTTCCTACGGGCTTCTAGGCCTTCAATGGAACACAAAACCGATTTCACACTTTTGAGAAGAGCCTACTTTAGCTACTCCATTTAGAAAACACACAAAGCCCACTACGGCTTTATGATAAAAAAACTCGTGCTTAACTTGGCTCTCGTAGATATTGTCGTAAGCCTCTACTGCGGCTCGGTGGAAAATCGCCACTTGGCGGCTCGGTGGAAATTAGCCTGGCTGCGGCTTGATGGTACTAAGCCTGGCTGCGGCTCGATGTTACTAAGCCTGGCGGCGGCTTGCTGTTACTGAGCCTGGCGGCGGCTCGGTGTTCTAAGCCAAGATTCGCGTCCTCCGGACCCTTAAATAAGCCGTGGGCACTCTGTCTGTAATATGGCGACGCCGGAACCAAAACTCCGGATACAAACATTTGACCAATCCCGGCGTATCGATAGATTCGGTCGCAAACCCGCACAGCACACTATATAACGAGCGGCTAGGAATTTCTGATTAATATACCGCTCGATACAAAAATGAAAAGAAGTACATTATTAAGAGAAGAATCAGTAACATTATATGGTCTTAAAATCTAGGAAAAAATGAATGTTACATTATATATATATATATATATATATATATATATATATATATATATATATATATATATATATATATATATATATATATATATATATGTATATGTACATACACCAGTTTTTTGTTCTTGTGGTAAGCGATCTTTGGGAAAGAACCAAAAAGTTTTTGACACCTTTTTAGCTACGCCAAGCTTTCGAAAATATTTCATTTTCTTCATCAGGGCTACAATTATAGTAGATTATCAGTATTTTTTAGATTCAAAACAAAGAACACTTGTATTTTATTCATAACATTAAAGTACTTACTGCTAAGTGGTGGGTTCAGAAATCACTATTTTGTGGGGGTACATTATTATACTTATTAATTAGAAAAAACATGAGAAAACCTCGACATGATCCTCTCTGGGAAATATGATATCCTTTTACTCCATTTTGTTAGCGTGATACGAAGAAGTGTGTGTTTCTAGGGTGATTATAATTTATAAAAGATTTTTTTTATTAATATGTTTTCTTGTCATTTTGTTAAGGGTTGTGGTTAATTTATATTTAAGAGCAGAATGACGTTAACATTTTGTTTAATTTTTATAAGTTTCTAGAGTTTGTAGAAATCAGGGTGATTATTGTTACAGAGATATGTCAGTTATGTTTTCATTTTGATTGCCCATTTCTAATAGATTGGAAAAAATTAAGCTCAGATCTTCAATGTCAGTTTTTGTATTGACGCGTTAGGTTCAAGGTGGATCTCTACCATCTCCCTAAAGACTCTTCTACCGAGATTTATCTCTCTACCGAAGATTTTGGTTTCAGCAAAATCAAATTCCTGCGAAAATTTGCTACTATGTTGGGCAAGCGCACAAGATTTTTTTTTTATTAATCTACAATCACTTTTATGGGAAGTAATTCTGTCTTTCAGGACCCTTGATATTTGTCCTATGTAGATTTTTTCACATTGAGAGCAAGGGATGCTATAAATTACTTCCGAAACTTTTGTAGTTGAGTTAAATAATAATTTGTTTAATAATTTGATAGGATAGGAGTTGATGAGCAGAATATCTCAAAATCTATTTAAATTTCTAAGTTTGAAGGACGGATAAGAAATCTTTTCTATTCTTGACCTTAAGCCCAATATCATGTTTGTTTTGGTTTTTGTGGTATGTGAAGCATGGAAGTTAATGTATCTTCCTGAGTAGGTTGGTTTGGTGTACCAATCTACTATGATGGAGTTATCATCTTTTCTGATTAGAAGAGTGTCTAAAAACGGGACACTGTTATTTGTTTCCTCTTCAATGGTGAACTGTAGTTTGGGACGAAAGTCATTAAAGATTCTAAGAATCTCCTCCATTTTATTGTAGGGTATCGAGGTAATGATATCATCAGCATATTTTTTTATAAATAGTAGGTTAAAAGAGAGTTTAGGGATGGTTTCCTTTAGAAGGTCGTCCATCACATATTATGATCTAATTAGAGAGAGAGCAGCCCCCATTGGAGTACCCATTATTTGTTTGTAGAAATGTTGATTACGTTTACAATATGAAAATTGAAAAACAAAATTTAAAATTTCAAGAAAGTTGACGAGTGTTGATTTAGTGTATTTGCGAATATCAGTCCAGTGCTCTCTGATGCTTTTAATAACTAATTGTAGAGGGATATTACTGTATAAGGAGACAGCATCTAAGCTTATCAATACGAAGCTCGGAGTGAGCTTCATGCCAGTTATGAAATTAGTGAAATGAAATGAGTCGGTTACATAGTAGTCATTCTCTTTTACATAAGCATTGGATAAAATGTCAGATAGGAATGTGGTTTCGTTTCGTAAGGTGCGCGAGTAAATATATCCCTTCCCGTTAACAGTTGTTTTCAAGTAGGGAGAGTATGGCAAAATTAACCCTAACTTTAAAAATATCATAAATAAAAATAAAGTTTCGTCTACTATATTTAACGGTGATAAAAGTGGATTTTTCGCCATTCAGAAAAAAACGCGAAAAATTTTAAGATTAAATATTCAAAAGAATGTGACAAAATCTTGAATTGGAAAATTGCACACCTTGTGAGAGGATTGTCACCATTTCAGACACTGACTATATTAAATTGTAAAATGTAAAACTTGCAAAATGGATGAAACATTTTTAAGCATCGTAAAATCAACCCCTGAAAATAAAGTGTTACTTTTGCTAAATGGACATACAACGCATTCGAAGAACCTAGAAGCGTTGACACATCTCAAAGGCTCATGTTACAACTGCCAGGCCTTACTACGCATTCAACGTTTTTTTCTTTTTAAACGTATGAGCTCTTATTATATTCAAGTAACAGAATAATGACTGGGGACAAATCCAGATCGTTAAGTAATGCAATACCGAGTTGCAAGTTTATTTGCAGCATCTTACCAAAGATCTGCTATCATTGGCTTCATTGTGTATGGATTTCAAGCGGCTGGGGTTTGGCCCCTGGACAAAAACATCTTTCCCGAACCTTCGTTTAAAGCATTTGAAAATATAAATGCCCCCTCTCTCAAACAAACTCAAGTAATGAAAGCACATCAATCTTTTAAAACGCTCCTATTATTCTGAAAAGCCACTTTTAAATAGTGAACCATCTATTTCGGGATTTAACGGTTAAGCGTTAAAAAAACTGTAAAATCTTTATGTCCAATAATACAAAAAATACTGTACAAAAAACTGTGAAAATGACATATAGTCCTTACAAAAATATGTTGAAAAAATCAATAAAATAAACAAAAGACGTATCGTATTATTTTAAAATATAATAATGTTTATATATTTTTTTATATTAAATTGGTTTAGGCTCAATTTTTTCCTTTATTATTGAGATCCGCTATTTTTATTTAACAGCTGTATCGAGGCAAAATAAAAACAGAATATCAAATAGGTTTTTCGCTAACTTAAATGGTAAACAATTTTTTGATGTACCTTAAATCGGTACGTAATTGGTTGGTTATATTTTTATATAATTCATTTAGGTAATTTTATATAACTTCAATTGTGCGGTATGCAATGTACATCCATACGAAATAAATAAATGTACCTTGAATGAGCAATGGATCTCCATATAAAATACTGTAAGTTGTCCGTGACAAATTTAAAACTTAACCAACTGTATCAATGACACAATCTATCTACACTTTGTTGTACACTTTTTGCAAATTTCTTACTCAGACAGTCCGTCTCCCTTTAGAAAAACGTTGACCTCTGCGATACCTTACCCCGTAATTGGTATAGTATTTTCACGATCTAAGAAAGTGACTTAGCTACCTATACCCTTTCAAAATTCAAGAACTTTGTTTGTTGTTGCTTATTTAATGACAAGGCATCGTGCAGGGCCGCACTATATATATATATATATATATATATATATATATATATATATATATATATATATATATATATATATATATATATATATATATAACTGATTGTATAATTGTTGGGTTTAAAATTTTATTGTGATAAGACAGTTGAATTTTAATGTTTTATGTACTGAATAATACACAATATAGTAATTACATAAATATATTAAAACAGTGTACAGTGTCCTCGTGTACATTTGTTACAATTTTAGTTCAGGTTAGTTAATTAATAGGTAGTTCAATATCGCTATCGCTACTATCTTGCAAATAAATAGTAAGTTTTTTTACAGGTTCTAAACTATATATATTTATGTACATACATCTATATGAGTTTTCAATTTTTTTGACGTGTTGAATACAGTTTCTCCAGTTTTCAACAGTTACATTTTTGACTTCTGTCTTTATCAACTCAATCACACTACTGTTTAAAGTGGGTGGGTGGGTATTATTGTGAGCACGTATGGCTGACTTTATTTTATGCCATATCAACTCGATCGCATTAAAGATACAATAATATGGCGGAAGCCGAATTATTTCGTGTCCTGCTTCCTTTGCAAGTTTATCACAAACATATTCTTTTGAAAAATTGTAACTTTTTAAAACTTCTAACAATTGTTTAACTGTAAAACATTCATGGAAATATATGTCACGTTTTGCACAAAAGGCTTATATTTCCTTTTTTTTACTGGTGGAATTTGGTACCTTATTCATTTGGTAACTATGATAAGATTCATTATCCATCACAATACAGCTATTCGGTGTTTTATTCGGCATTAATTTGTTTTGAAATCAAATTCAAAAACTTCAGCGGTTGTATTACAATGATAATCCAAGCTGAAATCTGAAATTTTCTTGGTTGCTAGAAACATTCTGGTATCCAGCCTTCTTCTGACCCCGCATGTAAAATAGTTATTCTTTTACCTTTGATGGAGCTTTGGTGTGGCGTTTTTTAGACTTATCAATCCATCCTTTACTGGGTGTGCGTGTCATACTAAGGCGCAACTAGGTAGATTATCGTTGGATTTTCCGATCTATCTGTATTTATTTTTTCAAGATATTCCATTCTGAATTGTTGTAAGCGCCGTGATTCTATTATAACTTGCCTTTTGTCTGTTTTTTTGAACAAAAATCCCAAACGACGTAGAATACGCCATAAAGTTGTAGTGGAACATTTTTTGTCACAACTGTCCTCAGACAGCCTCCGTGAAAGTGACAATAACGTAGGAACTTTTTGTTCTGCATACATAAATTTTGCTGCGGATTAAGTTTTCTTGACAGAAATCAATACATTTCGACACACCTTCGTCTTTTCGTGTTTTTTTTTAGGCGCTATCGAATTATTTATAATTTTCCAAACTGTACTTTTAGGGATGCTTGTTAAACTGATGTTTCCATCAATGAAAAGTACTTTTCGTGGCCTCGCTCCACTAAGTTTAAATAAACACTTTTAAGTATCACTTTTGCCTCAACGGGCAAACATTAGCGGCTTCTGATGGAAAGGACTTTGGACATTTTAAGACACTATTGAACTTTATGATACACACTATTTCAGTATAATACTGCAGATAAAATGAAGAATATTCTTTATATTTATAAACACGAAGTAGCCAATAAAATGTTAGATTGAGAGGGAGGTATATATATCAATTTCGACCCTGTTACGGCCAAGTACGTGCGAAGATCCTAACGGTCGTTTAATGTTTTATTGCATCAATTTGCCAAATCACTTTCTTAGATTTTGAAAAATACTATAAACATTCACTGAAAAGGAATTTCGGCATAAATGCAAAGGAGCCGCATTTGACCTTCGTTTAATTTAGGTATTTCGATATTGCCGAGTGCAGCGTTCATCAGTGAGGTGCGAAAAAAATATTAATGACAGTTTTTCATTAGGGTCGATTTTTTCGTTTATTACTGAGATCCGATATATATATATATATATATATATATATATATATATATATATATATATATATATGTATATATATATATATATATATATATATATATATATATATATATATATATATATATTTATAGTATATTCTATAACCGTTTACAGGCTGCATTACATACTTTTCAATTTACTGCATCTAAAGATGCCAAAAATTTTTTAAATATTTTACTTGACAAACACGAATTGACTACTACAAAAAGTAGAAAAGAAAAGTCCCGAGACATTTCAAAAGGTGGCAGTACAAACAAAAAAATACATTATTTTCAGTTCAACTCTCAGACGATTCGTGTAAACTTTTTATGACATCCTGTCTATTATTTTGCGAATTATAGCTGTTTGAGTGACGCTACTGATTTTTACAAATCGATGGAACAAAACGAATTTCCTGTATTGATTAAACATTTCTTTTTGATGCAAAAAAAAAATGCAGCCAGACCCCAAGAATAGTTTGAGAAGTATTATGGCATATCTGCTCCGTCGAAAGAAACTATAAATCGATGTTTTAGTAAACTTAAGTGCTGTCGTACATGTACCAAACAAGGGCGTCTCTCCAAAAAAACTTAAAAAAAAAAATCATCGTTTTGTTCTGAATGACCGCAAAATGACAGTGAGAGATAGCTGACATCGTGAAAACACAGAATGCGTAAGGCCCATTTTACATGAATTTTTGCATATGAAAAAGCTATGTGCCCGATAGGAGCCGCGCGCTCTCACGATTGATCACAAACAGCAACGTGTGGAAGATTCAGAACATTGCTTGCTCTCTTTCGGCGTAATCCAAAGGAGTTTTCGAGTCGATTCGTAACAATGGCCGAAACATAGATCCACCACTACACGCAGTCCAACAAGGAGTGCGCAGAGTGCGAAGCACCCAAAAATACAAACATCAGCTGGAAAGATTTTGGGAAGTATTTTTTGAGATGCCCGTGGAATAATAGTCATCGACTATCTTGAGAAGGGGCAAACAATCACCGAAGATTATTATGTTGGTTTATTGGATCGTTTAGATGATGAAATCAAAAAAAAAGCCACATTTAGCGAAGAACACAGTGTTATTTCACCAAGATAACACACCAGCTCACCACCCCTGAAATTTTACCAGTTGAGCTATAAATTGCTTTCCTATCTGCCGTATTCACCAGATTTGGCCCTCAGCGATTATTACCGCTTTCCAAACTTGAAAAGGTGGCTCCAGGAAAAGAGATTTGGCTCAAATGCAGAAGTCGAATAGGAAACTGAGGCAAATCGTACCATTGAAAAGTATCCAAATGTTGGAAGATCGCGGAAATAATTGAAAGGAACTATGTTTCGTTAAAAAATGAAATCGCTTTCTGGCAAAAACATTGTTTTCTTTTCAAGAGTCTCGGGATCTTTCACCTCATAGAAGTATTGCAATAATAGAGAACACTAAAGCTTAGTTAGAGGCTATGAAAAATCTCGAAAAAGGGTTGTAAACAACTGTTTTTCTTATTTATTTTTAGGATCTGGAAATGAAAACTATACCAATTACGTTAAATTTTAATATAAAGGGTACGTCTCCTAATGAATACAATATTAATGCTTACTATATAAGTTTCTTTTCATTACACTAGCCGTCAAAATTATTTGCAACAAAATTATGTCTTAATGGTACTATGCTAAAATTACGTCATTGTCATTTGGTCATGCTCATACATTACTATCCACCAATCAGAATATAATAAAGCAAACTTCAAGATGTAAACCCAAGCTATAGCGCACAACAAAATAATTATAGATGTAGTTCGTAGTCAGTACGGAAAACTATATTGGAAACATATAAACGTACAGTCTGTCAAGTAAGAACGTGACCGCCCGTATTCTTAAAAAAATGTATTTCGAGAACATTCTTTGCCATCAATGTATTCTTTGGTGAACTAGCAACGGCGTAATTGCCTCAGTAAGTTATCCAATCGTCTCCTGCATCAATCAAACTGAGTCAAAGTCCTCAGAGTCTTTCTTCTGAGTTTTCGCTTTACAAGGAACCAAACCTTTCCAATAGGATTGGCGTCCGGCAAATGTAAAGGCCATTCTAGAATCTTATTGTGGGCCAAACTGAGCCTCTTCGCGACGTGATTTTCGCACACCAAAAATTTCTTCAACGTGCTTCAGATTTGACGTTATGAGCACGAAGATGTTTTCGAATGCTCTCAAAGGACACATTTAAACTCGATTTTCTTAATTTTGCCGCTCCTTAACGCAGCATCAATTTCGGGTTCCGTAAAAACAAAGACACGATTCATTTTTCGACATTCAAAATGACTTTGCCTACCGAGTCGCGTTTTGGAAAGTTGTCGACATTTTTTATCTCGTAAAAATGATTTACGCACTACTTCACAAACGATACCGACTTTTTAATATATATAGCGGCCGTGGAATGTGTCATTTTTGGCCCCTTTGGATTGGAACAAAGAAAGACTGCCTCGAACCGACACGCAAACAAGTGACTCAATTTAGATTTTACGTGATTTCGACGAAAATTTGGAATTGACTGATGCTTTTACTAAAATGCATAATATACAAAGGTTCCCTCTACCGATTTTTTAGTGAACCGCTAGAATTGCATCTACCAAAAATGAATTATCGGGGACACGTTCTTACTTGACAGACTGCAAATAGTAGTGACATAATATTTAATGAATCAAATTTAAATGTAAAGATTCACGTTTGGCAAAAGCATAGTTAACCATAACAGTAAAATTTACATTCTTAGAGTAAGTTGTCAAAATCATAATAAATATACTATGAATGTTAAAAAACCATCCTGGAACGTGGGAGTTTAATTAATAGGAAAAAATATGTAGTGCGTAGCAATTACAAGGTTAACAAAAACGTCTAATATAATATAGTGAGAATAAAATGAGAAGACTACGAAAATATTTGAATAAATATACAGAAATTGTAACTAAAATATAATCGATTTGTACTAAGGTTCAGCTAATAACAAGGTAAATAAACGTGAATACAAATTTAAAAACGCCTTAGATAATATTTTACGTAATTATTTAACGTCATTTATATCAGATGATTCGATTGTATTATATTAGAATGCTCTTATTTGAAGAATCATTAAATTTAAATAATAATAATACTTTTAGTTTTTATTAATACATAAATAATTCGATCATTATATTTTCTCTTAACATGCATACTAAAAACTAAATTCAAGTAAAATAATATATTTTTGTAAGTAACTAGCTGGTACTCACAGCTTCGTCAACTGTGATATGTTGTATTCTATACTTTAGTTTATTAGTGAAAAAAGCAAAAGTTTTCTGGATTTGAAAGAATTTTTAATTATACCCATTCTGTAAAATTACGTCCTACTATTGTAACCCACCATGTATATGTGTTATATATTTTCAGCTGTCGTAGCACACAATATCGGCCATCATCACGTAGCCTGAAACGTCCACTGCTGAACATAGGTCTCCTTTATTCTAATTCAGTTGGTTCGTTTCAGTGCTTGAATCGAGTTTTCGGCAGCTTGTTTCAAATTATTAGACCATATTGTGGGGGTCGCCCTCTATTTCTATAGGCTTCTTGTCGGAGTTTCCACTTCAGCACTCTTTTCGTCCGTTTATTGTCCGGAGTCCTCGATACATGACCTCCTCGTTCCGCTTTAGTCTCATTATTCGGTCCAATGGCCTCATTATTCGGTCCACTCTATCGGTTACTTTTGTTCGACTTCTTCTAACAGCATTGGGAATTTTATTTCTGAGTGATATGCCCAGGATAGAACGTTCTAAGGCTCTTTGTGCTACCCTTATTTGATTTATGGATTTTTTAGATAGTGCTAATATCTCGGCTCCATATATAAGAACGGGTAGCCCACACTGATCAAAGGTATGTTATTTCTTTTAAGACACACTGGGACGTCTAATTTGAATATATTACGTAATTTCCCAAGTGCTGCTCATGAGAGATTTATTCTTCTGTGAAATTCATAGGTTTGATTGTCTCTGCCCATCTTGATTTGGTACCTCAAATATTTATACACAGTGACTTGATTGACTTCTTTATCGTCGACTGAGATGGGATGACTGAATACTAAATTTGTAATGAATTTTGAATTGAATTGAATAACATAATATCGGTAATCTACTCTATTATTGCTATGTTCAAAATTTTGGTTTAACCCTAAAAAATATTAGGTTTGAAAACCTTAATAAAATATTTATGTCGATCTATCGACCTGTTTTTTCATCTGTTCGTTTATCCGCCTGTTAGCACTCCCAAACGAAATTGGATATCAATTTCAAATTTATGATGAGTGGAAAGTATAGTTTTTTGGGCTATACTGCTTAAGTAGAAGGGCATGAAATGGTCGATAAATTTCGTTTATTTTTGGTTGATATATTAAACAAATTTTAAACATAATTATTTATTATCTTATACACAAGAGGTTAAAGAAATGGTTATTTGGATTGCTGCGTCGAATATATCGCATTAAAAGTACTTTTTAAAGTTCTTAAAGTAGAGAAATCTAAAAGTTGGGTTATTATTTCCTTGTTAATTATTCAAACACATAAGGTAGGGGAGGAGTTACTAATGTTATTTTGTATATATCGTATTAGCCTTTTCAGGGTTCTTGGAGTCAAGGTATCTCAAAATTGTGTAAATTCTGAAAATTATTATATTTTTCATTATTTCCAGTTTTAGCAGAAACTGTATATACAGATAAAATTATCAGATTTCAATTGTAAATATCTCTGAAGCTCTTCCTGTATTCAACTTTTTTTTGTGATGAATCTGATGCTATAAAGTACCTATTATTTAAAATATTGACTTATAGTATTGAGTTTATTTTTAGTGTTAAAAAGTCAAAGTAGTTACTTATTTTAGGACCACGTGTTGCAAGGGATCGATTTTTTTGAGTTAAAGTGCGGGTATTGTTTGTACAGGAACAAATGTCTCACTAATTCACTATGTTTCCATTCTACATACCAAGAAAATTATTGATAAATAAAATATGATAAAAAAAATTGTCACTTGTCAAATTTGACAGATTACAAAGCCAATTAAGATTTTTTTTAATGGTATTACGTACATATGAACACACCGTTAAATAGTATTTTTTAGTCCGTTTACAAAAATGCATATTCTTAATATTTATTTTCAGTCGTTACCGATTTACAAGGAATTCAAGTTATCGAACTGAATTTTAGCTTTGAAGTGGCTCACTCAATTTACTCCTCTCCTATTTGGGATATGACAAAAAAAAAAGAAACATTTTATCAATAAGCTTAGTTGTTTGCAAGGAAGCCTAATATGACAACACATTGGCACAGTTTACAAAGTCAACTAATATTTTTTAATATGGTAATCTTTACATATGAGCACATCAATTTATAATATTTTTTAGTACGTTTGCAAAAATATTTAATTCTTTATGGTTACTTTCAGTCGCTATGAACAATTATATACAAAGCATTTAAGTTCCTATTTAGCATATCAAAAAATGTATTTCTCTGCTAACCTTAGTATTTTTCTGAGGAAGTCAACTAGATAACAAAAGATTTGGCATATAGCAAAGTCAACTAGATTTTTAAAAATGACTGCTAGCATATTTGGCATCCTCACAAAAAAGTAAGTTCGCTAGTTAACGAATTTTTTGTTGTGCCAAATAGGAATAGAGTACATTGAGTAAGCCTTTTAATGGTTAAAATTCCGTTTAAAATTTAAATATCCTACATATCGGTTACGACGACTAAAATTATTGAAGAAAGAATTGGAAACAAAACAATCAGTTTGGTGTTCGAAACGGACTAGGGACTAGAGAGGCACTGTTTGGTATCCACGTGTTGATCCAATGTCAACCAAAATGTATTCCTTTGTTCAATTGACTTTGAAAAAACAAGGTACGCCACGAAAAACTTCTAGAGATTTTAAAAACGACCGGTATAGACAACAAATACATTTGTATCATCGTCAATTTATACTGACATTAGGCAGCTGAAGTACGGTTGCAGCATCAACTATCAAATGAAATTAAAATTAAGCGAAGAGTGCGTCAAGATTATATTATACCGCTCTTGTTGTTCAACCTCTATTCGGAGGTGTTATTTATTGAAGCACTTACTTATACCACTGAAGGAATAACATCAATTGCGTTAATGTAAATAACATCAGATACGCTGACGATACATTAATTATTACTACCAAGGGAAAAGATCTACAAAAACTGATTGATAAAATAACTGACACTTGTACACAGTTTGGTTTAAGAATCAATGCAGTTAAAACAAAATATATGATTATGAGCAAAGAATCTAATATTATATTAGTCAATGGCACAAAGAGAGAGAGAGAGAGAGAGAGAGAGAGTTAAGAAATTGATGTATCTCGGTAGCAATATCAATGGCCACTGGACCCGACTGTAGAAGTCAAAATTCAAATAGAGAAGGCCCGAGCCTCATTTATGAAGAACAAAAAAATCTTAACTAGTCACGACTTATTATTGAAACTACGGATGAAAATGGTAGGCTGCTATGCTTTCCCGGTTCCCTTGTACGACATGGTTGCGTGGACACTAAGTGAAGCAATGCTTAAACGTCTGGAGGCATTCGAGATGTGCGCGTATCGACGTCTGCTGAAAATCAGTTGGATGGACAGAATTAGTAACAACAACTTTTTCACTCGCACGCACAAGGATTTGGAGGTGATCACGACCATCAAGCGACGCAAATTAGAATATTTTGGCTATATTATGAGACATAACTACCAAACGCGGAGTAAGACAGAGAGATTCCATGAGCCCAAAACTATTTATAGCAGCATTAGAAGAAATTTTCAAAGAACTCAAATGGGGAAAAAAGAAGATCAATACAAATGGACAAAAGTTAAATCATCTGCTTTATGCTGGTGATATGGTGCTAATATCAGAAAATTTTGATGACTTACAAAAAATGATTACTGAACTACAAAACAAATCAGAAAGGGTAGGACTACTGCTAAATAGAGATAAGACAAAGGCTATGACAAACGAAGGTAGTCCGCGAGACTTGAGAATAGAGGGCAGAACACTTGAATAGGTAGAGGAATACATTTACCTGGGCAAATAATAAAGTGTGGAAAAGCAAAGCAAACGGCAGAAGTACAGAGAAGAATCAGACTGGCATGGCCTGGGCAGCATTTGGCAAACAAAAAAAAATACTAATCAATAAAAGAATTCATCTGAAACTAAGAAAGATGGTATTCGATCAATGCATTCTACCGGTTCTTTACGCGGCCCAGACATGGACATTGAATAAGAAGATGACGAACTGATTAAAACACAGAGAGCAATGGCACGCTAGATGCTGAATATAAAATTACAAGACAGAATCAGAGACCAAAGGGATAGACGTAAGAAAACAGGTAGCAGGTTTGAAATGGAGATGGGCAGGTCACAAAATGAGACAACAAGATGAGAGATGGATTAAAAGAATAGAAGAATGGAGGCCAGTGCTGGGAAAAAGATCCAGAGGAAGGCGCCAAACAAGATGGAAAGATGACCTGAAAAGAACGGCTGGTTTAGGATGGAACCGACACTGGATGAAAGAAGGCTTATTAGATAGATAAATAGATGAGACATTCAGAAAAATACGCGTCTTGCATCTGATTATAAATGGAAAGATTCCAGGCAGACATGGTCCAGGAAGAAGGAGAACATTGTGGTTGAAAAATTTGAGGCAATGGTATGGAAAGTCTACAGTTCAACTCTGTCCAGCGACTGTCAATAAAACGATCATCATCATCATGGTAGCTAACATGATAACCAACGATCTTTGAACGGTCATGGTACCCGAAGAAGAAGATGTTATATTTTTGTAAACCAATTGAAAAATGCTATTTAACTGTATACTTATATACAGTGGGTGCCGCTTTTAAAAAAATGCTAGTTGGCATTGTAATCTGTTATATTTGACAAGTGACAATTTTTTTCTTATCATATTTGGCTTCTTCATAAAAGGCGAAATTTAGTACTTAAAGAATTTCCTTTAATGTGTGAAACAAAAAAATAGGGAATAAGGCGAGACACTTAAAAAAATGTCCCTGTTCAATTATAATGATAATTATATTGAATTTTGAATAATATTTTATCTTTTTGTGACGATTCTTATTATAATAATACATTATTTATTTCTGTTCTCTGAATGACTTTCTTAATAGGCTTTTGTATTACTTAAAGTAAATAATAATTGAGATTAATAATTGTTAGATTTTTTTCTTGGTTAATAAATAATGAATAATCTGTAGTACTAAATCTAAAAACAATTCATACTTCAAAAACTCTTGCTTTATATAGAAATATTTTTGGATTTATAGATCAGTACTCCTAATTTATATAGTTAAGTATTAAGTATAAGTTATTTACTTCTTTTGTGATATTAATTGGTGCGTTCTTTAAACTCTAAATTTTATAAATCAAGAAATGACTAAAAATAACAGGCATAAAGTTTTGTTGTCTGAAAAGGAAAAACTTTACGAAGGTAATAAAGTTGAACTATGGATTTAAAAATAAAGGAAAAACTTAAATTTTATTTTCTTACTCTAAATATTGTGTTTATATTTTGACATAAGATTAGGAATATAGTGAAAAATTATCATTATTTCATTAGTATTGAATATCTAATGCGTCACAAACTTTGGAAATAACAATATTTAAATGACATCTTGGATTTGTAATAATAAACTCGTCCACGAAATATTTACTTTAAATGTTACGTATGAATCATTTCGTATAATAGACTTTAGTGTTTGATAAAATAACAGGTAATAAAAGCCAAAATACAGGGACACAATACAAAAGTTTCTACTCGATTATTTTATTTACAAGCAGAGTGCATAGTTTTGGTATTGTTATTTTTAAACATATTTAATGTTCTGTACAAAACACTTATAACATCACTTCGGTGTCCATTGACATACTTGAAATTTGACACAAATATAGAAATTGAAGGACCAATCAAAGCAGTTTAGTTTTGAAAGTTAAATTTGGAATGGAGTGGTTAGCCTGTAGGGAAATCGCTGTGTGGGTAGTCATCGAGTGGGGTGTCAAATGAAAACTTGTGAAAAAATGAGTTCGAAAATATATATGATGTACTACTAGCGAAAACTTTTCTTCATATTATTTTAAGGAATGGCCAAAAATTTCTGTCCCCCCACCCTATCTCGAAAAGTACTGATGAAAAAATTTTGAAAAAATTCTGGAGTGTTTTCCATAAAGTGTAGATTGAGCAAAAATTATCATGAGGGCATTACCCTCATAATTTATCTGGCATGAAAAATAACTACTTCTTTTGTAGTTGTTTCTCGTGGAAAGTTGTGAATTCAATCGGGAGCTACCAAATATCAATACGTATTCAATGCAATCAGTAATATAGTCATATACTTTTCAATAAGGTACCGAGAGAAAATAATTTTATTTTATTTGTTTATAATTGAACAAATATTTAGATAGTAAATATTTGTTTTAATCTCTTACTTCAAAGACGTCCCGATTTTCATCTATTCTTGGTAATTCTTTTAATGAAGATGAATGTGTGACTGAATTTTATAGAATACTGCAGCAATAACAGTACGGAACATTAATTGTGCAAGTCAGGCTTGCACTTGGCCGAGTTTTATTTTTTTAAGACCTCTATTTTTAACAGCGAGTAATTTCCACAAATTTACTGCAAAACACCGATCCAAAATATACCAGGATTTCAAATTGCAACTTATAAGAGGTACCGTCAGAAAATGTAATTGTATGGGAATATTTATGTATGACAGCTCGTTTGAAAGATGCTTAAATTATTTATTTAATACGAATTTGTTTTTGGTATTATAACGTCTGGTTACCGATAAAAACAGATTTTTTTCTTATTTGCGAATTTAAGGGTTGATATATCTCTTCACAAGAGATATCCGCGAAAATACGCAATTCTTAATTTTGATACTGAAAAATACATTAAAAAGGCAAGAAAATCGGAGGTAATAATTTCGGTCAGTAAAAAATTTGAAAAAAATTTAAAAAAATCTCAACTACTCATAAATAAACCGTTATTCAGATATTCCATTTATCCATCAAAATATTATTAGGATCTACCCGTCAAAACATCGTTATTCTGAATTAAATTAATTTATTTATAAAATATTTTTATGTATATATCGAAACATGATTGAGTATAGATGACTTCCCATGAAAATTTTGCGACTATCCTAAGTATATCAAGACCAAGTAATTTGTAATTTCACGCGGCTTGCTTGCAATTAATATCACCTACTGTTTGTCACTTCAGTTTTTCCACCAGAAAAAATGCTTTCTTATGGATAAAAACATAAATGACAGAATAATATTACTTACTAGTGTTAAAAAACATTAAAATACTAATATGCATTATTTGGAAATATTCCATGTATAAGAATATAGTTTTTTCAAACTTATGATATATTTCTAAATTATGATCAATATTCTTAATTTCTCTACATTCTAGTGATTTGCTTGATTGTTATATTTCGATGAAGTTTTTGAAGATATAGTATGTTGAAATAAATAACCGGTTGGACTTGCGCAATTAGTGTTCCGTACGTTAATTGCTTTTAAAATAAAAATTTTTGTTAGGGAAATATAAAATGATCAGTGACTTCACAAAACACATCCCAAATGAGTTTTTAACAACGTTTTTTTTCCGATCTGTACTGAAAAGTGGTAAAGCACTCGTGATAATTTTCGTTCAATCTACACGCTGTGGAGGATATTCCAGAATTTTTTCAAAATTTTTGATTAGTACTTTTCGAAATAAGGGGGGACAACGTTTTTTTGCAATTTTTTTTAAATAATAAGAAAAATGTGTGCAAGTATTACATTAAATATATATTTTTGAACTCGTATTTTTACAAGCTTTCATTTGACACTCCACTTGACCTGGTAAAACTTTTTTTTTCTCTTCCGATTTCATCCACCAAAACTAACTTCTTCAAAAGTCCAAATTTAACTTTCAAAACTACATGGCTCTGAAGAAGCCATCTATTCTCCTATTAGTGCCAAATTTCAATTTTCTATAGCAAATAGTTTCGGAGAAAATCGGATGTGACAGGCAGACAGACAGTCAGACAGACAGATAGACGAACACCAAAGTGATCTTCCGCACAGAACACTAAAAAGAAAGTAAACAGTATATCTGATAAATATGTATTATACTTAAATAATATGCTATATGTTCCTTATTAAATAAAAAAAGAAACAGAGCTTAGCTCGGCTTCAAAGATAAAAATACTATAATTTGGGAACATAATATAATATAAATAGCACCTAAAAAGGCTGTCCAACCAAATTTTATTTGTAAAACTCATACACATACATTAATTAAATAAGTAATTAAAATTCATAACAATAGATGGTTAAAAAATAATCGATTTTATTCTATATTGCCCACTAAAAAAATTAAGTGTTCTAATTTTTAATTTAATGCATTTTAGTTAATTATTAGTATAGTTAACGCTCACTTTATCAGACTATAGTAACAATGATAGATTAAGCAATTAAAAATCTTTTTTAGTGTTCCCTACGGAACACTTATAAGACTTCGGTGTTCGTCCGCCTGTCTGTCACACCCGATTTTCTCCGAAACTATTTGACATAGCAAGTTGAAATTTAGCCCTAATATACGGATTGACGGCCTCACCAGAGCTGTGTAGTTTTGAAAGTGAAATTTTGACTCAAGGGGTTAGTTTTGGGGAGTAAAATCGGACGTGAAAAAAAAATTTTACCAGGTCGAGTGAGGTGTCAAATGAAAGCTTGTAAAAAGGCGAGTTCAAAAAAATATACATTGTAATACCGGCGCACAATTCTCTTTGTATTATATTTAAAAAAGTGCGAGAAATCGTTGTCCTTATCTCGAAAAGTACTGTTCAAAAAATTTCGAAAAAATTTTGAAATATTCTCTACAGGGTATAGATTGAACGAAAATTATTACGAGTGCATATATGCAATAATTTATCTGGTATATAAAAAAACAAAAATTTCATGGTCATTAGTTTTCACTAAAGATTGGGAAAAAACTTTGTTGAAAACTCATTTGGGATGTATTTTGTAAAGTCACTCATCATTTCATAATTTATATTTTATTTTAAAAGCCATCAACATACGGAACACTGATTGCGCAAGTCTAACTTGTACTTGACCGGTTATTTTTTAAATTTATTTGGCCGTCTTTAGACGAAGTCTTAAATTCAGCTAACATATCCTAACCCTTAGTCAATTCCGTTATTTACTTACTTAAGATAATTTACAACGGCTTAAAACTGAAACCATGGCAATAGCTGAAACTGACATTTCTTCAAACTATTCTAGTTAGATAAGCCATGGCAATTCTGCGCATTATTTTCTAACATGGAATCTACTAATTAGGCTTTTCCAACTTTTATAAGATATGAGTATTAATTATTTTCTGCAGTAATAACTTATCACATACAGATGTTCGAAAAATACAATTAGTGTACTTTTAAATTACGTTATAAAATACACAAATTAGTTTTACGTAATAGTTACATTACGTAATAGCATCTATGTACTCTTATAACTTTTCTCAGTCCATTATTTTTTCAGTCATCATTAAACACAAAAATTAACCGGCCAAGTGCAAGTCGGACTTACGCAATTAGTGTTCCGTACGTTGCGTTGGTTGCTTTTGAAATATAAATTTTTATTACGGAGGTATAAAATGATCAGTGATTTCACAAAACACATCCTAAATGAGTTTTCAACAAAGTTTGTTTACGATCTTTGTTGAAAACTGATAACCTTATATTATATTACATGTATTTTTGAACTCGTGTTTTCACAGGCTTTTCATTTGATACCCCACTCGTTAACCTATTAAAAAAGTAACCCTTTATGTTAAAATTTAACTTTCAAAACTACACGGCTCTGAAGGGGCCATCAATTCCTATAGTAGTGTCAAATTTCAAATTTCTATGTCAAATAATTTTGAGGAAAATCTAATGTGATAGACCGACAGACGGACGGACAGACGAACAAACACCGAACTGATCTTAAGACTCCGTACATAACACTTAAAAAAACACGTGCAAGTTGGGCTTAAAATGATTAGCGACTTCTCAAAACACGCCCTAAATGAGTTTTCAACAAAGTTTGTTTCCGATCATTGTTGAAAATTGATGACCTTGAAAAATTTATTTTTTATATATACCAGATAAATTACCAAAGTTCACGCATTAATTTTCATTCAATCTACACTTTATGGAGAATATTCCAGAAGTTTTTCAAAATTTTTTTGATCTGTACTATTCAAGATGGACAGCGTCTTGTGGCGCTTTTTTAAAAATATTATGAAGAAAAATTTGTACGAATATTACAACATATATATTTTTGAACTGGGGTTTTCACAGGCTTTCGTTTGACACTCCACTCGATGACCTGGTAATTTTTTTTCTCACTTCCAATTTCACCTCCCAAAACTAACCCCTTAAGTTAAAAATTCTATGTAAAATAGTTTCGCAGAAAATCGGGTGTGACAGACACCGAAGTGATCCCATAAGTATTCCGTACGGAACATTAAAAATTACTATTATTATTTAAATGCTAGTTCTTGTTACTTTAACAACGTCGTTATTATTGTTTGTCTTTGTTCTTTAATTAAAATTTTTAAAAAATGTAAAACCTACGCTTTACTTAGAAAATTTATTTATTTATTAGTCGCATGCTAAAAGGAAATACCTTGGACTAGATGGAAATTGCGGAAAGGCTCAAACTTCCGACACTTGTTCTTCATAGTTGGATTTACATTGATCACTGTCTTGTTTATAATACAGTCACTTTACTATAAATCTTCTTCAAAAAAATATAAAGCAGATCATAATACGAAAATATATGTGGTTAATTTAAAATTAAAGTTGATGGATCCTGTTAAACAAAATCGTGGCTAATTTCTTGAAAAGAATGACTTTGATGTATCATATACACATACAAAATTTAAATTAACTCAGTTCTGATAAAATTTCTTTCAGGAGACTGTTTCATGTAATGATTTTACTCTCCACCTAATATGGTGATATCTTTTGTCGTTATAGAAAATTATGGCCTGAAACCTATAAACACAAAAATACAACTCAAAAATTATAATGTATTTATATTAGAAATTTCACAAATTTTATACGTAGAGTCAACGTTTGGTTTTCTATTGTAATTTTATCTATAATGGTATCGATAACGCATCGCCACATCGTCGTTTTTATATGAAAAAGCAGCGTATTATACGTTACGTCACATCTCGGTTGCGTCATGGCAAACGTGTGTATTACGAGTGTATAATAAACGAAGATTAACATGAGATCGCTTCATGTTATTTTTAGCGTGATAATTAAATGAAAGATTAACAGAGTACAGACGGTAAGAAACTAACCAACAGGTTTTACTTCTATATTTGATAGTCGATTAAACAGGCTGATATGTTAATTTTTTCAATTATCATATTGCAATATCAACTACAGTGACTGAAGAATTTAGAAATATTTAACAATATTTTTTGATATATCATCTTCTCATAAATAAACAGGTTTTGGTCGTGTTTGGGGTGAAGACTACCGATAAACGCACACAAAGTGCACAGACAGATAGACCAACATGTAGAGAGGCGTTTGATAAATCTTTTGTTATAAGAGAAATATGTAATTAGTAGGAGAATGAAGATATGGACGCCAATTTTGATACTATTTTTACAACTCTTGTACACACGCACGCACGCACGCACGCACGCAGGCACGCACTACCTTGAAGAAATAATAGAATGAAAGAAATGAAAATATTGTTTTCGCTCCACCACTAGTAAACAAAATAACTAAACAATATGGCCGACTATTATCAGAAAAATTTACATTTTGGTTTTGTGGTAAAATCTAGTTTATTTTTTAAAAATTTTCGAATTCGAAAAAAAAGTATTGTATGTTTCTACATGAGTCACGCGTTTTAATATATGCTGTGATTTCTATAACATCCTAAATATATTAAGCTATAAAGTCAAATTGAGGAGAGGCCAAAGGGAATGGCATCGACTACATTATATTGTATGTTATTTCTAGGACATTTTTATTTGGAGAATTCGAAATGATGCTTTTGTTACTATAAGGAATAAAAGTGCGAATAAATGTTTTTAGAGTTTTCACTAGAGGTATTATGGGACTAGCTGAATATATCACGTTGTGTACATTAAGTTATATAGTTTAACATAAGAAATTCAAAATGAGTATCACTATTATTAGGAATTATAAATATAATTATATTCCTAGAAAAATTAGAAAGTACAAGTTCTTTCTCGTATTCACGAGGAAAATTGTTGATAAAATAATTATTATTTACATTTTCTTTTGCAAAAAATTACAGACGTTATTACAAGAAATTAGTACGTATTTAAAGAGACTCCTACTCAGCAAGAAGATGATTTATTTTTCTACATCTTTGTTTAGCAAGCCCCAAAAAGAGGAAATAGTGTATAACAATACTTCCAAAATTTTTATCATTTGGTAGTAAAACGTAGTAACATTATTTTTAATATAAATATTCGTTTTTAAAACTACTCGTATTTCTATGTATGTGTACATATATATAGTCATAATCAATAAACAAAATAGTACATAAAATAATTTGATTATATAACGGGTCGGGGTATTTTAATCGTTTAAAATACACTTTTGTAACCAATGTTCCCAGTGTGGGACGTTTCAAAAATAATAACGGATAAGTATAGGAAAAACATGGGACCCTAGTTGATCTATATCTTGTAGATGATGATTATTTTAAAGTTTTTTACATCATTTGACAGTGAAGGATTGCCATTAAAATGCTAATGATTTAGTAGTTCGTTCAGTCTCTGTCAGCGTTGATGATTGCCTAGCATTTTCGGCGTATACTTTCGACGAGATTTTCCCGGTATTCTTAGGGGAAGGATTTCTAAATGGCTTGAATTTGCCGTGGCAACTGCTTCACTGCGTACACCTTTTTACCACGAAACTTCTGCTTCATATATGACCAGACGTTCTCGATTGGGTTTGTATCGGGCGACTGGGATATATAAAGAAAGGTGCTTCAACAAATTACGCTCCGAGATTTTTCATTACTTTACATTACGAGTCCCTAGATGACGGAAAATATAGTTTCATATTTCTATCTGTCTGTCTGTCTTTTGGCACAAAATGCGTTACTGACTTCAAATTTGCTACACGTACTGGGCGTAGGAGAGAAGCCTATAGTATTTGGGTACCTTGCTTTAGAGGAAGAGGACGAAAGAGTCGATATATTTTGTATGCTTTCAACATATTATGAAATTTTTTTAGGTTTTTGGTTGCGATTATTAACAAATTTTAAGCTAAATTACTTACAGTTAATTCTTTTACTCCAGGAATCTGAAAGTTGTATAATTTTTTTATTTTTTTCAACTACTATTTAGAGAAAAATGTCAGTTTCTACTTGTCAATATCTCCATCACATGGAAAATGATATCATACGTCCTTTAATTTAACACAGGCAGTATCATCTGAGCAGTGAAAAGAAATATTTTATCATTTGTTAAAATAGGTTTATTAAGGATCATTTAGGTATTGGGGAAATAATTTTAATGACCAGGTAGTGTTTGATATTAATGTGGCCAAACTGGATTGAATTAATCTATTTTAACTGGAATAGGAAAAAATGTATAATTTTTGCGATATCCCTTCAAAAGAAGGGGGTAAAAAAAATGGGTTGGTTAAATTTTGTGTAGTTTCAATAGTACTATGATTTTTTCTGGTGTTTATTATGAATAAACTGGACAAAAATTACAATAAATCTACTATTATATCTGATGCTTTAAAAACAAATAAATATCTGTGAGACAAGAAATATTTAAAAAAAAAATTCTGGATATACTTAAAACTTTAAAGCAGTCCTCAATTGTTTTTACACATACAATTATTATATTTGTGCATTTAAGAAATTGAAATCGCAATTAGTGGCGTCTAGTTTAAACAAAATAAGGAATTTACAATTATCTACAAATAGCGTGCGTAGCAATCATGTGATAGAACAATAGATAACATATGGTTTGAAATGTAAACATTTACACAACTGCACGCCAAAAATCCAGATAGGACCTGTGACTTACTACAGAAATTATAATTTTGAGTCGCTCTCTAATCTGAAACTAATATTCTAAAAGCTTTGTTTAAGTAATAAAAGAACTTGAGAAACGCAGATAATTTAAAAATAGTAATAGTTTTGATATTAAAACTTATAATATTTCATTTCAATGAGTAAAGTATGTTTTTTATATTCCAAGACAGGTCCCATTTTTTAAGGCATGATTTATAAGCTGATGAATATTGAACTTTGATTTTGTCAATAAATGTCATGGGGAAACTATTATTTCATTAAAAATAGCATAAATTTAACAACAAATAGAAATATAGAAGATATTAAAGAATGAGGAGTATATTATAAATCTAATATAAAATTTAACATATACAGTATTTTGCGAAGCTTAAAGCTATCGAAAAGAAAAATTTACTATTACTAGGAGCTAAACATTTTCTGTAAGTAAAAACCTAGGAGCTTATAAGAAATATGCTTTAAAGCCAGTAATTAGGTAATATATGATATTAATAATACCCTTTTATGGCTTAATTGGTATTGGTTGTCGCTAATTTTTATTCGTATTTTTTCTATTTTTTTCTTACACAGTTTTCTACTTCTCAAAAATGTTTAGCCAAAATCATAAATAAGAGTGTAGTAATATAGTTAACAATATTAGAAAAAACTTGTTGTATTATTTAAGTCTGAGATTTTTCTCTTGTTTAAAAATATATAAAATTAATAATACATATGTATTAGCTGAAATTCATCGACATTAGATCTCTATAGAAATTATCTAGACAATAATTCCCGAGTAACAATTACCGATTTATTAATTTATATGTAGTAAAAGATTCTTAAATTCTAAAAAATAATCGTTTGTATTTTCCTAATATATTCCACCTGCCCGAATTAAAAAATACAAATATCGATAATTCCAAAACAGTTCAATTTAGACATATTATATTTTAGACAAATAATATCTAAAAATTTTAGTGGGACTCAAAAATAAAATAATATACAGTGCTTTCCATTTAAAAAAAAATTAATATGACGTAATTTCTTCGAACCGACATTTAAAACATTGTCAACGTCAGCATGTGCGCCGTATAAAGCCTTATAACTTTTATTTAAACATTTTTTTAATACACTGATTAATAAATGCTCTAGAATCATTAAATATAATCATTATTCCATATATATGGGGCCCCCATACATACATATATATATATATATATATATATATATATATATATATATATATATATATATATATATATATATATATATATATATATATATATATATATATATGATTTATATTGAGCCCACAAATTATTGATATGTGTAAATTCACTAATTATTTATTAAATAGTTTACTGTTTTAATTAAAAAATTTAAAAATAACCGGCCAAGTGCAAGTTGGACTTGTGCAATTAGTGTTCCATACGTCGATGGCTTTTAAAATACAAATTTTTGTTACGAAGGTATAAAATGTTCAGTGGCTTCACAAAACACATCCCAAATGAATTTTCAACAAAGTTTTTTTCTGATTTTTAGTGAAAACTGATGACCCTGAAATTTTTTGTTTTTTTTTATATACCAGATAAATTATTAAAGATAATGCACTCATAATAATTTTCGTTCAATCTACACCCTGCAAAGAATATTCCAGAATTTTTTCAAAATTTTTTGATAGGTACTTTTCGAGATAAGATGGGGGCCAGAAATTTTTCACACTTTTTTAAAAATACTACAAAGAGAATTCTACGCAAATATTGCATTATATATGTTTTTAAACTCGCCTTTGTACAAGTTTTCATTTGACACCCCACTCGATGACCTGGTAAAAAAATTTTCACTTCCGATTTCATCCCCCCAAAACCAAAAAAAGGATTTTTTTTAAAATTTTTTGATCAGTACTTTTCGAGATAAGAGGGGGAGAGAGCGATTTTTCGCGACTTTTTAAAAATAATCCAAAAAAAGTGTGCTCAAGTATTACATTACATATATATTTTTTTACTCGGGTTTTCACAAGCTTTCATTTGACACCACACTCGATGACATAGTAAAAATTTTTTATTTTACTTCCGATTTCAACCCCCAGAACTAACCCCTTAAGTCAAAATTTAACTTTCAAAACTACGTGGCTCTGATGAGGCCATCAATTCCTATATTATTACCAAATTTCAACTTTCTATGGCAAACAGTTTCGGAGAAAATCGGATGTGACAGACAGGCAGACGGACAGACATTTATCTATTATAATAAGTTATGCAATGGTTACCATATAGAGTAACAAATTAAAAATTTCCTTTCTTCCAATAATTAAAAAAAGTTTTTAGTAACTGAAGAACTACAATCCTCTCTTAAAATCACAAAATGCGTGCGTACGTTAAAGACAAAAGTGAAATATGGACGATAAATTAAAAATATATATATATATATATATATATATATATATATATATATATATATATATATATATATATATATATATATATATATATGTTTTTCGTGATACAAAATCCTTGAAACCTAAAGAAAAAAAAATTTGGGAGGGTAATTTTTTCACGAATGCAATAATCCAGTAAAGGATATAAGTACACTCATTTGTGTGCTGTGTCATAAGTACGTTTTCGCCAACTTAACCATTTATATCTCAAAAATGTATTCTACATTCAACTCAACATTCTTTTAGATTACTCCGTAATCAGATCTCAATCTCTTCTATATACTATTTCTGTTAAAATTTGAAATAATGAAAAAATAAGATAAAGATAAATAGAAGTATATTACGATATATACGCAATCACCCTTTTAGCCTCCTGCCTTATCCCTATCACCCAACATATATTTTGCTATAAATGAATTTTCAATAATTATTCAATATTCCAATCAAGAACCAGGAAAGATTCTCATAATACTATTGAAACGATACAGAAACATCCACCCATCCTACCCTCTTTTCATCTTAACAATGAAAATTAAGGAAAAAATGTAATGTTTCGATTGTTTGACTAAAAGAACCCCAAAAAAGACCTGCAACATGATAAATACGAAGTCACTCTTTTACCTCCATTCGCCACCCGTTTGGCCCCCTATATGTTTTATTTTAAATAAGTACGCTTAAAATTTGCACATTCCTCCTTCTGAATCGCCTGGGACATTGTTCATAATTATCTTGAAACTATACAAGATTCTTTTTCCCCCTTCTTCTATTACAATTGAAAGTAATGAAAAAACAAATTAATTTTCATATTCCTACCGTCCAAGAACTCTGAAAAGAACATATACCAAGATATATGTAAAGTAACCCCTCTAACCCCCTCTCTCACTTTCAACCTTTCACTCCAACAGGAGCGTCGGTCACACTATGCAGCGACCTGACTTTGTTCGTGCATATCCATACCAAGAAGAGATCTTACTTTGTCAGACCATCTTGTTGGAAACAGTCCCTTTAATCTTCTACCTTCCACCACTACTACAAGTTTTTCTATAACATCCACTTTCCTCATAATGTAACCGAAATATTTCAGATTTTGTCTAATAATTTAGATATATTAGTACGGTGTTCAGTATATGATACACTGAAGATTCTTCGAAATGCCCACATCCCAAACGCATCGATTGGTCTTTTTGTCAGCTTGTTTAATGGTCCATATTTCCAACGCATAAGTTTCTAAGGGGAATATAACGCTGGGCAGAAATCTTAACTTTGTATTTTTTGTTATAGCTGGATCTTTCCAGATCGAGTTTGATCGTCGAGTTTCTAGCCATAGCCAAACATCTTCTTACTTCCGGGAGCCCAAATAGTTGAAATGATCTACAAAAGTGAAACCAATAATTTCGTTTATGTGTAACAGATCGTCATTACGACTAACAATCATAACTTTGGTTTTCACTTTATTACTTGTCAGTCCATAGTTTTTGCTTTTAAAACGCTACATAACGGATTCTAGATTTTATATTGAAGTTGCAAGTAGAACAGTGTCATCACATCATCATCCACGTATTTAAGGTTACTTAGCTTATTTCCACCGATTGTCACACACCCATTCCAAACATTCAAAACAGATCTCATTAAATGTTCACCATATACGTTAAAAAGGAAAGGTGACAGAATACAGCCCTGTCTGATGCCCGCTTCTACGTTAAAAGGTTCGGAAAATGATTTATTCAGTTTATTTTTTCCATTTGTGTTCTGATACAAGGATCGGATAAGATTTATAAGATGTATAGGTATTCCCGTGGTGTTTAAAATAGGTGGTTATTTGAAATTCCCTGACTTTTTCGTTTATCTGTCGTATGTTGAGAATTTGTTCTCTAGTCTTCCTTCATGGGATGAAACCTGTTTATTTGGTAAATATTTGCAACAGCAGAAAAGTTTTGAGTTTTTCATTTAGAATCTAGACAAACATTTTAGCAGCGTGTGATACCAGAACGATTGTTCTATAACTGCTACAATCCTTTCTTATGCAAAAGTATAAATGCAACCTCACACCAATCTTTCGGCCATCTTCCTTTCTTCCATACAACATTACACAGTTGATGTAGCATCGTCATGGCGGCTTCTCCCACCATCAGCAGTTATTTCGTCAGTACCTACTGCTTTCTATTCTTTAACTTTTGAATAGCCTGCCTGACTTCAGATTTAGGAATACATGGCTCTTGTTCTTCTGTGGCTTCGTTGTTGACAATGCAGTCGCCCAATCTTTCCAAACGCCAATGATTCCAGGCATGTCGGTAATTCTCCTATCTTTCTTATCTCTAATTATTTGTATTTTAAGTTTGAATTCTTTCGATAGATATTTTATTTTTCATAAAGTTCTTGTCGTCGATTGTTTGTAGCATGTTGTTCTAGTTCCTTACATATATTATTAATGTATGTGTTTTTGTCATTTTTACAAGGTACCCTGATTTCTTTATTGATTGATTTGATTCTCTCCTGATGATCCAATGTGTCGTTTGTTAAAATCATATTTCTTTATGTTTCTATAACCTTTAGGGGATCGTCTAACCCCTTACTCTACCCCATTAACTACTTATATATTTTACTATAAATAATATACTTAAGATTTGTCAATTACCTGAAACACTTTCAAAATACTATTAAACTATACAATATTTAACTACCTCCACCTCTCTTACCCGCTTCTTGGATTAAAATTAAAAATAACGAAAAAAATAACCTAATTTTTGAAATCTTCGACGTAAAAAACCTCAAAATAGACACACAGCGCTCTATATAGGAAACAACATATCTAATTCTTTATTCATTTACCATATTACTATTAATATCGTCCAAAATATATCGCCACCATTCTTTTGAATTAACAAATATCGCTCAAATCTATAGATTTGATTCCTTTATTTCGTATTATATATATATATATATATATATATATATATATATATATATATATATATATATATATATATATATATATATATATATAGTAGAACCCCGATTAACCGAGTCGCGATTATCCGAGCTCCGGATTAACCGAGCCAATCTGAGAACCTGATTACCCGAGATACGCGCGACTATGCTGCGTATTAACCGAGCTTCTAAAATATGTATGTACATATTTCCTTTTAAAATCGTCGGGGCCTTCGGGGAATCCCCCTGGCCCGTGTGAGGGGTTCCCCCTATTTATATTTTTGGACTCTTTCAGCATGTAAATTTGCGTGAATGCAGTGCGTTATAGTGTTTACTACGGAGAAGTACGAGTATACTCACCTAATTTATTTGGTTGAAGTTCTGGTAGTTAAGTGTAATTAATACGAACTGCTTTGTTTGAATTTTTGTTTGTCGTATTATAATGGAGCAAAACAAGCTTAAAAGAATCGTCGTTCCTATTGAAGAAAAATGAAAAGCCATCAGAAGAATTGAAGCAAGAGAGACTATTAAAGTTGTTGCACGAAATTATGGAGTAGGTGAGGTAACAGTTGGAGATTGGAAAAGAAACCGCACAAAAATAGAAGAATGGTGTATAAATCAAGCCTCCTCGTCCTCAGGAAGAAAATCAATGAAAACCGGCGACTATGAAAAGCTAACGAAGCTTTATTAATGTGGTTTAACCAACAGAGATCAAAAGGTGTGCCTCTGTCAGGTCCAATTTTACAACAGAAAGTAATAATGATTAGTAGGCAATTCCCAGAGATAGATCAGTTTACCGCCAGTTCTGGATGGCTTGACCGCTGGAAAAAACGGTGCGGTGTACGACAACTGACTGTATATGGTGAAAAACTTTCTGCTGATGTGTCATCAACTGAGAAGGTTAAGCAGAACTTTAAAAAGCAAATCGAAGATTGTGGATACACATGTGATCAAATTTACAACTGTGACGAAACTGGTCTGAATTATAAAATGCTTCCATCAAAAACATTGGCATCTCGACAGGAAAAAGCAGCTCCTGGGCACAAACGAAGTAAGGAAAGATTAACTATGTATAATGGTATGTTCCAATGCATCTGGCAAGCACAAAATCCCACTGATGGTGATTGGCAAGTCTGCACGTCCAAGAGTTTTAAAAGACATCTCACCAAAGAAGAGCGCATGGATGGATGCGACCTTATTTACTAACTGGTTTGAAGAAGAGTTCGTGCCGTCTGTGACTAAATTTTTGAACAGAAACCGTCTTCCTATTAAAGCAATTTTGTTAATGGATAATGCCCCGTCTCACCCTGGAGAAGGACTTCATGTGGACGAAAATTTTTCCTCCAAATGTAACCAGCATAATGCAACCAATGGATCAAGGCATCCTCGAAAACATTAAAAAAAATTATAGGCGTTTATATCTTGAACATCTGTTACAATACACAGAAAAAGAAGATATTATCAATGGGGTGAGAAAGGTTACACTGAAAAATGTTATTTACTGGATAAGTCAAGCTTGGGATTCTGTGCGTACTACCACTATTCAAAAATCTTGGGCAAAAGTTATTGATTTTGAGGACTATAATGACAGTGAAGATGATACTCCCTTAAATGAATTAGCTTTGAAATTGAGAAGCCATGGAGAAATGTCCTGTTCAAATTTTGACAGCGAGATAGAAGAAAAAGAAAAAAGTTTATTTGAATTAATGCAAAAATTAAAAGGTTGCGAAAATGTGACAAAAGAAGATGTTGTTGAATGGACTACAACAGATGATTTAGAAAAAGAAATGAGTATTGAAGAAATAACGAATGCCTTTCAGGAAACCGAAAAATCAAATGACGATGACGAAGCGACGGTGGATGAACAGTCTCCCACTAAGATCTCTAATCTCAAGGTTTTGCTTCTTTGGAACAAGCTTTGAGGTATATCGAACAACAACCAGAGGCAACCCCAGTGGATTTGCTTCTTCTTAATAGATGGAGAAACATTACAGCGAGAAAAAGAAGATGCAATATGAAACAGAAGCGCATAGATACCTATTTCGCTGTTTTATAATGTATGTACCTATTTATATGTTAAAAACGTTAATACATCGGTTTAAAGTATTGGTGTTTATTTTTTGAATGAATAAAAAACAAATCCGGATTATCCGAGTTTTCAGTTATCCGAGGAGGGTGCCCCCACGTTACCTCGGATAACCGGGGTTCTACTGTGTATATATATATATATATATATATATATATATATATATATATATATATATATATATATATATATATATATATATATATATATATATATATATATATATCAAGTTTGAAACTGATAACGCGTTTCCTTTGAGAGTCATAATGCCAACAGACCTACAGCCCGACAGACCATCAAACCAACAGACAGACCGACAGATCGGCACACCGATAAACCAATCGACCGACAAACCAACAGATAGATAGACCGATGGAAATGGGTGACTTTGATTTTTCGTGATCTAGTAACCCTAAAACGTGATGAAAAGCGAAAATCTTAAAGTGTAATTTTTGTCACGAATACAATACTTTCCTTTAGCCGAGAAGAAAAAATATGTTTATGGAAAATACGTAAAATGTAAGTTAAACCTTATTCCAATATTTATCTAAGAAGGCTATTGTATTACTGACAGAGTAAACATTAGCTAATAATAAAACAAAAATAAATAATTTGTTCAGATCCATATAAGATAAATTTACATATTTTATGTAATTTCTATATATTATTATAATACATTGAATGTTTGTGGTCAAAGTTGTAAGGTGTAGTGGTGAAAATGGATGTGGGAATCGATTTTTTAGACAGCCGCAAAACAAGTTCGGTTGATACCATATCAGTTCGTAGAAAAGGTAAGTTGTTAAAACTTACTTAAAACAATTTTTAAATATTACATTTATACATGGCACATATTAAATCTGATAAGGGCCCAACCAATTCCAGGCTAAAAAATAACCGGCCAAGTGCAAGGCAGACTTGCGCAATTAGTGTTCCGTACGTTGATTGCTTTTCAAGTAAAACTTTTTGTTACGGAGGCATAAAATGATCAATGACTTTACAAAACACACAGCAGATGAGTTTTCAACAAAGTTTGTTTCCGATCATTGTTAAAAACTGATAACCCTGAAATTTTTGTTTTTTTATATACCAGATAAATTATTAAAGATAATACACTGGTGATATTTTTCGTTCAATTTACACCCTATGGAGAATATCCCAGAATTCTTTTAACATTTTTTTATCAGTACTTGCGAAATAAGGTGGGATAGCGATTTTTGGCAATTTTTTAAAAATAATGCAAAGAAAAGCGAGCGCAAGTATTACATATATATTTTTGAACTCGTGTTTTCACAAGGTTTTATTTGACACTCCACTCGATGACTTGGTAATTTTTTTCTTCAATTTAGATTTGACCCCCCGAAACCAACTCTTTAAGTCAAGATTTAACTTTCAAAACAACACGGCTCTGATGGGGCGATCAATTCCTATATTAGTGCCAAATTTCACCTTTCCATGTCAAATAGTTTCGGGGAAAATCAGGTGTGACAGACGGAGAAACAGACACCGAAGTAGTCTTATAAGTTTTCCGTACGGAACACTAAAGGCGTTTTTTTATGGCATATGGATGTATTTATCATTTACATTTAAGGGGTTCAATTTTTTTACGGATTTTTATTTTCTATACTTCTGAGAATTATTCGAAAAAAAATTTTTTTTTTCATTCCATTATAAAGTTATAGCATTAAATGTGACCTGGCATCGGATTGGGACCGCTACCTATCTCGATATCGTGCCTCTCGGCGGCTACGTTTCGGATTTATTGTGTCAACCACTTTCCTTTGGGAAATAAAGTCGTTAGAATTTTGCATTCATTGGTGCAGTTTACCAAGTTAAAAGAGGAAGAGGACTTACAGTACGAAGCTAGAATGGGACACTAACCGTAAGTTAATTTTTTACCTACACGAAACTTCAAAAAGTTTTTTCTCGAAATTATGTTTGCAGACACTGTCTGCAATATTACTCAGTCAATTTTTAATATTTTTTAACTTTTTTTTGGTTAATCTTAATAATTACTTTTTTTACAAAATGTCAAAAGGTTTTTTAAATTTTTCTAATAGACAATTTTTTATAAAAAATCAAACATAAATTTTTTGGTCGAAAATTGCATATACCCTAAATTTTCTATTACCCTTTGACAATTTTTAACTACTACTAGATTCATTTTTATTTTAGCAGATTGGATTATTTTTTGTAGTCATCCTGCAGACAAGGAGGCGCCACAGTTTTCGTCAGTGGTCCATTTATCCTGATAAAAATAAAGTTAATTTAAAACATATTTAAAAAAAAAATTCTTATAATTTAAAGTACAATAAAAGCATATTTCACCATTCTTTTGTATTATTCACTTAATAACCTTTAAAATATTTTTTTTTTAAATACACATACTTTTTGCAGCGCCCAGGTGTACGTAACCCCTTAACCGTGGTCCTTTCTTCGCTGAGGCAACAAACAAGTTCTTTCACACTGTAAATTGGTGTTATTGAAATTATGATTTTTCAATAAAAGCATTTCTTTTTTAAACTGAGTTATTTTCACCAGGAGTCGCTGAATGACAATAAGTATATATGCCTTTTTTATTGCAAATATTTTCCCAATTCTCAATTATCGTGAGTCATTTAATTTTGAAAAGCCAGTTGCATCTCTGAGTATAAGTGGATTAAAGTTTTTTAGGTGCCACTTTAGTGGTCTATCTGTAAATCTCAATTGTTGCGTGCAGTCTACTTACAATAAATACATTTCTAGACAAAGCAATAAAATAATATGGTAAGTTTCGTTATTAATGACAATGACAGTTGCTAATACCTATATTTCAAAAGAAGCCATGCTTTTGCGAAATTTTTATATTAATATCACTTTTAATGAAGATGCAGCCGTGACTTTTTTTGCAAAAAAAAGAGGAAAAAACACTGCTAAACAATAAATCGTTTAGAAACCGAAATGAATTCTTATTTTTATACGGATTTGAACCACAAGTTACATTGTAATTTAAGCTTATGTCATATTTTGGAATTGGTGTTTATGTTCGTGCACGACATTCCGAGTACAACATGTGAAAAACTGACTGGAAGGTCGTCACATACCATAAGTGATTGGTATAACATGTGCCGTGAAGAGTGCTCCTCAATTATATCAGTCAATCGCAGAGGGCAATTAATCGTCATAAACCACGATCCTATACAAATTGATGAAGCGCGATTCGTGAGGCACCGAAAATATAGAGGAAGGCCCTTATAAGGTGATCAATTACTTGAATCTGAAGGTAGCGTTGCACCGGTGCGAAACAATCGAAACCATGGTAGAGGAAGTACGATATTTTATTGTCAAAAGGAGAGATGACAACACATTAATGCCAACTATAGAAAGAGAGGTTCTATTTTAATCTGTTATTCATTCAGATGAGTGGCCAGAGTCCAGGAATCTTGGCAGTCGAGGGTTCGACCATCAACCCTCTAATCACCAACAAAACTATGTTGATCCGCTTACAGGAGCTCTTTCATAAGGTATTGAACGGTCGTGGCTAGATGCCAAAATTTACATCTTAAAGAAAATGAGGGAAATACCATTATACCATCTTCAATCACATCTGGATCATTTATCCTGGAAGATATTAAGGAAGAATGAAGAGGACCAATTTCTCAGCTTTTTAAAAGATATTGCCTCTGTTTATAGATATTGGTTGTAAAATATATTCTTAATAAAATCATTATTAACAACAAATTGTTAGTCCTATCAATTATTATTGTATAGCAATATTATAGCAGGGTATATCTCAAATATTTTGACAGCGAGTAAGGTCGCCTTCCGGTACCTAATCTGCAAGCCTTGCGATTATTTCAATCTCCCTCTTTAAGGTTTCTTTCTGATATAGTTCTCTTCACTTCCATCATCCAAATAGTACGGAGTCTACCTCTACGTTTTCTCTTTGCTGGTGTCCACTGCATAACTTTCTTTGGTATTCTCTTCTCACCCATTCTATTAATGTGTTTGTTGTATAAGTTCTAGAATGGTATTATCTCTGTTCATAAGTCTTCTTATTTCTGTAATTCTGTATTCTTTCCCGTGTAGAAACTCTAGCTATTCTTCGAAGGTAATCCATTTCTATAGATAAAAGTTTTGCTTTGGATCGTTTTATCATGCCTACCGTTCTGTGCTACGTTAAAGCCCAGGTGTATATACTCATCACATGGTTTTATTGCGCTGCCTGCCTCATATCTAATTCTCCAACTTCTTCAACTACACACAGATGTTCTGTTTTTTCAGGTTAATTCCTACTTCTGATATTCTTGATATAGACCTTTTAGCATAAATTCCGTATCTTCATGATCTTGTGCTATGTCAACTGCGTAATTCCCAACATCTCATTCTTAAGGGCTATTTTCCACTCTTTTTCCAGTGCTCAAGTATGGCATCTAAATAGATATTGAAATGTAAACCCTATGACTGAGGTTTTTACCTAACTTTACCTGAGATTCTGCTTCTTTATATAACTCTTGTATGGCTTTTACTACAGTGGCAGTTGCTGCATTACCTCAAATAATCTATTAATTGGTACTATATCGTACTTATTTGCCAAATCAATAAAAACTAAGTGCATTTCTCTATTAGATGATGTTATATTTTCATATAGTTGGATAAGACAGAAGATATTATCAATGGTAGATCTTCTCGCAAGAAAACCTGATTGCTCTTCTAATTGATAATGTTGATAACCATTTAGTACCAACTAATTCAAGATTTTTTTATATAAAACGCAGATTACAGATAAACCTCTATATTTTGTGCATTCGTCCTTTGCCCTTTTCCATTTCGATAGCACATCTCCCCATCTAAGCATCTTTCCATAAGTACTCTTATCATTAATATTAATTTTTGTGAACAATATTTGATTAATTCAACAGGAATTTCACCCGGACCTAGTCTTTTTTATTTTAAAGGTTTCTTTAAGATGTCTTCTTCTAATCGTACTAGGTCCCCTGTTATTTGTATATATTTATTTTTTTTTCTTTTGAACTCTGATCTTGTTTCTGTAAGCACATTCTCTCTAAGTAAGTTTTCCATCGGTTAATATTTATTGGGTTAATTTTAACATGATTTTTATTTGTTATTAGTGTACTTAAAAATTTTCACGTTTCTATTGTCCACCTATTTCCACCTATATGTGTTCCTAATTCTTGGCATTTTTTCTCCTATTGTTCGTTTTTCTTATTTCTGATCTTATTCTCGAAGGACCTCCTAGCATTTCTGTAATTTACTAAGTCTCATTCTCATTTGCTTTGTAACCATTTGTTGTATAAGTTTAGTTTGTTACTTTTATCATGATCTTCGTTCCACCAGAAATTTCTTTTATGTTGTGTTATTTAGTTTTTTACCTACTGCTTTCTCTGCAGCTTAATATATTGCACATTTGATGTATTTATACAGTTCTGTTATTTTATTACAGTATTCTTCTCGAAGCTTTTGATCTAATCTCCTTTGCTATAAGTTTTTCTACTGTCTCCCTCTAAACTCTCTAAATTATATCTCTTTTCTTCCTTTCTGACAGTGGTTTTGTCTTGATTTTCTTTTTGCTTATTTTTTGTTGGTTCGAGTACCAATTAGTAGATAATTATCACTGCCACACTCAGCACCTCTATAGACTTTTACATCATTAGGCGAAAAGCAGTTTGCTGTTTTGTAATAAAATAGTCTATTATCGATTTTTGTTGTCTAGATTTTTGTTCCTAAGTGTATTTATGAATGTTTATGTCATGTTTAAAGAAATCATTCCATATATTTAGATTATTCTGATAACAAAATCGATTAATCTCCATTATTATTTAAAGCTTCTTCTCCGTACTGTAAAAAAATAATACAAATAATGCAGTGACCGGAAGAGATTTACCGTCTCGCTTAAATTGAAATAAAGTATCTGCAAGTCCAGTACTTTATAAATCCTAATAGTAAATACTAATTGACTCATTTTTTTGAGTGTTGATGAAGTATCATATTAAGACCATAGTTTTTATTTACAATCTGCCAAGTAAAAAAGTGACCGCTTGTATTCTTGAAAAAATGTGTTTCGGGAATATTTTTCACCATCAATGTATTCTTCGCTGTGCTAACAACGCTGCAATTACCTTAGTAAGTTGTTCAATCGTCTCCTGGCATGTTCGAGGCATGATGTCGACGAGATTTTCTACATAGTCAAATTTTTTGAATCTCGCAAGACAACTGAATCGAAGTCCTCAGAGCATTTCTTCTGACCTTTCTTTTTACAATAGGCGTTTGTGAGGGCCACTCTAGTATCTTATCGTGAGCCCAAGTGAGCCGCTTCTCAACGTGATTTTCGCCCAGCAAAGGTTTCTTCAACGTGCTTCGGAATTTGACATCATGATGATGTCGAATGGGACACATTCAATTTTCTTAATTTTGCTGCTCCCTGACGCATCGTGAATTTCGGTACCGTGAAAGCAAAGACACGATTCTCTTTTCGTCTTTCAGAGTGACTTTGCCTACCGAACCACGTTTTGACAAGTAGTCGACATTTTTTGTCTCGTTAAAATGATTTGCCCACTTCTTCACAAACGACACCAACTTTTAAATATATTTAGCGACGGCGAAATATATTATTTTAAGCTCCTTTGGATGAGAACAAAGAAAGACTACCTCGAACCGACCCGCAAACAAGTGACTCATTTTGGATTTTACGCGATTTCGTAACCGACTGATAATTTTTCTAAAATGTGTCGTAGAAAAAGGTTCCCTCTACAGATTTTTTATCGAATGGTTAGAAACACATCTACCAAAAATTAATTATCGCGGACACGTTCTTATTTGATAGACTGTAAATTGCCTTATAACATATATTTAACATTGGTATTTAAAATATTAAGACATATTGCTATTTGTTGCCATGTAGTATGAACTGGATCAGTAGGTTAAAAATAAGCATAGCATATGAATAATGACCTAGAAATAAAGTTTCTAATGGAGTATGCTTGACATAATCCCGTGGGGAAACGGACAGAATATCTTCCCCAGTTCGTTCGGCTTCTCATAGAAAGCGACTTAAAGAAACAACTTAGATGATAGATACCCAGATCCCATCAGGCATCGCCCGGTGTGATATCATGGAATCGGCTTAGGCTACATGAAGTTGCTTAACGTTTCGTGACTGTGCTGATGTTCCCGGACTGTGGAACCAAATAGCATGATGAGGCACTTGGATACAAAAAATTCCGGAGGTAAATTAGCCCCCCCGTTCGGATCTCCGGGTGGGGGCTGGTTCATGTACGTCGACATGCAGAGATCGTAATTTTAAAATAGATTTTTGCAACATACGAGGTTTAAACTCGAGCATAAATTTAGTGCACCAACACCTGCAATCAAATAAACCTCATGTTCTCGCTCTCTGTCAAACCAAGGTGAGTTCATAGACCAGCACAGTCAACTGCCTCTTTCCTTGGTACGACTTCTATTCCCGATTTGGGCGTAACTTTGAATCTGTGTTTTTGTCAGAAGCGACCTCTCTTGCCAACGAGAGGAGGCTCTGAAGCTCCGAAACTTTGATGTTATGTGGTTCAAAATAACTACTCAACAAACCACAAGAT
The DNA here is from genome assembly GCA_019049505.1 of Pachyrhynchus sulphureomaculatus. Classification (NCBI taxonomy): domain Eukaryota; kingdom Metazoa; phylum Arthropoda; class Insecta; order Coleoptera; family Curculionidae; genus Pachyrhynchus; species Pachyrhynchus sulphureomaculatus. The sequence continues at coordinate 107,161,124 of CM032454.1, read as the reverse complement.
TCATCTGCATCCTCTATTGACCACCGAGTGATACAAACTTTAGAATACTTTTCGCTTCTCTTGCAGATACCATAGATCATTTACAGATTAACTATCCAAATGCCGAAGAAGGTCGGGAAGCTGAATTATTCTCAATGAGTTGTGGCTTAACTCAGCTTATTAACGAGCCAATACGGATTCCTGTTCGAGACAAAGAGTTCGCCAATCTTCTTGATCTGTTTTTAACCACCAATCCAGAGATTTACACTGTCACCGTAAATCTGACGTTAGGTTCTTCCGACCATAAACTACTTTCGACGTCGAGTATCCTACTAATCAGCGATAGACGAGTGCCTAAACCGCGTAAGATTTGGCACTACAAATCTGCTAAATGGGAAGAACTCATGCAATATTTTCAAACTTTCCCTTAGTTAGAGGTTTGTTTCCGATCCGACGACCCATTTGACTGCGCGGTTTCTTTTTCGGAGAAATACCCTTCCAACGGCAAACCTTGGTTTGACCAAAAATGCAAAAAAGCTGTTGCTTCTATCTAAACACCTTACCTATCGACAATGTCATCAATCGTAACATCTTTGTTCGTGCCCTGAACAGATGCAAATAAATTATCGATGAAACCAAGGAGGCACAAAATCAACGAATTGGAAACAAACTTCTTGCTTGTCCCAACAATTTCAGGTGCCCGATATTGTCTTCAGACAAGGTACCATAAAACGTATTTTAATGAAGCTAGACACCAAAAAAGCTTCTGGCGCTGACGGAATACCTGCTATAGCACTCAAAAACTGTGCGAGGGAACTAACACTGTAGACTTTTCAACCTATCCTACAAAAAGGGAATATTTCCTTCCTTCTGGAAATGCGCCTTAGTTCAGCCGATATCTAAATAGGCAAGGAGACCTTGCCAAATATCTACCGACCAGTCGCCCTGTTTTCAATAATATCGTCATAGAAAAGGCATCATTAGCATCTTCTAAAATACATGGAAGGATTCAACATTATTAGCGACCATCAATATGGCTTTCGCAAACATACATGAACAGGGAATCTTCTAACTTATGTAACACATGTTTGGAACAACGCAATTGAACTTGTTGGAGAATCTCAAGCGGTTGCTCTTGATATATCCAAGGCATTCGACCGTGTTTGGTACGATGGATTGTTGGCTAAGCTACGCTCTTCTGGTATGTCTGAAAAGTTCTGTTTGTGAGTCTCATGTTTCCTCAAAGAGCGTTCTTTAAGAATAGCAGTCGATGGATTTCTTCCTACCACCTTCACGATCAACGCCGGTGTGCCCCAGGGCCCCATACTGTCTCCTACTCTCTTTCTCATTTACATACATTAACGATCTGCTGGAAAAGACCAGAAATTCAATCAACAGCTTTGCAGATAACAGTAAGCTTATCTCTTCATTCACTTTAAATGCTCGAACATTGGCCGCTCAGACAAATATCTGCAGACAACAGGAAGTCACTCAACTTAACAAAGACCTGAAGGAAATTCCATCTTGGGGTGATAGTAACCAAGTGGAATTTAACGCTACAAAAATCCAGGCGGCAGTTTTTTCTAAAAAAGTTAACGTTCCTGAAGCTGAACCCGACATAGTTATGTCGGGGCACTCTATTCCTCTAGCATCATTATTCAATTTGTTGGGGGTTAATTTAGGAGCATCTATGTCTTGGCATAAACATGTAGCAAGTATAGCAAAGTGAGCTTCTCGAAAGCTGGGAATATTATTTCGAATTAGAAAGCTTTACACTCCACAACAACTGTTAATTCTGTACAAAGCTCAAATTCGACCAACTTTGGAATACTGCCCCCATGTTTGGTGCTCTGCCCCCAAACATACACTGCATTTGTTGGATTCTATTCAGAGAAGAGCTGTTCGCCTAATTGAAGACCCGGAACTGGCCTGCGTCTTTGATTCGTTGAAATGTCGAAGAAGCCCGCTTAATTCCTCCCAGAGCGGTGCATGCTAGAAATACACGTCGCGCTAATACTTCACATCGGTATGAGGTTCGGCTTTTTACTCCTCGTGCAACGCTTTTCAAGCAGTTTTTTATATGGAGAATCTCGTCCCTTTGGAATAATTTGCCCAGGACTGTGCTCCCCACCAAGTACAATTTACAGCGATTCAAGACCAACATGAATCGCTTTTTCCGCACACCTGTGGCTTCTGTAGCGCTTTAGAGATTTCCTTGCAGCACGTGTACTAGACCGATAAAAAAATGATCATTGACGTCGATATGAACGATGATGTAAGAATAAGGTTATACTGTAATCATTTATTTTAACTGAGATTTTGTTTCAAGAATAGTGACTAAAATCATGTTCAAATTATCATGCTAGTTTAATATTGTTTGTTAGAAGTAAAGTTTACACTTTGACTATATCTTCAAGATATCGGTGGGGATGCCGTGACATGGGGCAACATTCTCTAGCTGCCAAAACATACAATTGCATTTCACGGCTCTTTTAAAATCACACAATGGTGTAATGGACATTATTTTATTTCTGCAATAAGTACTACTTGTATACACAAACAACACTCAGCATATGAGCATCAAACTAGCCACGTTCCGGTTGTTTGTCAGGATGGTACAATTAATATCTTTTTTCCGTAGACGATTTACAGAACTGGTGAACATTAAATGTAGGAAATGCAACAAAGAACCAGAATCGCTTATGCATTTACTTTTTTACTATATATCCTCATACATCCATGTACATCCAACGTACACAATGGGCGGTTACGTGTGCTATCTTAGACCTGCAGACGGTATTGATGACTTTCCTAAACTGCCGTATGTTTCCGAAGAGATCGAGTCAGCTATGGAAAATTACAAAACACATTTACAAGTCAACATACCTAATATAGTACTCCTAGACAAGACAAAAAAAGATTTCTGACCGAACATATGTGTGCCGCTATCATCATTATCTACTACACCACATGGCAGCTTACCTGGATCGGAGCCCCAAGCTTTGTCACATCCGATTTTCTTTGAGATATTAATAATAAAAAACCGGCCAAGTGCAAATCAGACTTGCACAATTAGTGTTCCGTATAGCAATTGCTGAAGTATTCTATGAAATTCAGACACGTATTCATCTTCAATATAAGAATTACCAAGAATATATAAAAAGCTAGATATTTTTATAGTAAAAGTTGAAAACAAATGATCGTATTTACGACCTAAATATAAACAAATAAAATAAAATTATTTTGTTTTGGTACTTATCCGTTGGTCACCAGGCATCATGGAAATGTACTTTATCTGTGGTTGTCCAAATACTTCAGGTAGTAATGTACTGAAAAGTATATGAGTAGAAGTCAGTCGACAAGTTTTGAAAGCGACACCTTGAGAACATCACTTGAACCAAATATTGAACACCATGTTGGAGCTTAATCTGTCATATAAATACATCCCAAATTTCAAGTCGATCTGTCAAGTCATTCCTTGTTTATCAACTGGGTAAAGTAGACATGTTTGAGTATTTTTTAAAAACGGAAAAAATCGAATATCATGCGGTGATAAAATTCTTTGTTTTGGAAGGTTTATCGATCACTGAAATCCATGCAAAGTTATTAAAATGTTAAAGGAATCTGCTCCTTCATTCCAACTCTAGAGTTTAAACGTGGTCGTACAAGATGATCCACGTTCAGGGCGTCCAAAAACTGAAACGACTAAAGAAACTGTTGTACAAGATATGGTAGTGGAAGACCGTCGATTAACCGTGGATGATTTAGCTGAGGCCATAGGGGTCTAACATGGATCAGTACATGAAATCTTAACTAATATTTTGGGTATGAGAAACCTTTTCACAAGATGGGTGTCGAATTTGCTAACATCGGAACAAAAACGCACTCGAAAGAAACTTTCTAAACAGCATTTGTCTTGTTTCACAAAGAATAAAACTGATTTTGTGCGTCGATTTGTAGCTATGGGGTAACACTGAGCCTAGCTGTTGAGCTCCAAAACAGCTATTCACCCTATTCACTAGATGTGGCTCAATCTGACTTCCAAAAAACCACTTCAGAGATGGGGCAAATGAATTGGAAAATCGCTGGAAAAAATGTATTGAGCTTAAAAAAGATTATACTGAAGAATAAATGTATTTCGATTTAAATTCACAACTTTCCACGAAAAAAATCTCCACCATATTGTCAAATTAAAAAGTTTCTTTTATACCAGATTAATTATCAAATTTAATACATTCCTGACAATTTTCTCTCTCTTTATGGAGAATATTCAAGAATTTTTTCGAAATTTTTCGATCTGTACTCTTAGAGATAGGGTAGGGAGACAGCGATTTTTAGCCATTTTTTAAAATAATACAAAAAAGAGGATATAGCGATATTGAATGATAGACTTAACCTAAATTTGACCAACACAGGGTACCCTACGAATAGGCTATGTGGGGTACAAGTTGTCTACAATATTAACAAACGTACATGTTTTTTTTTTTATTTTTAGTTTCTGAACATGAAGCTGCCACATTTGAAGAAGCTATTACAGCTACCAAATTTGGAAGATTTAATGTTATATTGGCTCTCTTGACTATGGTGGCAAGTCTTTGTACTTTATTCGATACAACGACAATGTCTTATGCATTTGTGGCCGCTCAGTGCGATTTAGATTTATCATTAAGTGATAAAGGTCTTTTAAACAGTTTTACTTATATAGGTAGGTAACATATGTTTAAAATTCATTTCTTTCACTTCAATATTTTCCATATTAACTATAGCATATTCATAACAAAATTTGCTATGTAGCCAGGGGGGGGGGAACAGGGAACAGCCAGGAGATATATGCCGGCCCGCCCCCCATGGATGCAGAAAATAAACCCCTTAGAAACTTTTTTATTGAGCGTTCCTTTTTGTGAAAAATGTTCACTCCACAATCATCATCTTTTAAATTGGGTGTTAGGTCCTAGAGCTCTAATGTTTCTTTTTTGGGAAAATTCTCCCCGTCTTCGAAATTATAGTTTTTTAGAGGCTATGTAAATGTTTAGTGATTTTTTTTGTGAAAAACCTCGCTCTTCTCCTGGTGTCAGTAATTCTCGCGTTCGCATCACTAACGGCAGTACTGCGACCATCAGAGCATTAGTCAACAACCATTGAGTAGTGCTCGTTCATAGACGCATCCAATACTACATACTTCTAACTTTATTGCAGCTGTCTTCATATATATATATATATATATATATATATATATATATATATATATATATATATATATATATATATATATATATATATATATATATATATATATATATATATATATATATATATATATATATAAATGTATGTATATCTTCTTAATTCACCATCGTGGCCGATGTGTAACGGTACGTTCATGTTGTAGCTGACTCTGTGCATAATACGACGCCTTCCTTGCCGGGTATTAGTTTCATGGGCTGCGATTTCCAACTTCATGTCAGCTTACAGATTGCATCGGTCCATCGAGATGGTAAACGTCTGCGTCTATGCTTTCCAGATGATCTTTCCTGAAAAATCAATTTTTTGTTGCTGCGATTAATATGACCAGAAAATTTTAATATACGGCCGTATGTTAGAGAGGAGAGTCGTTACTGTAGTTTTAGTTCATTTAAGATGGAGTTATTTGCTCTTTTCGCAGTCCAAGGTATTCTAAGCAGATAACGCCAACACCACATCTCAAAAGCATTTATATGGCGTCGGTGAGCAGCACGAATTCGCCATGTCTTTGAATCATAGGAGAAGACAGGAAAAACTAATGTCCTGACCAGTTAAATTTTTGTAATTCTGATTAAGTTTCGCTCCACATTTGGCCCATTGTGACCAAATGGGTCATACCTGATCATCCCAATTAAATACGTCTGCGAATTTCCACCTCAGAAGTGCCGGAGTCATATCACGTCGATCCAAGATATGTATGTTGTTCTAATACCTCGTATTTACCAATTCTAGCAGGTTTCCCTCGCTTTTCGTTTTCTCGGTCGATCATCACAATTTTAGTTTTCTGACAGTTGATTTTAATGCCAAAGTCTATACTATTATTTTCTAGTAAGTATAAACTCACTACTAGCAATAAGTACGATGCCATGAGCAAAACAAAGATTAGAGAACATCCTTTCGCCGATTTCAGTTCTCTCACTCCAGTTTTCTGAGACTGACCTCATCACATATTCACTATATATGTTGTATAATAGGGAGAAGAGATATTGTTGTATAATAGGGAGAAGAGGACACAGACTTGCCGGACACATGGATGTTACCTTTACTAAAGATCGCATTGTCAGTCTTAATAATACATGTACTGTCCTCATATAAACTAAATGTCTACGAACAAAATGCGTTTTGAGAGCATCTTTTTTTATTTTTAGGAATGCTATCAAGTGCTGTGATATGGGGTTTCCTTTTTGACGTACTAGGAAGAAGAAGACTATTAACTATCGGTTTTTTAGTAGATGCTATATTTGTATTTATGAGCGCTCTATCGCAGGATATGACTCTCTTATTGATATCAAAGTTTTTCCAAGGATTCATGTAAGTTTCTTGATAAATAAGTGAACTAAAAAAAACTAAGAAATTTAGGCATTTTTACTGGTTTTTACTAAAAGTCGGTGCATTAAAAAGAATCTCTCTTGATCTGAAAAAAAACCTCCATAAGAGAATTTGCAAAAAATACAAAGATTGTTCGAAACAATCAAAGTTCCCAAAAATATAAGCGAAAAGATTTAATAACATTTTTTTACAGAAAATTAGCTAAAAAAAAATTAACTCAGATATTTCAATAGCTCTAACCCATTTTTTCTTACATTTCTGTGTCCTGTAATTCGGTTATCTCGAATTTCGCATATCACTGATTTGTCAGTTCAGATTTTTGTAATTAACTAACAATTTTTTCCTGTCAAAAAATGGTGTTTTAGTTACACCTAGAATTTTCTCCCATTTATTGCAAACTTTATTGACTTCCCTGTATATAAAAATTATGACCTAGATTTAACAATGATCATCATCAGCTATGCAGTTCATCGTCGGACATTCTTCTTCGTCCATCTTCTTTGGTTTTGGGCCTTGTTTATCCAGTTGTATCCCACTAGTCTTTTGATGTCTTGAAACCATCGGGTTTGCGGTCGTCCTCTACTTATTTTCTCATTCCAGAGCCTCCAGTTGATTACTTTATGGATCCATCGATTATCTTACGATATAACCCTTCCAGCTCCACTTCAACCTGCTTACTTTCTCAGCTACATCAGTTATCTTGGACATTCCTCGAATTTCTGTATTGGTCAGCCTATCTCTCAACGATATTCCCAACATTTTCCTTTCTATCGCTCATTGAGCTACGTGTAGGGGATTTATAATTTCTTGATTCAAAGACCACATTTCCGTTCCGTATGTCAATACTGGTAACACGCATTCATCAAATATGTTCGGTTTTAATGTATTTGGGATATTATAAAGGAAGATGTTCCGCAATCTGCCAAACGCCGACCAACCCATCATAATCATCACTCAACAAGGGAGTAAATTGGAGTTACGCAAATTGGACCCCTTTGTTGATAGGTTTGCGGTAAATCTCTTATAAAGAACTGAATGAAATTACTTACACGCGCTGCAGAAAAAAAAAACCCTATATCGCTACAAGAGTGCGGATGTAGCGATTCACGTTGCTCTTGAATCTTTTGCACAATAATATTCCCATTTTTTAAGACATTCTATTTGCTATGCATGCGACATGATAATGGCAAGACATTTTTTTCCAAGTTTACACCTGGAAAGTTGAGCGACGATATCAGTGGAATGGAGTATCCCAACCTAACTATGTCGGGTTATCTAACATTAACTTAAAAAAACTGCTGGCTGGGATTTGGTATGAGCAGCTAGTGTCCGAGCATTCAAGTTAAATGAAGGAACAAGCTTACTGCCATTAGCAAAGCTATAGATTGGATTTTTGGTCTTTTTCAGCAGATGACAAATCTAATAATCTCAATGAATACTTAAGAGCCATAAATAAAAATTTTTAAGCAAACCATAAGAACGAGTTTAGTCCGTCATACCAAATACCGTCAAATGACTTGAGCATATCAAGCGCCATCACTCGAAATTCTCTGTAATGGTTAATTGCGTTGTTTCAAAGAAGTGTAACAGAAGATGATTTTTGCTTATGAAAGCCAACAATATCAGATATTTTAAGAGATGTTGATTAATAATCTTTCTCTTAACCACTAATATTACTGAATGCAATGCGACTGCTCGGTAGTTGGTTAGCATGGTCTTCTTCGCTTTTTTTTGGGTATTAGCTGAACTCGAATTGACACTCGATATACTACACTGATCGAAAATATCTACAAAAAACATATATTATATACTAACTGTATTATACTTCATATAAAGATAGATGAAGAGACGAAAACCAATAGCATTAAAGTCAAAAGAGGCGTTCGTTAGGGAGACACTATATCACCAAAATTATTTACACTGGTACTCGAGGATCTCTTTAAGAAACTACCATGGGAAAATAAAGTAATCAGAATTGATGGAGTATATCTGAACCATCTCCGATTTGCGGATGACATTGTGTTGATATCAAGTGACTTGAATTAATTGGAATCAATGCTTCAACAAGATGAGTCATGAGTCAAAACGAATTACTCGAAAACAAAAAAAATGAGCCTAGAAGATCCACATATATCGATTGAGAACCAGGACATCGAAAATATTACTGAATATAACTATTTGGGTCATTCAATCACTCTAAGGAAAGAGAATGGAAAGGTCAATGTTGGGGTTATCTTTGAGGAATAGAGTCCGAAATGAATAGATCCATTGAAGAACAAAGGCTACGGATGTTATAGAGAGGATTACCGAACTGAAGTGACAATGGACTGGACATGTCGCAAGACAGCAAGATGAAAGATGGCCACTAAAAATCATACAGTGGCGACCTAGGGAAACAAAACCAAGTAGAGGTTTACCTCAATTGAGACGGGTAAATGATATCAAGAGAAAAGCTGGCACAGACTGGCACCAAAAAGCACAAGACAGGGAAAAATGGAAAATATTAGGAAAGGTCTATGTCCAGGAGTGGACAAGTTAAAGGTTGAAGAAGAAGAAGAAGAAGCTGAACTCGAGCACATTTCCAAAAAAGATATTTTCTACAGGCTAAGTTAAAAATTCTCAAAAAAAGTCGATGTCAATTCACTCCAAGATATTTTGTACAATGACAGGGTTTTCATTAGACTCAGAAGCTTTCCTGGTGTTTAGCCAGATTAAGACACTTTTTAGGCTACGGTATCTAAAACAATATAGAATATTTTTGACTATAGTTTGGGAATAATGGGTGGAGTTTTTTCCTAAAGATTGGCACAAGAATGTGAAGCAAAAGGTCTGGCTAACAAGTTGTCGTTTTCAACAGATGTTACAATATTATTGTCGATCTGTCATATCTAATTAATATATTACAAGAATAAATGTTTGATTATATTTAAAAAAATACAATATAAGTAGACAGTTATAGAAGACGCCTTTATTTTTTTACATTTTTAGATTTTAAACATATTGAAGAATGGAAAAAAAAATTGATTTGTTTTCTAAGTGTTCAAAAAAATGTTACGCCTAAATACTAATATATTGTTTCTATATTGTAGCATAAATGGTCCATTTTCTGCCCTTAGCTGTTACATGTCAGAGTTTCACTGTGCAAGATACAGGCCGACCTTTCAGCTGTTAATTGGTTCCTGTATTAGTATTGGATCAATATTATTACCATTAATTGCTTGGATAATTTTACCCCGAAATATGGATTTTACTATTTTACAACTAGGTAGCTATCCTCACTGGTTAAATTTTTAATTATTGCTGACATTATTTCACAATTTTTAACAGTGCGTATATCATCAATCAGGAGTAAAAAGGACACACCGTGCATGTTCCGAAACATGTTAAAAATTAATAATTTATAAAAGTCGTCCACAGAAGGGATGTTTCTCCATTTTTCATCTATTGGATATTAATGTTGTCCAGTACAACAATAAAACAAAACTTTACTTAAAATTATTTATATTATCACATGCCATTGTTTTTACATTTAAAAATACATCTTCCTAGATGTTTCCAAAAACTAGAAGTCAAGCAGATCAGACTCTTGGGATTGTAGTCCTTCCATACTTTAAGAATATCACAATTCGCTTTTCGAGAAATATGGAAAAATAAAATAATAACATGGTTCTCTACATACTCTAAACTCTCAAAACATCTCAGACCTCTTCAAGATTATATTCCCCTTGAACATCCAAGAGTCTATAGAATCCCATACAGCTGTGATAAAACCTATATTGCCGAAACGAGCAGAAAAATATATATTAAATTTAAAGAATATGAAAGGTGAGGACATCTTCGTAACATTTCCATTTCACCAGTTAACATCAGCATGAAACAGAATACCAGATTATCTTTTACCAATCAAATATCCGTGCAATAATTTCTTCTATCCTAGGAAAATTCTGGAGTCCATCGAAATATCTAAACAACTCCGCAACCTTACTCGCGACATTGATCTTTACCTCTCACCAATGAGATCATTCATAAAACCCCGCTAACCTTCCACCCCGGTCCACTAATACAAAAGGCGCGTGCACGCTGAATTAACTAATTTTCATGCTAGATTCGGTAGAACTCAATTCTCTGAACAGACTCCGAAGAGGCCTGCAGAATAATCGGTAAAACGTCATCGACACATGATAAATCCAGAAAAATGATTCCTATAATTTAAAGAAATTTGAATTTCCGACGTTTCAGCTTTTCATCTGGAGCCATTGCCACGAACAAAAATAAAAAATAGCAAAAGTCAAAATACCCACAATTATTTCAGTTTAAATAAAATTATATTCAATTAAAACTAATCTGACATTACTTAAATACCAAGTAAAATATTTTCTAAAGTTAACTTTTTATTCAGTCATAATTGTACATAAATTTTTTGAAATAATTCTATAATTTATTCATGCACCTAACTTTATTTCGTAAGACCTTACGACCCAAATTCTCGAGAGGTAGAACAAGGGTTGCCAAAATAATGAATGACCAGGATATCACAGTCAATAGCCGCGATGAAGTCATTGTAAACGTGCAGGAGTTCTATAAAACACTGTACAGTTCTGGATCTACCAGAGATTAGTACCGTAAAAGAACGATTCAAAACAGGATCAGAAAAAATACCTAAAATAAGCCTAGAAGAACTGAAAGCTGCTCTGCAACAAATGAGGGACGGTAGATGCCCGGGCGAACATCGGATAGGCAATGATATATTAAAGATAGGAGGTGAATCGCTGGTCGAAAATGTACCAATTTTACTTGCTAAGTGTCTAATGTAAGCAAGAATCCCAGATAGCTGGCAAAAGGCAGAAGTTATCTTATTGTATAAAAAAGGGGATCGAGATAACACAGAAGAGTATCGATGCATCAGTTTGCTGTCACACTTTTAGAAGCTACTGACTAAAATAATAACAAACACACTATTAAGCAGGTTAGATCAATATCAGCCCTTCGAACAAGCGAGATTCGGGAAGGGTTATAGTACCGTCGACCATTTTCAGACACTTTGTACTCTCATCGAGGAATGTACAGAATACAATATATCCCTGTTCGTGGCATTCGTTGACTAACGTATGGCTTTTGATTTGATAGAAACCTAGGCAATGGATAATGCAAGGATAGACTCTAGATACTTAATCCTAAGTAAATATTATATATATATATATATATATATATATATATATATATATATATATATATATATATATATATACAAATGTATATAATATATATACATATATATATATATATATATATATATATATATATATATATATATATATATATATATATATATATATATATATATATATATATATATATATATATATATATATATATATATTTATATATGAACATGCATCGCTGCAAATAACCATTGACGAGAACACAAGGATCGACAATATCCGTACCGAAAGGAAAATGCGTCGAGGTAACACAACTTTACTCAAACTGTTCACCTTAGAGCTGGAAGATGTGTTTTAAAAATCTGAACTGGCATGACAAAGGAATTAACATAGATGGCGTTCGACTCAACCACTTAAGGTTCGCAGATGACATTGTCATTATTATCGGGACAGCAAAGAAACTTCGAATCATGTTGCAAGAACTCCATGAGATTTCCTTAAAGATTGGATTAAAAATTAACGCAAATTAAACCAACATAATGAGACCCCGAGACATAGGTGTGACTGTTGCCAACCAATTGCTTGAAGACGTGCGCTCCTACATATATTTAGGACACAAGATCCAATTGGGACATGTAACGAAGTCAACAGTTATCCCAATAAATCTTAAAAGGAAAATCTTTAATAGTTCTGCAATGCAAGTCAGCTAACAAGCTCCAAATCACTGAAAGAGCAATGGAAAGAGCCTTGCTTTGAATAAGCCTTAGAGACCGAATCAGAAACCAAAATATCCGAGAAAGAACAAAAGTAGCGGATGTATTGGAAAAAATAGCACGGCCAAGTGGCAATTGGAGGCCACATTGCGAGACAAGATCCAAATAGATGGACTAATAAATTTTTAATATGGAGATCAAGGGAGACCAAAAAAAGTGTGGGAAGACCACAATAGCGATGGCGAGACGATATCCAGAGGATTGCAGGAACGAATTGGACACAAGTTGCAATGGATAGAAGGACATGGAATGTGTTGAAGGAAGCCTACATTCAGGAGTGGATGAACACAGGCTGAGAAAAAAGAACTTTATTTCATTTAAATTAATATTTGGCAAAAGAAGTGCAGATATTACTAAACAAAAATGTATTAAATTATGTGAATCCGCTTTCAAGTATAGAAATCTTATTTAATATGCGAATATCAAAAGTGAAATTAATATTGAAAAAGAAATGAAATAATTAGAATATTTCCAAAATGTCCTTTAATATTATGATAAAATTAGGTATATGCGCAAAAGTTTTAATCTTTGTTTGTTTAATTGAAAACTTATATTTTTCTGACAATAAATTAACTAACAGAAATGTAAAAATATAAGAAGATTTTGCACTTGATTTATAATAAATCTTTAATTTTAAAAGAAAACTTTGCCAAACATTACGGAACTAAAACATAAATTAAATTTCTTATAACTGGATCCTGGGAAATAACACACATCATGTGATGGAATGCTATTTGTCGATCGTGAATAAGCGATACTCATAGCATTTGGCTTTGAGGCGAAAATTAATAATCCGTATCAACTGCACATGATATTTATATTCTTCTTTCTTCTTGGTATAAGCACAATTGGCTGTTTATTACTATCTTCGTCGGTCTTACATTGGTTAGGTCATCGCTCTAAAGTTTTAAGAGTAGACCTATACTTCTCCAGCCTATTTCAAATAATATATCTTCGAATTTTCATTGTAAATCTTTCAACTAAAAGAAAAATATAAAGGATGTTCAACTAAATGTAATTAAGATGAGCCACATTCAAATTTCTACGGTCACATTGTATAAAGAAAAATATTGTTGAAACAAATAAAACACAAAAATCAAGCATTTTAATGAATACTATTTTTAAAATTATAATAATAATGTCAGTACCATAAAAGATTTACAATTATCAAAACTTTATTAATACAAGCTTATTTGAGAAGTCAATAATTAAAAAAATTATCGAGTTGTCATTCAAATTTGAGTATATATACAGTAACAAATATATATACACACATGTCTGTAAATTGAAAAAATAATTTTAATATTTATTTTTAGATTTTCATTCCTGGAACGTATTTTTGGCAATAACTGGGCTTCCAGCATTTCTTAGTGGACTTATATTTCTACTTTTTCCGGAAAGTCCCAAATATTTAATGACGTGTGGAGAAAATGAAAAAGCACTTGCTGTATTCAAAAAAGTTTATAGTATTAACACTGGATTACCAGCTGATACATTTCCAGTAAGATACCTCCTTCTATCTAAAACAAAAAAATAAAATATTTTAAAAATAATATTCCGAAAATATCTAAAATAAACGAAACGGAACCAACTTAGTACGCTGATCTTCTTAATATACATTGATAATTAGACTGGGTCATAAATTATGTTTATTTTTATATTGTCCGAATTTAGTTTATCATTTAAAAAGATTTTTGGCCGGTAGAAAGCCCTAAAGGTCAGTATGTATGGCAAGGAAGAAACAGAAATGTTCTTGAGCATTGGCTTGCTCCTGAATAACAGAATTGGCGGTTGGTAATAACAACAGTTTACAAAATTACTGTTAACGCATTCAAACTTTCTTTCCTTTTTTCTCTCTACTACCTTAGTACTGGATTTTGTGCCTATGTACCATTTATATACCGTACTACTGGAATTATTCGTTACACAACTTTGTTAAAAACTTCATTCGTAAAGGAGATTTAACCAAGAAGCGTTACTGATCCTCGACATTTTAATGATACTTTGAATATTCCTAGATGAATAATTTAGAATTAGACATAGCTACCTTCGGGAACGAGTATAGAAATTGTACCTAGTGTGTTTTCCGAAGAATTACAACGAAAAATCTAAATAACCGGTCAAGTGCAAGTTGAACTTGAGCAATTAGTGTTCCGTAAGTTGATTGCTTTTAAAATAAAAATTTTTGTTACGTAGGTATAAAATGATCAGTGACTTCACAAAACACCCCTAAATAAGTTTTCGAAAAAGTTTCTTTCCGATCTTTATTGAAAACTGATGACCTTGAAATTTCTGTTTTTTATATACCAGATAAATTATTAAAGGTGTAAAATGTACTCTTGATAATTTTCGTTCAATCTACAGCCCAGAATTGTTTCAAAATTTTTTAATCAGTAGTTTTCGAGATAAGGTGGGGGGCAGCGATTTTTCGCGACTTTTTAAAAATAATACAAAAAAAGTGTGCGCAAGTATTACATATATATATATATATATATATATATATATATATATATATATATATATATATATATATATATATATATATATATATATATATATATATATATGTATATATAAATAATATATATATATATATGTATATATATATATATATATATATATGTATATATATATATATATATATATATATATATATATATATATATATATATATATATATATATATATATATATATATATATATATATATATATATATATATATATATATTATGAACTATATATATTTACAATATTTATATTAGTATATATATATATATATATATATATATATATAAAAATATATATATATATTTTTTGAACTCGTGTTTTTACAAGCTTTCATTAGGCGCCCCACCGATGGCCTAGTAAAAAAAAATTTTTTTTTCACTTCCGATTTCAACCCCCAAAATACTCAACTTTCAAAACTACGCGGCTCTGATGAGGCCATCAATTCCTATATTAGTACCAAATTTCCATTTTCTATGTCAAATAGTTTCAGAGAAAATCGGGGTGTGGCAGACGGCAGACGGACAGACGGCAGACGGACACCGAAGTGATCTTATAAATGTTCCGTACGGAACACTAAAAAAACGATTTAAAAGGTCCTTTTGTGTAATTTAGAAAATAGAAAGACAACTGAGGAGACAGGAACACATTTTGAAATTAGTTTTTCTTTGAGTTTAAATAAATAAATACACCTATATACGACGGAATTCTATTTTATCCTTTTACAATCTCAATTTCCTAGTGAAAAATCGGTTAGAAAATTTGACAATAATTAAGTCAATGGGTCTTAAATATAATATGCAAGACAATGAAATAATTCTTATTTAATAATAGCTAGCCACAAAACAAATATTTAAGAAAAATAAGACCCTTCTCGCTGATATTAGAGCCCAATATATGGTTATTAATTTTAAACTCTGATAATATTTAATTTAGTTAATGTAACTCTTGATACAAAATGTAATCCACAAACACAACATAATCGGTCACTTAAAAGGTATAATTTTCATGACAAAACTCTTAAATTTTAGTTAGTGAATTCGGGCGATTTTAATTTGCTTGTTGATTTAATTTATAAATTGAAAAAGCTTCGTGGCTGGACTCAAAATTGACTTAAGTGGCTTCAAATTCAACTGCTTGCTAGTTACAGAGAAATGAAATCTCTAGAAGGCGTAAAATCTTCAAACGCGCCTGCTTTATTAGCTGTTCTGGTGAATTCCAAATACTATTGAACTATCCCACCTAGTATCCATATTACCTTTGTTGTTGCCTACCAGTTACCTCCCACTATTTGGCTACCTAAAATTTAGAAGGAGTTTTATAGATTTAGAGAAAATAGTTTCCGATTTCCATCACCATCACCAACCTTTTCCATGGTGCAGTTAAGGATGCCCGATATTGTCTTCAGACAGCATGTCATAAAATGTATTTTAATGAAGCTAGACATCAAAAAAGCTTCTGGCGCTAACGAAATACCTGCCATAATACGTAAAAAATGCGTGTTCCAATGTTCTGTAAACTTTTCAACCTTTCTTACAGAAAGCAAACATTTTCTTTCTTGCTAGAAATGCGCTGCATTACCAAACAATTACCGACAAGTCGCACTGCTGTCAGTAATATCGAAAGTCATGGAAAAAGCTATCAATCAGCATCTTCTAAAATATCTTGAAGGTCTGACTATTATTAGCGACCATCAATATGGCTTTCGTAAGCAAAGAACAACAGCAGATCTTCTAACTTATGTAACACATGTTTAGAACAATGCAATTGAACAATTTGGAGAATCTCGGGTGCTTAGCACGATGGATTATTGGCTAAACTCAGCCCTTATGGTATGTCTGAAAAGTTCTGTTTATGGTTCTCATATTTCCTCAAAAAGAGTTCTTTACGAGTGGCAGTCGACGGATTACCTTCTAACACCTTCACTATCAATGCCGGTGTGCTATAAGGCTCCGTGTTGTCTCCTACTGTCTTTCTCACTTACATTAACAATCTGCTGGCCAGGAATTCAATTTACGGCTTTGCAGATCGGCATCGGCTACTCACACAAATACTTGCAGATAGCAGGAAGTCTTTAATTTAATAAAGACCTGAAAGAAATTCTATCTTGGAGTGACAGTGACCAAGCAATATTTAACACTACAAAAACTCAGGCAGTAGTTTTTTTCTAAAAAAGTTAACGTTGTTGAACCCGATATAGTTATGTCGGGATAGCAAAGATGTCTTGGCATGTTGCAAGTATAGCAAAGAAAGCTTCGCAAAGGCCTCAGCTCTAATGTATTACGTATATATTATTTACAACTAAAATTCCATTCACCTCAGAACAACAGTTAGTTCTCTACAAAGCTCAAATTCGACCAACGATGGAATACTGCTCCCATGTTTGGGGCTCTACTCCCATATTTGGAGCTCTGCTCCCTAACATACACTGCATTTGTTGGATTATATTCAGAAGAAAACTGTTCACCTAATTCGAGACCCAAAGCGGTGCATGCTAGGAATACACGTCACGCTAATACTTCACATCCGTATAAAGTCTAGCTTGTCACTACTCGTACAACCCTTTTCAAGTTGTCTTGGATATGGAGAACCTCATCCCCTTAGAATTCACACAGGACTGGGTTTCCCACTGAATATAATTTACAGCGATTCAAGACCAACGTGAATCGCTTTTTTCGCTCACGCGTCGCTTCTGTAGCTTTTTAGTGATTTCTCTGCTTCATGTGTGTTATGCCTATAGAAGAAAATTGCTTTGTCTGGTTATATTTTCTAAATAGTAAAATTAACATAGTTTATATATTATTTATTGATTCATTCTCGGAAGAAGTTCATTAAATAAGAATCAAACTTATTTGTGTTACACTTTTATCTAGAATCCCTGTAACCAAACCTTAAATTTAATTGACTAAGAGCACAAACCCATGTAGTACAATCATAGCTGATGTATAATATAAGGGAAACTGTTTTTAGATTAAGAAACTAGTCGACGAGACAAAACTAAATGCAGATAATAAGCATGGTGGTCATATAACAGCCCATAGATCAAAAATCCAGGCTCTTAAGGAAGGTTTTCAGCAAATAAAGCCTTTATATTTTCCACCTCATTTGACCAGAATTACACTTACCTGCGGAATGACGTTTTTTTATCCTCATGAGGTAAGTTTCTGTATAATTTTCAATACTAAAGAAATATCTTTTACAAACCGTACTTTATTTACATTACCCTCTCATAATATCAGAATAATGCTTAGATATAGACCATATCGAATTAGAAGAACTTTTCGATGTTTTTCATAGTATTATAAGATTTAAGTATCCTCAGAATCCACATAATTAAAATTAAATATAATTAAATCATATAAGTTGTTTTTAACAATAGTCTCAAACCGCTGGAACGAAAAAAGCAAAGTACTATACCAAATGATATTTATCATCCTCTTATCTTTTAACCACATGTTTTATATTTTAGTTTAAACATGTTAAGATTATGGTTGCCACAGATTTTCCAAATAATGACGGATTATCAGTTAGCTCATAATGGTTCATCAGCAAGTCTGTGTGATATGCTTGGCACGGTCTCGTCGCCCAGTCAAACTACAGAAGAATGTGTCGTGGTTAGTATCTTAAATATTTTTATTAAATTAATTTTTAGAATCTTTATATTATTATCAAATCAACAATGTCTGTTATTCTACTACGTAATGTTATATTTTAAAATTACTATATCCTACTTACTTCATAACTCCCGACTAGCTGACAATGAACTATTAAATTCAGGAAAATGGAATTAACTGTTAATATTAAAAAAACTTTTCTGTTTACCTTGTTTAAAAGTTACTAATCAAGTACGAAATGCTTGAAGATTTGGTAATTTTGGGAAATATTAGTCTCTTGGAGGGTTGGCTCAAATATAAGTACAATTTAGGATGTTAACGTATTAATCGAAATGAAACCCCAAATTTTCTAGGCTTTGAATTATTCTACAGCAAAAAATATATTTCCTTCCTTCTGAATATGCCGATTCAGCCGATACCCAAAAAAGACAAAACAGCATCCCGAAGAATTACCGATTAGTCGTATTAGTTTCAATAATATGGAATACTATAGAAAAGGCTAGAGGTTTTCACGGATGGCGGAATGTAATACACTAAAATTCCGGATTTCAATCCATTCATCTAACAATGAATTTGCACGACGTTTCGCCAAAATCTCATTTGATATTTTCAAGTGCTCTTGCTGCTGCTCCTACTCGATATGGTGATCTTGCTGCTGCTACCGCTCGAAGCTAACTAAGTTAGCTCAAATTTGACCAGCGATAGAATAGGGCTTCCATATTTGTGCTGCTCCCAAACATACACTGCATTCGTTGGATTCTATTCAGAAGAGAGCTATTCGCCTGATTAGAGACCCATAACTCACCAGAAACCTTGATACCTTGGAACATCGAATAACGATTGGCGGCTTGAGCCTATTCTACAAGCATTTACAATGAAAGATGGATATAGCCCACTTAATTCCTCCCAGAGTGGTGCATACTATTAACACACGTCACCTAATACATTCCATCCGTATGCGGCTCAACTTGTTACTCCTCGTACAACACTTTTTAAGCAGTCTTTTATGTGGAAAACATCATATCTTTAGAATGATTTGTCCAGGAATGTGTTTCCCACCTAGTACAACTTACAGCGATTCAAGACTAACGCGAATCGTTTTTTCTGCACACACGTCGCTCCTGTAGCGCTTTGGGGAATTCCCTGCGGGACGTGTGAGACGTCCATAAAAAAACTATTATCTTTAACAACTTAACACAAGACAGAGCAATTTATGGTACCTTTAACTTTTAACATTGTCAAATTATCATCATCATAATCATTAGCTCATTCCAACAATAGTCGGATGTAAGCCTCCCCAAGTTGTCTCCCCTGAGATCTGTTGTTTGCCTTTTGCATTCAATCGTGTCCCGCCAACCCTTTTATGTCGTCCGTCCATTTTGTCTGTGGTGTACCTGCATCTTTTATGTTCTCTAGGCCTCCGTTCAACCATACGGCGTGTCCATCTGTAATCATTCATCCTTGCGATATGCTTGACCCAATTCCACCTTAATATACATATTCATTTTATTATATCTGTCCCTTTTGTTCTTTTTCCTATCTCGATGTTAGGAATACGATCTTGGAGTCTAATATTTAGCATTATTCTCTGCATTGCTCTTTATGTTACCTGGAGTTCATATATTATACTTTTATTTAAAGCTCACGTTAAAGGCCAAATGTTAATACCGACAGTACATATTGATCAAACACTTTAGCTTTTATTGTATTTTGGATGTCCAATTTAAATGTGGATTGTAACCTTCCGAATGCCGACCAAGCTAACGAGACTCTTCTATCTAAGTCAATCTTTAAATTAATTTTTGATATTTCGACTTTTTGTCCTTTACATTCTTTTACCTTCTATTAACAGCTGTTATCTTCAGTTTCGTTGTTCAAATATTTGGTTTTGGTGAAGTTTAGTTTTAGACCTATTTCTCGAGAGTTGTGTGAACCAAGTAATTTAATTGTTTACCGTCTATTAGTATTCCAAATTATACTTATTATATATATATATATATATATATATATATATATATATATATATATATATATATATATATAATAAATAAATGTAGATTTATCGACCGTACTTTGATAGTAAAATATATATATATATATATATATATATATATATATATATATATATATATATATATATATATATATATATACATATATATAATATAATATAAATACAGCTTTTTCTAAATATTAAAATAAGCTTGATGAAGCAAAATAAATAAGTTATTAATTTTTAGAATACTGACAATTCGAGGGTTTATATTAATTCTGCTATAGTTGGGTTTACTTCAGCATGTGGATGTGTTCTAGCTGGGTTTACTATACACCGTCTAGGAAAAAAGAAAATTTTGCGTAAGTACATAATTTATTTACATTCATATTTTTATTAGAGTAGAAATAGGGGCTTTTAAAACAAAATTTACCAATCAGGATTTAAAGTAAATTCAGGACATTGTGAGAGACATCGTTTTGATACCGTGCAGCTAATCAAATTTTTTACAAATTTTAACTTTTAAATTTTAAAGATCATTCGAATATTCAATATTTTATAATTTTGAATAATACGTTAGACTAATTGTAGTAAAATATTTTAAACTACGCTAACAGTATTTCAATGTAAATTAATAAAGAAATTTTAGAAAAACAAATAGAGACAGCCATAGCCTAGTGGATAACCTTCTACCTCTACCTTCTATGCCACGAATTCGAATCTCGGCTCACAAAATAATAATTTTAAAAAAAATTTTACAACATGACGATCTCCTTTCTCGGGTAGACAATGGCAAATCACTCGCAGTATCATGCTTGTTAAAGTCCTCTCATTTTGGCCGTTCTGAACCGGCAATAAACTGTAGGTCTCCTTTGTCTGTGGAATACTTAAAAAGGCACCAACCACCGGCAAAGGCAAGAAGGTCGCCTATGTTCGTATCGGATATGGCACTTCAAGAGGAAGAAGAACAATAAATGAAATTTATTGAGAAGAATATAATAAAAATATTTCATAAAAATCACATATTTCTAAAGCAAATGATTGCTCAGTCGGATCATTTTATGCAGTAATGATATTATCATTTTACTCCATGTGAAATGAATAATGACCATCGCATGTATGTCGTATTCGGGCAGTTTGTTATTCATCTGATTAAGGACAATGAACTCTCAGAAACGTTCTTTAGGACATTGAAAAAAGTTTGATGACGTAAATCTATGCTATAAATCCTTTCCTTGAAATTTTTTGAATGCTGTAATATGCTTCGTTTTTCCCGGAGCGATTCATGCTAGTCATACTTAACGTGCTAAGACATGACACCTATAGAGGTTCAGCTCACTTCCTGTGCCATCCTCTACAATAGCTCTCTATTGCGGATAATCTAGTTCTTTTGAAATCAACTACCCAGGATTATGTTTCCTATTGATTACAACAGACTAACGTGGATCACTTTTCCTGCGTACCTGCGGCATCTACAGAAACTTCAACTTCAAAATTTCCATACAGAACGTGTATTGTGCCATAAAAAAGTATCTAAGCTCTGAGCTTAAATTATTCTATAATTATCTATCAATCTCAAAGTAAACTGAAATAAATGATTACCTAGAAGTTTTAACTGAAGAGAATGATATTTGTTCAGGTGCTTTAGTAGCCAACAAATGTAGTAAATATTTAAGAATTTATTTTCTTTTACTTTATTACAGGAGCTTCATTAATTTATTTGTTAACCGTCATTATAATACATTTATTTCTTCTAAGGGTTATCAACAGTTACTTTATAGTATTAATTTAGATTGAATAAGTAGATAATAGCTTGCAGATCCTGGCCTACAACTGAACAATGAAAATCTCTGTGATACAATTGTAGGTGGGACTTAAAGATATCATATTTTTGTTGTAGAATACACCAACTAATAAAATTATGAATTTCTTTTCCAGTGGGAGCACTTATACTCGGGAGTATTTGTTGTATGTCTATGATTCTAGCAAAATCTCCTGCAGTTGCTATAACTTGCTCCTCCCTATTTATAGCAATGGGTACGGTTAGTAGCAATGTGATGACGTCGATAGTAGTAGATCTTTTTCCCACCAGTTTAAGGTAACTATTTTGCCAATTTATTTAGGATTATTTTGTAAATATAAAATGATAAAAGAAGTGAAATAAAGGTAAAAAGAGAAAATTTTTCATAAAGAATATATTAGGCTCGACTGACGTTTTCGGAATAGTTTCTACACCTCTATTTCTTTCCATTAAAATAAGCTATAATATAATTCCTTAAAATATTTTTTAAAACTAAGAATCTTTTGCCACCTACTTATTATCTGGATAATATAGTACAAGGGGCGTTCTAGACCTTTTTGATGTATATAATTTTTTTTCTACCTAGTACGAAGACCAGTTGCAGAATCCTTCACTTTTAATTTTTTTTACCCGGTGCTAAAACTCTCACAGACAACAGCCAAACATTTTTTATATTGTTTTTACTAAGTAATATTAACATTTAAACAATAATGCTTCTGCTAGAGTCTTAAATAAAGCCTCTGGGTTTGCAAGTAGAAAAAACGTTTCGGTTCTGAAAAATTTAGGATTAAAATCTTAATGATACTAACACGTAGGCTGAAAAGTTTTTGGTTTGAAACATAGATGTCGTCTTTTTCAAAAAAATCCATATGATTTTTAGAAAGTACCAACCTTCAAACAATACGTGTCAAAATTTCATGACATTTCGACGATTAGTCTACAAGTTACAGTGGTTTTAGTGACTCTACTTTTGATATTATCAAAACAATGGAAAAAATCGAGTTTCGTGTGTTGATTAAACACTGTTTTTTGTTGGAAAAAAGTACCGTTCAAGCAAAGCAGTAACTTGATAAATGTTATGGTGACTCTGCCCCTGGAAAATCACTCATCATTTACTGATATGCTGAATTTAAACTCGGTCGTAAAGACACAAATGATGCTGCATGCTCCGGACGCCCAAATGAGGTGGATACACCGGAAAACATCAAATTGTTTTTGGATGACCGTAAAGTGAAATTGCGTCAGATAGCTGACACCCTAAAGATATCAAAGAAACGTGTTGGTCATATTTTGCATGAACAGTTGGGCATGAGAAAGCTCTGTTCGAAATAGGTACCGCGTTTGATCACAGTGGACCAAAAACAACAACGTGTTGATGATCCTGAGCTCTATTTGGACCTGTTTAAGCGCAATAAAAAGGATTATTTCGTGCGATATGTGACAATGGATGAAATATAAATCTACCACTACAAATCGGAACCTAATTGGCAGTCAGCTGAGTGAACAGCAGCCGGTAAAAGCTGCCCTTAGCGACCAAAAACACAACAGACGGCTGGAAAGGATTTGGCCTCTGTATTTTGGGATGCGCATGGAATAATTTCCATCGACTATGCTGAGATCGGAAAGACCATCAATAACGAATATTATATAAAGTTATTGGTGCGTTTGAAGGTAGAAATCGCATAAAAACGGCCCCAAATATACAAGAAAAAAGTGCTCTTTCATCAAGACAATGCACCGTGTCACAAGTAAATGGTTACGATGGCAAAATTGCATGAATTGAAGTACGAATTCCTTCCTCATCTACCGTATTCCCCAGATTTGGAGACTATTATCTATTCGCAGACCTCAAAACAATGCTCGCTGGAAAGAGATTTGGCTCCAATGAAGAAGTTATCGCCGAAACTGAGGCCTATTTTGAAGGCAAAGACAAATTCCTCTACAAGAAAGGTATAGAAATGTTAGAAAAGCGTTGGACTGATTGTATTGCTCTTGAAGGAGACTATATTAATTAATAAAGTCGAATTTTGCAAAAAAAAATGTGTTTTAAATAGCTAGACCAAAAATTTTTCAGCCTACGTGTTACTTCAACCGATCATTTTATTCAAGAGTTATCTTGTCTATAGTTTAGCGAACAGATAAACAAGCGAAACTTGGAATAGTTTTCCTGACCTAGTGACCCAGAAATGTGAAGATACAAACGTTTCAGAAAAAGACTAAAATTCTTCCCTTCAGAAAACGAAATAAAAATTTATATCCTTTGCTTTTCAAATAACTCCAGACCTTTTTAATAAAAGTTTTAGAAATTTTAATTAATATCTCAAGAATAGTTAAAGATAGATAGGACCCCAAAAATAAAGACAATGGTGTTTTAATAAAAAATATTTTTAAGATTTGTACTCATATGGCAATACTTTCCTGAAACATATATAGTAGGGCATTATTTTAGGATAAATGTCTTTATAGAATACTAGTTTTACTTTCCTTGTTAAGAGAACTATGGTATTCGTAAAAAATATATATATATTCTATGAGTTTTGTATTTCTTACTGTTTTTGTTTCCCTAGATCACGAACAATATAGTCTAATAATTTGATATCTAAAGTTAAGTTCAGGAAATTTTACGACCTTAACTTTAACGAAAAATGTCAACATACAGTCTGTCAAGTAGGAATGTGTCCGCGATAATTTATTTTTGGCAGATGCGATTCTAGCGATTCAACAAAAAATCGGTAGAGGGATCCTTCGTCTACAACGCATTTTATTAAAAATATTAGTCGATTCCGATGTTTCGTCGAAATCACGTAAAGTCCAAAATGAATCACTTGTTTTCGCGTCGGTTCGAGGCAGTCTTTCTTTGTTCCCATCCAAGGGGGCCTAAAATGACATATTCTGCGGCCGTTAAATATATTAAAAAATGGGTATCGTTTATGAAGAAGTGGGTAAATCATTTTAACGAGACGAAAAATGTCGACGACTTTCCAAAACATGGCTCAGAAGGCAAAGTCACTCTGAAAGTCGGAACACGAATCGTATCGTTGTTTTCACGGGACCCGAAATTGACGCTGCGTCAAGAAGAGATAATATTAAAAAAATCGGTTTTGAATGTGTCCCATGAGACTATTCAACAACATCTTCGTGCTCATGATGTCAAATTCAGAAGCACGTTGAAGAAACTCTTGCTGGGCGAAAATCACGTCGCGAAGCGGCTCGCTTGGGCCTAAGATACTAGAGTGGCCCTCACTATAGCCGTACGCCAACCCTATTGAAAACGTTTGGTCCCTTGTAAAGAGAAAGCTCAAAGGAAAGACTCTGAGGACTTTAACTCAGTTGTCTCGCGAGATTCGAAATTTGCAGAGTATGTCAGGCGATAATTGTTGCAGGAGGCGATTGGGCAAGTTACTAAGGTAATTGCGCCATTGTTAGCACACCAAAGAATACGTTGATGGCAAAAAATGTTCTCCAGACACATTTTTTTAAGAATACGAGCGGTTACGTTCTTACTTGACAGACTGTACATATGTAGAATATATAGAATTTAAAAAAATGTAATACCTTTTCCGATCTAAAGAAGCGCGACTGACAGATTTTTAATAAAAATTTTGGGTTAAATTCTATAGCAATTGTCCTAGAATATAATAAAAAAAACTGCTTAAAACTGATGAGAAGAAATCAATAATTTAAAATGTTAATGATTTTATACAAAATGAATTTTATACGTAAAATTACAAAAGTTTTTTTTTAATCATAGAACTCTGGCAATAGCCATGGGGCTCATGTTTGGAAGATTAGGAGCCATGCTTGGTAATTTCATATTTCCGTATCTACTGGAAAGCGGATGTGAACCTCCTTTCTTTGTTGTTGGAGGTTTTATGTTAGGTAAGTATTTAGTGTGTTTCACTAAACAATAGAAATGTGTGTTACTAGATTACAATTTTAATTCCTTTCTCGAATATACAGAACGAAGAAAAAAAATCTAAGCAATGGAAAATTTTTATTAATTACCCAAAACCTTTTTTAAGCTAACAAATTCCATTGTTAAACATATTTTATAAATAACATATTTAAATAAATTGTAAATGAAATATTCTGAACATAAAAATCTGTATTCCTCAATTAAAAGCAAGCGCCTTTAGGAAGGAAATTAAAAAATGGATATTATTATTAATTTTATCCCAGTTGCTTTAACCTAGTATTTTAGTTAAATTAGAAACAATGAAAAGATAATATAATTTCTAAATTGCTCCACTCCAGTATTTCTGAAAAGGACGTAAGCACTTAAAATTAGAATTGAAAAAAATTAAAAACGCTTTGTTTTTTTTGAGTTTCATCTCAGTCTCCCTATAGGAAATAATAAAATATAAAGTGATTTTCAGATACCTCGACCTCAAGTACCCTGAACCCTATATGTAACATGATAAATAACACTCTATATATTTAGGTATAAACAACTATTTTATTAAAATTTTTTCATTATCTCAAAATAAAAATAAGGAAAATTTCCGATTACACGATGAGAAAACCATTCCATTCATCTAACCTGCATTCCTTTGTAAAACTTCGCCTAATGGCTTTTTTAATATTATTCAGGCAGACAAACCAACCCAATGAGGAAACTATTTTTGTCCCGTTTCTGTAAATTAATGAAGTACGAATATCTTGGACGGTAATTTTTTTGCAAATTCAATGTTTTCTTTGGGAAGCGAAAAAATATTATCATGAGAAGATAATTCCTTGCAGAAAGAACACATCTTTGCTGGTTTAATTATCGTAGACATAAATAACTTATTTTATTTCTCAATCAGACCATCGTAAATTACCACTATGATTACTTTTATAAAAAGAAATGTGTTTTTTTTATAAAAAATATCTAGAATTACGCCATGAAGTTCACTATTCTTCCAATTTTAAACTAATTAGAATGTGGAGATCTGTCAACGTAAATAGCTCAGCTGTGGCCTTGATTGTCACGTACTTAAACCTCGCTTTTCTTACATATGTTTCTCTCAACCGTAAATTAGCAATAAGATATAATTGTAGATCTTAAAAAAAACCTATTTTTTATTTTAGTGGCCCTTGTGATCGCAATATTTTTACCAAATACTGACATGCAAGCCTTAGCCTAAAATATTCGGAACGATGAGTGGAACAAAACTGAAAATAATGGTGAAGCTTTTCAATAGATATATTTTGTTGTGATGATTGGTGCAGTTTTATAGACAGAGACTAGTTGCTAAATAAAGGAAGTTAGCCAAATAACCAAAGTAAAAAATTCTAATGAGTACTTTAGTGTTTAAGAGAAATCAAGGAGAATACTGTCATTTTAATGAATATCAATTAAAAAAAGAGAAAATAAATATCTCCCTTCAACAAAAAAAATTGTAAAATTAGAAAAATAGATGCTTGAAAAGTGACATTTTTTTTCTTGTCTCCTAGTTTATTATCTAAAAAATATATCTTCAATACGCATTTTTTATACTATATTAACAATATATTAACTAATTTATTATTGATCAGTTATTGTACTATGAAAAAAATATGTATTTAAGATTGAACTTTGTAGTATTTCCATATAAATAATACTACATATTCTGATAACAATTACAGAGGTTTTAAACATTTACATAATTAACGAGATAATGTATTTTGTTGATTACAGCTTTAACTGTGAAACTTGCTATTTATCATCAATTAAATTGAAACTCGTTATAATGGACCAAGAATAATTACTAATATTATTCCAAACCTTACCTTTGGATCATTTATTTTTTTCACAAAACATCCTCTCTGTGTAAACAGAACAGATTAATATATCCTATCCTATAATCTTTAATATAAAAAGAAAAATGCATTCGTTTAATGTTGTAAATTAGAAATTGTTAAATTTAGTTGTTTAATACATATGTCGTACACATTTGTTCCTATTTTTCTGTAAATATACTTTCTTTCTTTAGTTTTTAAGTAACGCCTGGCTTATTTCTACGAAAGAGTTGTAGCAAGTAAGTATGAAATTCTTCGGCTCAGAAAATTTTTTAAGCTAAACCTCATACAATAAAACTATCACTCAAACCTACTCGCCATATATATATATATATATATATATATATATATATATATATATATATATATATATATATATATATATATAAATTAATTAATAATAAGTAATAATAAAAATATATAGTTATCTTTATATCGTAAATATGATGGTTACATGTTAATCCAGTCGCTTGGGAGTTCAAACGCATATAAATTTCAATAAATCAGATTTTTGGCTACGAGTAGCCGTCGACGGATTTCTTTCTAACACCTTCGCTATCAACACCTACTCTCTTTCTCATTTACATTAACGATCTGCTGGAAAAGACCGGGAATCCCATCTACAGCTTTGCAGATGACAGTACGCTTATCTCTTCATTCACTTTGAACGCTCAGACAACGGCTACTCAGGCAAATATCCGCAGACAGCAGGAGGTCGTTCAATTTAACAAAAACCTGGAAGAAATTCTATCTTGGGGTGACAGTAACCAAGTGGAATTTAACGCTACAAAAACCCAGGCAGCAGTTTATGCTAAAAAAGATAACGTTGCTGAACTCGACATAGTTATGTTGGGGCACTCCATTCCCCTAGCAACGTCACTCAATTTGTTGGGCGTTAATTTGGTAGTAAATTGTCCTGAGATGAACATGTTGCAGGGATAGCAAGGAGAGCTTCTCAAAGGTCGGGAATATTATTTCGAACCACAAAGCTTTACACTCCACAACAACTGTTAATTCTTTACAAAGCTCAAATTCGACCAACTATGGAATACTGCTCCCATGTTTGGGGCTCCGCTCCCAAACATACACTGCATTTGTTGGATTCTGTTCAGAGAAGAGCTGTTCGTCTGATTGGAGACCCGGAACTGACCGGCGGCCTTGATTTGCTGGAATATCGAAGAACGGTTAGCGACTTGAGTCTGTTCTACAAGTATTTTCATGGAAAATGTTCGAAGGATGTAGCCCGTTTAATTCCTCCCAGAGCGGTGCATGTTAGAAATACACGTTTCGCTAATACTTCACATCCGTATAAGGTTCAGCTTGTTACTCCGCGTACAACGCTTTTCAATTAGTCTTTTATATGGAGAACATCATCCCTTTAGAATAATTTGCCCAGGGCTGTGTTTCCCACCGAGTACAATTTACAGCGGTTCAAGAACAACGCGAATCGCTTTTTCCGCACACATGCCACTCCTGGAGCGCCTTAGGGACTTCCCTGCATCACGTGTGCTAGACATATAAAAAAAAGAGAGGTTCACTAACAGCCAAATAATATACATTAAAAAGTTTGTAGTAATGGGAGCATGGCCGGCTGAAAAATGAGGTCCTAAAGGGCTCCATCTTGTTTCCAAGAATATATAGAAAAATATGCATAATTTGTGAAAACATTACATGGGAAAAATATATATCTTTTTCGAAAAAATCGTAATTTAAAACGTGTTTTTTTGACTCACATATTTCAAAACACGCGAAATTCTGAGATTTTCACGCGCATGGCGCCCGGAAAAAACTGTCATAATCCTTAAAAATAATCATACTAATAAAAAAAAAAGTATTTTGAAGGGGAAGGTTAGCCTTCCTGATGCATTCATCAAATTCAATTTTTTTTTTTCAAATTAAAATCAGGAAATGTATTTCAAATAAAATCTTTTTTAACATGGACGCTTTTATTTTTATGTAACATATTAATATCTTTGTTAAATTTAATCTAATCAAAAAACCCTTCAGCCATTGTCTTCTTTATATATTTCTTTTTCATTTACCTTATACCTGATTTTAAATGCACTGAAAATAAAGAAATGTATTTTTTTTGCTACTTTTTAGTGTTAGGTAATTTTTGTATTCCACCTATCTTAGGAATGTTGAAAATAAGTACTACGTTTTACTCTTTTATTTGCTATTATTTTGGCACTTTTGAGGTCGAGTTAAAGTTGGAGGAGGAAGTAAATACTTTAAGCTTACAGTTCTAGGTAGTGGGATCTTCCTCAGAAGTTCAGGTAGAAAATACGCAGCTGTCAAATCTCTACTTTTTTTTCGTCTCGGAGAAAAGTAGAGGAAAGTAACGCTCACGCAGCGACACTACTTCACCGAATTATCATCTAATATTTACTAACGGCACGTGGATATAATTTCAGAGCAGCTGTAATTGTGATTATATTATATGAAATTACCACTTTTTTAAGTAAATTGTTTTCTGCTGCTCTTTCTAAATTTGGTATTGATGGTATAGTAATTGTGGTACTGAAGAATAGGGAGAAAAGATTAAATGGATTAATTCATTGTGTCTTGTGTTCTGGTAAAAATTTTGGAGTAAAAATTTGAATTTTTTGACAAAATATTTGTTCAACGACATATTTACTAGTCATTGAAACTTTGTTTACTTCAAAGTTTGGAGTTTATAAGTACATATATCTAACACAAAGATTCATGTCTCAAGCAGCTGCTCCACCACAACTATTGAAACTTATCTTCTATAATTGTGAATTAAAAAGTTGCGGGGAGAAAAGTGTTTTTGGTTGTGTAGTAGCTGGCTTACTATCTTCCAGTGTTTGTGGATTTTGTTTAACCATGGATTCCTTTCAGAATTTACTAAATATAGAAATAATTGAGGATATATCCGAAGAAGGAGCAGAAAATGTCGAAGAACCCGAGTCTCTGAATATCTTTCAACAACGAATTGTAAAAGAGTAGGATTTGGAAAAATTTCTGGAATCAGAAGTCTCTGGCATACATGAAATTTAAGTAAAATTTTGAATATATAGTTTTCAATAATGCAGGTTAACCAAATTATATTTTTTTACACGACATATGCATTTGTTGTATTATTTTTTCAATGTAATTTAATCTTGCTCCATATTTTTCTGTATTTATAAATTTTTTGCATTATCTTAAGGAAAAGTTAATATTTTTAAAACGAATTCATGTGATCTTATGTTAATTTGATACTCTTGAAAGCCCCAAGATGGGGCTCTTTCGGACCACATTTTTCAGACGGCCATGTCCCGATTGTTGTAAACTTTTTTACATATATTATTTTATTAATAAACCTCTCTAGTCAAAAATCTAACTTCACCTTTGCTGACTGGGCTATGTACACTGGTGAGCAAAAAAATTAACTCATATAATTTTGCTTTTATTGTTATATATCGAATTTAATTTTCAAACAGTGGTATTATTTTTGGTATCATTAGAATGATGATTTTCTACTCTTTTTGATAATACCAAAAACATTTCGATTTCCAAAAAGTTTTACTGATTAAAACGGTTTTAATCAATAGAGCCGTTTTGCTCGCCCAGCAACGTACTCGTTGCGCATTATTCATCCCTATAAAAGTACATGCAACTGCATTTTCCTATCATTCGTTTATCGGAACTTGAACCGTCAATATCTCTGCTATACTTTCTCACTAATTACGTTATCGGAAAATGAATACCACCCTGGAAGAAACGGCACAAGTCATTGCCCTATTGCAAGAAAGGCATAGTCAACGTGACTGATGAGACTCGTAGCGGTGGATTAACTGCTCACCGGTACGTCAAGGAGATTCTGCAGGAACACGTCGTTCCTTACGCTGGGTTTGTTGGTGATAGTCGTCCTAATGCACGATAATGCGAAGCCACATGCTGCTGCATCGGTGCGGCAATTCCTGGTGGAATCGTAAATACACACATTAGACTGGCCTGGAGCACATGTCAGATGAACTCAAAAGAAGGGTTAGAGCCATGGCGGAAGAGTGGGGAAAAATCCCACAGAGAGTGGTGAAAAGGCTCACCCGCTCCATGAAAAACCGGCTGGAAGCAATAATAAGGGTTAAGGGGGGTAATACGAAATATTGTTTTTGATTTTTTGTTAATAAATTTAATTGTTAAATATAAAATTTGTTTAATTTTTCCTTTCTCTTACCCCTATTTTTAGTCCTTGTTCTCTTTGTTTCCCCTTTCGACCATTTTAGTCAGTAAAAAGCATGAGGTATGCTATGGAATTTGGTATCATTAGAAAGAGAATAGAATGGGCTTTCAAGTGATACTAAAATCTGTAAAAATATATAAACACTAAATTCTAAGACGGAAAGAAATGAAACACTTATTATGTATTATTACCACTATATTGTATAATTTTGCAACTGCAGTTTCGACCTATGCGGTCATTATTAAGATTATGTACTAAACTGAGTTACATAGAAAGGTCATACTAAAATTAAAATTAGGTGGTAGATATAAAACATTATTATTTTTAATTCTAGGGTTAATACAACTAATCTTAAGTGGTAGGTAGTAATTTTATGGTTTTATGATGGTAAATAGCGGTGAATAGAAAAGGTCTAGTTGGTCGTTTAACAGATTACAGTTTTGGTTTTTCCGATGTTTATAAATTTGTAATGATTCTAAGATATTTAATTTAAAACCGTTCTCTGCATAATGTAAAATTTTCGTATTATGTAAATCAGGAAAGGGGTGATTTTCTGTATAGTGGTTTGCAAATGACAAATCTATTTTTTGTAGTCGATATGATCTAATATGTTCTTTACATCTGGATTTACAGTTTCTTCCGCTTTGTCCAATATATATGCTGTTACAATCCGAGCAGTTTGAGTTATGAACTCCAGATTTTTCTTTGAAATTGTAAAGGACAGTTGATAGGGTATTTTGCGATTTGAACGCAATTTTCAAATTATGTTTTGATAAAATATTGGCTAATTTTTCGGATAGCGTGCCATGGTAAGATGTTATTATGTATGTATGTTGTTCCGTGGATTTTATTTTGGGGTATATTAAGCAAAAAGTAAGTTGTTTTTGTTTTTGTTTATTAGTTTTTCAATACACGTTCGAGAGAAGTTATTTTTTGTGGCAATGTTTATAATGGTATTTAGTTCGTCTTCTAGGTCAGCTTTGGATAACGAGAGTGAAAGGGCTCTATGTCTCATTGAGCTGAATGCTGCCATTTTATGGTGGTTTGGGTGGAATGAGTCCTTGGGGATTGTTATACCTGTGAACGTGGGTTTTCTGTATATTTCAAATGTGCAACTATTATTTATGTGTAAGATGCTTAGATCTAGGAAGTTAATTTTGTTATCTACTTCTTGTTCTAGAGTGAACCGAATTTTTGGGTGGATGCTATTAATGTATTTTAAGAAATTGTCTAGTTATCTTGTAGAGCCTTTAAAACAAGCGACGATGTCGTAAACATATCTGCACCAAAAATGAATATGGTTTTTGTCATGATTAAAATTAAGAATTTCTCTTTCTATATGTTTGATAAAGATGACTACTAGGAGGGGACTATTAACCCTAATTTTTTTTATTATTTTAACTTCCCATTTATTTACAATATGGAATCACTAAAGATACAATAAGTAAATATTTTAAAAACTTAAAATGTCATGTTGAAAATTATCCTCAGACAATTTTCGCTATTCACTAATTTTAAGAAAAAATTATTTGTGTTTCCGGGAATTGCATGGCTTAGAATCTGGTTGGAAGATCGCTGGAGATGGATCTCTTAAGTCTACGATGCAAGGTTGGTGCATGAGGTCATGTGTCAAACTGTTAGGGTGATGTTTTAGTCTGTTTTTATATTGGTGACCCATTTCTTCTTTACTGATTTGATTGCAAGATCCCGTGCAATGAATTAAAAATTATAATGTTTTATACCTACCACCTAAGTTTAATTTTAATTTGCCTATGTAACTCAGTTTAGTACATAAGCTTGATAATGACCGCATAGTTCGAAACTACAGTCGCAAAATAGTGGTAATAACACGTAATAAGTGTTTCATTTCTTCCGTCAAAATGATAAATTACCAGATAGTAACGGTCACAACGATCAATTATTTAAATTCTAGGATCCCTGTCAAATGAAGCCAAATAGTTTGTGTCGATTTTTTTGCTCGCCGGTGTATATAAAGTTCCTAATTAATTTTTAGCTAAAATAAAAATGTTTTTCTTAAGATAATTGTTTTATTGACTTCAAAAATTCGTTGAAAAACTGTCCTTATGGAAATAAACCGACGGTCAAATTTGATAATATTTTGATATGATCATCAGTAGGATCATTTCTGTCAGTGTAAGGATAACAAAGGTAGCTAAAACAGGGAACACCACTATATGAGATTTATTTATTTATTTTCTCATTTACAAATATCATAAAACCTTTTTTTACTCTTTAAAAACAGGGCCAATTAAACTTTAAAAAGTTTTGTGTTGGTGTATTTGGTATTAAATTATCTTGAAACGAAAAGAATATTTTTTACGCTTCAATATAAAACTATTTCCCACCATATCCCTAATAGTATATTTTTTCTTGCAATAGGAAAATCTCTCTGATGCGCTAAGAATAAAAAAAACTGGACCAGAGCTTTTCCATTTGTATGTTTAAAGCCAAACGATGAGTACAGTTGCTCTTTCTTATAAATTAGATGCTATTATTAAGGTCAAGGTCAATCAGTAGAACATGTAAAATACCTGTCCGGTTTGTTTCATCTCATATTTAAGTATCAGCAGATTTCAATATACATTTCATTTGTGGTGGCTTCAATATTGCGATCTTTAAACCACAGGATACACAAAAAGGGTTATATGAGGACAATTTTAGAAATCAGGTACGTAGAATTGATTTTAAATATTATACATTCATGAAAAAAACCGGTCAAGTGAAAGTCGGAGTTGCGCAATTAGCGTTCCGTACTTGTGGAAAAATTCTTTTTTTTTCAAATACTAATAATAAGCAGTATAATCTAATTTAATATATATGGCCACTGTTAAAAACTGAATGATATATACACAGAAGCAGACGAATATAAATAATTAATATAAATGTGATCTACGAACCACACAATGATAATTACCTATAGTAACACGATTTCTATTTTTCGACAAAAGATTTCTAAGGACACGGACTTAAATTTTTGTTATAAGAAATCTACAATTGATTTAAGATACTGTATATATGACCTTATAACTTAACTAACCTTATTATAACGAAACTATTTTACGGTTTTGACCATTTGACATAAAAAATTGAAATTTTGAACAAATATAGGAATTGATGGCTCAATTAGAGCCATATAGTTTCGAAAATTAAATTTAACTTAAGACTTAAAAACAATGAACACTTATGATTTAATAGTGGGGGTGCAGGATAGAATATCACCACCCATACGTTCTGCATGTCGTAGAAGGCCACTGAAAGAACAACCTAGATGATGTCCAGATCCCACCGGGCATCGCCCGGTGTGATACTATCGCATCGGCTTAAGCTGCGTAAATTTGCTTAACATTTCGTGACTGTGCCGGACTGTAGGACCAAATAGGATGATGAGGCACCTGGATACAAAAAATTCAGAAGTAAAATAGCCCTCCGTTCGGATCTCCAGGTGGGAGCTGATTCAAGGGCGTCAACATGTAGAGATCACATTTTTAAAATAGATTTTTGCAACATACGACGTTTAAACTCGAACATAAATTCAGGGTGCCAACACCTTCAATCAAATAAACATCATGTACTCGCTCTCTATGAACCCAAGGTCAGGTCAGTCAACTTTCTCTATCCTGGGTACCACTTCCATTCCCAGTTTCGGCGTAACTTTAGAATCTGTCTTTTTGTCAGAAGCGACATCTCTTGCTAACGAGAGGAGGCTCTGGAGCCCCGAAAATTTGATGTTATGTAGTTAAAAATAACGACTCAACAAACCACAAGGTTTATCTGCTACCTGAATCGACTACCAAGTGATTCTAATTTTAGAGCCCTTTTCGCTTATCTTGCAGACACCATCGATCATTTACATGTTAACTATACAAATGCCGAAATTGCCATCCTGGGCGACTTTAATGTCCACAACATAAACTGGCTTAAGTATTCAAATACTACCGACGAAACAGCCGTGAAGCTGAATCATTCTCAATCAGGTATGGCTTAACTAAGCTTATTGACGAATCAACACGCATCCCTGATCAAGATGGAGAGTTCGCCAGTCTTCTTGATCTATTTTTAACCCCCAATCCAAAAATAAGGTTCTTCCGACGATATACTGCTTTCGACATCGAGTGTTCTACCATTTAATGAGAGGCGCCTAAACCTCGCAAGATTTTGCTTTACAAATCTATTAAATGGAAAGAACTCATGGAATATTTTCGAACTTTCCCTTAGTTAGACGTTTGTTTTAGATCTGACGACCCATCTGACTCCGCTATAGAGGTCTCCGATGTTATTTTAGCTGTTATGGACACTTACATCCCTTTTTCGAAGAAATGCCCTTCCAACGGCAAGTCTTGGTTTGACCGAAAATGCAAAGTAGCTGTTGCGTCTAAACATCTTGCCTACCGACAATAGCGTGAAAATCTTAATGTCATAAATTGTAACACCAAGTTGGCACACTATCAACGAATTAGAAACAAACTTCTTGCTTGCCGCAACAATTCTAGGTCGTTTTGGTCAGTCGCTACGGCAGTTAGTCAAACTTTTACCGAATTCATAGTCCACCACTCATACAGCTAGATAATTCTATTGCAACAACACCTGTTGAGTAAGCGAACCTGTTGGCTAAACTCTTTGTTTCACATTCTACTGTCGATTTCCAATGAAAAACCACCTGCTCTTCTCATAGTGCGGTCAAGAATGCGCGATATTATCTTCAGACAGCGTACCATAAAACGTATTATAATGACGCTTGACAGCAAATAGTTTCTGCGCGAGAAAACTAACATCAGTTATCTATAGACTTTTCAATCTCCCCTATAAATAGGGAATATCGCCTTCCTGTTGGAAATGCGCCACAGTTCAGCCGATATCCAAAAAAGGTAAGAAGACCTAGCCAAATAAATACCGACCCGTCGCAATGCTTTCAATACTATCGAAAGTGATGGAAAAGGCTATCAGTCAGCATCTTAAAGAAATCAATATTATTAGCGACCACCAATATGGCTTTCGTAAACATAGATCAACAGGAAATCTTCTAACTTTTGTAATATATGTTTTGAACCACGCAATTAAACACTTTGGAGAATCTCGAGCGGTTGCTCTTGATATATCCAAGGCATTCGACCGTGTTTAGTACGATGGATTGTTCGCTAAGCAACGTTCTTATGGTTTCTCTAAAATGTTCTGTTTATGGATCTCATGTTTCTTCAAAGGGTGTTCTTTACTAGTGGCAGTCGACGGACACCTTCACTATCAACGCCGGTATGTTCCAAGACTACATACTGTCTCCTACTTTCTTTCTAATTTACTTTAACAATCTGCTGAAAAAGCCAGGAATCCAATCTACAGTTTTCAGGTGACAGTACGCTTATCTCTTCATTCAGTTTGAATGCTCGAACATCGGCTACTCATACAAATATCCGCAGACAGCAGGAACTCGTTCAACTTAACAAAGACCTGGAAGAAATTCTATCTTGGGGTGAGAAGAAGCAAGTAGAATTTAACGCTACAAAAACCCAGGCGGCAGTTTTTTTCTAACGTTGCCAAACCCGACATAATTGTGTCGGGGCACTCCATTCCTTTAGCATCGTCACTCCATTCGTTGGGCATTAATTTGGAAGCAAATATGTCTTGTCATGAACATGTAGCAAGTATAGCAAAGAAAGCTTCTCAAAAGCTTGGATCATTATTTCGAACTAGAAAGTTTTACACTCCACAACAACTGCTGATTCTGTACAAAAGCTCAAATTTGACCAACGATGAAATACTGCTCCCATGTTTGGGGCTCTGCTCCCAAACATACACGGCATTTGTTGGATTCTATTCAGAAGAGTTCGCCTGATTGGAGACTCGGAACAACCCAGCAACCTTGGTTCATTGAAAAATTCAAGAACGGTTGGCGACTTCAGTCTTGAGAAATACACGGCGTGCTAATATTTCACATCCGTATGATGCTCAGCTTGTTACTCCTTGTACAACCCTTTTCAAACAATCTTTTATATGGAGAACCTCATACCTTTGGAATAATTTGCCCAAGACTGTGTTTCCGACGGAGTACAATTTACAGCGATTCAAGACCAACGGGAATCGTTTTTTCCGCACACGTATCGTTATTGCAGAGCTTTAGGGATTTCCGTGAAGCACGCGTGCTAGGCCCATAAAAAAATAAAAAAAAGTCGCTCAAACTATTTTTCACATTACTTTTAAAAAATGGTTAAAAAAACAGTTCCCCCCTATCTCGAAAAATACTGATCAACAAATTTTGAAAAAATTCTGGAATAGTCTCCATAAAGTGTAGATTGAGCGAAAATTATCAACAGTGCATTACGTTTGACAATTTATCCAGTACAAAAAAAAAGTATACTCTCTTGACAATATGATGGAGGTTTTGTCGTGGAAAATTGTGAATTTAATCGGGAGTAACAGCTACGGAATTTTTTTTATGGATCTAGCACACGTACAGCAGGGAAGTCCCTAAAGCGCTCCAGGAGCGGCACGTGTGCGGAAAAAGCGATTCACGTTGTTCTTGAATCGCTGTAAATTGTACTCGGTGGGAAACACAGCGCTGGGCAAATTATTCCGAAGGAATGATGTTCTCCATATAAAAGACCGCTTGAAAAGCGTTGTACGCGAAGTAACAAGCTGAACCTCATACGGATGTGAAGCACCAGCGCGACGTGTATTTCTAACACGCACCGCTTTGGGAGGAATTAAGCGGGCTACATCCTTCGAACACTTTCCATGACAATTCTTGTAGAACAGACTCAAATTGCCAACCGTTCTTCAATGTTCCAATGAATCAAGGCCGCCGGTCAATTCCGGGTCTCCAATCAGACGAACAGCTCTTCTCTGAACAGAATCCAACAAATGCAGTGTATGTTTGGGAGCGGAGCCTAAAACATGGGAGCAGTATTCCATAGTTGGTCGAATTTGAGCTTTGTAAAGAATTAACAGTTGTTGTGGAGTGTAAAGCTTTCTAGTTCGAAATAATATTCCCAACTATTGAGAAGCTCTCCTTGCTATGCCTGCAACATGTTCATGCCAGGACATATTTGCTCCCAAACTAACGCCCAACAAGTTGAGCGACGATGCTAGGGGAATGGAATGCCCTGATATAACTATGTCGGGTTCAGCAACGTTAACTTTTTTAGAAAAAACTGCCTCCTGGATTTTTGTAGCGTTAAATTCCACTTGGTTACTGTCACCCCAAGATATAATTTCTTCCAGGTCTTGGCTAAGTTGAACGACCTCCCGCTGTCTGCGGATATTCTTCTGAGCAGCCGATGTCCGAGCGTTCAAAGTGAATGAAGAGACGAGCGTACTGTCGTCTGCAAAGCTGTAGATTGGATTCCCGGTCTTTTTCAGCAGATCGTTAATGTAAATGAGAAAGAGAGTAGGAGACAGTATGGAGCCTTGGGGCATACCGGCGTTGATTGTGAAGGAGTCAGAAAGAAATCCGTGGACCACCACTCGCAAGGAACGCCCTCTGAGGAAACATGAGAGCAACAAACAGAACTTTTCAGACATACCACAAGAGCGTAGCTTAGCCAACAGTCCATCCAGAAAACTGGTGTTAGTCCTCATGCACAGTTTTTGAGAACTATGGCAGGTATTCCGTCCGCGCCAGAAGCCTTTTTGGTGTCTAGCTTCATTAAAATATGCTTTATGATACGCTGTCTGAAGACAACATCGGGCATCCTTGACTGCAATATGCGAATAGTAGGTGGCGTTTTTCCTTGGAAATCGACAGTAGAATATGCAGCAAAAAGTTCAGCCAACAAGTTCGCTCTCTCAACAGGTGTGGTTGCAATGGAATTATCTGGCCGTGTGAGTGGTGGTATTGTGGATTTGGTGAAATTTTGACTAACTGCCTTAGCGACTGACCCAAAGGACCTGGAATTGTTAGGACAATCGAGAAGTTTGTTTCTAATTCGTTGATTGTGTGCCTCCTTGGTTTCGTCGATAATTCCTTTGCATCTGTTCCGGGTACGAACAACGGTGTAACGATTTATGGTGTTAGGATTTTCACGCCATTGTCGGTAGGCAATATGTTTAGAAGCAACAGCTTCTTTGCATTTTAGGTCAAACCGAGGCTTGCCGTTAGAGGGGCATTTCTTCGAAAACGGGATGTAAGCTTCCATACCTGCCAAAATAACATCGGAGGCCTCCCTGGCACAGTCAGATGGGTTGTCGGATCGAAAACAAACGTCCATCCAAGGGAAAGTTCGAAAATATTCCATGAGATCTTCCCATTTAGCAGATTTGTAGTGCTAAATCTTACGCGGCCTAGGCGCCTCTCTGTCACTGATTGGCAGGATACTCATCCTGCCATCATAATATCAATACGTATTCAGTGCAATCAGGCTCATATACTTTTCAGTACATTACTGTATGTGGCCAATCACATATAAAATAAATTTCCATGATGACTGGTGACTAACGAATAGGTATCGAGACAAAATAATTTTGTTTTATTTTTGTATAATAATAAATATTTAGAAAGTAAACATTTGTTTTACACTTTTATTACTTTACTCTAGACTGAGCTAGATTGATTTATTGGCAGTTAGGTAGTTAAGAAGCTATAACTATTATTCATTATTGACTAAGAAAAAACTTAAAAATACATATTGGATCTTAAGATATACATACGTGTAAGGGACCTGATTAACTAGCCTAGGTAAGGATTTTATTTTTTTTTTAAAGCAACAACCGTACGGATTGATGAAAGGAAAATCTAGAATATTAGTTATATTGGTCTGTGAATTAATAATACTAACTAGTAGCTAAAATGGTAATAAGTTTTATTCATTATAATACGTTTCTAACTAAGCTGACTAAATAAATTTAAAAACGTTTCATTACTTTGGGCTATGCTACACATAATATCCACATTAATGTGGATATAAAAACGTTTATTATTATTTATAGAAAATATACACTAAAAATAAATAAATTCCATATTATGTTCTTTGCCGAAAGTTCTCTTCGTGGCTCTGTTAAGTTGCTTAAGAAGGATTTGTTTTTCTCCACACTGTCCTTTTACGTCATCACTATCAATAGTCCATACCGAAAAAGTATTGATTCTTTATCCATGAACCCTAAAATAATCAAGTAGCTATTGTATATAACTCGAACAAAACTAAAATCACATACACTTAAGACAAAAAGAAACGAAATAATTTTACATACCGCCGAATGGTCAAATACTACAATTTTATAAAAATTCCAGAGATTCCAAAATAGCAAGGCATTGTAAGTTTGAACTAAATGAATAATTTTAATATATTTTTGTTTTGTTCTCTGAAATGTCACCTTCAAACTCGCGTCTGTATGACCAGATACGACTAGTATACAGATACATAGGTAGACAACTTAAAACTATCTGATGGTAAAAAGGTCTGGTACTTTTTCGACAAGCTATTATATGACTATGGGTATACTTTGCTAGCAGCTTTCTTTATTTATAGTCTGATCAATGGATCTTTGCAGTCATGTGATCAACGCGACGTCAAGAATATTCATACGTTTCAATCGGCTGTCAATTTAGTGTCGGTGGTCTAAGTTTTAAATGACAATTTCAAAAGTGAAAATAGAATTTAAAATTTTTCATTCGTTTTGGTAATTAACGAAAACTACGGATATATTAAATGTGTATAATGTGTAAAACACCCTAGTTCTTACTTGTGAAGGATATTTACCTCTCTGCATAAATCCAACGTCTAATATCACCTATTTTTATTTTTCAGGTTGCTATTAGATTATTTCGTAAGTAAATTTACTTTATGAAAAGTTTACAATTGTCATCTGTTAGTTTTTTGAAGTTTCTGTAATGTTTGTAATAAAATTACAATACACACTTAACACAACTTAATCAAATTTACATATAAGTCATCATAAAAACTGTAAGAAGTTGCAGCGTAGAACTCATTAAATAAAATTTTAAAATAGAAAACTGAAATATAATACTTTTAAAAACAGAAAGATATTTCATGACGAAGGTATAAAGTATGAATAGGAGATAAAATTGCATAATCCAATTTTAATATGATTTATCATCAAACTAATAGATAGATAGATAAGTCTATATTTGTCCTGCAAAATTTACAATGAATATTGCCCAAGGGGCTTGGAAAGTGTCAATAAGTAATATTTAAATTATTAATTGAATGATAACACTAATCGCTAGAAGTAGATTCTTCACTCTCGCTGTCATCATTCCCAACACGAATAATGATTTCTGGAATCTCTTCGATTATTACCTCACGATCATACCACTGTTGAATCAGGTTTTCTGTATGTTGTACGCTGGCATACCATACCTCTGGTGTACACTTTTCTAAGGCTATATTCCACATCTGAAGTACCTGTTTATCTCCATATCCCTCTTCACCAATGTGTTTGTTATAAAATGTTTTTGCATTTGCTCAAATCAGCTCGATTGCATTAAATTGACAGTGATAAAGAGGTAATCTCAACACTTCATGCCCATGCTCTTTAAAAATTTTATCAATTTAATATTCCTTTGATTTTTTATGAGCTTTTGCAATATCTAACAATTCTGTTTGTTATGAGGTAAACTATTCTTCTTTAACCACTCGAGAATTTCTTCTTTGTTCCATGCTGAAGATGGTTGTTTTTCTACTTCAACTGAGTGGTATGAAACATTATCCATTATGATTAAAGATGGTTCTAACCTCAAAAAGTCCAGTCCTTTCATTCACAGTTTGCTGGATTAAGGTGAGTCCCCTCGCTTCTCACTCACTTATTAAAGTGATTCTCCGTTGGTAAGAGGCGACAAGACTCACTTGAGTAAAACACTTCGGGGATGAGAAGCGTGGGGAATTACCATAATAAGATACACCGTAGGTGAGAGGCGATGGGACTCACTCTAATAAAGCACCCTGAGGATGAAAAGCGGTGTAACTCACCATAAACCAGCGTCCTGTGAATGAAAAGACTGGCCTAATTAAGGATATTTCAAGATCCTGAGGTAATAGGTCAATTCTGTTGACATATTTGCATTCAGCGACGCAGAATACATATACATATGGTGGACAGCTAGTTTTTTTTTGCTTTATGTTAGGTTATGCTTATAGTTTAATGTTCTTGATATAAGTTTCTTCTATTAGGTTATGTTAGGTTTAGAGTTCTTGGTGTAAGTTAATTAGGAATCAATTGGTTTCTGACCCATTTCGTAAACATTTCACTATTCATTTCTCCATGATAATCAATTGACTTTGACTTGCTAGCAAATAGTAAATTGGCATTTTCCACAAAACCCCCACTGTATCCAGCATGTAAAACAATAAACCTTTTACGATCAAATCTCCCAGGCTTACGAACACTTTTAATGTTGTCATCCTGCCGTAATTTCCTTTGACTGCCTTTTGAAAAAAATCTATGTTTCGTCTAAGAAAACAAGCTGACGGGCAATGTGTGCATTTTTGCTTTCCACATACTTTCTAAGAAAGGCTGCCCTCATTGAACAAATTCTTGGTGTCTCCATTAATGCTCGTCTGTTGTCATCTTTCTTAAATTTGAAACCCAAATTCAGAAGTATTGTTCGAAGAGTTCATAACTGACATTAATTATCTCTTTTTGTCGCAGTTCTTTACGTAAGTTGTTAATAGTAACATGATTTTCTAAAAGTACAATATGATTTACTTTCGATTTCACTTAAACCGATAGATATTAATAGCTACTTACTTTGTGTATACATATTGTATAATGTATTACGAACCTCCATTTTAGAACTTTCACTCAGATCATGGGTCTTAGCTTGTTTCCTTGGTCGTGATTTTGCAGGTTATAAAAGCAATTCATTTTTATCACTACGAATTTTAATGCTCGCTACAGTTTTCGTACGAATCTATAAAACAGCAGCTCTCTGGAACCAGAATATTGTAAACACATTAAAAAGATATACCTATGTTATTTATTTACCTCTCGTACAGCATTAAGAGATTAAGAGGACCCTTGTTATCCCTTTCCGATGTAAAATACACTATTAATTTCGCCACAAAATCTCTTGCTTGACTATTCAAACGTTTTCCAGGGATCTTGGTGGCTTCATATGAAGAGTATTTGGTCAATATTCCACAAATATTAGAACTCTGAACAGAACTATTTATTAGTTCAGGTTCAAGTATATTCTAAAATTCAATAATGACATAGAAACGATAGGGACAGTTTGCCGTAAAAATTAAGGAAGTGCCTACTACATGGTCCAATATACGTTGAATAAAAATTACGTTTTTTGTGGGAAATTCTGGTTATGTTTGATTTTATGGTAAAACTTCCGTAACGAGGCTTTATTTATTTAAAAAAAAGTTGTTACAAAAACCCTTCCTGGATACCACAAATTTCCCACACAAAACGTGGACGGTGCATTAGACACTTCTAAAAATTAAACATAAATATGACGTAACCTCAATCCGTCAAAGAATTGTCGATTATTTTTATTGCCTATAAACTCGGCGGTACTGGCTTCTAAA
Source organism: Pachyrhynchus sulphureomaculatus (assembly GCA_019049505.1). Lineage (NCBI taxonomy): Eukaryota > Metazoa > Arthropoda > Insecta > Coleoptera > Curculionidae > Pachyrhynchus > Pachyrhynchus sulphureomaculatus. Next base: position 107,116,273 of record CM032454.1, on the reverse strand, counting down.
ACATGAAGTTATGCCCAAATTCCAGGTTGTTCGCTCTCTTTCTTGCATATATACAAATAACCGAGACAGATAATAGAGCGAATGTCGTAAATAACTTCAGATGACTACGTTTTTAAGTTTTTAAATATATTTAACATGTTGACAAGAAGAATAATATAAACGGATGTTTACACTATATTCAGACATTTATGACGTGCATGCAAAGAATCACAGTTCGGACTATACCGTTGCAGCAAAATTTGTTTAAAGTTGTCACCAGTTAAAGTTCTATAAAAATTGTTCTTAAATTTTATATCGTGTTGCAAACTAACGTGCTGTCTTTTCTCGTTTCATTAGCACTATAGGCTTTTTCTAATAATGATCTTCAATTACCTCACACATTTGCAATTTTTAGTGTTCCGTACGGACCACTTATGAAATCATTTCAGTGTCCGTCGGTCAACCCCGATTTTTTTTCTAAGGTCATCGAGTGAGGTGTCAAATGAAAGCTTGTGAAAACACGAGTTCAAAAATATATGTGATGTAACACTTGGGCACACTTTTCTTTGTAATATGTTAAAAAAATCGTGAAAAATCTCTCCACCCTATCTCGAAAAATACTGATCAAAAAATTCTGGAATATTCTTCATAATCTGTTGATTAAGCGAAAATTATCATGAGTACATTACGTTTGATAATATATCTGGTATATGGGAAAAAAAATTACCAAGTCATCGAGTGGAGTGTCAAATGAAATCTTGTGAAAACACGAGTTCAAAAAAATATACGACGTAATACTTGCACACTCCACACACGTATCGTTCCTGTAGCGCCTTAGGGACCTCCCTACAGTACGTGTGCTAGACCCATAAAAAAAACACTTTTCTTTATATTATTTTAAAAAAATCTGTCTTTCCACCCTATTATGAGCAAGTTACCTGGCAGTATGATGGAGACAATTATATTTTCAGTGCCGCGCTCGTCACTCTAATGACAAAATAATTTTATTTTATATGTTTATAATAAAATATTTAGGTAGTAAATATTTGTTTTACACTTTTATTACTAGATTCTAGATTGAGCTAGATGGATTTATTGGCTACTAGGTAGCTAAGATGCTATAACTATTGTACATTGACTAAGAAAAAAAAAAACATGAATATACATATTGGATATTTAAGATATATACATCCCAGGAACTTTTTGTATTTATTTTAAAAGCAATCACCGTACGGAACACTAATTGCGCAAGTCCGATTTGCACTTACATAATGTCGAAATATAAATCGAATGACAGGACTTGTCAGGATAAAAAAAAGTGCTTTAGGTGTAAGTTATTATTATGATGTTAGTGTATGTATATCACTCTTATAGTGGAAGTCACTACAGTACTCAGTATTTTGAATTCAATTTGATTTTAGCCTCGTGATCAAATTACTATGACTAATAGGTATAAATCGACAACATCTATATTATCCTACTGTGTTTCCTGTAAAGAAGTTAGAATGTATATGATCGCTCTTCTGTAATTAAGAGTTTCAGGGGCCAAGGAAGTATTGTCACTTCACCAACAAGTATAAATAAGAGAAGAAAAAAGAAATCAAAAGTATTTTTATATGATCCACCTTAATACCTCTTAGTAAATTTTTACCTTAGCCCAAATTGAGTCTTTATCATCATATCCAAACCATTGATTTCCATGAAATTTATAAGGGTTTTTCTGTTGGTGATACCATTTCCTATACCAACCATTATATTTGGTGCCAATCTAAAATGAATTATTTTTAATAAGTTGAAAATTAAGTAAATAATTATGGTTTGTATTGACAAAATTACTACATAACTTTGTATGAAGCTCATTCCCCACTGAGCCCTTGACTGAATTTAGTATAATAAGTAAACCTTATCCATTATAAAGAAAACAAAATCAATTTTTTTTATAATGTATTTTAATGAAATTTGGTATAAGTGTATAGTTCTCAAAAATAAGGAATATTTATTTCTTTCGCTGCTAATTTTCATATTAAAGGGGTAAAAATTAACTTTAAATTTCATGAAGTTTTGCCCATATTTCAGTAAGAGGCGATATCAGTATTAATATCACCTTCAAGGAATATCAAGTAGGTGAGGAATACATAAAAAACTAAATAACCGGTCAAGTGCAAGTGGGACTTGCGCAATTAGTGTTCCGTATGTTGATTGCTTTTAAAATAAAAATTTTTGTTACGGAGTTATAAAATGATCAATAACTTCACAAAACACACCCCAAATGAGTTTTTTTTTGATTTTTACTGAAAACTGATGACCTTGAAATTTTTGTTTTTTATATGCCAGATAAATTATTCAAGGTAATGTACTCGTTATAATTTTCGTTCAATCTACATCCTGTGGTGAATATTCCAGAATTTTTTCAAATTTTTTTGATTAGTACTTTTTGAGATAAGGGGAGATAACGATTTTTAAAAAATAATACAAAGAAAAGTGGGCGCAAGTACTACATTATATATATTTTTAAACTTACTCAGTATATATCACCACTACACCAAACACTTTATTTTTGCACTCGACGCGCGTTTCGCTAACCATGTTAGCTTCATCAGGAGCGATGATTGACTAAAGCTAAACTACAAATCTACCCTATTTATATTTAGCCTAACCTTTGAATTACTCAAGCGGAACTAATGACATAGGCAAGGCCATCAGTTCCGGTCAAGTCACCAGTAGAGGGGACTATAAGAAATAGGCCATCTGTCTTTATTTAAACTACTTTTACATTTTATGATTTCTATACTGTCGTATGCGTTCAACAGTCTCCTATCAGATACATTTTTTATTAATCTTAGATTATCTAATGTTACAGTATGATCAGCTTCAAGGGCATGTTCGGCAATACTAGAATTTTCTGTTCTATTGTAATTTAAGTGTGCTAAATATTCTTTAAATCGTGTTTTAATTGACCTTTTAGTTTGCCCAACATACTTTTTGTCACAATCATTACAACTAATTTCATAAATTCCACTTTTCTCACAATTAGCAATCTTATCTTTGGGATTTTCAAAGATATTCCTCAGATTGTCTGATGACTTATAGACTAAGGTGAGGCCTACCTTATTAAATACCTTAGTGTGTCCCTTGCTATATTTCGGATTATATGGTATGGAGACATATTTGGTGTTATTTCCTTCGCGTGTAAAAAAGGTGGAATTCTGAATATTAAACCTAAACTTATGTCGATTTATTAGCTTATTTACTAAGTCATCGTCATACCATTAACTCTAGTTATATTTCTAATACGATTCCTTTCTTTATTAAAGTTTACTCTATTCAGAGGGAAAGTGACCAAACGATGAACTAAAAAATGTAATGAGGCTAATTTATGTTGTTTGCAATGAAATGAATCATTAGGAATATATCTATCTGTTACTGTGTCCTTCCTATAGATATCAAATTCTAATCTATTATTATTTTTAATAATTAAAATATCTAGAAAAGGCAATTGTCCTTTGTTCTCAACTTCGTAAGTGAATTTAATAGAATCATACCGGCTATTTAATTTAGAAACAAAATCATCAATATTTGCTTTCTTTGTATCAAAAATCGCGAAAATATCATCCACATACCTATACCATACCCTTGGGAAATATTCGAATTCTTGACTGGCTTCGATTTCAAACTTACTCATGAATAAATTGGCTATGAAAGGTGATAAGCAATTACCCATAGCCGTTCCTTCTTTCTGAACATAAAATAGATTGTTATATTGGAAATAATTTTGTTCCATACAAAGTTTAGATATTGTTAAGTATTGTATGGAACAAAATTATTTCCAATATAACAATCAATTGTATGTTCAAAAAGAAGGAAAGGCTATGGGTAATTGCTTATCACCTTTCATAGCCAATTTATTCATGAGTAAGTTTGAAATCGAAGCCAGTCAAGAATTCGAATATTTCCCAAGGGTATGGTATAGGTATGTGGATGATATTTTCACGATTTTTGATACAAAGGAAGCAAATATTGATGATTTTGTTTCTAATTTAAATAGCCGGTATGATTCCATTAAATTCACTAATGAAGTTGAGAACAAAGGACAATTGCCTTTTCTAGATATTTTAATTATTAAAAATAATAATAGATTAGAATTTGTTATCTATAGGAAGGACACAGTAACAGATAGATATATTCCTAATGATTCATTTCATTGCAAACAACATAAATTAGCCTCATTACATTTTTTAGTTCATCGTTTGGTCACTTTCCCTCTGAATAGAGGAAACTTTAATAAAGAAAGGAATTGTATTAGAAATATAACTAGAGTTAATGGTTATGACGATGACTTAGTAAATAGGCTAATAAATAGACATAAGTTTAGGTTTAATATTCAGAATTCCACCTTTTTTACACGCGAAGAAAATTACACCAAGTATGTCTCCATACCATATAATCCGAAATATAGCAAGGGACTCAATAAGGTATTTAATAAGGCAGGCCGCACCTTAGTCTATAAGTCATCAGACAATCTGAGGAATATTTAGGAAATCCCAAAGATAAGATTGCTAATTGTGAGAAAAGTGGAATTTATAAAATTAGTTGTAATGATTGTGACAAAAAGTATGTTGGGCAAACTAAAAGGTCAGTTAAAACACGATTTAAATAACATTTAGCACACTTAAGATACAATAGAACAGAAAAGTCTAGTATTGCCGAACATGCCCTTGAAGCTGATCATACTGTAACATTAGGTAATCTAAGATTAATAAAAAATGTATCTCATAGGAGATTGTTGAACGCATACGAAAGTATGGAAATCATAAAATGTAAAAGTAGTTTAAATAAAAACAGAGGGCCTATTCCTTATAGTCCCCTCTACTGGTTACTTGACCGGAACTGTTGCCTTGCCTGTGTCATTAGTTCCGCTTGAGTAATTCAAGGGTTAGGCTACGTATAAATAGGGTAGATTTGTAGTTTAGCTTTAGTCAATCATCGCTCCTGATGAAGCTAACATGGTTAGCGAAACGCGCATCGAGTAGAAAAAAAAAGTGTTTGGTGTATTGGTGATATATACTGAGTAGTATCATTGTGCCAAAGATTCCACATTTCCAACTTAGTTATTTTTGAACTTGTACGGAACACTAAAAAGAAGTGTCATCACTAACTCATAGTCTGAAATATTTCGTAAAATACAAAAAGGTGTTTCGGAACTTGGACTAAGTTGATTGCTGTAATGGCATCCTTGACGATATCACAATGATATAGATAGAGTAATCTCTATTGACAAGAGGAAATTACGAGGCATGTTTTTTAAGTAAGTACCGTTTTGGAATTAAAAAAAAGACGTGCAAAGATATCGCTATAATTTTATTTTTACATGAAAGCCTGTACCTTAATCTACTTTTCTACATAATTTCCGTGAATATTGAGGCACTTGTCATAACGTGGCACCAGTTTTTGAATACCCTCCTCATAAAATTCTGCCGCCTGACTTGTTAACCACTGTATCACAAATGTTTTGACTTCGTTATCGTCTTGAAGACGCTGACCACCCAGGTGCTTCTTCAAGTGCAGGAACAAATGGTAGTCGCTGGGCGCCAGATCAGGGCTGTATGGAGGATGATCTAGAGTTTCCCATTTAAAAGATTTGATGAGATCTTTGGTCCGATTAGCCACATGTGGACGGGCATTGTCATGCAGCAAAACGATACCCTTACTCAACTTGCCACGTCTTTTGTTCTGGATTGCACGACGCAGATTGTTCAATGTCTCACAATAAGACGCTGCATTGATTGTCTCATTACGAGGCAGAAACTCCACTAGCAATACTCCTTTTCTGTCCCAAAAAAACTGTGCACATGATTTTGCGGGCAGAAATTGTTTGCTTAAACTTCACTTTTTTGGGTGATGATGAATGTCGTCATTCCATGGATTGTTGTTTCGATTCTGGTGTGACGTAGGCCACCCATGTTTCGTCACCAGTAACAATTTGGTCTAAAAAATGTTCACCTTCATTGTGGTACCGCTCAAGGAAAGTCAATGCACTGCCTAAAACGTTGGGTTTTGTGCAAATCCGTCAACATTTTTGGAACCCAACGTGAACACAATTTCCGGTAATTCAAGTTCTCGGTCACAATGCGATACAAAACACTACGAGAATATTGAGGAGAGCAGTCGCACAATGATGAAATTGTAAAGCGTCTGTTTTCTCTCACCTTTTCGTCCACTTTCTGCAACAAATCTTCATTAACGACGGAAGGACGCCCACTCCGTTCTTCATCATGCACATTTGTGCGGCCATCTTTAAATGCTCTCACCCATTTCCTTACCATCACTCATAATGTTTTGTCCGTAAACTTCACAGATCTCACGATGAATATCGATCGGTTTTACGCCTTTAGCACTAAGAAATCGTATAACAGCCCGTACTTCACAATCGGCGGGACTCACGATTGTCGGAGGCATCTTAAACACTCAGTAAACAACGTATACAATGAAGAATCAGACTGTAATGGCGTCAGTGCGTAGACATGAGATGTAGGTTACCAGCGCGCATGCGCGGAACGCCGACCGTATCGCTGCGGCGGCGGAATCGCAAAACGGTACTTACTTAAAAAACATGCCTCGTAATAACACAAATTTATTTATTATTTGCAAAATATATTAATTATCTGTTACCATCCGCTTCATCACAATTTATGTATGAAATTAGTAAGTAGCATTGACCCAGAGAATATATTTGATTAAAATATTTATTAATTAATTAATAACATATACTTTTTTTTTAAACGTAAACAACAATTAACAATTCAGCAAATTTGACTCTCTTTTTCGACTACTAATGTCGTACTAGCATGTACAGGGTAACGGATCATAAATAGATCTCCACCCTTATATATATATATATATATATATATATATATATATATATATATATATATATATATATATATATATATATATTTAAAATAATGAAATTATAGCATTTTTGCGGATTATTTCATATTTTTTGAACATTCCGTATGCTATGCTTACGCTTTATAGAACACCAATTTTATTTTTACGCGCGAAGTTTTCATTAACTGGAATGGTGGTATCGCCGTTGGAGGAAAACGCACACAGAACTTGCGATATGCATATGACACCTTGATTACAGCCGTGAATTCAAGTAAATTAAAAGTCATTATGCAAAGACTGACAAGGATCAGTAAAAGCTACGGATTGGAAATAAACAAAAACAAAACAAATATAATTATCGTTAGTAGAACGAATTATAATCAACCTTATCACTACTAACGTATAAAATTGTAGATTCCTGACAATATCTTGGGTCTCTAATTATCAATACTGGCCAGTGTCACTTAGAAATACGTAGGAGACTCTCAACTGCTCGCTCTGCAACCACAAAATTAGTCAAAATATGGAAAGACCGGAGCATTTCGCGATCAACTAAGTTAAGAGCGCTTATATTTTCGATTGCAACATGTCCATAGGAAACGGGAATGATAAAGAAAGCTGACAGAAATAAAATTGTCGTCAAATTCTCAGGATATCGTGGATGGAACAACGAACTAACCAGTCTATTTTACAAGAATAAAAATTATTAAACGACTGAACTCGCTTATACTTGAGGTATTTCGGCCACCTCAGCAGAAAATATAAACTGGAATCACTGGTCATACAGGCAAAGGTTGAAGGCAAATACTGCACCTTCACGTTGGGTAGATCAGATGTAACAGTTGATCGGGAAGTCATTGCATAAAGCATCAGAGCATGCACAGAACCGAGAATAGTGACGGATGATAGTTTAATCCATTTATTGAGCACAGAGTCACCTTACCCTCTCGAGGGTGAAAGAACTTAGAAGGAGGAGAATTGTGTAAAATGAAAACGAAAAAAGACATTTTCTGATGAAGTTTGCTACGCACAGCTGATAATGGCATTTGTTTAGGTCAGGAATTTTAATAGAAGTGAGTTAAAGTTAAGTGTTAGTACAACAATAAAATACGTACGAAACACTTATTAAAAGTGATCATCACAAAACTTAAGTACAACGAGAATATACTGGAATTCAAGAAAAGCAAAAAGTATTCAATTTTCCAAGAATATATACATATCTTGACTTAAACTACGTTTAAAGGCAAAAAAGAAACTTTACAAAAAGGAGAAAACTATTACAATGAAGAACTGAAAGTTCATTTGCATTGTCATTTGGAAACTAAATAAAAACTAATGTTGGCTTTTTTTCTGGATTTTATAAAACCAAGAAGGTTCTATATTAGAAGCTGATCATAAAAGATATTTGAAATAATTTATAGAAACATGGTTAAACTTGGAGTAACACTAGAATAAAATACGTTCGCAGTCAATTTGTCCCGATTTATTGCAGTATATTGAACATTAGATTAAGATGACCAACATTTTTAATATAAATTAAAATAAGGCAACATACTTTGGTACCACATAATAATAGGGAAATAACTAGTAGTAGGATGTCGCTCTGCCAGACAACATTATCTTACTAATAGATTTTTTACATAAAATCATCCCTTTGTGGATCAACAGATTTGAAAGATTAAGGCGGCCACCAAACTGGCTTGGAAACCTTTGTCTATAGCTATTAAAAGTTAAATTAAATGATGAAGGATACTTGAAAGTGAACCGTCTACAGGAGAAAATTATACCCGTCGTCAATTTTAAATAATCAAGATCAGGAATCAAAGATCTCAATTTTAAATAATAAAAGCCAAGAATAATTTTGACAACCATAGAAAGCCAACAACGAATTTACAGTAAATTCCTTGAATAGAACTGGGAATATATTGAGTGTCTAATATTTTTTATATATTAATATTAGTATATCAATACAAGTAACAATACCATATTTAGGATCAAGAAACACACACTTGTAGCAATTCTAACTAAATATTACTTATATAAATATTTATTTACTTATTTAGAAGACTGAAGTCCTAGTACAGGCCTGGTGTTTACAATTTGTAAATATTTTGCTTCTGGCAAATATACTACTTCCATGTTATTTAAAAAGATTTTAAGTTTTTGAGTATTTGTAGAATTTGTGTGAAACTTTCCTTTCCATAATTATTCCAGTAGTAACGGACTGAAAGATATGGTTTTTCTTATCACTAAAAGTTAGACAACAAAAGAGAATAAGATTGTTGTATCATTTACTTCTATTTTTTTTTTGTTTTTAAATGTAAGTAAATGCATAAATAGCAACTTCAACACCGGGTTTGCAAGAATTAACAATATGTTAACTTTAATTATTTCTGGGAACTCTAGACATTGATCGATATTTGCCTATGAAGCTCTGTCTTAAATTTGTGGCTAAAGAGAGTACTTCCCATAATGGAATAAATAAATCTTGAAGACAATACTGCTCGAGACACTAGAGACCTAAATCATCAAATTATATTTATCAGTTTGAAAAAAGGTCACTTTCAAAACTGTGCAAAAGGAGATGAACGAAGTTAAAATATTATTTTTCAGGTCGATTTTTACTGTTAGTACTCGAAGACATGGGAGTCGGTTTTAAGTACCAGGAGATGTCCATTATGGTGAACTATTATGGGAAATTTAAGATAGTACTATGACTACTGAGAATGTTCTATTATTTTCTTTTTTTTTTGGGTAATCCATTTAATTTTAAGTTTTTTTGTACATTGTTTTTCTTTTTTAAAGTTTGTTCATAGATCTGTAAGTGTTTTTCTAAAAGTTTCATGTTTCCTTTCGCCAATAGATCGTGAATCACATATCGGTACTTCTACTGAAAAAACATTCTTTGGATGGTACGTCATGACATCCAGGTTTTTAAGCAAAAGAAAAAAAAGACAGATGATAGATGGAAAACCAAGCTTCTCCAGGTTGAACGTTCTGTTGTTCGGCCGAATTATAATTAAGACTGTGTTCAATGACATTTAGTGTTCCATATGCGATCACTTCGGTGTCTGTCTGTCTATCTGTCTGTCTGTCACGTCCGATTTTCTCGTCTTTCATGTAGAAAGTTGAAATTTGGCATTAATATATTGACGACTCAATTAGATCCGAGTAGTTTTGAAAGTTAAATTTTGACATATGGGGGGCGAAATCGGAAGTAAAAAAAATTACCAGGTCATCAAGTGGGATATCAAATGAAAGCTTGTAAAAACGCGAGTTTAAAATTATATATGATGTAATACTTGCGCAAAAACTTTATCTCGAAAAGAACTCATCCAAAAATTTTGTCTTGATAAGGTGTAGACTGAGCAAAAATTATCACGATTACATTACGTTTTATAATTTGTCTTGTACAAAAAAATATTGGAAAAATACTGGGAACTATGTTTCTCCACAAAATGGTGTAGGTGGATTATTTTCCGTACATTACCACGCGTCGCTCGTCTAGAGACAAAATAATTTTATTTTATGTATTTATAATTAAATATTTAGGTCGTAAATATTTGTTTTGCACTTTTATTACTAGATTCTAGATTGAGCTAGATTTACTTGCTATTAGGTAGGATACTATAAATGTTATACATTATTGACTAAGAAAAAACATGAAATATACAGATTGGATCTAAGATTATATATATATATATATATATATATATATATATATATATATATATATATATATATATATATATACATATATATATATATATATATATATATATATATATATATATATATATATATATATATATATATATATATATATATATATATATATATATATATATATATATATATATATATATATATATATATATATATACATATATATATATATATATATATATATATATATATATATATATATGTATATATCAGGGACCTAATTAGCTTAGCCTAAGAAGCAATCACCGTACGGAATACTAACTGCGCAAGTGCAACTTGCACTTAACCGGTTTTTTCATTCACTTTTTAAAAAGAAGTTTCTAATTGCATCTCTTAGCATTATCAATAATGAAATCATTTCTTATCAAGATCAAATAACGAATAAATAATAAATCCCCATTAAAATTACTAGTCTTTGCTTTATTACTTTCTTTCGTTTAAAAGGTGTTTCATGTTCAGCTATTCCAAGCTTAAATACTATTCTCCGAATAGTATTTAAGCTTGGGATTTTACTTTACCTTCTATAAAGTCATGTATATTCTTGTCGTGCTTAGATTTTTTAGAACCATTTTTAATAAATATTTCGTATATATCGCGTCTTTCACTTTCCGACAAACATGTTTATAGTTACTTTTAAGTTAGTACTAATAAAATTCTGAACATAAATAAATGTCATTGTCAGTTTGCATTATTGTCAACCGTGTATAGTTAACATCCCCAAAAAAACATTTTCTTCTTCGTTACTTTGCCTAATAATACCTAAAAATACACTTTGTCAGTTCTAGAACTATAATTATGCTTATTATAAGTATCATTAAATGTACATTTAAGGTATAGTTTCATTTTGTGTATTTATTATCTAATTAGGTATTAATAGTATTAGTAGGGTTTATAATAGGTTACATTGACATAAAAAATTCGCGCTGACTTCAAAAGTTATCTTTTTATAAAGAAATCATAATAATAAATTAATAATAAATGATAGCTGTTTTTAACATTTGAATGATTTGTTTATATTGAATTAATAACTGAATTTTCAAATTAAGGAACGAAGAGGTATTTTCCGAGTATTTAAAAAACATTATTTTTTACTTTAAGGGCAAAATTTTGTGTGATGGTTTTTTGAAGTCGGTTTTTTTTTGTTAAAAAGTTTATATTTTTCGCTTTTTTAATAGTAGTTTTGCCAAAGTAAAATTAGCGCATAATCAGTTTTAAGAACTATTAGTTTTAAGAACTAATTTTCTTATTTATGTCGTTTATATATCTATGTCTTTTATAAGTAAATACTGCCATTATTCTGTTTTCAGTTAAATTTCTTGAAATTCTAAAATTAAAATCATGGGTAGACCAAAGAGAGAATATCGTTCTCAGGAAACCGAATATGAGTCTATACATAACCATTTAACAGGTTGACTGCCGATCTATATTTTTGAGTTTGTGGTTGACGCCGGTAAGATTTTTCCAAATATTTTTATTTTATTGTGGTAAATATGAATTAAAATGAGTCTTGGATGTGTTTTTTTTATGTGCCATTCAAAATATTAGAAAAAAAAAATTTCACTCCGATCGGAGTAATCGGCATTGCAAGTGAAAATTTTTACTAGATGCCGAACACTCCGATCGGAGTGTCCAATTAAATAAGTAAAGAAATAATAAATCGAACTCATGAACTCAAAACATTTATTTCTAAATCATTTTTGTACATTTTTATGGTAATCCTCAAAGCAATTAAGGCAAAAACCTGGTTGTCCAGGGCACATTTTGCATTCATACACTGTTTGCTTTCTTATTTTATTTTTCCTGCATTCTTTGCATTCCTTTCTGCTTACCCGTTTTGTTTCTTTAGTTCCTTTTTTTTCACTAACAATTTTTTCTACTTTGCTAATGCTGTGGACATTTATTTGGCCTGGAGGAATTTGCGGCAAATTAGTAATTGGTCGTCTGGCTAGTAAATTTCTTATGACATCCAATCGGACAAAAAATAGGCGTTTATCATGCTCATTTGCAGCACATGCATGAATAACTTTTTGTACCACCGAATGGTTTTACGGCTGCAAGGATAATATGCCATCATTTGATTCTGTCTATCTATACCGGACATAAAAGCATTATATCCAATGATTGCGGAAGGTTTTTCAGATTCTTGATTTCTTTTATTTTTAAAAATGCCCATTTCGCTTCCAAATTCTGTTGAAATGTATTGAACATTGCGTTATTTTTATCGCGCCATTTTCCGACATGCACTCCATTGCAAAACATAGATTTATTCTCACCACGTTTTAAGTTTGCACTCATTACCTCTTTCGGATTATCTTTCCTCTCAGCTCTCAGCGTACCAGTGCAGTATGTATTTTGTTGAAGTAATTTCCTAGCTAAATTAACACTATTGTAAAAATTGTCTAGATAAACAGCATGTCCCACACCCAATTTTTCCTTCAATAAATGTAAAACAATCTTTTCAGTATGTCTGCTTCCACCATAAACATCTGTCGTACCTTCGTAGACACGAAATTTCAAAATAAGTCCATTAGGCTCTGTCAGCATGTATAACTTCATACCATACTTATGACGCTTATTCTTGATATACATCCAAAGACAACTCTCTTCCAGGATAGTAAATTTCTCCCATCTTGTTGTTAAAAAAATCTGCCACAAATCTAATCTTTCCTAGCCGATCTGCCGGATCCATATCTGGAGATGTAAAATGCAAACACCTCAAGATAAGCAAAAATCTATTCCTTGAGATATATTTTCTAAAAACAGGTAGATTAAATAGCGGATCAGTTTTCCAATAATCGTTAAGACGGCTCAAGGATATTGTGCCAGTGTGAAGTAACAGGGCCAAAAAAATTTTGAGTTCGTCAAGAGTAAGATCTTTAAAATTAGTAATACGTGATTTTGTACTTGTTTCTGGGCGCGCAGCAAAACCTCGACTGCGTAAGAGTTCGTTCGTTCTACAATAGTATGTAAAAAATCATCATCAATGATCATTTCGAAAAAATCGATAGGTGCACCCTGTCCTGGAATTTGCACCAATAATTCCTGGGTTTTCTGGAACAAAATTTGTTTTTAACGCACCTCTGTCGTTCCATTTTATCTCATCAAGGCTAGGAAGTGTTTGATGTGGCCGAATAGGGTCTATAAAATTCTCTTCTTCGGACTCGGAGCTTGAATTTACATCACTATCGTCTGGTACGTAATGTTCGTCACTACTACCTCCGCTTTTTTCCAATAGCTGCAATAATTCAGTGTCAGTTAGCTTCTTTTTCTTATCATATACCTTTTTTTCATCACTACAATGTCTTTTTTTAATACCAGAAGGCCCAGGTTGATTGTCCATATTGTACGGCAGATTACAACCAAACCAAAATCAAATCCGCGGAACCACTTAAACACCTGTTAGAACTTGCGTTTTTAAGCAACGCCACCACTAGAAACACGTTTCATATACAACGCCGATGGAATACTAAAACGTTTCGTAAGAACGCATGTCGAACTCCGATCGGAATAGACGGCGTTGGCGAAGAGACCCGACGCACTCCGATCGGAGTGGTCGGCAGTCAACCTGTTAAGTAGAGAATCCGCTGAGAGGCGGCAGCATCGAGTCGGCTTATCCATGAGCGTCTTGCTACAGAGTCTTCTGAGAAGCGCGATCAAAGACTCGGCGTAACACATAACTGTCTAAATAGTTAGCCAACATAAGACCGTATTGCAAAATTGTCGGCAATGAAAACTAGCAATCATGAAGCAGAACTAAATAAAAATGAGGAACAAAGAAGCCAGCAACTTGAAATAGCACGTCATAACTCTCAAAGAGTTGGTTAAATGGATGAACGTAATTTCTCGATCAGAATTAACCATTTCGCTTATATACCTTGCACGGTTTGTAAAAAATTGTTATATCCAAAGCAGCGTACGTCATTAGATACAACATTATATGTTAATTTTGTTCCTCCAGAGCTAGCAGCGATGATAATTACCGTATGTTCTTGTTATTCCACCGCTCTGAGAACAAGCTTTCAATCACTCGACAACTTGGCAATTTTTTTTCCGCTTTCGATTTCACCCCCAAAACTACCCCTTTAAGTCAAAATTTAACTTCCAAAGCTACACAGCTCTGATTGGGCCATAAATACTTATATTTGTGCCAAATTTTAACTTTCTATGTCAAATAGTTACGGAGAAAATCGGATGAGACAGACGGACAGACAGATGGACAGACGGAAACCACCATAAAGGTTCTGTACGGAACACTAAAAAGAATCATCCAAATCGATACATATTTGGCAGAGTTATCGGTGTTTTATTATAGAAATTTAAGTTTTTCAGGATTTTTTTCAGAAACTACATAACTAATTTCAATAAAATCTATATGAGACCATCTCAAACCTGTACTCTCTCGAATAAAAAAATAATCATCTAAATCGGTACATATTTGCCAGTGTTATGCGGGAACATTCACTTAAAAAAAATACTTACATATTTGTATATTTTCTCTCATTTTGTATATCATTGCAGTCTTTTAATGTGAATATTTTAAAATGTCTTAGAATCTTTTTACATGTTAAAAATTCATGGGTCTTGGTGGCTGTTGTGGTTTCAGATTTGATTTTGGGTTTGGAGATCCATAAATATCTAAATTTTAAAACTGAGGAGAAAAGTCCACTCCATATCTCCTCAATAATATGCATGGCAATATTTATCCAATTTACACAATTTTTATTATACCATATTTTTTCTCGTAACGTAATACACAAGGAATTAACTTGACATCTTCTTCTTCTAGTGCCCTATCCGTTTCAGATGTTGGCTATTAATATGGCAATCTTTACCTTATTGACGACGTTTCGAAACAGCTGAACAGATCTAAATCCGAACCATTGCCTTAAGTTATATAACCAAGAATGTCTTCTTCTTCCTGGACCTCGTTTACTATCTATCTTTCCCTGTATTACCAAGTGCAAAAGACGGTATTTATTATGTTTTATGATCTGGCCAAGATATTCAAGCTTTCGCCCTTTAATTGTGAGTGCAATTTCTCTGTCATTGTCCATTCGGCGCTTCTAAGTTGATGATATGTTCGGTCCACGAAATCTTCAGAAACCGGCAGTACATTCGCATCTCAAACTTTTTTCAATGGTGTTTCCATCATCGTCCAGATTTTACACCGTATATGTATATATATATATATATATATATATATATATATATATATATATATATATATATATATATATATATATGTATATATATATATATATATATATATATATATATATATATATATATATACTATATATATATATACAGTAGAACCCCGATTAACCGAGTCGCGATTATCCGAGCTCCGGATTAACCAAGCCAATCTAAGAACCTGATTATCCGAGGTACGCGCGTCTATGCTGCGTATTAACCGAGCTTCTAAAATATGTATGTACATATTTCCATATAAAATCGTCGGGGCCTTCGGGGAATTCCCCTGGCTCGTGTGAGGGGTTCCCCTATTTATGTTTTTGGACTCTTTCAGCATGTAACTTTGCGTAAATGCAGTGCGTTATAGCGTTTGCTACGGAGAAGTACGAGTATACTCACATAATTTATTTGGTTGGAGTTCTGGTAGTTAAGTGTAAGTAATACCTCTTTGTTTGAATTTTTGTTTGTCGTATTATAATGGAGCAAAACAAGCGTAAAAGAATCGTAGTTCCTATTGAAGAAAAATTAAAAGCCATCAGAAGATTTGAAGCAGGAGAGACAATTAAAGTTGTTGCACGAGATTATGAAGTAGGTGAGGTAACAGTTCGAGATTGGAAAAGAAACCGCACAAAAATAGAAGAGTGGTGTATAAATCAAGCCTCCTCGTCCTCAGGACGAAAATTAATGAAAACCGGCGACTATGAAAAGGTTAACGAAGCTTTATTCATGTAGTTTAACCAACAGAGGTCAAAAGGTGTGCCTCTGTCAGGTCCAATTTTACAACAGAAAGCATTAATGATTAGTAGGCAATTCCCAGAGATAGATCAGTTGACCGCCAGTTCTAGATGGCTTGACCGCTGGAAAAAACGGTACGATGTACGACAACTTACTGTATGTGGTGAAAAACTTTCTGCTGATGTGTCATCAATTGAGAAGTTTAAGCAGAACTTTAAAAAGCAAATCGAAGGTTGTGGATACACATGTGATCAAATTTACAACTGTGAACGAAACTGATCTGAATTATAAATGCTTCCATCAAAAATAGCTCCTGGGCACAAACGAAGTAAGGAAAGATTAACTATAATGGTATGTTCCAATGCATCTGGCAAGCACAAAATCCCACTGATGGTGATTGGCAAGTCTGCACGTCCAAGAGCTTTAAAAGACATTTCACCCAAAGTCCTACCAGTCTATTACAAAAGTCAGAAGAGCGCATGGATGGATGCGACCTTATTTTCTAACTGGTTTGAAGAAGAGTTCATACCATCTGTGACTAAATTTTTGAACAGAAACCGTCTTCCTATTAAAGCGATTTTGTTAATGGATAATGCCCCCTCTCACCCTGGAGAAGGACTTCATGTGGGCGAAATTGTTGTAAAAGTTTGTTCATCCAAATATAACCAGCATAATGCAACCAATGGATCAAGGCATCCTCGATCACATTAAAAAAAATTATAGGCGTTTATACGTTGAACAACTGTTAGAATACACAGAAAAGGAGGATATTATCAATGGGATGAGAAGGGTTGCACTGAAAAATGTTATTTACTGGGTAAGTCAAGCTTGGGATTTTGTGCGTACTACCACTATTCAAAAATCTTGGTCAAAAGTTATTGATTTTGAGGACTATAATGACAGTGAAGAAGATACTCCATTAAATGAATTAGCTTTGAAATTGAGAAGCCATGGAGAAATGTCCTGTTCAAAATTTTGACAGCGAGATAGAAAAAAAAGAAAAAAGTGCTTTGAATTAATGCAAAAATTAAAAGGTTGCGAAAATGTGACAAGAGAAGATGTTGTTGAATGAATTACAGCAGATGATTTAGAAGAAGAAATGAGTATTGAAGAAATAACGAATGCCTTTCAGGAAACCGAAAAATCAGATGACGAAGCGGCGGAGGATGAACAGTCTCCCACTAAGTTCTCTCATCAAGAAGGTTTGCTTCTTTGGAAAAAGCTTTGAGGTATATCGAACAACAATCAGAGCTAACCCCAGCCGATTTATTTCTTCTTAATAGATGGAGAAACATTGCGGCGAGAAAAATAAGATGCAATATGAATGATGTTAAAAACGTTAATACGTCGGTTTAAAGTATTGGTGTTTATTTTTTGAATGAATAAAAAACAAGCCGGATTATCCGAGTTTTCAGTTATCCGAGGAGGGTGCCCCCCACGTTACCTCGGATAACCGGGGTTCTACTGTATATATATATATTAGAGTGACCGGATCTCATAGAGGGGGGAAAAAAATGTCGGAATCTTGTTCGTCTGGACCCCGCAAAACGATTCCCCTTTCCAGATATTGAGATAACCGAAATTTGAGCTCGATTAAACGACGTTAACCCGTGCCGCTCGTCGCTCAAAGTTTGAAAAAATCCAAATTTTTGGCCAAAAAGCTGACATATGGAGCCATAACTCCAGAACGGTAAATAATAGAAACACGCTTAGTATCTCAAAAGAAAGCTAATGTTATTCTTCAAAATTTATATTCTATACATAATTGTTGTTATTTTAAGTCAAACCGAGTTACAACAGCCTTTAGCTTCAAAAACGTGACCTGGTACCACTAGGAGCATACTGCGTATATTTTGTTATTAAGTGATAAATTTTGCTTTTTTTTTGGTATATTTTTGAGTTTAAAGTAGAAATATAATAAAAAAAACAAGTAATACTGGCAAGTCTAATGACATTTTTTATTTTAAAATATAAAAATTAGGTATATAATACATACAAAACAGACACAGAAAAGATACAGACGTAGTACCTACATGAGTTGATAATTTTACATAGTTATCTAATCTATTCTAGAGCTTTTGTTAAAGTAGTTTTTGAAACGTCAGGATATAATGCTCGGCATTTACTTACAACTTGCAGGACATATTGCTTTTGGTCTTCATCTTTTGTCAGAAGGTCGTTAAAGTCGGTTATTAATTTAACACCACTTACTTACTTTTAATGTTTTGACAATTTTCGATCCTTCTTGGAAGTCATTATTTTGAGGCCAGGTGTTTGGATGTTGTCTTAGGAAATCTGTTTTTATATTAAATTGGTCAAAGAATGTAAACGTTTCTTTGGTAAGTAAATTTACCAATCCTCCATCAACTACCTCTTTTAAGTTTTCTTTCCTAACTTTTGGATTTACAACCCTAGCGTGCTGTGATGGTTCATCTGTGCTACTGAGCAATTTATTAGCCATTAACAACTTTTCATCGTCTGTAATGGTGGGATCAAAAAAACGATAATCCCACCAACTTTGCATTCAAATACCACAAATGGTTCGAAAATTTGATCAGGGCTATTTCTGCAATGTCGTTGTCACATTCTTTATAGTCTAACAGACTATGCAAAATACCTAAATCTTGCTTTGGTGCAAGATGAGCTTTTGGAGCATTGAACCAAGCTTTACAATAAATTTTAACTAGGAAAACAGAGATGGCACGCACAGAACTTTCTTCTTCTTTAGACATCTTAAATTGACGACGAAAAATGAACATTTTTAAGCAGTAAATAGCCTTTGCCATCCACTTAGCGTGATGAATGGCTCCTGGAGTTCTAAAACCCACAACATTGCCGTCTAGTGATCCAACAAATACGAGAACCAACTGCAGTAGCTCCTTGTAGTCATCTCTGGGGTGGCTCTCAGTTAATTTGGTCTCGAATTCAGCAGTAACATTTGCAATTACTTCTGGAGTTAGCTGCTTTTGTATTAGATTGTCACTGATACCTGTGTCGTATTTTCCTTTGTCTATCTAGGGCCACGCAGTGAGAAATCTCTTGAAAATGTCTGGATGAGGTCCAGTGGTTGATCCCATTTTTGTGTCGAATACGCCTCTTAACAGAATTTCCAAGATATGGTGACGGCAAGCTAGGTATAACAATTCTCTTCCTAACATTTGCTCCAATATGACGCATGCTCCTTTGAGTCTTCCCGTGTTGGATGCTGTAGTGTGTCGAAGCACATCGCCTTGACGGTATTGAGAAGACCCCATTCATGTAGGCATTCATATACGGCTACGGCTTGCTCCTCTCAAGAGCTGTTTGCTGTTACAGGAACTCCCAGCAGCTGTTCCTTTTCGCCATATGAAAATAGCTATAGCTATTCGCTCACATTGTTCATTTTTTAAAACACCAATGGACAACCTTTTTCAGGAATGTTTACTTTTTCAAAAATTTTTTTATTATATTGTTCTCTGAACATTTGCCTTCTATCATGTAATAAAGTTTTCGAGACTTTGTACTCAAGAGGGTCAAGGTTTAGTGCTTCTAGAGTAGCTATTAAAATTCTCGTGGCATTTCTGTCGGATACCTTACATCGATCTAATAAAATGGACAATTTCATGTTTAAAATCTCTTTAACGCCCCTTGCAAATGAAACTTTCATCCTCTTGCTCTCAGATGGTCCTGGATCTTCTGCAGCTTCTTCAGGGATGTCCATTTCCTCCAAGCTCTCAAGTTCCTGGTAGATGCTGTCCTCTTCAGTGTCTTCTTCTCCTTCTTCGAACTTGTCTTCAACATCCGTCTCTAAGAAGCAACAAAAGAAAGAGAAAAAAAAGACTATAAAAACTTGTCGTTTTAGCAGAATAGTAATAATACATAGGTACTAAATTACCTGCTTCTAATTATCAAAAGGTATTATTTAAAAAATATAAACTCAATCATAAAGATGCCAAATCATGCTCTCATGTACAATTTTCTTTCAATTATAATGAAACTATTTACTTATTTGTTTATCTATTTTTTAGAATACTAATAATAAAAAAAAACTCACCAATATCAAAAGTTGCTTCTTGGATTTGTCGGTTCATTTTTGCAAGTTCCTTTTGCACCTTGATTTCTTCAGCTCGAGACAACTTGAGATCCACTCCAGTCATGGAACCTTAGCGGCCCTTCTGCCTCTGTTTCACGAGAAACGCCTTATCTTCTTCCGATTTCACCAGAGCCAAGGCATCTTGTTAAGCAATACCAAAGAGATCATCCAACTTTTCAACAAACTGTTTAAATTTGTTCTTGGCCGTTTTCGATGTTTTCTTCCGGTCTTTTTGAAGAGTTCTCCACTCGGCGTGAAGTTTTTTTTTTCAGCTTAGTAACTGCATCTTGCTCATGTTTAGTCGGGATTCGAGCTTTCTCCCAAAAAATGAACACTTCTCGTATTGTAAGTTTTGCTGATTCTCTTACAGTTAATTTCACAGTACGTAAATTATAAAATAAAGCACACAAAACTTGACGATTTGAGGGTAGTTTACAACCGGTGGTCTGGTGAATGGGATAGCCCACAAGAAATATTTTATCCTTGGTCCGGCTTTGTACACCTGATGTGGATGCCATTTCAGGGGCCAATAGGTAAATAACAGTTAACTTGGAAAATGAAACAAAATATATTGCAAACTTTAATTTCAATAAAATCTTTTCAAATGTCTTTTAAAATAATACTATAATAGTTATAAAAACAATAATACACACACTTGGAAAATTATAAAAAAAAAAAAAAAAAACGTTAAAATATCTTCACTAGATAATTGTTCGATCTAACCAGCTCAAAGGCACTTTAGAAACTAAACTGAATAAATAAAAAGGTCGGTTGTACGCTGAAGTAAAATCACCATCCCTAAAATAGAAATTAGATTCACCCTCCTTTTTACCTGTCAAACGGGTCTTTCTTTGGTAAACTAGTCAGGTAATCCCCATATAATAAAAGATTAAATTTGAACAAAAGGCTCTTTATGTTTGAAAATTGAGTTCGAAAATACTTTTTAACAAAAAAAATGTTAATTCCGAGACACATTATGTAAAAACCCGTAAAATTCTTAGAATACTCCCAAACTGGCTCCTACTGGTACCAGGTCACGTTTTTGGGGCTAAAGGCTGTTGTAACTCGGTTTGACTTAAAATAACAACAATTATGTATAGAATATAAATTTTGAAGAACAACATTAGCTTTCTTTTGAGATATTAAGCGTGTTTCTATTATTTACCGTTCTGGAGTTATGGCTCCATATGTCAGCTTTTTGGCCAAAAATTTGGATTTTTTTCAAACTTTGAGCGACGAGCGGCACGGGTTAACGTCGTTTAATCGAGCTCAAATTTCCAATATCTGGAAAGGGGAATCGTTTTGTGGGGTCCAGACGAACAAAATTCCGACATCGATTTTTGCGGTCACCCTAATATATGTATATATATATATATATATATATATATATATATATATATATATATATATATATATATATATATATATAGCAAATCATTGCATGTAAATAGTCTTCTCATACCATTAATGAAATTAGGGCTTATTATGTTCCAAAACTATAATTACTGTGACGTGTAAAAAGAAAGTACATAAATACTAGCTTTCAATTTTTTAAAGCAAAAATAAAGTTGAAAAATCATTAGTATGTAATTCGAGGACGCCACCACCATTTTTCTTATACAGCCACGTTTAAATTTGACTTTTCCCAATCACTTTCAATTGATGATGCAAAAAGGGGAGCGTTTTGTCATGTGTAACTACTCCAGGAACCATAGAAATCCTAACACATTATATTTATTATATCTAGGTAAATAAAATTTAAAAAAATGACAAATTTTAAAAATAAGCTTCAAATGGAAAATAATGAAAGAAATATTTTAAATTTACCTATTATATAACACTGACGATCCCGGTTTAAATTGAAGATAAAGAAAGTGACCATTTTTTAAATGTTCCTACCTGAAGAACCTTGAAAATGACATAGAGAAACAAAGAAAAATCAATATTTTCCAAATATACCTATTTATATTCCCATCATTCCCTACCTCTGCAACGATATCGGTAAACAACTATATGTTCTCATCTTATTTTAAATAATATACCTATTACAAATTTAATAAAAATATATCATGGCGTTAATGTGGTTACTGTCAAACCGACAGCCTTTAATAAAAAATGGAAGAAGAGTTTTTCCCTGATCGACTGAGAAAAATATAAAAAAGGATAATTTTGTCAGGAATACTTTGGTTAGCGCAATAAAGTAAAAAAATAATATACTAAATAACTATAACTATTTATAACTTAGGCGTAAAATATATATCCTCTTAGAAAATTTAAAAATAAATATCCAAAAATTCTAAACGCTAGTTCAATAACAAAATATAGCTACATAAAAACAATCTGACGACACAAAACGTCGCCGCAAAACGAAGCCGGCTGGCTACCACCAGATCGTTAAAATGTGCCTGGTCAAGTTTCTAAAAAAATGCCGCGCAAGTAAAACTGGTACGATATGTAACAATAATAGGAAAGAATATGTGCGGCATCCCTGAGAATCTTGATGAGGCACATATTAATAATCCGACCGCTGTTTGTCTTTCTTTAGCGACAGCTATATTTTTCTGTGGCGCTACACAACAGTTGTCACCACTTCACTATACATTTCGTTAATTAATTAACTCCACGGATATTTTGCTAAATGATATTAGCATCATGAAGAGCAATGATTGCTATTGCATTATTAAATTGTCATTTTTTTTTAATTTTTAATAATTTTAGAATTTTAATAATTGTTCTTGCTGCTAGCAAAACGTGCGCCGAGTGTAAAACTGAACTGTTGTGTAGTGCTAGTTCAATAGTTTACGTTTAACCTTTCAGAAAGGAACTCAAAAAAAGGTATGATCAAATTGTTGAAAAAATAATTGGCAAAGGCATAGAACATTTCATTGTACTAGCTAACATCTTAAAGGTATTTAAACAAAATTTGCCTCTTAAAATAAGAAACTCCCATAATCCTTAGGCAGTCAGGTAGTTAAACCGTTTTGTTTTAAAACAGCTAAGGGCAACTGTATGAATGCCAATAGCTTGTAGAACTTTATATATTTTTATATACAACCGATAGTGCTAATGTCATTATAATTAAAATATTAACAAATAAAAATTTAGAGGGAAAGTTTTACCTAAATCTACAGTCTGTCAAGTAAGAACGTGACCGCTCGTATTCTTGTAAAAATGTATCTCGAGAACATTCTTTGCCATCAATGTATTCTTTTGTATGCTGACAACGGCAGTTGTCCAATCGCCTCTGCATTAATAAACTCCCGACATCTTCGAGGAATGCTGTCGACGAGATTTTCTGCATACTCTGCAAATTTTTCAAATCTCGCTAGACAACTGAGCCAAAGTCCTCATAGTCTTTTCTCTAAGCTTCCTCTTTACAAAAGACCAAACGTTTTCAATAGGGTTGGCATCCGGCGATTGTGACCACTCTGTATCTTATAGTGAGCCCAAGCGAGCCGCTTTGCGACCGGATTTTCGCAGAAAAGGTCTCTTCAACGTGCTTCGGATACATTCAAACCCGATTTTCTTAATTTTGCCGCTTCTTGACGCAGAGTCAATTTCGGGTACAGTGAAAACAAAAACACGATTCGATTTTTTTTCGATTTCAGAGTGACTTTGCCTACCGAACCAGGTTTTGGAAAGTCGTCGACATTTTTCGTCTGGTTAAAACGATTTAGTCACTTCTTCACAAACGACACCGACTTTTTAATATATTTAGCGGCCGCGAAATGTATCATTTGGATGGAAAAAGAAAGATTGCCTCGAACCGATGCACAAACAAGTGGCTCATTTTGGATTTTACGTGATTTCGACGAAAATTTGGAATCGACTGTTACTTTTACTAAAATGCATCTTAGATAAAGATTCTATCTACCGATTTTTTGTTAAATCGCTAGAATCACATCTAACAAAAATGAACTATCTCGGACACGTTCTTACTCGACAGACTGTACATCAAGCAAGGCTAAATGATCTAAAACTATCTTGGCTGTCAGGACATCCAGCCAGATTCAAGTGAATCCGCTGCTGTGCGAAGCGGCTTTGCCGATTTAGGCGTTTAGTGCCTCCGCCTATAATTTGAAGTGATTTTCTGCAACCTTACTAATAATGATATATGAAACTACCTACCAAAAGTGGACGATCACAAAGGATGATTGAACAACAATCTGGTTTTAGAGCTTGTAGATCGTATGTGTAGAAGTGTAATTCACTTAAACGAAAAAAAGACATCAACGAACAAAGAGCTCCATCTACTGTTAGTAGAACTAACCAAAGTGTATGATACCGTCCCAGTGAAAAAATTATAGCAAATATGAGAACGTTCAACCAACAGTATAGCAATCACTGCGATAAAACGGCTGTACGGCCAGTTACGTTCCCGATTAAATTTTTCTGTAGCAAAGGGTGTCAGACAGGGTGCTGTCTGTCTCCCATATTATTCAAAATTTATCTGACTGAGGCATTAGAGTGATGGCGAAGAGCGTGTGGAGAAATGAGAATACAGCTGGCCGACGAAACAACGTTATATACTCAACATTTTGCCGACGATCAGGTGGTTATTGCTCAAGACAAGGAAAACCTTGAATTTATGACAAGAAAACTATTTGAAGATTAGAAAAACTAGGGTTTAATAGTCAATTGAAGGAAAATCAAATATTTGGGTATAGAACGAAAACAGGGAAGCTTTAATTTAAATACCGGTGAGGTTATTGATGCTTGTGAGAGTATATATATATCTCTCGGAACTAACATAATTAAAGACGGTAGAACGGAAAAAGAAGTGGAGAGTAAAATAATTAAAGGAAAGACGGTCATAAGACACCTAAACTCTGTTTTGTGGTTGAAGAACATAATATCACAGAGAAAGCACCTCATTTATAATGCAGTATTTAACAGCATCATGTTATACAGTTGTGAAACTTGGCAATTGAGGAAACGATTGAAGCAGAAACTAATGGCACTCGAAATAGATTAATGGCGAAGACTGGCTGAAGTGTCAAGAATGGATAAAGTTAGAAATGAAAGAATAAGGCATGTAATGAAAGTAAAAAACCACGATTATTGAGGAAATTCAACAACAGCTACTCATATGGTACGGACACGTGGAAAGAATAGAAGAATATCGAATACTAAAGATGGTTCTAAAGTGGGTACCAAGCGAAAGGAGGAGAAGAGCGACACCAAGAGTGACGTGGCTTGGAGGTGTTCAGAGGGCAATGTCATAGAGAAATCTAACATCCGGAGGTTGGGAAAATCGAAGAGGATGGAAACTGGGAACCGAAAGGCGAACAACGCTATAGAAAACCGGATTGATGGTAATAAAACAAATAACAGGCTATGAAATAGCTTCCACCAGTAAAAGATTGAAACTCAAGTAGTTTTAAGGAAAGAAATGCTATTACATTTTTTTTGATTTACTGCATGTCAGGATAAACAAGTAAATTAGTACCACATTGGTAGATGTTTACATAAAAAAATAAAGATTTTCAAGAAATTCGCAGTCTGTCAAGGTAAAGAAATAATTGTTTTGACTTTGTATTAACCAAACACAAGTACTACAATAAAATAGCAAGCTTAACAAAGGTATAACAGTACATATGTACCCTCAAGAATATAAGAAGTTTTACCAAGAAATAATACCATTGCCCACGTCTGCCAATAAGCCTATGAAGGACTTTTAATTTTTTCTTTTATTAATTCACCTACAAAATATTTAAATGTTTCAGTATTTTTTTCAAGTTTTCAAGAAAATCATGAAATTAGAAAATATGTTAACTTCATTCATTTTCTTTTTTTTTTTTATTTTCAGTTGATATCAGATTGTAAATTATTGGTTTTCTAAGAATAGCCGACGCGATAATACACCACATTCGTTTAAGATTTATCTTGTCACACCTTGTACCACCTAATGCGAGAAATATTTTTTATCTTCTTTTTTTTGTTGTCTCAGCTCATCTCTATTCTCTGCATATATGCATCCCCTGTGTTCTTCCATAATTGGCGATTTTGAGCTGCTCGATACCAGTTAAGCCACTCCAATTATCTATACTTCTGGCAACATGTCCCGCCTAGCACCATTTCAATGAGGCTGCTATCCTGACGATATCCTCGACTTTAGTTTTTTTGTCTAATTCATACATTTCCTTTTCGATCTCTTAAAGTAATTCCCAATATGTTCCTTTCGATGGTCCTCTGGTTGACCCTGATCTTGTCTAGGATCGATTTCGTGAACACCCATGTCTCTGCGTCATATGTTGTTACAGGAAGAATACATTGACTGTAAATTTCGGATTTTAACAAGAGAGATGATTAGGTCCCAACATGTCTTTTACCTTAGCATATGCCGCCCATAATATCCGTACCCTTTCATTTACTTCCAGATCTTGATTCATTTTACCATGTTGTTATGGTTTGACCTAGATATCTGTAGGTTTCTACCTTTTCTATCTACCTTTCATATAGTAAAACTTATTCATTTGGAATGAATTGCACGGGACTATGTTTGGCACCGAGTACAAACTGCAGTGATTCCAGATGAACGTGAAACGCTTTTTACGAGCAAGAGCAGCTCCTGTAGCTATTTATGGATTTTTCTGCAGCGCGTGTGCTGTGCTAATAAAAAATTTGTTTTCTATAACCTAAAATTCAAATTTGGTTTGAAGAATATCCTTTGTGTACAAAATCAAATAAGATTCTTTGCAAGTTCTAAATAAATTGTATTATTATGTGTCTTAGTGCCATGGCAGAATTTTAACACATCTCACGGCCATAAAAAAAACCTTACAAAATTTAAACCGATATGCAAAACGTTCAAAAACTCCCAGCTGACAAAAGCCTTTATATTTCCGTTTTAAATAAGAATTTATACATGTTCAATGACTTGCATTTTATTGAACTAAAACAAAACTTGGAAATCTAATAAGTAAATTGTTACTGTATGTTATTATTTAAAAACATTTTTATGAATCTACTTTCTCATTTTGGGAATGTCATAACAATGACTTCAAATTGCTACTACGGTGGCTGTTTCTAACCATCCCTTGGGGCGAAAGCCCAGCTTGCAATTCTCTTAGCAATGTTATGTAGTTTACCAGAATATTTAAGTATTAGTAGTAACTTCCCCAGATATTTATTTTTATGCTTTCTTTAATGTGAAAACTGTTCTTGAGATATTCACATTTAAATATCAAACTCTGTGGTAATTTAAAAATCACAGTGTCAGAATATTCAGAGCAACCAGCAAGGTATGGAAAATGGGTAAAAATAATTAATATTTTTTTTGACAACGTAATAGATGTGATGTAATTTAATTTTTTTGACTAAACAAGTGCGACATCTTATACAATCCCTAGCATATGTCCCACTATGATGGCCTATGCGATTTTATTTAAGTAATAGAACACAGAAAACGTTAAAAAACACTTTTTTTTTTTTTTTCTTATTTACCATTAGTCGCCTATAATTCTAATATAATATCAATCATTAAAGAAGAAAAATACATGTTAATATTTCTTCGTAAGTATCTAATTAGATTTACTTGCTAGAAAACGTAACTATATGCAAAAGAAAATTCATGAAAACTACTAAGAAAAGTTTACTATCGATTTTCGACGTATTAAATGTTAAAATATACTCTTTTAGGTCCGAAACGAGAAAATTTAAAAATGTCGAGACACGGGTCCGAGGATTTAAATTCTGAATTTCACATGTGATTGTTTCAAGAAGATTTTACAGGTTAAAACATTTCAAGATTTACGAATTATCCTGTTTATGGTGACAGAGAGCAGGTTTCCAATAAAATAAAGATAAAAAACATTTTTAATTTCCTTATAAAAATAAATTTAAGAAAATCTACGGAATTATCGTTTTACTATACATTGAAAAATTTCATGTTTCATTGGAAAAAGAAATTTTTTAATTTGAATTATAACTGTTTATTTCTAATGAGTTAAATATATTAATTACACTATGCAACACTAAAAAAATTATCGACATCTCGAATAGTGATTTGTATTAGGTACATCTAGTTTACGAAACAAAAGGTTTTATGTGGTAATTTGTTATATTTACTCCGCCATCACTGGTTTGAGGTTAGTCATAAAAAACTATTACTTTTTCATGTATAAACTGTTGTTTTTTTTATGGGTCTAGCACACGTGCTGCAGGGAAGTCCCTAAAGCGCTCGAGGAGCGGCATGTGTGCAAAAAAAGCGATTCACGTTGTTCTTGAATCGCTGTAAATTGTACTCGGTAGAAAACACAGTCCTGGCAAATTATTCCAAAATGATGATGTTCTCCATGTAAAAGACTGCTTGAAAAGCGTTGTACGCTAAATCTCATACGGATGTGAAGTATTAGCGCGACGTGTATTTCTAACATGCACCGCTTTGGGAGGAATTAAGCGGGCTACATCCTTCGAACACGTTCCATGAAAATACTTGTAGGACAGACTCAAGTCGCCAACCGTTCTTCAATGTTCCAGCGAACCAAGGCCGCCAGTCAATTGCGGATCTCCAATCAGATGAGCAGCTCCTCTCTGAACACAATTCAACAAATGCAGTATATGTTTGGGAGCGGAGCCCCAAATTTGGGAGCAGTATTCCATAGTTGGTCGAATTTGAGCTTTGTAAAGAATTAACAGTTGTTGTGGAGTGTAAAACTTTCTGCAGATCGTTAATGTAAATGAGAAAGAAAGTAGGAGATAGTATGGAGCCTTGGGGCACAACGGCGTTGATAGTGAAGGTGTTAAAAAGAAATACGGCGACCGCCACTCGTAAAGAACGCTCTTTGAGGAAACATAAGAGCCACAAACAGAACTTTTCAGACATACCACACGAGCGTAGCTTAGCCAACTGTCCATCGTGCCAAGCATGATCGAATGCCTTGGATATGTCAAGAGCAACCGCTCGAGATTCTCCAAAGTGTTCAATTGCGTTGTTTCAAACATGTGTTACATAAGTCAGAAGATCTCCTATTGATCTATGTTTACGAAAGCCATATTGGTGATCGCTAATAATGTTGAATCGTTCAAGATATTTTAGAAGATGCTGATTGATAACCTTTTCCATGACTTTCGATATTATTGAAAGTAGCGCGACTGGTCGGTAGTTATTTGGCAAGGTCTTCTTGCCTTTTTTAGGTATCGGCTGAACTGTGGCACATTTCCAGCAGGAAGGAAATATTCCCTTTTTGTAGGACAGGTTGAAAAGTCTAGAAAAAACTGGTGTTAGTTCCCTTGCACAGTTTTTGAGAACTATGGCAGGTATTCCGTCAGCGCCAGAAGCCTTTTTGGTGTCTAGCTTCATTAAAATACGCTTTATGATACTGATGTCTGAAGACAATATCGAGCATCCTTGACTGCAATATGGAAATGGTAGTAGGTGGTGTTTCTCCTTGGAAACTAGAATGTGAAGCAAAGAGTTCAGCCAACGAGTTCGCTTTCTCAACAGGTGGGGTTGCATTGGAATTATCTGGCCGTGTGAGTAGTGGTATGGTGGATTTGGTGTATGGTGGGATGTAATCAAAACGTTTAGATTAGTGCTAAATATACAAAATGCCACGCGTTTGTGTTAATTCGCCTACTTTGTTTTGTTACATTTGTGGTAAATTTACCCCTAAAAGTGAAAAAAGCGAATTTCTCCGTTGCTTGAAAAGTGTTATGAAGCTTATTTTGAAACCGCAATTGAAAATCAAGATAAATCGTGGGTGCACCGAGTGTGTTGTTTGAAATGTTATAAATATTTGACGGGCTGGTGTAATGGTACTATAAAAGAAACGCCTTTTGGCGTACCAATGCAGTGACGTAAACCCAATACCCACACAGACGATTGCTACTTCTGTTTGATAAGTGTGAAGGGTTTTTCTAAAAAAAAACAAGAAGTTCCGTAAAATACGTTAATCATCAGTGTCAATGCCGCTCCCTGATTCTCCTGAAACTCATGTACCGAAACGATCTTTGAGCCCATCAAGCTCATTGAGTGCTATAGAAGAAAAAAGCGAACCTTATTTTAAGATCCAACTATTGCATCAGAACCACATTTGATTTGATAGTCAATCATCATCAAATAAACGAGATTTAGATTTAACCAAAGAAAAATCTGAAATATTAGGATCGGGATTAAAACAGTGGAATCTTTTAGAGACTGGCCTTAAAAATACAGCTTATCGAAATTGTCACAGCTCCTTAACTACCTTCTATTCAAAAGAGGATAGTTTAATTTTTTGTAATGATATTGAGGGTTTAATATCGGCATTAGACCACCATTCGCCAGAAGAGTGGAGACTATTTATTGATGGATCAACACAAAGTCTAAAGGCAATTTTACTCCATAACGACAACATATTTCCATCTTTGCCTGTAGCGTACGGTGCTCATTTAAAATAAACCTATGACGTTTTAAAACTTATTTAAAAAAAAAAATCAAATACACAACGCTCAAATGACAAATATGTTATGTGCAGATTTAAAGGTAGTGGCTTGTTGTTTCTTATGTGAATGGGATAGCAAAGCACGTTCAGAACATCACGTAAAACAAAACTGATCTTTAAGAAGTGGGTACGTTCTAGGTCAGAAAAATATTAAAAATAAAACATTAGCATCACCTGAAAAAATCATTTTACCACCATTGCAAATTAAACTTGGTTTAATCAAAAATTTTATCAAAGCGTTACGTAAGGATGGACCTGGATTTTAGTTTCTTAAAAATAAATTTCCTGAGCTTAGTAATGCTAAAATATAAGAAGGAATTTTTACAGGGCCTGATATAAGAAAATTAATTGATGATCTCTCTTTTCTATCCAGTCTAAGTTCCTTAGAAAAAAAAAAGGCATGGTCTGCTTTTATTGATGTCAGGAAAAATATCCTCGACAACCACAAATTCATGAAACGATAAAATTAATGCTGGATGCCTATCATGAACTTTTATGCAATGTGTTATTAAAAATCCATTTTCTACATTTTACCTGAGTTTCTTTCCGGAAAACATGTGCTCAGTTAGCGATGAACATGGAGAACTCTTTCATCAAGAAATAGCTGACTCTGAAAAGCATTAACAAGGTAAATGGAAACCAGCCATGCTTGCAGAGTTCTGTTGGTGTCTTCACGGGGGACACTGCGGGGAAATATCTACAAGAGAAAAACCAATCCATCAAAAAAATATAAATTTTTTAATGAAAAATAAAATTTCTTGTCACTAATTTAGCGTATTTTTGAAGAAACCAATAAAAAGCCTTTCTCCATGAAACCTGACGTGATGCGACTATTTTGTTAATACATTTTAATTGAGTTGGCGGTGAGGAATCAGTATTTTATACTTTAAACCCAGTGAATTTTTTTTTTGTTACATAGTGTTATATGAGATGGTCGTAAAATAAGTAGAAAGTAATAAGAAAACCCATTCATTTATCACCAAATCATTCTAATTGCAAAATTATCTTATTTTTTAGTGTTACGTACGGAACACTTATGGGATCACTTCAGTGTCTATCTGTCTGTCCGTCTGTCACACCCGATTTTCTTCGAAACTATTTAACGTAGAAAGTTGAAATTTGGAACAAATATAGGAATTGATGGCCCAATCAGAGCCGTGTAGCTTTGAAAGTTAAATTTTGGCTTAAGGGATTAGTTTTGGGGATGAAATCACAAGTGAAAAAAAATTTACCAGGTCATCGAATGAGCTGTCAAATGAAAGCTTGTAAAAACACGAATTCAAAAATATATGTGATGTAATAATGGCATACACTTTTCTTTGTATTATTTTTAAAACATGGCCAAAAATCGATGTCCATTCTGTTATTTGGAAAAGTACTGATCAAAAACTTTTGAAAAAATTCTGGAACATTCTCCATAAAGTGTAGATTGAGCGAAAATTATCACGAGTGTGTTTCCTTTGATAATTTATCTGGTATATAAAAAACAAATTTTTCAAGGTCATCAATTTTCAACAAAGGTTGGAAACAAACTTTATTAAAAACTCATTTAGGATGTGTTTTGGAAAGTCACTGATCATAAAATGATTAGTGACCTCCGTAACAAAATTTTTTATTTTAATAGCAATCACCGTACGGAACACCAACTGCGCAAGTCCGACTCACACTTGGCCGGTTTTAATATCTGTTAAATGATCTACTTAACCAGCGCATGGCTAAAATATTCATAATTTGGTTAATAATCATAACATATTCACCCAATACCATAAATATATGAATATACCGAAAATGCCGTAAAAATGTATTGCCACAGTTATCAAATTATATAAAAGAATTTAGGTAAAGAAATAAAAATAAAATATTGAAGAAAAATATAATTCGGCTTGGACTGAAAGAATATTTTATTTAATATAAATACTTACTAATCTCTCTTGCTCTGTTACTTTATTTATTGGACTAACCATACCTGCTACGCCCCTGGATTATACATACCTTCTAACTGTTTGTAAAGAGCACAATAATCCAAGAAGCTGCAGTGCACAAACAGGCATAATCGTCTCCCTCGTCCACTATTAGTAAAATAACCTTTCTTTGAATTGGTTCAAATATGTTAAATATGCTATATTTTAACATTTTGGCTTTTAACGATTTATTAAATAGGCTTTGATGAGTTTTGTAAAGTAAAACTAGACACTTCAAAAAATTTTCACTAATTAAATACCTTGTCTGCTTCGACTGGATATTCCCAGTCAACATCTAAACCAGCAAAATTAAACGTTGGAATGAAATACCTGGCATCTTTAATGCTGTTACTCGTTTATAAAGTCCTAAAATTAAAAGTAACTTGTTAATCAAAAAAACATGTTGTAAGTTATTTAAAATATCGGCTGCAGTATACTAGTTACCTACTGTAGCCTAGTGATATTTTATAATCGCCACTCTATAATGTTAGTATTTGAAATAAGGCCGATCTCGGTGCCTTAGTGGATCAGGAGTCTGACTAGTAACCCGAAGATTGCTTTTCATTATTAATCCAGCAAATAATGGCAGAGTCAATGATAGGGATGTTTCTACCAAAGCTTACTTGAACTTTACTTGTAATAAACTTGTTTTTGATGTAAAAGATAGATATGAGACTTTTGGATGGCCCTCCAGACCCTAGATATAGATATATTTTCGAGTATAAAACTGAATGGAGAATAAAAATTCTTTCCCAAAAAGAAGGAAGAGGATATTGTGAAAAGTGCAGCGATAACAGAGAATACTCGGCTCCATAAAAAGCTTTCTTGGAATTCTTATTTCAGTTTAATAATATATTCCTTTATGAGAATTGAGAACTTTTTAGATTATATTGGGTTTAGGCTTTAGTTTTTGATTTATTAGGTGCATTTCAGTTCCAAGGGGAGGAATGAGAAAATAAGATTTATAGTGAAAAAGATTAACAAGCAGGAAAAGGTGAGAATGACGGATGGCTATTCCTGTTCAGAGAGAATTTTCTTTACGTGAAAGTTGGATAAGATGGAATGATTAGGATGGGTTTTGAAGATCTGAGGCAACCTAAAGAGATACTAGGATAGCCTGTTTGGGTGCAGTCTTTGGTATTTATGTCTGCGAGTTCACTTCCCTTAATACAGAGATTCGTAGAAAACTAATGTTTCTCTGTTTAGCGGTATTTTTGCAGAGAGAATATAAGAAAGTGAATTTAATTTTTGAAGAAGTGCCAGTGATTACTACTGAACTAACTTCGTTTTAAGATTTAATTTATTTGTACACAGCGTGTACGTGATATTTCTTCTTTATCAATTAATGAAAGGTAGAATGACCAGGGATTTGGAAGAGGAGATTTTATTGAGTCTTCTAAGTTCAGATCGATTTTGACAGTTGTAAATGTCTAAGGAGGTAAAGAGAAATAAAAGGTGATCGAAAGATGAAGTATCATGAACTTACTAACAACTTATATTAGCAGTCCCTTAAGTAGACCTTCAAACATGTAACACGGTCTTAAAATTTCGATTTATTGGTTTACAAGTCTTTACTAAATTCTATCACTCATATACCTCCTTATTGAAGGTAACACTTAATTTTCGAAATATCGTAATCCTGCCGTAGTCTGTCAATTTTGACACAACGAGTATTAAACAAGAACACATAATTAAAAGATTTTAACAATAGAAACACTAAACCAATAATTAAACACCATAGCTGTCTCGTATGATTAAAGAGTATGGTAGTAGTACTAATATTTTTGATTTAACTAGAATTTCAACATCAAGATGTTAGCAAAAGTATTTTAAAATACTCTTTATACTACTATTTCATCATCATCATCTTTAGCTTATTCCATCCATATTAGGATGTAAGCTTCCCCAAGTTGTCTCCACTGAGCTCTGTTGTTTGTTTTTTGCATCCAATCCTGTCCCACTAATCTTTTTACATCGTCCGTCCAACTTGTCTGTGGTCTACCTCTGCATCTTCTATATTCTCTAGGCCTCCATTTAACCATACGGCGTGTCCATCTATCATTCATTCTTGCGATATGCCCCGCCCAATTCCACCTTAAATACATACCTATACATATTCTGCTACATACTACT
Source organism: Pachyrhynchus sulphureomaculatus (assembly GCA_019049505.1). Classification (NCBI taxonomy): domain Eukaryota; kingdom Metazoa; phylum Arthropoda; class Insecta; order Coleoptera; family Curculionidae; genus Pachyrhynchus; species Pachyrhynchus sulphureomaculatus. Next base: position 107,081,159 of record CM032454.1, on the reverse strand, counting down.
ATTTACCTTGTTTCATTTCTAAATTATATTCGAGAACTTTAAGGTTACCATTGTCCCACATTCCTATAAAGGTGTAATTTATATAAGTGCATAAATAATTGATAGAAGGTGAAAGTGAGTATAGATTTGGCAGGAGAAATTTTATCGAGTTTTGTAAGTTAATATCGGTTTTAAGAGTTGTGGATGTCCAAGAAGAGAAATTAGGAACCAGAAGGGGATCGAAAAATGAAGTATTAAGCTTGTGAAGGTCTAGAAGTTTTTAGTTTCTAGCTGGTATTGAGCATGAGTCGAGACTTGATAACGTGTAAGCCATAGAACTTTAGGTTGGATTGGTGTGCTGTCTGTGTACAACAGACGAAAAATATGTCGGAGGTAAGTGTTGTGAGTAAATGCAGAGCGGCAGATCTTTTCCAAAAAAAAAACAAGAAGTTATTTTTGTGAAAAGAATAAGATTTAATCTGCTTTTGAGTCATCAAATTTAAAATAAATGTGAACGTCGAATGACTGTATAGCGAATGTAGTGATTAAAGGAATTCTAAATCAAATTTAAAATGGGTCTAAACTCATTTTAGCATTCCTGTAAGTAGAGTTTTAAATATGTAATACCAAAGTAAAATTTTCGTTTGATGGTTTGCAAGTCTCTCTCTCTGAATGTTTCCTTTTTCATTATAACACTTAATTTTGGAAATATCGTTATCCGGTCACATACTGTCAATTTAAACACGATGGGAAACCAAAATATAAAATTTAAAAAAAAAATAACATTAAAAACACTAAGCCAATACTTAAACAGCACAGCAGTCTCGTATTATTAAAAGGAATAATTACAACAGTAATTCTTTTGATTGGCATAAAATTTCGTCTACAAAATGTTAGCACAATTGTCTTAAAATACTCGTTATACCATTATTTACCTTGTTTTATGTCTAAATTATCGCCGAGGACTTTAAGGTTGCCATTATTCTACATTCCTATAAAGGCGTAATGAGTGCATAAATGAGTATCGAATGTTTCTGGAACTATCCCATGATAAGCTGTCCAACTTGCGTAGTAACATATTATTGAAACTGAGGCGATAAAATAAAGAAATAATAAATGGAAGTTGCAAAGGTATATTAATATTTATTAATATCTTATGTAGAAAATATGAAAGTTTTTTGCATATTCTAACACCAATCATAAAATACATTCATATAAAAATTACGGTAAGTTTTATATATAAAATATGAAAAAATATAATAGTAACTGATAACACTTATAACCTTTCTTAGTAAATACAGGATGAGTCAACGATAAAGTAAAGTTCATTTTCTCATTTGTTTCGGGAATGACGAAAAAATGTTAAATACAATAGTTTTAGGGAATGTTAAGGTGCACAGTTTAAAATTATTTTTAAGTATACAGGGTACTTCAAAAAAGTGTGGCCGATATAACATATTTTTTTTTTTTAAATTGAACATCCTATTTTCTAATTTCTTTGTAAATTCTGCGTGAGATTTTATAACATTTTTATTAATAATGTTATATACCCAATATTTCAAATTAAAAAAAAAAATAGTTTTTCAGTTCTGTAAAAAATTGCCAGTAGCGCCATTGTTTCTGAAGGTGGAATACTCATAATTGGTACGAGCATTCTATAGAGATGGGAAAAAGATATATGTAAAGAAATTTGAGTTAGATGCTACGGGGTGTTCAAAATAAATTTATGCATGTCGACTATTTTAAACTGAAAAATCTCAAATTTTTTAAATGGCACAACCTGTATGTTATTATTTTTTCTGATAGATTTTACAAAACCTTTCAACTTTTATTAAGTATGTCATATACCTATTTCTAATAGTTTTCAATTTATTTTGAATTTTTCAATTCTGAGTATTTTTTTTTAAATTGAAATGTTAGAAAAACCAGTAAGTTTAGGTATATAAATATTTTTAATAAAAAAGTTATAAAATTTTACGTAGAATTTAAAAATAAATTATAAAATTGGATGTTCCATTTAAAAAACATATATTATATTGGCCACACTTTTCTGAAGTACCCTGTAAACTCAAAATTAATTTTAAACTGTGCACCTTAACATTCCCTAAAACTATTGGATTTAACATTTTTTCGTCCCGAAACAAATCAGATAATGAACTTTACTCTATCGTTGACTCGCCCTGTACAGTAAAGCAAAGGCACCACGTGTGACAATAAATTAATCAGACTAGTGCTCTAAAAATCAAATGAAACATTTTTTTTTTTTTTTCGCTTTTTTTAATCCAATATCTTGTCCGTATAATTAAATGTACTTTTTACAATGATTGGTTTTAAATAATTCTCATTCTCAATTTGTGGGATTGCCTGCAAAGCACTTATAAAAGTGTAATGAATGGTACCTATATCCACGAAAAAACATCTCTTTATTTCAATTTGGTTATTAGTAAAAAGCCACAAGGTACTAAATCAGGTGAATACTATGAATAGCCCAACACATAGACTTGATTTCGAAACAAAAATTAAAGAATAATGAATGAAATGTGACGTGGTGTATTGCGTGACATACTATTAATTCTACTTGTCAAACATTTTAATACCTCTAAACAATACGTTATTGATAGTTTAGAATAAATTTTCCGCAAATAATTTGATTGTAATCTTAAAAAAAACAATCATCATCGTTATAATTGTTGATAAAACTTTCGGATTTTTTTGCTTGTAGTGATGATTTTTCAGGACATTGATATTTTTTGTGTTGAAAGTACCATGTCCAACAGTAATTCATTTCAGTATGTTTGGATATTTTCTAGAAGTTGATACGATTTCCCTGGAAAATTGGTCTTCCAATAACTTTTGATCTATATTTAAAATCTGCGGAATAAGTTTTGGGCAAACTTTTGTTTTGCGTAAATCTTCTTTTAAAATAGCCCGAATTATCTCTCTGTTAACGTTAACTGCTTGTTCCATCATTTTTAATGATGCATTTTATATTAGTTTTCCATTTTATTTGTTGCCTTTATGCGTCCGTCCAAAAACGTTTATGTCATTCAAGAACTTAACAATCATTGTCCTATACTTTTTAGCGTTTCGTACGGAACACTTATAAGATCACTTCGGTGTCTGTCTGTCCGCCTCTCTGCCTATCCGTCTGTCACACCTGATTTTCTCCGAAACTATTTGACATAGAAAGTTCAAATTTGACACCATTATAGAAATTGATAGGGGATAATAAGGGATTAGTTTTGGAGGGTGAAATCTGAAGTGAAAAAAAATTTTTTAACAGGTCATCGAGTGGAGGGTCAAATGAAACCTTGTAAAAACACGAATTCAAAAATATATATAATGTAATAATTGCGCACACTTTTCTCTGTATTATTTTTAAAAAATTGCGAAAAATCGCTTATCTAGAAAAGTACTGGTCAAGAAATTTTGAAAAAACTCTGGAATATTCTCCACAGGGTGTATATTGAACGAAAATTATCACGAGCGCGTTACCTTTAATAATTTATCAGGTATATAAAAAAAAAAAAAAATTTCAGGTTTCAGTAAAGATCGGAAAAAATTTGGGGTGTGTTTTGTGAAGTCATTGATCATTTTATACCTCCGTAACAAAAATGTTTATTATAAAAGCATTCAACGTACGGAACACTAATTACGCAAGTCCGATTTGCACTTGGCCGATTATTTATTATTATTTATCATTAAAGTGTGCCAAGTTTTGCGTAAAATAAATTTAATTACAGCTTTTCATCAATGTTAAAAATAGAACGAAATACTTTCACTGTTAAATAAAATATCGTATATCAGTCGTCTGTTAATATATACGTAAAATTTAAAATAAAAACTGGGAAAGTTTTAAAAACATTAATTCCATCTGTACGGTTCCGTAGAATTAATTATCGCACTGTATATATGGCTATCATAATAATTTATCTATATTTTGTCGATAGAACATGACTTCAGCCCTGCGTATCTTCTGTTTAACCAAAAATTTCGTGAATAAAAAATAATAAATAATTTCAGATTTTAGGGGGAATTTTTTGTCTTCAGTTAACGATTATCATAAGTATTTAATTATTTGAAAAAAAATACACTTAGTACACTGTATTATAAAGCTAATATATAAAAACCGGCCGAGTGCAGGTCGGACTTGCGCGATTAGTGTTCCGTACGTTGATTGCTTTTAAAATAAAAATTTTTCTTACGATTAATGACTTCACAAAACACACCCCAAATAAGTTTTTAACAGTGTTTTTTTCCGATCTTTTAGATAGTATTTTTCGAGAAAAGAGGGGGACAGCGATTTTTCGTAATTTTTAAAAATAATACAAAGAGAAGTGTGCACATTATATATATTTTTGAAGTCGTATTTTCATAAGTTTTCATTTGACACCCCACTCGATGACCTGATAAAAAAAAAATTTTCACTTTCGATTTCACCTCACAAGCCACCCCCTTGACTTAAAATTTAACTTTCTAAACTACACGGCTCTAATCAGGCCATTAACTCCTATATTAGTGCCAAATTTCAACTTTCTGTGTTTCGAAGAAAATCGGTTGTGGCAGACGGACAGATAGACGGGCAGACACCGAAGTGATCTTATAAGTGTTCCGTACGGAACACTAAAAATAGAATTACTAATAATATTTAAATTTAAAACATTCTTAAAGGAATCAAAAATATCAGTAAGAGATGGTATTTTTACGACCCTCTACACCAATACAAATTTCTTGAGTTCTTTCATTTCACCAAGAATGCTTTTGTGGGCACCTCAAAAAAACTACTCTACGGCGGCTTTTATTTTATCATATGAGGAAAATTTTCGGTTCCTGTAGGCTTTCTTCAGACGTTTAGATGATACACAGTCGCAGGGCACTAAATCTGAGCTATAGGGTGGACGTATAACTAGGTGAATCCACAACTTTCAGTAAAGATTTGATATCTGCGAGCCTCGTGAACCATGCAGTTGTCGTACAAAGGCAAAGTCGTAATTTTCCATGAGTTTGGACCTTTTTCTCTAATGTCTCTCCATTAATTATAAGCTCTTTTTTTACAAGCAAAATTTCCTTGCAGTCTCAAAAAACCTGTCAAGATCAGATTTCCTGAGGACGATTGGATTCTTGCTTTCTTTGGAGGTTAAGAGCCCTTATCAACCCATTACATCGACTTCTGCTTCTTGCTCAATATAATTCTTAAATATCGTAATCAGTGACAGTTCCCTAAAATTTTTGAGTTTTAATCTTGCGGAAACTTGTTTCAACCGTCAATTCTTTTACACACTCTTAAATAATGCAGTTTCGGATACTCAAGCTTCTTTAGCAAGCATTGGAATCTTCATTTGTTGATTTGTTGTTCTACAAACCTGATGATTTTCTTAGTTCCGTCCGACCTCAACCGATTTTCCTGATCTAGGATTATATGAAGTGGGGTCTTGTTCCTATAAAAAATTGTTTAGACCAAAATTATATTTAACAATAAGAAGAGTCATCATTGCCGTACACTTGAGGCATTCTTTCACAAATAAATTTTGATCAATTTCGATCCAATAGGAAACTTTATTAATGCATGTTGCTCAAAAGTACTTTCACTCATTTTATGGAGGAAAAAAAATCGTAGAAACTGCAAATCGCAGCCAACTGATACAGTATTCCTTCAAAGTATTTAGCATTTTTTTCTATGACGTAATTTCTATGATGAACTTTAAAAAGCACTCCCGTAAATAATTTTCAGTTATTTTATAAATGACCACCACCAACGATCGTCTACAGATCCTCAAGATTCTTATAGAAAAATCTATAGAATACAACAAACCACTCGTATTAATATTTGTTGATTTTAAGAAGGTTTTTGGCACGGTGGAGTTGCCAGCGATACTATCTGCCTTGCAGCAAATGAGAATAGACTACAGATACAGTTAGTTAATTCATTTGTAACAATGCAACAGCAAGTGTAAGACTCTATGAATCTAAAAGTAAATACCGAGTGGAATGTGGAATTAGACAAGGTGATACGATTTCTCCTAAACTTTTTACGGTGGTGTTAGAATATGGTTTTTTAAGAACTTAATTGGGATGGATTGCTGCTGATATTGTCATAATAGCCAACAATCTAGGTCATGCTCAACGAATGTTTACCGAATTACAAGTAACATCAGTTCTTTTAGTCTAAGTATGAATTTTCGGAATATCCATTAACACAAACAAAAATGTGAATTTTAATGAAAACGAAGCAGAGCAAGTTCAAAATTAAAATATTATTTGGACCATGAATTACAAATTGGCAAAGATAACCAAACTCTTGAGATACACCGTCATATGGGTTTAGGATGGACGGCTTTTGGGAAACTAAGAGATACGCTGCAAGATGATTTGCCAATGTGCTTAAAAAAGAAAGTTTATGAATGGTAATCACATATGGTGCAGAGACTCACATTAACGAAACAGTCAACAAACAAACTGAGAGTATCACAACGAACAATGAAGAGGTTATGCTGGGTGGGGTGGGGGCGATGGTGTAAAAGATTAAGAGAATGGAGACCCAGAGAAGACAAGAGGAACAAAGATAGACCACCGACTTGATGGAGCGATGACATCAAAAGAGGGGAAGGAAATTGAGTTAATATCGTTCAGGACAGAGACCAGTGGAAGTTCTTAGAAGAAGCCTGTATTCAGAAGTGAATAACGACAGCTGATGAATGATGAACCTCTGAAGCCACGATTGGCATGCATTCCTTGTTGTTAGTATATTGACTAAAAAAAATATTTCATTTTTTTTTATGAGCATATCATACGTGCTGCAGGAAAGTCCTTAAAGCGCGACAGGAGTGATGCATGTGTGGAAGAAGCGATTCACGTTGGTCTTAAATCACTGTAAATTGTAACCGATGGGAAAAAAGCAGTCCTGGGCAAATCATTTCAAAGGAAAGAGGTTCTCCATATAAAAGACTGCTTGAAAATTAGTATTTTAATCTTCTAAAGATGTTTCTGATTACTGTTTGTAAGTAATCTATGCACTATGCTACGTTAGGTCTATATATACATTAATTTATTGAACGAACTAAGATGTGAGCCCCAAAATTAGCCTTGGTATATGAGGATGGACAAAAATACTTACTTTCTATTGCTCTCACTTGTTTCGACAGCAATAAAAAAAAAAACATGACAATACCGAGAACTACAAGTTGGTGCGGTAGGTGGTTTGAAGGCTGGATAACATCTTACACGATCAAACTTACTTGTCAAGCCATCGGCCTTCCAACAACTTTTCTGACAAATCCAGAAAACAGTCCAACTCGTCACCAAACTATTCGACTCACCAATTTCGCGCCCACACCATCAAACTTACTTGACTAATTGGCTTGACGAGCCAAGTTGGACCAACTTGGCTCGTCAATCGTGTGTAGGGGCCATTATCCCTTGAAATTATTATATATTTAACTCTAAAAAGCATTAAAATGTATTAATATCCCAACTGAAAATTACAAAAGTTCTCTCAATGACATTAAAAATATATAAAACTTAATGGTATCACTCTTCTTCACCAAAACCATAAACTATAAGTTCCATTTCTACTTCAATTTGTATATGTGTACCAAACTTGAAATACATATCTCTTTTCATTCAAGAGTTATTGGGCCAAAAGGTAGATAGATACACGGACAGACAGACCAACGAAAACCGGGGACTATGTATGTTGTCATCTAAGGATACTAAAATATGAAGAAATGCAGATATCTGCACCAATTCAATACTTTAGCAAGAAAAGAAAAAATAATTGTTTTAATAACACAGGCACACAAAAAAAAGTTTTTTCCGAGATGACTGACTCCCCCTACCGTCCTGTATTTTTGGCCGATGAACACGATCCCGATGTTGGATTTGCCTCATCATATCACAGTTTTTCTCTAACCTCAAAAAAAGATCAAGAATAAAAAAAATTCTGTCCGAGGTGACTGACCCCCTACCCTTCTGTATTTTTGGCCGCTAAACACGATTCTGAAGTTGGATTTGCCCCATTATATAACAGTTTTTTTTCTAACCTCAAAAAGAGATCAAAAATAAAAAAAAATTCTGTCCGAGATGACTGACCCTTCTATCCTCCTGTATTCTTGGCAGCTGAACACGATCCCGATGTTGGATTTGTCCCATCACATCACAGTTTTTTATTAACCTCAAAAAGAGGTCGAAAGTCCACGAATTCCAGATGTCATGTTCCGCAATGTGGGTACGAGTTTACAGAAACTGAAAAGAGTCACTCTGATATATTACCATCTATATTCCGATGTATTTCGAGTTTTTGAACCCTGACTCAATAGAGAATATGACGAATTAGGCGGTGAATTGTCCCGAAACTTGTATCAGTAATTAACATGATATGATTCGACATATTTTCATTTCCATTCCGATGCAGTTCAAATCGCTGATGAAGATAAAGAAGTTCAGTTTCACCTCGAGGGTCACAGTGTCCTAGTGACCTCAAAAATAGGACAAGAAATCCTGAAATCGCTCATATCATTTTGCATCAAGTGAAACAGAAACTGGAAATCTATATTGGAATATGTTTTCGTCTGTATTCCTATGGACTCGAAGTACCTGAACGGGAACTAAATATTGATTTTTATAGCTCGTATAGCAGCATGGTTCTCATATGAAAAAATTTTCAGTCGCTGTAAACCCGTACCCACATTGCGGAACATGTGGATTTCGTAGATTTTTGGCCTCTTTTTGAGGTTATAAAAAAACTGTAATGTAATGGGGCAAATCCAACATCGTGTTCAGCAGCCAAAAATACAGGGGAATAGGGGGGTCAGTTATCTCGGACAGAATTTTTTTTTGCCTCTTTTTGGGGTTAGACAAAACTGTTATGTGATGGGGCAAATCCAACATCGGGATGGTGTTCAGCAGCCAAACATACAGGGGGGTCAGTTATCTCGAACAGAAAATTTTTTATTTTTGACCTCTTTTTGAGGTTAGAAAAATACTGTGATGTGATAAGGCAAATCCAACATCGGAATCGTGTTCAGCGACCTAAAAAAAAAGGGGGGTAAGGGGGTCAGTCAACTAGGACAGATTTTTTTTGTGTGCCTGTGTAATTAATTAAATAATAAAATTAATAAAACATATAAAACATGCCTTTAGTTAAAATTAACTCAAATTTCTAAACTTTATATTTTTGGGGCAGGAAAATACATTTTAATATTCATTTATAAGCCATCACCACACTTGGAAATCCTGTTTACTATATACCTAATACATAAATTAATGCTAACGAACAATATTTAAAGTATCATTTACATTTTTATAATATACAATTATATTCATAAAGAAAATGTATTTAATTAAAGCAACGATATAATATCCTACATATTATGTCTAGGAATGAATGACCGTGTTATTTTCAATATCACACCAACTGAAATTTTCTTTATGTCGCTCTTCTTCTGACATTTAAAATTTAAATAATCTGACTGTTATATAACTCTACGAACAAACAGAAGTAAAAAGTTATTGACCGGACTTGAAAATCATAGAAGATCGATGTCTATGTCTTGCGTAGATAGGGGTGGTATTTCCCTTTATCTTGCCTGAAAACCTGCTGCTTTCTTATGGATGCTATGTTAACTAGGAAAATCACATATAATTGAATTAAGATAATAATACTAATACAGATTTACGGAAAATTGTTTTATTGAAAAACAAAGGTTATATTTTCAACGAACTTACCAACTAAAACTAGTACCTACTATTTTCAGAGATAATTTAAATATACTTTTAAAACAATGAACAATACTAGCACGATAGTACACAAAATCTAAACCTAAATTAAAACAATCTTTTTCATTTCTGCAAAATCGCGAATAATTTCTTTCAGATCTAATTTACTACACAATTCGTGTTCAATGGCCAACATTGAAAACCAGTTAGGACGATTATGTGTAGTCATAGTTCTTAAATAGTTTTTTATTCTTTTAATTTAGAAAAAGTTATTTCGCCAGTAGCAACAGTTACGGGCAGTGTTAACAAAATTCTTAGAGCAATGCTGAAATTTGGTCCAATTTTAAGGGAATTAATGAATTTAAGAACGTCAACTGGACCTTTTTCTTATTTAAAAGTAAAGAAAGAGTGCCTATTTCGTCAACGAGATCTAAACCGTTAAGATCGGTCGAATCATCATCTGTTAAGACGTTTTCGAGATTTTTACAATATACCGGTATTTCATTTATACAGTTTATAAACATCATATAAAAATTCAAAAGCGTCATTATGACTATTCAGTAGATTGAATCTCAGCTAAAAATGCACTGATCGCCTGATCTACAGTAAAGAAAAAAAATTATATTTTATATTTTTGCTTTGGATCTTGTATCGGTTCGTCTAAACTTTCATATGAAAAATTTCGTTTTGTAGTCCGAACACGATGACGTGAAGTTGTGAAAGTTTTTTTCTACATCAATTTCGCTAGCTAAATGTTCAGCTTCTAAGATAATGTTGTCAAAGGATTTATCCGATCTAAATTCTTTAAAAAAAAACTGAGCTATTTAATAAATTAGTGGTTTGGGATAAATCAAAATCTTTGGATTGAAGTACGACTGAAAATTTTATACCAAATAACGATCGAACATAAAAACTTAAATTGTTTTATTATGGTCAATAAACCGCTGGCTTCATCATCATATTATCTATTTCGGCATTCTCATAAATATGTCATGAATATCTCCTATTTGAAAACGTAAAGATTTTAGGGAATTCATACGACTTTCCCAACGAGTGTCGCTCAATGGTTTCAATGTAGGAGTATTGAGGTGTTCTCTTAATATGGCCCACCAAAAAGTCGATGAGGCAAAAAATGTATATAGATTTTGAACCATATTAAAAAAGTTCACTGCCACCAAAGAAGATTTTTGCCATATCATTAATTACTAAATTTAAGGAATGACTGCTGCAAGATACGTAAAATGCTCTTAATTCTTGATTGTACTCCCGATTCGTCTCCTCTCATATATGAACCATTGTCGTAACCTTGACCTCTCATATTTTCCAGTTTCAATCCATTTTTCCCTAACTCTTCCAATAAAACTTGCGATAATTCCTTAGCAGTAGATCTCTCAATAAAAAAAAAAAACAAAAAATGTTTATTAATTTTACATTCAAATCCCGATTCTGATTGATCAATAGAAACATATCTTACTACAAATGTCATTTGTTCAACCTTATTCGCATCGGAAGTGCAATCAAGAACAACCGAATAATATTTCGCTTTATGAACTTGTTTCATTACATAAGACTTTATGTTATCATATAATAATCCAATAATTTCATTCTGCATGTTTTTCCACACTCTATTTTCTTCAATGTTGAGGATTCTATGATCGTGTTCCTCCATTATTGGGTCAAATTCAGCTAGCAATTGAATTAACTTTAGGAAATTTCCATTATTATGTTCATAGAGTTTGTACCCAGGAATGCTAGAGAACTTTCTCCAAGCAATTTAATAAATGATATTATACGTAAAATCACTTCATGCCAATATTTAATTTCAGCAATAATAAATCTCTGTGTAGCTGAATCTACTGTTTAATAAGTTTCCAACCTTCGTTTTAGCTCTATCCACGATTTCAAATTATTTACATGGGTTTTTGAGTCTTCATGCTTTCTTAATACCTCACCAATATTTTTCCAGTTTCTATAACCCTCATTTGAACTTAATTTTGAATAATCAAAAAGTGTGCAACAAAAACAGAACAAGGAATTTTTAAACACAGAATATATCAGCCAATCTCTCGCGACTTGTTCCCCATTTTTTAAAAACCTATGATAGTGTTTTTCACTAAATCTTTGATTTGAATTTCGTTTGTCAAACGGGAAATCGTGGAGATAATGGACCTTCTCTAACTAAAAATATTCGATCTGGGTCGCTTATACGATCGGGTCATAATCCTGGGTCTGATGATAGAGTTAGGTTGAGGCTTCCTTCATTTCCCGTGGTACTATCCATTGTCTCAAAATTTGTTGAATTCTGTGCCTGGCTGGGATAACTCGCAATTTCATCTTTATTATTGGTGTCGTCTTGATAATCCAAATCCAAATCAGAATTGACGGTAGTGTTCAGATCCCGGCAACCGCTTGGCTCTTTGTTTTGTTTCAAACTACTTGCTTCTTTTAAGAAGCTATGCAACGCTCCTGCCTGTTTTTGAAGCTGGGTTTGCTTCTCCAATCTCTTTTTTTATATTGACTACCAAATAACCTTTTTTTTTCCGTCAGACATTCTAAAAAAAACAATCTATTTAAGTATCTGATACCGTAATACGACAAAGGCATGATTCAAAGCTGAAAAATCGTCCCAACAGAGGGCGGAATCTAACCATAAAAATGATATTTAACAATAATGAATTTATACATGTACATGTACAAGGCATTATTAGAATAGAAAAATCTCAAGTACAAAGATTACAATACGAATTTAGAGCCAATCTTACCTTTTAGCAAAATGAAATCGCTACTTTCCACATCCACTACACTTGGAACTAACTAACTTAAACTGTATCACTACCACAACCGGACGTTGATGCATAAATAAAGCATTGTTGTAAATCTGACTCTCTCTTATACATGAGTGGAAAAAGCTTGTTGAATCCTGTCTGCGGTGCCGGCACGGGTGCATCTCACAATTTACATATGGAAATACCCAGAACTTTTGGATATTTCTTTGGACAGCAATAGACAGGCCTCTGGCAGAAGCCTGTCTATTCCTGTTGTATTTAATTTTACTACTCATTTATTTTCTAGATTCAAGTAATCGAAATATATTTTTGTGGATTGTTTTTTGCGCTCTAGTAGGCGGTTTTGTCGCCCCTAAATTTTGCCGCCGTAAGCAGTTGCCCACCTTGCCTTGTGTCTAGAGCCGGCCCTGGTTAGAGGAATGGAGTGCCCCGACAACTATGTCGGGTTTATCAACGTTAACTTTTTAAAAAAAAAACTGCCGCCTGGGTTTTTGCAGCGTCAAATTCCATTTAGTTACTGTCACCCCAGGATAGAATTTCTTCCAGGCCTTTGTTAAGTTGAATTACTTCCTGCTGTCTGCGGATATTCGTAGCTGTCGATTGGATTTCCGGTCTTTTCCAGTAGAGCGTTAATGTAAATGAGAAAGAGACTAGGAGCTCTGGGGCACACCAGCGTTAATAGTGAAGGTGTTAGAAAGAAACCCTTCGACTGCCACTCGTAAAGAACGTCCTTTGAGGAAACATGAAAGACACAAACAGAACTTTTCAGACATACCAGAAGAGCTGAGCTTAGCCAACAATCCATCGTGCCAAACACGGTCGAATGCCTTAGATATACCAAGAGCAACCGCTCGTGATTCTCCAAAGTGTCCAATTGCGTTGTTCCAAACATGTGTTACATAAGTCAGAAGGTCTCCTGTTGATCTATGTTTACGAAAGCCATATTGATGGTCGTTAATAATGTTGAATCCTTCAAGATATTTTAGAAGATGCCGATAGCCTTTTCCGTGATTTTCGATATTATTGAAAGCAGTGCGACTAGTCAGTAGTTATTTGGCAAGGTCTTCTTGCCTTTCTTAGGTATTGGGTGAACTGTAGCACATTTCCAGCAGGAAGGAAATATTCCCTTTCTGTAGGATAGGTTAAAAAGTCTACAGAAAACTGGTGTTAGTTCCCTCGCACAATTTTTGAGAACTATGTCAGGTATTCCGTCAGAGCCAGAAGCTTTTTTGGTGTCTAGCCTCATTAAAATACGTTTTATGATACGCTTTCTGAAGACAATATCGGGCATCCTTAATTGCACTATGGGAATAGTAGGTGGTGTTTTTTCTTGGAAATTGACAATAGAATGTGAAGCAAAGGGTTCAGTCAACAAGTTCGCTTTCGCAACAGGTATTGTTGTAATAAATTATCTGGCCGTGTGAGTGGTGGTATGGGGGGGTTTGGTGAAATTTTAACTAATTTCCTTAGCGACTGACCAAAAGGAGCTGGAATTGTTGGGACAAGCGAGAAGTTTGTTTCTAATTCGTTGATTGTGTGCCTCTTTGGTTTCATTGATCTTTGCATCTGTTCCCGGCACGAATAAAGGTATTACGATTTATGGCGTTAGGATTTTCACGCCATTGTCGGTAGGCAAGATGTTTAGAAGCAACAGCTTCTTTACCTTCTCGGTCAAACCAAGGCTTGCCGTTGGAAGGGCATTTCTTCAAAAAAGCTAAAATAACATCGGAAACCTCCTTGGCGCAGTGAGATGGGTCGTCAGATCGAAAACAAACGTCTAACCAAGGGAAATTTAAAAAATATTCCATGAGATCTTCCCATTGGTAGGATAGTCGATGTCGAAAGCAGTTTATGGTCGGAAGAACCTAACGGCGGATTTACGGTGACCGTGTAAATCTCTAAATCTCTGGATTGGTGGTTCAAAACAGATCAAGAAGACTGGCGAACTCCCAATCTCGATCAGGGATCCGTATTAGTTCGTCGATAAGCTGAGTTAAGCCACAACTGATTGAGAATGATTCAGCTTCACGACCCTGTTCGTCGGTAGTATTTGAATACTTAAGCCAGTTGATGTTGTGGACATTAAAGTCGCTCAGGTTGGCAATTTCGGCATTTGGATAATTAATTTGTAAATAATTGATGGTGTCTGCATAAAAATCGACAAGTGTTCTAAAGTTAGTATTCCCTGATGGTCGATAGGGGTTGCAGATGAACCTTGTGGTTTGTTAAGTTGTTATTTTTGACCACATAACATCAAAGTTTCGGGGCTCCAGAGCCTCCTCTCGTTGGCTTCTGACAGAAAGACAGATTCCAAACTTACGAATAACGAATAGAAGTCGTACCCAGGATAAAGATAGTTGACTGTGCTGGTCGATGAATTGACCTTAGTTTCACAGAGAGCGAATACATGAGGTTTATTTGATTGCAGGTGTTGGTGCACTGAATTTATGTTCGAGTTTAAATCTCGTATGTTGCTAAAATCTATTTTTAAATTATTATCTCTGCATGTCGACGCCCCTGAACTAGCCCCCCCCCCGGAGATTCGAACGGGGGGCCATTTTACCTCCGGAATTTTTTGTATCCAGGTGCCTCATCATGCTATTTGGTCCCACAGTCCGGGGCATCGGCACAGCCACGAAACGTTAAGCAACTTCACTCATCCTAAGCCGATGAATTCCCAAATAGCTTCTCTAGCCATTGTACATTTACAAAACTTCATACGAAATCGAAGGTACGTATATCTCTATAAAAAGTTTCTGTTATATCAATTATTTCCTGTCTCTTATTTCTCCTCTAGCTTTGTCCTTCTCTTGTAACTTACAGTTTTCAATTGCTTTTCTATTTCAGTTTTATTATATTTTCTGCATATATCTACTGATTTGTTTTTCTATTGCTTTGGAAATTCTGCAATTATATTGTTGAATTTTGTAGTACCCAAGCCAGTTCTCACGCCAATAATTTAAAGATATAACGCATACCTCGTACTTGGTACTCCATCGGAGGTTAACTCGCTGCAGCCATACATGTACCAAGTAGTGAAAAGGGTTAGATTTGGAGAAAATGACACTTTTATGAATATCGTGAAAATCTCCACCTTAGATCAGTTTATCGACTGCCAGAACTACCAATTTCAGTATTATAAGGTTCTAATTATTGTTACGTAATCCTGAATAACCCTGCTGTTAATCACAGTTCAAAATAAAACTAATTGTGCTAAGCTTGTCGCGAAAAAAACATTTTTGCAAGTATGATGAGTAGAAACATTTTAATTAGCATCTCCAAATTTAACGATTTTTCACTAAGATCATATTTACATATGCATACATATTCTGGTGAGTTATGAGCTTGAGCTTGTCTATCAGCCTCGGCTATATATATATATATATATATATATATATATATATATATATATATATATATATATATATATATATATATAATATATATTATAGATTATTATAATGACGCCACACAAAAATGACAATGTCTCTGGAAATCATTAGTTACAATTAGAAATTATTTGATAAAGTGATAGCGAGAATCTTAGTACTTTAGCTTGAATATTTAGTTTATTATGCTCAAAGGAAATATAGTATCAACCTATTCTTTCTATACTTTTTTAGTAAAAGACTAAAAGAGACAAATAAACATATATTAAAGAAAGATGTCCGTAGGATAAAGAGACTTTCGTCTGATCAACCATACATTAGTGATGCTTTCGTTATTTTGGTGACTATGACGTCATATTGATAGATTGATTCAGAGATAGAGATCCAACAAAGTTGATATCTCTTTCATGTTTTTAAGAATATGTTAATAATTTATGGTTGAGCTCAGACGACACAAAGAATAAAATTGACTACGTTACTTTCACATCAAAATATAAAATGCAAGACGTTAGAGTACCTAATTCTGTCAATATATCTAGTAGCTACAGATTAATAAGAGCGAAAGTAATAATACACCATCCTAAAGCGAATAAGAAACCACAATATAAAAGAAGTCGTCGATGAGAGAAAGTTGTGTAAAAATTGTAAAACATATGATATATCTGAAAAGTTCTGTTTATGGCTCTCATGTTTCGTGAAAGAGCATTTTTTACTGGTGGTAGTCGACTGATTTCTTTCTAATACCTTCACTATCAATGCCGGTGTGCCCTAAGACTCCATATTGTCTCATTTATATTAACTGTCGGCTAGAAAAGAAACTCACAGAAAAAAAATATTCTACAAGTGTTTTCATGGAAAGTGTTCGAAGGTTGTAGCCCGCTTAATTCCTCCCAGAGCGGTGCATGTTAAAAATACACATCGCGCTAATACTTCACATCCGCATGAGGTTCAGCTTGTTACTCCTCGTACAACGTTTTTCAAGCAGTCTTTTATATGGATAACATCATCCCTTTGAAATAATTTGCCCAGAACTGTGTTTCCCACCGAGTACAATATACAGCAATTTAAGAACAACGTGAATCGCTTTTTTTTTTTTTTTTTTTTTTTTCCGCACACATGTCGCTTCTGTAGCGCTTTAGGGATTTCCCTGCAGCACGGGTGCTAGATTCATAAAAAAAAAGGGCTAGGAATCCAATCTACAGCTTTGCAGATGACAGTACACACATTCACTTTAAACTTTCAAACATTGGCTACTTATGCAAATATCCGCAGACAGCAAGAAGTCGTTCAATTTAATAAAGACCTGGAAGAAATTGGAACTGGAAGTTTTCTCTGAACTCGACATAGTTATGTCGAGGCACTCCATTCCTCTAGTATTGTCACTCAATTTGTTGGGCGTTAATCTGGGAGCAAATATGTCTTTTGCATGAACATATACATATATATATATATATATAATATATATATATATATATATATATATATATATATATATATATATATATATATATATATATGTATATATATAATATATATATATATATATATATATATATATATATATATATATATATATATATATATATATATATATATATATATATATATATATATATATATATATATATATATATATATGTTCATTTAGTTGAACATGTATATATGAGTTATATACGAAATAGGGTTAATTAAATTCGTCAAGGAATCATTTTTATCAATATTATGAACATCACGTAATAATGGAACATCCTTTATGGTAAATTATGGTAAATGATCTTTCTTATTATTACGATTAATAAATGCGTTTATATAAAACAGACAAAATCATTTAGGAGAAAGTGAAGCGGTCCGTCATAGTAATTTATTTTGTTGTAGTAGAAAAATAACGTTTAGTATGTTTCGACTTTTACAAAAGTACATTAGGTAACTGAAGACTTGTTTTCGTAAAATTTTGCTATTCTATAGTCAACAATAATCGGTATATTAATTTTTTGTCGTCAATGTGATCGAGACACAATTTTAAGTCTCTTTTAGGCATTATTAAATAAATGTGTTCTACATAATCATAAAATTTTAAACCATTTCAAGAAATTCAAGTTAGCCGGTAGACTTTTTTGAGGGGTAATAGTTATGAAATATCGGCTGTTGGTAGTCTTACCAACGGATTTTTTAAAATGATTTGAAATATTTAAGTTAAACGTAACGGAAAGAATTATTTGTTTCCATTTTAAGGAAGTGTTCAGTAATAAAATTGTAAATTTGATCTTATTTTGTGGGTTGGAAAAAATATATGCTGTAGTTCAAATCCAGGTAGTCCTGTTTAATGTAAGTATAATAACTTTTGTATTTCTTAATTAATTTTACTAGCTTATGCGTATATAGTCGAGGCTATATTTTTACCTATAAGTTAGATATTTTTAAAAATTATGTGATAAATACGACAAAACGAATTTTTACTGAAATCATAAATTTAAGCCCATTACAAGAATTCGTTTCAATTTTTCTAACTAAGCAACACATAATCGACACTCTCGAAGAACAATAATTTATATAATTCGAGGCGCGTTATTTAATTATTATTTTGAAATATGACCGTTGTAGGATTACGATCGCCGTTCCGCACATTCGTACTGAGTACCGCCATCTATTAGCTAGCCATAGACGTCATTATGAAAGCATTCGTCTGAGTTTACGTTTGTCTGTTTAAAATGCCGCAGACCATTAAAAATCCGTCGGATTGTAAAATATGTGCTGTAATCCGTTTTTTAAATGCAAAAGCACGTCCTAAATTCATCGGTAAATTAGTGAAGTGTACGGCGAAAATGCTATGAGCGATGGAATGGCAAGAAAATGGATTAGAGTATTTAAAAATGACCGTACAAACATGCAAGATGAAGGACGAAGTGGGCGGCCGTCCGTCATTAATGATGACCTGGTGCAGGTAGTTCATGAGAATGCTTTACGAGTTAATTAGTATCTAAGGTATTTCCTCTGCAGTGGCTACCAAACCAGGGAACACATTTATATGAGGATGGAATACAGAAGCTGGTCTTACGATACGACCAATGTCTTAAGATAACTGGAACAAGGCTATCTTGAACTGACTTTAATTTAAAATTCTTGTCAATTGCAATATTATTGGTAGACAAGGTTTGTGAAAGTAAATAAAACAATAAAAAAAAATTTTGAAATCTTTCATCGAGCTATTTTTGATACAACTCGAAATTTAAAAACAAAAGTATTTTTTCGAATTTAGTTGATTATATTAACTATTTAAAATAAAATAATGGGTGTGACGAGCTTATGTACGTGTGTTGTGTATTATTCTATGTAGTATATGCGTGGGGATATGTGTTTGTGTGTCTGTATATGTGCGCGTGTGCGTACAAGTGTATTGGAGAATGCAAAGTACTATTTAAGTATTTAATAAAGCTTAAAATTAGCAAAACCGAAAATTAATGATGTTTAGATGAGCTTGTATAATTCTATATGTTATATATAGTTTTCTCACCTAACCCCTCACTTCTGCAATTTCTCACTATAACTTACTTATACATATAGAATTTGATGATGTTATTTTGGAAAACATCTGCGAATTCACTCATTATATGTAATAAACGATATCGCTTATTACATATAAATGTAATAAAAAAAATTATAATAATTATAATAAAAAAATTGTAATGAACAACATCGCGATTCTTGACCTCACAAAGTCATAAACAAAAAATCTGAGTTTACTCTTTTTGTTTACCTAAATCACATTCGTACCAAGATTTTGTTACTATTATTATAATCAAATTCAGATTTTTTTTATATCTTGATTGTAACTAGATGCCAATTGCTTTTTTTGTTTTAAAGTCAACTTTGTAATTTAATCTCGAAGATTCTCTACAGCAGTTCACGGTGTACACAAGTATGTTATTCCTCTTTCCACTTCACTCCATTCCTCTAACATCGTCACTCAACTTGCTGGGTGTTAATTTGGGAGCAAATATGTCCTGGCATGAGCATGTTGCAGGCATAGCAAGGAGAGCTTCTCAAAAGTTGAGAATATTATTTCGAACCAGAAAGCTTTACACTCCACAACAATTGTTAATTCTTTACAAAGCTCAAATTCGACCAACTATGGAATGGAAAGTGTTCGGAGGATGTGGCCCGTTTAATTCCTCCCAGAGCGGTGCATGTTAAAAATACACGTCGCGCTGATACTTCACATCCGTATGAGATTCAGCTAGTTACTCCTCGTACAACACTTTTCAAGCTGTCTTTTATATGGAGAACATCACCCCTTTGGAATAATTTGCCCAGGACTGTGTTTCCCACCGAGTACAATTTACAGCGATTCAAGAACAACGTAAATCGCTTTTTTCGCACACGTGTCACTCCTATAGCGCTTTAGGGGTCCCCCTGCAGCATGTATGCTAGACCCATAAAAAAAAACTAAAACATTTTACACAACGTTAAGTACTAATTTTTATTTCTTTTTTTTTTCTTACCTAATGTTAGTAAGGTTACTGATGTGGAACAATTTACTAAATGGAATTTTGAAAATCTTGCTAACTCACAAAGTGACAATGACAGGTTTTCAGTGCAGTTGATCTTGTAGTTATATTTTCTCCCGTGAAACTTGAAAAATCGGGTAAGCTTATAGTTTAATTGTCTCTGTTTGGATTATTACGTTTCGATAAAGCAAAATATACATTTCTATTGCATGAGGAACACAGAACTGAAGGCAGCTTATCGTTATTTATATAAACATTTATATCAAACTTTAATAACTTATCTAAATTTTTTTGTAATACACCTTGGATTTTAGCCATTACTTTTGTTTTCTTAAAGCATAGTAAACTTTCATTCCTATTTTCTGAATGTTAAAGAACATAATTAGCATGACAAACTATTTTTTTCACCATTATATTTATTATTTTTAATAGCGCGATTTATTTTATATCAAACTCAAGAACTGATGAAGTAATACTAATTTTGAATAACTTGAATGAGTTTTATCCTGAAAGTAAACAAAAAGAGAAAACTCAAATCTTTTGTTTATGATTTTGTGAGTTAAGGTAAGGGCGTTTATGTAAAAATAAAATGTTAAAAAAGGCTTTGTGTTTTTTGAATATCAAGACGGTATTGACTTTAAAAACAAGCCTCGAATTATTTTATATATCAAATTGGCTAGCTGTAAGTATAAAATCAAAGATTTTGTTACGCAATCTCAGTAATGTTTGATGCATATAAGAATGTCTAAGAGAAAAATGTACATTTTTTAAATTTGCATCATAAATGTGAGAGATAAAAATGTAATAAAAAATTTCATAATAAATATCTCCCTCACATACTCCGTCGTAAACAACCTCACAACATAACAATACCGCAATATTTAGTTGAAAAGTTTCGATAATTTTTATAGATACCATATTATATATTTTTATATTGCCAACAATATTGCTAAATATTTTTAAATGTTATACATGTAATTATACAGGGCCGGGTCTAGACACGAATCAAGGAACCGACTGATTTAGACAACAAATTTTGCAGCTATTTCAGATATTGCAAAAAATCGGTAAAGTGATTTACCCAGTACATTCATTATTCTACTGTTAAAATAGGTACTAAAGTTGACTTTCTCACGTAATAATTAAGTAAATGCCCACATCTTTCAACATCCTCCCCTTCATCCATACTTCAAGTATCCTCTCATTTAAAAGTTATCTTGCCAATAGATCAACGAGTTGACAGTCAAATAGACAGACCGACGAAAATGAGAAAATATGGTTTTTGTGAGACGTGAAGAAAAGCAAAAGTTTCGGAGCGTAATTTTCTGACGAATACAATGCACCTGTTGTGGGATAAGTACATTTCCACCAAATTAACCGTCTGTATTTTTCAAAGGTCTTCGATATTCAACTCAGCATTTTTTTAGGTTTCTCTGTAATCAAAGCTCAAGTTCTTATATTTCTATTAAAATTGGTAATAAGGGAGAAACATCCCTTATATATATAATAATATATATATATATATATATATATATATATATATATATATATATATATATATATATATATATATATATATATATATATATTATATATATATATATATATATATATATATATATATATATTATACTCCAAAAAATTTATTTTATAATGAATATCCAATGTTTCCGACAACCAGGAAAACTTCTCATATTATTATTAAAATGATACAAGGATTTCTACCCTTTTCAGCTTCTTCTCATGTTAACAATCAAAAGAAAGAATCTCCTACCTCAATTCTTCACCTCTTATATGGTTTTTGATTATGCTTAAAGTTTGTCGATTCTTATATCCAAAACACCAGGAAAATTTTCATAATACTATTGAATCTGTACAAGATTCACTCATCTCTTTCACCTCGTTGCGCTGTGTTAAAATTGAAAGTGATGAAAACAAGGACATATAGTACAATATATATGAAGCAAACCCTCTAACCCCCTACCCCAAGAAGGCACACAATCAACGAATTAGAAACAAACTTCTCGCTTATCCCAACAATTCCAGGTCGTTTTGGTCAGTCGCCAAGGCAGTTAGTCAAAATTTCACCAAATCCGCCATACCACCACTCACACGGCCAGATAATTCTGTTCCAACAACACCTGTTGAGAAAGCAAACTTGTTGGCTGAATTCTTTGCTTCAAATTCTACTGTCGATTTCCAAGGAAAAAACACCACCTACTATTCCCATAGTACAGTCAAGGAGGCCCGATATTGTCTTCAGACAGCGTATCATAAAACGTATTTTAATGAAGCTAGACGCCAAAAAAGCTTGTGACGGAATACCGGCCATAGTACTCAAAAACTGTGCGAGGGAACTAACACCAGATTTTTATAGACTTTTCAACCTATCCTACACAAAGGGAATATTTCCCTCCTGCTGGAAATGCGCCACAGTTCAGCCGATACCTAAAAAGGCAAGAAGACCTTACCAAATAACTACCGACCAATCGCACTGCTTTCAACAATATCGAAAGTCATAGAAACGGCTATCAATCAGCATCTGCTAAAATATCTTGAAGGATTCAACATTATTAGCGACCATTAGTATGGATCTCGTAAACATAGATCAAAAGGAGATCTACTAACTTATGTAACACATATTTGGAACAACGCAATGAACACTTTGGAGAATCTCGAGCGGTTTATCTTAATATATCCAAGGCATTCGACCGTGTTTGGCAAGATGGATTGTTGGCTAAGCTACGCTTGTCTGGTATGTCTGAAAAATTCTGTTGGTGGCTCTCATGTTTCCTCAAACGGCGTTCTCTACGAGTGGCAGTTGACAGATTTCTTTGTAACACCTTCACTATCAACGCCGGTATGCCCCAGGGCTCCATACTGTATCCTAATCTATTTCTTATTTACATTAACGATTTGCTGGAAAAGACCGGGAATCCAATCTACAGCTTTGCAGATAACAGTACGCTTATCTCTTCATTCACTTTAAACGCTCGAACATAGGGCTACTCAGACAAATATGCGCAGATAGACGGGAAGTCATTCATCTTAACAAAGACCTGGAAGAACTTCTATCTTGGGGCGACAGTAACCAAGTGAAATTTAACGCTACAAAAACCCAGGCGGAAGGTTTTTTCTAAAAAAGTTAACGTTACGTTATGTTGGGACACTCCATTCTTCACTCAATTTGTTGGGCGTAATTTCGGAGCAAATATGTCTTGGCATGAACATGTTGCAATCATAACAAAGAGAGCTTCTCGAACGCTGGGAATATTATTTCGAACTAGAAAGCTTTATACTCCACAACTATTAATTCTGTACCAAGCTCAAATTCGACCAACTATGGGGTACTGCTCCCATGTTTGAAGCTCTGCTCCCAAACATACACTGTATGTAGTATTTTCATGGAAGCCCGCTTAATTCCTCCCAGAGCGGTTCATGCTAGAAATACACGTCGCGCTAATACTTCACATCCGTATGAGGTTCAGCTTGTTACTCCTCGTACAACCCTTTTCAACCAGTCTTTTATATGTAGAACCTCATTCCTTTGGAATAATTTGCCCAGGACTGTGTTTTCCACCGAGTAGATAGAATCTACAGCGATTCAAGATCAACATGAAGCGCTTCTTCCGCACACGTGTCGCTCCTGTAGCACTTTAGAGATTTCCCTGCAGCACATCTGCTAGACCCATAAAAAAACATTAAAAAAAACACTCTATTAACCTGTTTCATATTTTACTGTAAATAATGTACTTAAAATTTATTATATGAACCAAAAAAACTTCTCAAAATACTATTGAAACTATACAACATTTAACGACCCCAAACTATTTTACCCTCTTCTTCGGTTGAAATTGCGAGTAAAGAAAAGATAACCTGACATGACATAGCTTTTTTTTGAAGCTGAAGGCCACTCATGACCAAAATTGAACAATAATTTGAAATAAACATTATGTATAAGTAAAAACTTAAGAGTTTCTTAGAAATCAGCCAAAGCGAGAGCATCAGTAAAATATAGTATTACTAGTATCATTGTAAACCCCGGTATATTGATTGTTGCTTATTTTTATTCCTCTTTTTTTATCTGACATAATTTTTTAATTAACCTCTAAATTTAAAAACATTTTAATAAAATTGAAAATAAAAACGTAAGAACAATGTTATCAATATTAGCGAAATATTGCAAAGAATGTAAAGAAAACGAACTCTATGTCATTTTGTCATATGATTTTTGTTTCATTCACAATATTTTTGTTTATAAAAATTCAACATTGTTTATTTTTTGTTCTGTTTGATCTTTTTTTTATAGAACTAGAAATAACATTTTGAGCCTTCTTTCTAAAACAAATAATTGCAAAGATAATAACTTTGCAACAACAATTTTTTTGATTTTTGCCGTTCGTTAATCTAATGGTGTTAATAATGACAAACCGTGATAAACACCGTAATGCCAGTAATAAATTCCATGAATTGATAAGGAATTATAAAGGTCTGAAAAAAGTATATTTACTCTATATGGCCCTCCTGTAACTATAAAAAAGGTGCTGCCATAGACGAATAAACTGGTATAAAAACGTAAAAATTAAAAAACTTCTACTGACTAGGAATGTAAAATCTCTAGAGGGCGTAAGAAATTCAAACATTTTATTAACACAATTTCTGACGATATCTGCTTATTATTAAAATACGAAGTACCACCTCATGTCTACTCCGTTTTAATTACTCCTTTCCGTGAAGCGAAGGTTTTACTGCCCATTATTTAATCATCTTCAATTTACACGAATGTCTATGGTAGGTAGTACTAATTATTCAATAAGTGATTTTTTTAACAACGACCAGTTTATATGTGTATTCTTATTGTAAAAATGCTGTACAAATATTTTTGTTACTTGAATACAGAATTTGATGTAATCATGAAGACGACAAATTTGGATCACGATTCTGCTAGAAATTAATTAAAACCGGCCCTGTAATTACAATACATTGCAGATATGTGATATATATATATATATATATATATATATATATATATATATATATATATATATATATATACACAGCGAAAGCTCCCTTGGGCGGACACCAACGGGACCGACCAAGAGTGTCCATTCAAGAGGGGTGTCCGCTTAAAACAAATGCAAAAAAAAATCGTTTTTTATTGAAAACTGTAACTAAAAGAATTTGGGACATTTAAATAAAAAACGTATACTTATGTATGTACATATTTTTAAAATAAACAAAAAGCTTTAAAACTTAAGGAAAAAAACAAAAATTTATTGCCTTTAGATACATATAAAATATAATAGGATAGAGTTATACATATGAAATGAAAAGTCACTTGAATGACGCAAAAATTCATATATTGTTGTTTGTCTCCTCGTTTTTTTTTTAAAAACGGCGTCCACAAATCGTATTTTTAATTTGGAAAGAAGCTCTAAAGACACGGCATCTCCGTGATCTTCGGCAAAACTTTTAAGCTGTTAGGGTAATAGCTTCACCATAATTTGGGATAGCATATGTTGGTACTGGAACCTCATCGACATCAGAATCTTCGGAAAGTCCTTGTATTTCAATTGGATTTTCAATTTCTTGTTCTGAATCTGGATTTTCAATATATAAATTTTCATTTATATTCAAAAAATCATTAAGGTTTTCATTATCACTCAACTCCAACAAATTCTTATTTTTGAGGATATCTGCAAGTACGTTAAGTGGTAAGTCATCTTCTGGATCAGATGTAACAGCCTCAGTTAACTGGTCTACACTTTGCATATTTTCATGCTTAAATCCCGCTTTACGAAAGCAATTTTTAACTGTTTCCTTGGTTACTTGTTCCCAAGTGGTTTTTGCAAAGTAAACTGCCTCCAATGGCGTAATTTTCTTAATTAACTCAAAAGCTGTACCAGCAGTTTCAATGTTTACTATCAGTTGTTTTAGTATTAGACTTCGGTAATAAATTTTAAAATTTTTCATAATTCCCTGGTCAAGTGGTTGACAAGCTGATGTACAATTAGGGATGGCAGAAACAAGTTTTTATATGGTTTTTTTTAAGCGGACGTCTTCTGGATGAGATCCTGCATTGTCTAAAAATAACAAAATGTTTTCTTTTTTCTTTTGTCATTTTTCCAATCAAGATCTTGCAACCACTCTGTCATAATTTCTCCTGTCATCCAAGCTTTCTTATTATATTTCCACGTTACAGGGTATTTTTAAATGTTTTGGGTTTAGCTACCTTACCAATGACTAAGAGTTTTTCTTTTTCTCCCGCCATCATTATAGATGTCTCTCGGTGAATATCCCTTAATTAAAGAAGGGCATTTTTCCCAGAATGATGAAACATCTTCAGCAATAACCGAAGCGCCTTCTCTTGAAATCGCTTTAAAATTGCCACAACATAGGCAGATTCTAAATTTATTAAGCCAACTAGAAGAAGCACTGAATGTAGAATGACCAGAGGCTCGGCTATTTCTTTTGCTTTGCATCGTATTAGCGGACCTGAAAAAAACATTAACAATAAGTTTTTTGCATTTTTGTCACCCCCTTTTATCCATTCCTTAAATTGATATGAAAAGAAAATCAACGCACTAATTCCAGAAAAACCTTATCTATAAAATTAATTCATGTGGATATCTGTCAAAAGGAATTTTTATTTTTCCCTTATGGCGAGCTGCTATAAACCAGTTGTAACATAACTTGTCAATTTTGATACCATCATCAGTCAAAAAGCTTTTTTTCTCATTCAAATTGCTGTTCGACATCCACTTGCTTAGGATATCTTTTTTGTTTAATTATATCAGCTTCTTATGTTTTTCCGATATTAAAACGCTTGGATAAGCCCCTTACACTTAACTTTTCCTTATTGTGAACTTCAAAAATCTCAATTTTTTATTTAAGCCTGAGAATTTTTCTATCTATCTGGAGCCATTTCTACAATGAATGTGTCGCCCACTGTGTCTCTTTTTCGCATAGGCATCAGACTAATATTAAATCTCCGCGTGTACCGAAAAATTGAGATCGGTAAATTCCCGGTTTACTCGGGGAAGTCCATCAGCGAAGGCAGGCAGCGACGTTGGCGCGCGGTCCGATTGGGAAACGCAACAGCGATACTTGCCACAGAAAAATGAGACAAGGAGTTTATTTTTTATTGCTTTTTGTCCGGTTAAGAGAACATTTTTTTTGTGTCCGCGTCCGTTCAAAAGAATGTCCGTCCAAGAGGGAGTAACATAATGCCAATTATATGAGAGTTGGTCGGGACCATGAGAAACTATCCATTCAAGGGAGGTGTCCGTGTAAACGGGGTGCCCGCGAAGGGGAATTTCACTGTATATATATACCGGGTGTCCCATTTGACTTAAAAAATATGAATAACTCCAAAAATAAGCTTTGTCGAAAAATAAGATTTCAAACAAAAGTTGCAGGGTTCAAAGGGGGACATACAATGGTAGTAAGAAATTTCACCTTGAGTTGAGTTTCCAAGGTCAAATCAAGGTCAACTCAGTTTTTAAAATAGAAACTAATATATTTTTTACAGATTCGTATTTTTACACGAAAATATAGGAAACTTTTGTTGAAAACACTTTTTTTGAAAATGTCAATTTTTTATGGTACTCAGAGCAAAAAAGAAACGTCAATTTCTAAACTTCAAGAACTTTGAATACAAAAATATGCTTAAATCTAAGCAAATAATCTCTTAGAATTAAAAAAAAAGTTTTTCTCCATAATAAAAAAGTAGGATAAAAAGTGCATCGAACTTTCTTTTTCAATTCGAAAATATTTTTTGTTTAAATTTAAGCATATTTTGTCTTCTGCATTTTTTCTTAAAAATTGATGGTTTTTGTTTTAAAAATTCTTGAAATTTAGAAATTGTCGTTTTTTCTTGCTGAGTACCATAAGTAGCTGACATGTTCAAAAAAGTGTTTTCAACGAAAGTTTCTTTTTTTTTTTTCATGTATACTACAAATCTGGAAAAATATATTGGTTTTCTATTTAAGAAAATTGAGTTGACTTTGATTTGACCTTGAAAACGCCACTCAAGATAAATTTTCTTACTACCTTTATATATCCTTCTTTGAACCCTGCAACTCTTGTTTAAAACATTTTTTTCAACAAAGCTTATTTTCGAGTTATTCGTTTTTTTTTTTTTCCAAGTTAAATGGGACACTCGGTAATATATATATATATATATATAATTTATATATATATATTTATTATATATATAATATATGTGTGTGAGTGTGTGTGTGTGTGTGTGTATAATTCCCAGTTAATGGGCTCCATATTATATAGCTGCAAACATTTATTTAATTTTTATTACTTGTAATATTACCGGAAATTTTCAATATGTAAATGCAACCATAAATTGCATAAACATGTTGTCCGTTGGCCCCCTTTTACTAATCTGCCTAAGATATATAAAATAAAATTCTGTAACCGTTTATAGACCGCATTACGTTACATATTTTTCAACTTACTATATCCAAAGATGCCAAAATTTTTTTTAATATATTTTACTTCACAACCACGATTACTACATGAGGTGAAAAGTCCCGACACTTTCCGAGAGGTGGCAGTACAAACAAAAAACATATGATGTTCAGTTAGTGTTAACTCTCAGGAGATTCGCGTAAAATTTTCATGACATTTTATATATTATTTTGCGTGTTACAGCTGTTTGAATGACACTACTTTTAATTTTTGCAAAATGATAGAACAAAAAGAATTTGGTGTGTTGATTAAACGTTGTTTTCTGATGAGAAAAAATACAGCCAGAACCCAAGAATGGCTTGTGAAGTGTTATGGCATATCTGCTCCGTCGAAACCAACTATCTATCGATGATTTTAGTAAACTTAAGTGCTGTCGTACAAGTACTAAACGAGGCCGTTACTTCAAAAAAACTCAAAAAAATCCACCATATTGTTCTGAGAGACCGTAAAATGACAGTAAGAGAGATAGCTGACACCGTGAAAATATGGACAGACTGCGTGTGACATATTTTTATGTGAACATATGCATATGAAATATGTGTTGGATTCTGTTCAGAGAAGAGCTGTCCGTCTGATTGGAGACCCAGAATTGACCGGCGGCCCTGTTTCGCTGGAACATCGAAGAACGGTTGGCGACTTGAGTCTGTTCTACAAGTATTTTCATGGAAAAGTGTTCGAAGGATGTAGTCCGCTTAATTCCTCCCAAAGCGGTGCATGTTAGAAATACACGTCACGCTGGTGCTTCACATCCGTATGAGGTTCAGCTTGTTACTCCGCGTACAACGCTTTTCAAGCAGTCTTTTTATATGGAGAACATCATCCCTTTGGAATAATTTGCCCAGCGCTATGTTTCCCACCGAGTACAATTTACAGCGATTCAAGAACAAACGTGAATCGCTTTTTTTCCGCACACATGCCGCTCCTGGAGCGCTTTAGGGACTTCCCTGCAGCACGTGTGCTAGACCCAAAAAAGAAAATAAAAAGCTATGTTCTCTGTGGATTCCGCGTGCTCTCAAGATTGATCAAAAACAGCAACATGTCGAAGATTCAGAGCGCTGCTTGAACTGTTTAGTCCAAAAGAGTTTTCGAGTTGATTCGTAATAATGGCCACAACATAAATCCACCACTACAGGCCTGAGTCCGACAAGGAGTGCGCAGAGTGACTAGAACCGGATAAAAGCCGATCGAAGCGTCCAAAAACACAAACATCATCTGGGAAGGTTTTGGAAAGTATGTTTTGAGATGCCTGGGGAATAATGCTGCTTGACTATCTTAAGAAGGGGTGAACAATCACTGAAGACTATTACGTTGGTTTATTGGACCGTTTGGATGATGAACTCAAGAAAAAAATGCCGCATTTAGCGAAGCAAAAAGTGCTGTTTCACAAAGGTAACATACCAGTTCACAGTTCTGAACACTCCTGAAATTTTACCAGTTGGGCTATAAATTGCTTTCTCATCAGCCGTACTCACCAGATCTGGCCCCCAGCGATTATTACCGCTTTCGAGATTTGAAATGGTGGCTCCAGGAAAAAAGATTTAGCTCAAATTCAGAAGTCGAATGGGAAACTGAGGCTTATTTTAGAGAATTTGGCAAATGGTTACTATTGAAGGATTCATTATTATTAGCAAACCATCAATATGGCTTTCGTAAACATAGATCAACAAGAGATCTTCTAACTTATGCAACACAAGTTTGGAACAACGTAATTGAACACGTGGAGAATCTCGAGCTCTTGATATATCCCAGGCATTCGACAGTGTTTAGCACGATGGGTTGTTGGCTAAGCTACGCTCTTCTGCTATGTTTGAAAAGTTCTGTTTATGGCTCGCAAATTTCCTTAAAGATCGTTCTTAACGAATAGCAATCGATGGGTTTCATTTCTAGCACCTTCACCATCAACGCCGGTGTGCCCCAAGATACACTCATTTATATTAACGATCTGCAGGAAAAGACCAAGAATCTACAACTTTGTAGATCACAGTACGCTTATCTCATCATTCAGTTTGAACGCTCGAACATTGGCTACTCATACAAATATCCGTAGACAACAGAAAGTCGTCCAATTTAACAAAAACTCTATCTTGAAGGTGACAGTAACCAAATGGAATTTAACACTACAAAAATCCAGGCGGCAGTTCTTTCTAAAACGTTAACGTTGCTAGACCTCTAGCATAGTCACTCAATTTCTTCTTCTTTTTCTAACTTATAGCTAGGCACTATTGCCTGTTTTTTTTGTTCCCTGCTCTACAGATCGTCGCTCCATCTCTTTCTTAGACGTCCAGTTGATCTTCCATTCGGTGACTTGTCTCTTGCTATCCGTACTATGTCTTGTTTGTACATCTCCTAAGTATTCTCAATTCGGTTGATTCCAGCATCCTCTGTGTTATACTTGTATCGGGTCTTGTTTCCGATGTGTAAGTTATTACTGGTCGTATTACGCTCTTGTATATACTCCACAGAGAGGAATTTATTTCTAAATTCATTCATTGAGGCATCCCTCTGTCCTATTAGCCCTATTAACTTGATGTTTTACTTCTTCCTCGATTTTCCCGATACTAGATATTTTGATGCCCAGGTAATCGAACTCCATCACCTGTTCTATCGGTTTATCTTCCACCACCACCTTGCACCTAATCGACTCTTTTGCTATTACTATTGTCTGGGTTTTTTCAGTTGAGATTGACATGTTATATTGTTTTTGCTACTATGTAGAATTTCGTATAGCAGCATTTACAGATCGTTCGCACGCTTTCAGCCATTCGCGTCATCTGCAATAACATAATTTTAAGTTCTCTGTTACCCATTCTATATCCCTTCTTTCTTTTGACATTCTTTATAATTTTGTTTATGACAATATTAAATAGAAGAGGACTTATAATCCTCTGTATAAGTGTCTGGAGTTGCTTAACCAGAGAGTGTCCATCATATTGTAGTAGTTCATTAGCTATTTGGTCTTCGCCGGGAGATTTACAGTTTTATAATCTTTCCAGAACTTCTATTACGTCTGCTTCCGTCATATATGTTTCTTCGTTAATCTTTATCTCTGGTGTTTGTGGCAGTATGATACTCTGTTCTCTTTTATATAATTGTATAAGATATGTTACCCACACTCCTTTTTTCAAGTGTGTATACTCTATTAATTCTTTCATCTCAGTTCTCTACTGTCTTATGAATCTCCAAATTTTTTTTTGTTGACCACAGAGTCTGATTCTAATTTTCTTTTGTATCTCTCCCAGCATTAGGTTTTTGTTCTTCTTGCTAATTCGTGGGTTTCTGTTCGTATTCTTTTATATCTTTAGTAGGCTTCATCTGTCCTGATTGATCTGTACTTTAGATAGCTTTCTTGCTTTTCACGGCATTTCACTTTGATTTCTACACTGAACCATGGTGTTTTTGTTCTTCATTTTTTATTTTTATCGACAGTTTTAGTCCCTAATGCCGCATATGCAGCTTTTAATACATTTATTTTTACTTTTAACCAACTATCATTTATGTTATCATGGTCATTTTTCTGATTTATTCTGATTTTTTCTTTCTGGCTTCTCTGGTACAGGTCTCTCGTTGATTCTTCTTGTAGATTTATTCTTATCTTTATTTCCAGCTCCTTATTTTGATGTAGCTTTGTGTTTCTTATGTCCCACCTTAGTTTACACATCCTAAATTTTGATCACTTCCTACGTTTGGTGATGTCAAACTTCTTACGTCTAATATATGGTATGGATGTATTTCTCTCTCTTTTGTTAGTACACTAATCTATCATTGATCTATTACCTCTAGTATTCGCGAATGTATATATTTATTTATTCTCAACTCATTTGTAGCGCAAAAAATTATCATAAGCTCCCCTTGTCATTTTTAATGTTCCGTACGGAAAACACTTATAAGATCACTTCGGTGTCTGTCCGTCTCTGTCCGACCGTCTGTACCAGTCCCACCCCGATTTTCTCCGAAACTATTTGTCATAGAAAGATTGA
Organism: Pachyrhynchus sulphureomaculatus; assembly: GCA_019049505.1. Taxonomy (NCBI): domain Eukaryota; kingdom Metazoa; phylum Arthropoda; class Insecta; order Coleoptera; family Curculionidae; genus Pachyrhynchus; species Pachyrhynchus sulphureomaculatus. The sequence goes on along the minus strand of CM032454.1, from coordinate 107,048,325 downwards.
AATTTGGTAGTAATATAGGAATTGATGGCCTCATCAGAGCCATGTAGTTTTGAAAGTTAAAATTTTGACTTAATGGGGTTAGTTTTGGGGGGGTGAAATCGGAAGTGTAAAAAAAAAAAAATTTTTTACTAGGTAAATCGAGTGTGGTGTACACAAATGAAAGCTTGTGTTAAGCACGAGGACAAAAATCATATATTACATGTAAATACTAGCGCGCAGCACTTTTCTTTGTATTCATTTTTAAAAAAAATCGCGAAAAATCGCTGTCCACCTATTCGCCTTATCTCAGAAAGTTCTTATTAAAAAATTTTAAAAAAAATTTCTGGAATTATTCTCCACGCGGGGTGTAGATTGAAAACGAAACATTATTACGAGTGCAATACTGTAACTTAAATTTATCTGGTATATCTAAAAAAAATCCCAGAAACTCACAGGTCATCAACTTTTCAGTAAATGTTTGGAAATAAACATTTGTTAAAACTTATTTGGAGTGGGTTTTGTGAAGTCACTGATCATTTTATCTCACCGTTAACCATAAATTTTGACTTAAGGGATTCGTTTTGAGGGGTGAAATCGGAAGTGAAAAAAAAAAATTTTTTACTAAAAATGGTCATCGAGGGTGGTGTCAATGAAAAGCTTGTGAAAAACACGAGTAAAAAAATATATATATATACTGTAATACTTGCGCACGCACTTTTCATTCGTATTACTTTTAAAAAATCGTTTTGAAAAAATCGCTGTCCCCTACCTTATCTCGAAAATTACTGATCAAAAACATTTTTGAAAAAATCCTGGAATCATTCTCCACGAGGTATAGATTGACCGATAAATTATCATTACCTTTAATAATTTATCTGGTATATCAACACACCAAACATATCAAGGTCACCCAGTTTTGCAGGTCAAGAATGGAAAACAACACTTTAGTTAGCAACACCACATTTTGGAGTTGTTGTTTTGTACCGTCCTGAATCCTTTTATCCCCACCCCTATCCCGCATTTTTTCTTTTAAACACCCCCCACTCCCACGTCCGGCACACTCCTTGTGCAAGTTTCCACCTGCTACTTGACCGGTTTTTTATCGGTTTTTCTATTCAATCTTGTTTTCAAAACCCGGTGGAATATTATTTACGAAACTGAGAAAGCCTTTACACACCAAAACTTGTTAATTCGTTTAACAATGGACACCATTCGACCCACGATCGCAAATACTGCTCCATGTCTTTGAGCTTCTGCTCTCACCCATTACCCTGCATTTTTAGTATTCTCTTCAGTCGAGAGCTGCAGAATGGCGACCGGGCCTGGCAAAGCAAACCTAGCTACCTTGGAACATCACCGAAACGGTAGGCGATTTCACGTCTGTTCCTACCAAGTACATGTCATGGACAGTGTTCGATGGGATGTAGTTCCGCTTATACCTTCTCCCCAATCGGTGCATGCTAGAAGTTACACGTTCGTGCTAATACTTGTAAATCCGTTATGAAGTTCAACTTGTTACTCCATCGTACCCCTATTCCACACATATGCCCAGGACCCAGTGTTTCCCAACGAGTACCATTTTCCAGCGGCATTCACGGCTCCACGTGCACCGCTCTTTTTCGCACACACGTTGTCCGAGCTACAGTAGCGCTTTCGGGCTTTCTCTGCAGCCCGTTGAGCTAGGTCCATACAAAACAACGGTATCAATTAACAATTCGATCGGTGGAATACTAAATCGCTCTTTAAAAGACCATACGTTAAAAGAATAAAAATTATTTCTGGAAAAACTTAATAGGTTTTCTTCAAAAGTCTCGAGACATTCACTTCATGATGTATTGCATTAATAGGAAACACTAAAGCTTAGCTAGAGGCTATGAAAAATCTCGAAAAAAGAGTTGTAAACAAACAAATATATATACCATTATTTATTTTGGATCTGAAAATGAAAAAACACTTACCAATTATGTAAAATTTTAATATAAAAGGTACGTATCCAAATGAATAAATATTAATGCTTACTACATAAGTTTTTTTCATCACACTAGCTGTCAAGATTATTTGCAACAAAATTATGTTTTATGAAATTAAGTCATTGTCATTTGGTCATGCTCATAGATTACCATACACCAATCAGAATCTAATAAAACATACTTCAAGTTCTTAATACAAGATGTAAATCCACGCTATAGCGTATAACAGTGGTCACAATAATCATAGATGTAGTTCATAGTCAGTACAGAAAACTCTATTGGAAACATATAAACGTACAGTCTGTCAAGTATAAACGTGACCGCCCGTATTCTTAAAAAAATGTGTTTCGAGAACATTTTTTGCCATCAGTGTATTATTTGGTGTGCTAACAACGGCGCAATTACCTCTCTCGCGAGACAACTGAATCAAAGTCCTCGGAGTCTTTCCTCTGAGCTCTTTCTATAGAAGGAACCAAACGTTTTCAATAGGGTTGGCGTCCGACGATTGTGAGGGCCACTCTAGTATCTTATCGTGGACCCACGCGAACCGCTTCCCAACGTGATTTTCGCCCAGCAAAGGTTTCTTCAAGGTGCTTCGGAATTTGACATCATGAGCACGAAGATGTTGTCCAATGGTCTTACGGGACACATTCAAACCCGATTTTCTTAATTTTGCCGCTCCTTGACGCAGCGTCAATTTCCAGTCCCGTGAACACAAAGACACGATCGGTTTTCGACTTTGCCTACCGACCCACGTTTTGGCAAGTCGTCGATTTTTTTTTGTCTCGTTAAAATAATTTACCCACTTCTTCATAAACGATACTTTTTAATATATTTAGCGGCCGCAGAATGTGTCATTTTAGGCCCCTTTGGATGGGAACAAAGAAAGACTGCCTCGAACCGACGCGCAAACAAGCGATGCATTTTGGGTTTTACGTGATTTCAACGAAAGTTCGGAACTGATTGATACTTTCATTAAAATGCGTCATAAACGGTTCCTCTGCCAATTTTTTGTTGAATCGCTAGAATCGCATCTACCAA